>CM071863.1:49755198-49788597 GCA_036759665.1 Gynandropsis gynandra
CCACCATCTTTTTCGGTATGAGTACGTTGATTCCGATAAAACATATCTTGCTGTTTTGAATGCTAACATGAGCGCAGATGAGATGAGAAAACAGCCCACACGCGTGAAGAAGCGTAAGAGGCTCAGCTCTTCAATGTGTATGTACGGATATTATAGGGAGGACAACCACGAACCTTCACCCGAAATTCAAAGGACGCTGCACCCACACTTGCACGAGGTAATAGAAAAAGATGTCATTAAACTTTTCAACGCAGATACCTCTTATCCAACCTTGGACAGCGAGCAAGTGAATTCCGTGCATAATGTGCCTAAGGGATGGCACGACAAGAAGACCCTACCTCATGACTTCCAATTAGGTGATTTCGTTCCACTTTCTAATTCTCAACCTAAGTTTTTCTCGGGCAACCTACTGCCTTGTTGGTCTGATCCTTTTCAGGTACGAGACATGGAACTATGGAGTGATGCGGGTGAAACATTCAAAGCAAATGGACAGCGGCTAAAGCTCTACCAAGCCGCTCAACCAATCGAAAGTGGAAACTCCATTTCCCTTTCCGATCCACCCGTCGCACACGCATGAGGAATGGAGACGTTAAAGCTTTATGACGTTAAATAAGCACTTTCTGGGAGGCAACCCAGCTGTTTGCTTTTAATTTGCTTAGTTTTTAGGTTAAGACTCGGTTATTTATTTTTTCAAAAAAAAAACAAAAAAACAAATTAATGAATTCAAAATATTGTCTAAGGTGAGAAATTGCTCAGGTCAAGTAATACATTTCTAGGCTCGATCCAACTTTAAGAATTATCCCATTATTTCGTTTCGACCGAACAATCGTTTGCGTGATCAAGTTAGCGTCTCAATGAGATCACTCAACTTTAGAAACTATTTCTCAGCCCGCTAGGGCGTTCATGATTTACCCTTGAGAATTCAATAAACTCGAGTAGTCATATAGCTAGATCGAGTGGATCTCTCTAGAAGTCGATCGGCTCAAGCAACTTTTGCTTGGTCGATCACTTTCAAGACCATAATATTGCTTAGCTCAAGCAACAACTTGCTTGGAAGATAGTTGTCTTTCTTGTGTGGCCTTGATGCTCAGTCAAACAATCGTGGAAATTGCTCGACTACGTGCACCAACTGTAAGAAAGCTACTCGATTGAACACCGCTCAACCGAAACCCAACTTTTCTCTATTATAGGTGAATTTGTAATTAATTAGTATTTACTTATTCATGTTAATGTGATTAACTTACCCTTCAGAATATTATATATATATATATATATATATTCCATATTCAAGCACAAAACAAATATAGAAAAATCTCTAAGATTTTATAGTGGGTTTCAATCTCGGTGTGGATCACCGTGGAGCTCACACAATTGAAGCTATATTCATAATTTTTGTAAATTCTCTAAAGTTTAGTGAATTCATTATATTGATTGTTCATTTGAAAAACAAAACTATGAAACCCAAATCTAAATCAAATGGACTAGATCTTGTCTTGAGGTTGTTTAAAATGTGTTCCTACCGCCCAACTAGCATGTCTAACGTGATAGTAGAGCATATAATCATCTACAAATAGAAATTTTAGTAAATATTGAACAAAAATTCATTTGAAAACATCGCTTTAAGGTTTTTGTGTGTTGTGCTCGTCTGAGAAAGAGGTTTCTCAGAGCGAGTGTAGTCATTGGTTACGATCACTGAACACAATAATAGTTTCGTTTGACTGAGTACTAGGATTGTTCTGGACGAGAAAATTCTCGAATGAATGTTTTGTAAGAATTTATACACTCGATCGAGCACTTTTATAATATTTCGACCTAGTATCGGGCACGCATAAATATTACACTTTTATAATATTTCTCTTTCTAGATAGGTTCAATCGAGTAATTGTTACTCAAGTCGAGCATATTCTCTGTGAGGATTATTCGACTAAGCAAAATATTTCTCGCGTTTAGGAAATTCTCTTGAAGAATTTTCACAAGTTGATCAATAAAGCAATGTGATTGTTCAATCCAAGATAAATTATTGGAGGTCACGTTCAGTTGAGCAACTGGTTTCCTCAACTTAAGAATTTTCTTTATAAGGATTTGAGTAGCCTAGAAATGTGATTTCATGACTTGAACATTTTCACCATAATTTACTCGGGCTAAACAATGTGACTGCTCAAGCGTAACATTTTCTCTGTGATAGAAATCCTAGTTGAGTAGTATGAATGTGCAGTCGGGCAACCTATCAGAGAAGCACACTATTATAAAAATATTAAGTTTCAAAGGATCAAAATAGCTTTGGTAAAGATGCATTCCCATAAAAATAGATACATGAGTTAAAATATCATTTATATGGTTCGATCTGAGAACTAGGAGAGATATAATTTGAGGATTAACTAGTGTAGGTTTATTGCAAAAGTGAGCATTGGGATTGTATATTTGTATGGACTATCCGAAAGATACAAATCATAAATTTTTACTAACCACGAGTGATAATTATATCGATAGGAATGACTTGAAACCAAGAGACTATGTGATATAGAGCTACTAGTAATGCATGTGAACCTAATTAGTTTTAAAAGTGACCTGACAACCATGTGGTTAACTCGTATTAAATAGACTAAATACTACTAATGAGAAACATGATTTCTATGAAAGTTAGAAAGCCATTGAAAGAATATGACCACTTCACAAAAATTTTTAACAAGGTAGTTAAAAGCTTATCTTTGTCAAATATGAAGAAAAACCTTATGTGAACAAAAAGGTTAATGGGAGCGATGTTATTTTCTTTATGCTATATGTAGATGACATATTGGTTAGAGGAAATAGTTTATCGCTATTACAAAGGACTAAGACTTGGTTGTCCGAATAATTATCCATAAAAATTGGGAGAAAGGGCCAATATTACGGGAATAAGGTTCTATAGAGATAAATCCAAGAGGTTGCTAGGACTCTCTCATTCGAAATACATAGATATGATCATTAGATGTTATAACATGGTATATTCTCAAATGGGCTATACTTCCAAGGCACTAAAATATTTCGCACTCAGGAGGATTGACTTAACACACAAGATAAATGGGAGATCATGAGTAGGATTTTGTACGCTAGTGAGTGAGTTCCATCATGTATACCAAGTCATGTACACTGCTTGATGTAGCATTCGTGCTAATCTTAGTGAGTCGTTATCAAACATATCCTAGTAAAAGACATTGAAAATTAGTCTTAAGTACTTAAGAAGCACTAAAGACTAATTCTTTATGTATGGAGACTCTAACTTAATTAGACGGGTTCACAGGTGCAAGTTTTGTGTCTTATAAAGACGACAACAAATCCATGGCAGTTGAATTTTGGTTGAATGGTGGAGAAGTTAATTGGTAAAGTTCTAAGGAGTCTATTGTATCCAAATTGGTTACTGAAACAAAATATATAGTTGCATGTGAGGCAACTAATGAGGCAGTCTGGGCGAGAAAGTTCGTTAATGAATTCGGTGCGAGATCTTAAGTAAATGAGCTTTTCCATTATTATTTGATAATATCATAGCGATAGCTCAAGAGAAAGAATCAAAATATCATTAAAGATCCAAGAATGTTCTGCATAAGCACCACTTAATTTGAGATATCATTGAACGTGGGATGTTCAAATCCAGATAGTAGATAGAAAGGAAAACAAAGTTGATCCACTGACAAATGCGCTCAGTCTAAAAAGAGTTTGACCAACACAAGTTGAAGATTGCAATGAGAAATGTAGGACTAGTTCTAGTGTAGTTTCAATAGATGGAATTGTGTAGAACTAGGATAGAGTGATGTAACATTTGAAAAATTCATTTTAATTAAATGAAAATTTATTTTATCATTTGATGATTTGAATATATATATATATATAAGTATGCATATGTGTATTACATATGAGATATGTAATAGTAAATAATTAATATTAGAAACCCATCATTACGATAGGGATCATGATAAAAAATGGTTTTTGATATATACGAATTAAAATATGTTCCTAATTGTGGGATAACCAATGAGACGTTAGTTATCCAAATAGATTAACATATAAGTAACAGTTTTTATCAAATATAAATTAATATATCTCTTTTACTAGGTTAAATATATGAATGATGTACAAAGAGTTATGATCATTAAACTAACCTAAAGTGAGAACTGTTAATGGTTAAGTTACTATTTATTTGTCAATAGTTTCTCTGAAGGATCTGAATGTCAGGTTTTCCTAAGACATGAGATCAATAATGTAATTGACAAGTTATTTGTCATTATTTTATTATAGAGTACTTGTAAAAAAGTGATATTGAGAATGATCAAATGCTTGTGTAGTTGATGTTTGATCAAGATGGATCCATCAACTATTAATAAGAGTTTGAGCTCTATGTTGTTAGTATTCATAACGATTGATCAAATGTTTGGAAAAACAATAGAATGATGAGAAAAAAGGGTTTCAAGATATCATTCAATAGTCGGTTATGATTGACATAAAATGTAGTTGGTAATCTAGTAGGGTTTGGCAGTTAAACCATACTCTAGGCTGGAATAACGAAAAGAAAGACAACATTGTCCTTACCCGGGTTCTATGGACACTACAAAAAGAATATGTTAATATCATTGAACGATTCAATGCATCTGTGTGTTAACAAATTCCAACGGTTATCAAAAGTAAAAAACGTTTGTAAGAAATTTGAACGGAATACCAATGGATAAGCGTCGTTGAAACATCCATTGATATCCGTTAAAAATATAACCTAGCTTTCAACGGACTCACAACAGTTTTTTTCCTGTATACATTTACCAACATAGTGTCAACAAATATTTGCCATTACAATTCATCGAACCTTCAATTGGTAGACCGTTAAAAATCATGTGTCTTGTATCAACAGATGTCTACTGCAATATTTAATATACACCCGTTCGACCTTAACAACGAATGCACGTTGATTTATTTAAAGTTTTGATGCAATCATTGGAAAATTTCGACCGTTAGAGATCAACGGTCATCAGTTGATAATTTCAACGGAAATCCTTTGGAAATAACATTATTAATACAATGATCTCGATGTGTCTAGCATCAACAGTTCAACTATAAATATACTTTCATACGATGTCATTCTCTGCAAAAATAAATATATATATAGGTAAAAATAAATTGGATGTATAGAAGAAAAGTTCTGATAACAAAGAGGTAACACTAGAATTCTTACACAGTTTGAAACAATTCATGAGTTTTATGTCGATCATCCTTTGTATCAAGAACATGAGACAATGTTATGTCCCTATAAAAGATGCAAAAATATGAAATATCAAAGTCAAGAAATTATTTGAAAAAACCTTTATGAGGCCAGTTTCTTTGAGAAATATCAATTTTGGTTTTTAAATGGTGAAGATAATGGTATTAGAGGTGTGACTCTATAAGAATCACAAGCAATGGAAAGAAATTGGGAAGATATTATAAAAACAATGACGACCAATCTATATATTGAAATGGTGTTAGATGTTTTTCCTAGACAACGAGGCACAATGATTTTTTAACCTATTAGATACTGCAAAACAACCTATATATGAAGGTTGTCATAAAGGTTAACCTTGTTTATCTTTATCATCAAGATTGATAATTACACAAACATATTACAATGTGGAAAAAAATTGCATGGATTCATTTTTCTAAAATATTCGTGAATAGTTTACTTGAAATAATCCAACTCCAGAAATATATTATGAAATAAAAAGTGTTTTAAACAATGTGAGCATACACATAAGCAAATTGATATTTGTAAAAATAGTTGCATGTTATTTTGGGGAGAAGGCAATGACCTTTTAGAATGTAAATGCAAAACCATCTTCATGAAAATATGTGTCATACAAGAAGATGATCTACATGTTTGTAGAAAAAAAGTTGAGAATATTATTTGAGTAAAAAACGTTGCATCAATGAGATGGTACACAAGACACTAGACGAGTGAATGGGTAATACAACATCCATTGAATGGTAAGCCCTTAAATGATTTCAATGAGATATTTCATGAGTTTGCATATGAAACTAGAGGACTATAATCATGTCCACACAATAGTTTGTTAAATTGTCAAGAGTTATTACCATTTCAAAGATATAAAATGACGATAATCTTCAAATTATTACACACACACACATATATATATATATATATATATATATATATTATCATGATACTGATCGTTTGTTAAATTGTTTTTATGAGATGATATTTGATGAAGAAATATTGCGCACATATCCTCATTTAAAAGGTGATGAACTCAACAAAATGAAAGTTACACATTATGTTTTGTGGTTGAGAGATTATTTAAATATAAATCTCTACATAATTATATTATATTTTTGACATAATATTCTATAATTCTTACTTCATTATTTTACATAACATCAATGTTTATGCATGTTGAAACTGTGAATACGGTTACGAAACAGACTACACCTTCAAAGGAAGACTAACCAGTTGAAGAATCAACAGAAGAAGAGTTGTAATTTTTATAATTATAATATTAAAATATTAAAGCATTTGATTTTTAACTCTTTTCTTCTATTATCAACGAGCCTTCACTGATATTTTTAACAAATGTCCATTAATACGTGAAAACTCTTCGAGACTTAGCAATTTTATTAGACATTTGATTATCAACAAGCGTTTAAATTTATAATAGATTCCCATTGATATTTGTAAAGGATGAATATTAATAAATGTACTACTTAATGATGTAACCGTTATAAAGATATCTACGAACATCAGTTAGAAATACCAACGAATGCCCATTGAAAACTGTAATAATTATAGTAGTTTGCTTTGTAACCGTTTTCACATTTTCAACAGACATCTGTTGGAATTTCTAACAGATGTCTGTTGAAATCTCGTAGGTCTAGTTCTTCATTTTCCATTGCCTATTGCATATTCTTTTCCATTGGAATATGTTATAATTTCCAATGGATGCCCGTTGAAACGGAAGATGAACGCTTCTAACTCTATTTATTTGGACATCAATTTCAACGAGCATTTGTTGATTAGACATCATTTCAATGGGTATCCTGGGAGGACAGTTCTCTATGTGATGTCGATCGGATGTGGTGGTGAAAGATCATAATGGACGGGGATAATTATGCAGAAGACATCGTGAGCTATGGGGAATTGATATGGAAAGACATGACTTGTTGCTTGTAAGAAGAATTAGTGTCAACAAGAGACTCATGCGAAGGAAAGTACCTGGAAATATTCAAGAATATGAAGATAAGTTCATGAAATTTAACATGGCACGACACGAAGATGTGATTCCTAAGGTGATTAAGACATAGGTAAGAACCATGAAAAATGAGTAACCCAAGACAACACAAAAAGGCAATCGAGGATAGAGTTTATGGAATATGAGTGTAATCATGGGTAGCATAGATACCCAAAGAGTTGAAGTTTTATGTAGTTGGGTGGATAGTGAAATAAGAGGTTCAAAAGGTGACAAGTGGGATAGTTTTGGTGTTGGCATGCGATTAATTAGGTAGACACCGGTTGGGGATGTGAATGAACAAAGATGAGTCTAGAGGGACACGAGGGAGAGAAGGGATAAAACCATTTCTACGATAGGAAAATGACAACGTTTGGAGATTTCGTTGTGTTCGGGTGTATGTGGAGGTGTGGTAAGGTGTTATATCCCATTGGATACAAGAGTTGTGGATAAAGCAATGTATTTCCATTATTGTCAACATAAAATCTGGTAATTTTGTGATGAAATTAGGTTGTGAAAAGCATTTTGAAATATGTAAATGTGGGATCGACATGATATTTTTGTTTCAATGAACATAGCCATGTGTCACAAGTGGAATGATCAACAAATATAACATATTATTTGAAACCATCCAAAGAAACTATATAAGATGTTCAAACATTGGAAAAATCATTCTCGAGACAAGATTTATATTTATCTTGATCACACAAATGGCATCATCAAGATATAAATAGGTATATTAAGAAGGTATGTAGGTGGAACCTGTCTGCGTGATAGTGTGAACCGGTCCATCACCAATGACCATTGTTTCACCGCCCACATATGGACTATGAAGAGATAAGCTGTTGAGTTCGGACGTGATATGGTGCCCTAAAACGCTGTCAAGGAGCCACGTTTCAGAAGTGTAAGAAGATTGTGGGCACTGAAAGATGCAATGAAACGCTGCCCTAGTCACGGTGAAACAATGAAAGAGATGAAAAAGAGTGACCACTCAAGTGAGAGACTAGATGGAATTGTTGACACCATTTGCACTGTGGCCATATATTCCATACACTTGACACTTTTATTTATGGCCATGTCTGATATGATCCCGGACGACGTCGAGGACGCGACCTATAATGCAGAGGAGGATGCGACCCACATGGCTGAGGAGGATGCGACCTACGCAACCTGAGACGCAACCCGCCCCGCAGAAGAGGTGACTCGCTCCATGGAGGAGACAACCCGAGTCAAAGAAAGGCGGACGCGACCTGAAGGAAGGACGTTGGTCCTATGACCCGAGCTAGGGCTAGAGAGGAGGATGCCTTGACCTTACCAGTTGGTCCCGTGACCCGAGCTAAAGCTACGAAGCTCAAGGAGGCGATCATCGGGATCCTCACGACCGTCCATGTTCAAGACGAGTATTCAAGTTAACGTGAAGTCACCAATATCCGTATCATTCTTCGAGCCGAAACACAACTCGCAACGGTCAATAATTAGGGTAAGCGATTCGCGTGTACTCTTTTTCCTTCTTTGGTTTTGTCCCACGGGGTTTTCTAATGACGGGTTTTTAACGAGGCCACGATTCACTCTCCGTGATCTAATTATTGACCCGAGGTTTCAAGACAAGTTCGCATCCCGACGGTACATCTTACGACTTGTCTTATTTCTGTTTTGGCTATTTCTAGAACATTAATGTTATGCCTTGCATGGTGATTTAGAATTTAATGTTTCATTTACGTTTTTGCATGGCCATTTTTTGTTACTTATGGCCGGCCATGAACACCATTGTAGGAAGCTTGAGTCTTGAATCGAATCTTTGATTTTCCCTTGTGAAATCATCTTTGTTGGTGTGTTATATCCAACAAAACTGTTTATGTGTCATATTCAACGTTTCGCTTGTTCTTCGTTAGTGCGTAATATCCTTCGAAGATGGGCCAGTGAATCGAGAGTCTTTCTGCAACTCTCGTATGACCATTCGCTCCACCCACCTTGTGCGAAGAGTCGTGCGACTCGGCTGCAGCAAGACCTATCCATCCAACCTTAGTCTAGAGCGTTGTTCCAGTGGGATCGCGTCAAGTGGTATCAGAACTTGCTCTAGTCAAAAGGTTAGTTTATTCTCGGCTTTTGTTGTGTAGACCGTAGCTAGGGTGAACGCGATTAGTATCCATTGTTAGTAAATGTGCTTGGGTGTTACGATTCTTGTTACTCATACGTTATTTCTTTTTGTTTGTTTTCCGCTTGTGGCTGCTCCGTGTGCTATTGTGCAGGGGACCGAGAGTAGGTAATTTCAAACCACCACGCGTCGTGGGAGATAAAGGAGCCAAAACCAGCCGGGTGAACGAGAGATTAATCAAGGTTCTCGCGGCTCGTTTGGAGCAAAGTCTCGCAACCAAAATGGAAGAGTTTCGGCAAGAGTTTCGACCCGAACATCCAACCCGACTGAGAGACACTCATGCATTCCAGCAACATGAAAGAAACTAGCATGAAGAACACAACAACTACTACGAACGAGGCAGTTCATCCTCATCTCAAAGTAGCCACCGAAGGCGACGTGTGACGAGGGAACGACGAGATGACCCGAGGGACGACCTCGCTGGTCTCAAACTGAAAATCTCTTTGTTCCATGGTAAGGCCGACCCAGATGCCTACCTAGAGTTGGAGAAGAAGGTTGAACTCGTGTTCGGTTGTCAACTCTACATCGAGGCCAAGAAGGTTAGGGTTGCGGCCACAGAGTTCTACGACTATGCCTTGAGTTGGTGGGATCAACTCGTGACTTCTAGGCGGCAAAATGGTGAGGAACCAGTAGCGATGTGGCTAGAGATGAAGGCTATTATGCGCAAGAGGTTCGTGTCGAGTCATCACCACCGAGAAGTGCATCGGCGGCTAAGGAAGCTTACCCAAGGAAACCGATCCGTGGAGGAATATTATAAAGAGATGGAGTTGCTGATGTTGAGGGCTGACATATCAGAGGATAGAGAGGCATTGATGTCTCGTTTCTTCGGATGTCTAAATCTGGAAATCCAATACCACCTAGAGATGCAACACTATGTGGAGGTTGAGGAGATGCTCCGCAAGGCATTCCTAATCGAGCAACAACTCTAGCGGCGAAGGATTTCACGTTCTGGCTATGGGACTGGAAAATACGGCCATCAACGAGATGAAAAACCGAGCTATCCAAGGATGGACAGCAAGGTTCCAGCAAGCCGAGACGCGCCCAAAACACTTTCAGTGAACCGTGACACGACCAAGATAGGTCCAGCGGCACCGCGGGACAAAAGAAAGGCTGAGGCCACGATTTCAACGGCTTGGGACGTGAAGTGTTTCAAGTGTCACGGGAGAGAAAACTATGCGAGTGAGTGCACGAACAAGAGAGTCATGATCATTAGTGACGACGGCGAGTTCGTATCCGAGGACGAAGCGGCTGAAAATTCGGACAAGACGCATGAGGAGGAACCAGCCAAAGGAGAGTTGTTGGTGGCACGACGTTCCTTGAGCGTGCAGCCTAAGACCGACGAACAAGAACAACGAGAAAATTTATTCCACACACGCTGCCTTGTTCACGGAAGAGTTTGTAGCGTAATCATCGATGGAGGAAGTTGCACGAATGTTGCAAGCGCTACTATGGTCCGAAAGCTTGGATTGAAGGTCCAAAAACACCCGAGGCCATGTAAGCTTCAATGGCTGAATGAAAATGGCGAGATGAAGATGACCAGCCAAGTGACAGTGCCTATCACCATAGGCAAATACGAGGATGAAATTTTGTGTGATGTGCTACCCATAGAGGCGAGCCATATTCTAATCAGTAGACCGCGGTAATCAGACTGCAAGGTAAAACATGACGGTTTCACTAACAAACACTATTTAGAGTTTAATGGCAGGAAGATCGTCTTTGTTCCGTTGGCGCCAAAGGAAGTGTTGCAAGATCAAATGCACTTGAAACAGCAAGGCGCTTACGTGCTTAAGTAATCAAATTTTTACGCGAGATTGGGTGAGATCAAGAAATCTCTTCATTCGAATCAGTCCATATTATTATTTGTGTATAAGGGAGCTCTCTCGAGTTTAGCTAACCTTGCACCGGTGCTGCCGAGTGAAATTTCTACCTTATTGCAGGATTATGGAGACGTTTTTCCCGAAGAGAACCCCACCGGATTGCCTCCGATACGCGGTATTGAACATAAAATCGATTTCGGTCCTGGAGCCGTGCTACCAAATCGGCCAGCCTACTGAACCAATCCAGTGGAAACTAAGGAGCTGCAAAGGCAAGTGGAGAAACTCATGACCAAGGGACACATTCGAGAAAACATGAGTCCATGCGTTGTACCCGTTCTACTCGTGCCAAAGAAAGATGGCAGCTGGCGCATGTGTGTTGATTGTCGCGCAATCAACAACATTACGGTGAAGTATCGACATCCTATTCCAAGGGTAGATGATATGCAGATTAATTGCATGGAAGTAGGATCTTTTCTAAAATTGACCTTAAAAGTGGATATCATCAAATTAGGATGAAGGAAGGTGACGAATGGAAAATGACATTTAAAACTAAACATGGATTTTATGAATGGTTATGCCTTTTG
The DNA here is from genome assembly GCA_036759665.1 of Gynandropsis gynandra. Lineage (NCBI taxonomy): Eukaryota > Viridiplantae > Streptophyta > Magnoliopsida > Brassicales > Cleomaceae > Gynandropsis > Gynandropsis gynandra. The sequence goes on from CM071863.1 coordinate 49,766,993, forward strand.
GATTGTCAAACACACCTAGTACCTCCATGCGCTTAATGAACCATGTTCTTCGAGAATTTATTGGTAGATTCGTAGTATTCTACTTCGATGATATATTGATTTATAGTAAAAACTTAGAGGAACACTTAGGCCACCTAGAGTCTGTCTTTAAGGTACTTAGGAAAGAAGAACTATACGCCAACTTTAAGAAATGTACCTTTTGTACAGATAACGTCATGTTTTTAGGTTTTGTTGTCAGTGCAGATGGCGTAAAGGTGGATGAAGAAAAGGTCAAAGCCATTCGGGAATGGCCGAGCCCAAAGACCGTAGGGAAGTCCGAAGCTTCCATGGACTCGCGGGGTTCTATCGTAGCTTTGTGAAGGACTTCAGCACCTTGGTCGTCCCTCTTACCGAAGTCATTAAGAAAAATATGGATTCAAGTGGGGAGAAGCGCAAGAAGCAGCGTTCCAAATGTTGAAAGAAAAACTTACTAACTCTCTTTTGCTGATATTGCCTGATTTTTTAAGACTTTTGAAAGTGTAGGAACTGGTGCAGTATTGATGCAGGAATGGAATCCGATTGCCTACTTCCATGAGAAACTCGGAGGTGCAACTCTCAACTATGCCACCTACGACAAAGAGTTATATGCACTCGTAAGGGCATTACAAACATGGCAACATTACATGTGGCCAAAGGAGTTTGTGATACACACCGACCATGAATCGCTCAAGTATTTGAAGGGTCAAAACAAGCTCAGTAAGCGACATGTGAGATGGGTTGAATTTATTGAAACATTTCCTTACGTCATCAAGTACAAGCAAGGTAAGGAAAACGTTTGTGGCGGATGCCCTATCCCGAAGGAACGCATTGTTGACCACTTTGGATGCTAAGCTTCTATGTTTTAAACAAATCAATGAATTATATGCATCTAACTTGGAATTTGGAGAAGTATACAAAAACAATGAAAAGTTTGATTCAGGGCATTACTATAGGCAAGATGATTTTCTATTTTATGATTATCGGTTATGTGTGCCTAATTGTTCAATGAGAGAACTGTTTGTTAGAGAAGTCCACAGAGGTGGACTTATGGACCATTTTGGAGTTGCAAAAACTCTGAAGATATTATAGGACCACATCTACTGGCCGCACATGAAGAGGGACGTTGAGCGAATTTGTGAGCGATGCGTCGCATGCAAACAGGCTAAGTCTAAGGTTCAACCTCACGGTTTGTATACCCCTATTCCTATCCCAACTCACCCTTGGACTGATATATCTATGGATTTTGTGTTTGGTTGTCTAGGACTAAGAATGGTAAAGATTCAATTTTTGTGGTGGTAGATAGGTTCTCTAAAATGGCACATTTTATAGCATGTCAAAAGACTGATGATGCATTGCATGTAGTTGATCTTTTCTTTAAGGAGGTAGTCCGATTGCATGGCATGCCTAGTACGATAGTTTTCGATAGGGATACTAAGTTTCTTAGCTATTTCTGGAAAACTTTGTGGTCCAAGTTAGGAACTAAATTGTTATTCTCTATGACTTGTCATCCACAAACCGATGGTCAAACCGAAGTAGTAAATCGAACCCTAGAAACTTTATTACATGCAATTGTTAGAAAGAACTTGAAAATTTGGGAAGAATGTTTACCACATGCCGAATTTACTTATAATCATGTTGTACATTCTGCTTCCAAATTTTCTCCTTTTGAAATTGTGTACGAGTTCAATCCTACTTCACCATTGGATCTAATGCCTTTGTCGTCGAGTGATCGAGTTAGTCTAGACGGAGAAACAAAAGCATAGACGGTCCAACAGATTCACGAAAAAGCGAGGAAGAACATAGAGGAGAATACAAAGATCTATGTGAAATAGGCAAACAAGGGATGAAAAAAATTGACTTTCAAGCCCGGTGACCAAGTTTGGGTTCATCTACGAAAAGAGCGATTCTCGAACGAAAGGAAGTCCAAATTAATGTCCCGGATCGACGGCCCATTCACAGTGACCAAGAGAATCAGCAACAACGCCTACCAACTCGACTTGCAAGGTAAGTATAATGTGAGTCCTAGCTTTAATGTTACTGACTTGGTTCCTTTAGTCGCAGATCAAGCGGATTTGAGGGCAAATCCTTTTCAAGTATGGGGCATGATATGATCCCGGACGACGTCGCCGATGCGACCTGTAATGTAGAAGAGGACGCGACGCATATGGCTGATGAGGACGCGATCTGCGCGACTCGAGACACGACCTCCACCGTAGAATAGGTGACCCACGCCGTGGAGAAGATGACCCGAGTCAAACGAAAGGCGGACGCGACCCGAAGGAAGGAAGTTGGTCTTATGATTCGAGCTAGGGCTAGAGAGGAGGAGGCCTTGACCTTACCAGCTGGTCTCGTTACCCGAGCTAAAGCTACAAAGCTCAAGCAGGTGATCATCGGGATCCTCACGGCCATCCACATTCAAGACGAGTATCCAAATTCACGTGAAGTCACCAATATCCGTATCATTCTTCGAGCCGAAGCACAACTTCCAACGGTCAATAATTAGGGTAAATGATTCGTGTGTACTCTTTCCTTTCGTTGGTTTTGTCCCACGGGGTTTTCCAACGACGGGTTTTTAACAAGGCCGCGATACATTTTCTGCGACCTAATTATTGACCCGCGGTTTCAAGACAAGTTCGCATCCCGACGGCACATCTTACGACTTGTCTTATTTATGTTTTTGGCTATTTTTTAGAACATTAATGTTATGCCTTGCATGGTGACTTGTCATTAATGTTGCATTTATGTTTTTGCATGGCCATTTCTTGTTACTTATGGCCAGCCATGAACACCATTGTAGGAAGCTTGAATTTTGAATTGAATCTTTGATTTTCCCTTGTGAAATCATCCTTGTTGTTGTGTTATATCCAGCAAAATTGTTGGTGTGTCATATCCAACGTTCGTTCGTTCTTCGTTGGTGCGTAATATCCTTTGAAGATGGACCGATGAATCTAGAGTCTTTCCGCAACTCTCGTGTCACCATTCGCTCCACCCACCTTGTGCGAAGAGTCGTGCGACTCGGCTGCAGCAAGGTCTATCCATCTAACCTATGTCTAGAGCGTCCTTCCAGTGGGATCGCGTCATATAGATGCTACTATTACATGTGACCATGATTACAACTATACCCATGTTATAGTGGGGATAAGCGAGCAAATATAACGAAGGTTGTAATGGGGAGAGATAGTGCAACGATAGCTTGAGTAGACAACTTGGCGTCATGATTCAAGAGACGGTCATAAAGCTCAACAACGGGAATGGGAATGTCGCGAGCATTTACCACATCCACCATGGATTTGTACTCATTGGGGAGACTATTTAGTGTATATTCAAGGAGATCCTCCAAATTGAGCGACTTGCCTAGAACTGTAAATTCCTTTTACTTGTTGATGATGAACCACATACATTCATCGATGGTTTGAGTGCCTTTGGTGACTCATTTGAATTGTTGATTTGTTTGATATGTTCTTGAGAGGTTTTCCCATATGTGTTGAGAGAAGCCTCCATTCATCATGGACGGATAAGGCACACATGATCAGCAGTTGATGCGGCATGATGAAGGGACGTAGGAGGGCATATAAGATTAATCTTTCTTGTAACTTGAAGGGTTGGAACATAAAATTTGGATGATGTATGTTGGGAATGAGAATAGACGTGGAAGGGACCGGAGAATCATCATGGATGAAGAAATTAATACCATGGCCTTCTAGGAAAGACATAATTTGAGCGTTCCATGTGATATAGTTGGATGACGTGAGTTTGGTGACATTGCTCATGTTTACAAGAGCAATGTGTGATGTGGTTCATCAAATGATGTAATACCATAATAGAGTTTGAGTATGATACTTTACTTAGATTAAACCTAATTATAAAAATAATTTACAATTCTTTCTATTAATATCCTTCTATACTCGAGTCATAACCAAAAAGCTTACAATGCTCAACGAAAAAGGAGTGACAACGATCATCAAACTGTGGTGACATAGTCGCAAGTGTGAAGATGGTGGACCTATAGTAGACAGGATGAGCTATATCTCCATCAGAGGTGGTGCTAACTTAGAGCTCATGGAGAGCAAACCACTTTTAAGTGTGTTGACCCTTTAATATAAATTTCAGTTAAGAGTGGGAATTTCAGATACTTTGAACCCAAATATATTTGAACAATCTACATTAGATTCATTATAGAAATTCGTAGAATCTTTTCGGTCTCAAAAACCAAAACCCGAATGGTTCAATTTGGTTTGATTTTTTATGAATTCCAAAAACTCTGAAAAAACTAAACAATATATATATATATATCGCTTTGATTGATCAAGTCTAATTTGAATCATTATCTCAAATAGGGCGAGGCGATAACAAGTATATGCATTCTAATAAAAAAATATAAATGTTGTAGTTTGTTTTATATTTTATAGATTTTTTTAGAATTTGTTTAAACTCAAACAATCCAAATAATCCTAAAAACCGAATCAAAACCCGAATTATCCGAATATAAAAACCTGAATTAAATATAGGTATATTTCGGTTCCATTAGTCATAAATTGGATTACCAAAACCAAACATAAATCAAAAGAACCCGAAAAAGAATACATTTGGGTTCAATTTAGTTTCATTTTCTAACATTCGAACTGAATCAAATAAAAAATCCCAAACTAAAACTAAGGGTGAGAATTCCAAATTTCGCTCTGGATTAATCCGGTTTCGGTTCAATTTGGATTTTAGAAAACTGGATCTAATTGGATCCAAATGTTGTTTGTCTGGGTTTCTTGGATTTTGGTTCATATTGTTATTTGTGAATTAATAGATCAAGAAAACTTGAATTTTATATGGAAAATTAGAGTTAGTGGTATAGTTCTGATCATTCAGATAATTTGGTAATTTGATTTCTAACTAAATAGTTAATTCAAGTTGGTTAGATTTTTCGATTTTCTCGAACCAATACCGTTTTTTAACGCAAACAAGTTTTATGGATAATTCATATTGAATATGGACCAATTTGAATCAGATAACCCGAAATACCTATCTAAATCAAACCCCGAAATATCAACCTCTAATTTCACCTAGTTCACTTTTACGCTTTGCCTGGTGGGATAGTCGTTTGTGTTTAGCATGGGTAGAGTGTCATAGAGGCAATCCTTTGGTCAACGCTATTTGTTTTCTTGTGGTAGAATAAAAGAAAGATCGATTATTAAATGAAACAATTGGATGTTTGAACTCCGAGAGAATCAGACTAGAGTGTTGAAAAATCATAGTATTAAAAATGGATATGAAAATAAGGAGCCAGGTTTTATGATTTTCTTGGAAGCTATACGTTTGAGAAGTGCAAAAATAATTAATTGAAATTGTACATATTTATGTATATTCATATTGAATTCAAATATTAAATGCAGTAAATGAACTATCACAATTCTTAACTCTTAATATTATATGCAAACTCTAATTTGATTGGTTCGTGACAAATTATCAAGCAGTATACAAGTAGTCCCATCATCTCAACAAAATAAGAAAATAAAATGAGTTATTGATTCGTGAACCAATTCTAATTCAGATCATATTTGGACGAGTTGAACTGGTTATTTGCCAATTTGTTTAAAAAACGAATTCACGAGTTGAGCCGAAAATGAATTAAAGCTTAGACGAATTAACTCGCGAATTGAGTACAAAATCACATGCAAATCACAGGTTTTTCTACTTTTACGTATTATATATTCTTTACATGTATTAAATACTATTTAAAGAAAAATAATATACTATTTAGATATTATATTATATTATTATTATTCTATTTTTATCAAATTAATAAATTTTTATTAACACATAAAATAAAAAATATTTTAAAAATATTATAAAAAATGTGTATGTATTTGAATATTTATTTGATATTCGAAAATTTTGTATTCCAATTAGTATTTTGATATATAATAAATTTATTATGTTTATATTTAATATATTTTATTTTATTTAAAAAATGAAAAATATATAATATAATATGTTATAAATTTTTAATTTAAATAGTTTAGTTCATGAATTAATTCGTGCTGAATTGAATTGAAATTTTTCAACTCATTTTGAAAACAAACTGAATTGAATTAACTTATTTTTTAGAAAATTCATGACGAAATGAACCGAACTAAATCATTTTATATTCTTATAACAAACTATTAATGTTCATGTTATATTAGCCAACCTTCTTTTATACGAATTGTAACATGTATACATATTATAAATCCTTTAAAAACAAATCGGGAAATTATTTATTGCATTTTAAAACAAAATCATTTTAGTCTGATTTCTCATTCAATTTTGAACATTTTTCATTCAATCTTCAAATTTAACTTTAATTAGTTTTCTACTTGAATTTTTCATTTTATCTAATTTATTTTTATGTTAAATCAATATTAAAATTTTCATTTAACATTACATACTCTTAAATATGTAACTATTTTAAATCGATTTATTTATGATCTGATTTGATGTTGCCAACTATTTTAAATCGATTTATTTATGATCTGATTTGATGTTGCCATATTTCTTTTTTATTTAATTTCAATATAATATACAAATCTTAGGTTCCATAATGTATAAATTATAAATTAATCCGAACTTTTGTTCTATTCTACAGAATTACAATTTCGTACTTTTCTAACATAAGATTTATCCAAAATTTTCTAGAATCTGAAAATTTTGGTTTCAAAAATTTAAATTTAAATTATTGGTAGAATTTAATCTATCAAGATTTTTGTTAGAATTTAAAATGTAAACTTTGGGAATTTAACAAAGTTTTGAAATTAAATTGAATAAAGATTTTATAATTATATAATTTATCAAAATTTTAAATTCTGACATATAACCTAATCATATAATTTATCGAAATAAAATATAAAATTTTACGCCATTGAATCAAAGATTTTATGAATGTTAACAAAATTTTGTATATTCGAGTGACATTTGCTTTTTAATTTAGGCTATGAAATGGAGATAGTGAGGATATTAAATTTAAATTATGTTAAATTTAAATCATAATCTTGGTAAAATCATATTAAAATTGTTGGGATTTAGGTTTAGAATAGTAGATGTTTTTTTTTATCGGGTCGAAAAGTGCGGATAACGTAGAAAGGTACTGATGATTTATAGAATTATCAAGGTTCAAATTGAAATATAGCGAAAGTGTCATCACGTGTCATATTATCATTGGGTGGAAGTATTTATCTCCCTACGCGCTCTGTAGAAATCCGATAGCCACAATCTCTCTCTTTCTGTCTCGCTCTCGGCCATGGCCATGGCGGCGTCCCTCATCCAAGCTTCACCTCTTTCCGTAAACAACAAAGGTATGCTTTATTCTGGATCTTTAATCGATAGATAATCTGCTCGTTTCGTCTGGTTAATTAATCCTAAAATCCCAAATCAATTGAAATTTTGGTTCTCTATTTGGAGCTCCTTGAGCTAACTTCGCCAGGCAATGATTTGGCATAATCTGTGACGATGATGATGATTTCGTTTAGTCTTATCAAAACCTATAATTTGTATTTTGTGGGTACAGCGAATTTCGAAGAGCCGTGGAAGGAGCAGAAGAAGCTTAGAGTTTGTAAATCGGGAAGGCGAGACGGAGTGTTGGGAAGGAGTGGAGTTGGAAATCTCCGATTTAATCGTAGAAATCTTTCTTCTTTGATATGCTACTCCGCCTCTGTATGTTCCTGCAAGCGTTAACTCACTCTTCCCCGTATAATCTCCTTAAGAAATATGCGTTATGAACTGTCCGTTCTAATAATATCTAATGGTGACACTACATTACAAATACTGCAAGCAAAAGGGTAAAACATCACTGGTCTGTTAGGTTTTATGCGAGGATGATGTTCTATTTGATGATTCATGCTATCCTTTGGTCGAATTGCCCGTAATTTGTAGAAACTGTGTTACAATGGATCAAAATTGGCTCATCGTTTAGGATATGTTGTTTTACTGGTTTACTCTTGACAATTGTGCTTATCAGATGTTTTACCAAAGACAAGATCCCACGGTCTTGATCCTCCTTTCTTTTTGTGCAATTTGCAGAACGCAAAATGCAGTGAAGGACAAACTCAGACCATTACGCGCGAGTCGCCAACGATAACCCAGGCTCCTGTCCACTGTAATGTCTTATCTTCCTTGTTCATGTTTCTGATGTTCATTACCTCATTGAAATATCCTTATAGCTTATCTAAAACCAATTGTTCCCTGCATTGTGTGTTCAATAACTTGAGCTTGAATATCAAACTAAACATTTAAATGGGAATGACGTGTCTGTGTGTGCATAGTCCTTTGATGCACTCCATGTAAACCCAAGAAAATGTAGCCGAGGAATCCTCCTTTGTTTTCTTGTTTCTCTAGATTCATCTAAATAAGCGGTGTACGAGCATTCAATGTGAATGAAAGGGTTCCTAGAAGAAGTGATTTGAAGTCACAACTTTGAAAGGTATTCCTAAACTTGACTGATGCTATTATGGGTTTTTAGCTAAGGAGAAATCACCGGATCTGGATGATGGTGGAACTGGGTTCCCACCACGAGATGACGGAGATGGCGGAGGTGGAGGCGGAGGTGGTGGAGGCAACTGGTCAGGAGGCTTTTTCTTCTTTGGGTTTCTAGCTTTTTTGGGCTTCTTGAAGGATAAAGAAGGGGAGGAGGATTACCGAGGCGGCCGAAGGCGATGAGAGATGAGGGGCTGTAACTCATGCCAGTAGTGTCAGCCTCTTGAGCTAGCTGATCCATGTATTAAGTCCAATTGTTGTCTTATATGTTCCACACAGAACTAGTGTCATATTTGCTTGTTTTCTCTGGAATTTTTTAGGTCGGTTTGATATACCTATTGATGAGGGAAAACAAAGTAGCTTAGTCAGCTCATCTGTTGTTCAACTTGAGGAACTTGAATTCGGCGAGAGTAGCAATGCCTTTGTTGGGGAGCACATCCAAAACACAGGTCCTGATTTATGAATAGAATAATCTGGCTCTACAAGACCTGCAGAACATCTAAGCTTGCATTGAACAGTATGTAGACCAATCGAGCAGTCCATTCACTTCCCTGGCTCTCTTCTGGACCATTTATAGCCCCTTCACAACACCGTTATCATACAAATACTCCATACATTCATCTATTAGGTACGGCCATGCCCTTCATGCATCATTATTCAACAATCCAGGGTCACGATCGATGTAAATTGTTTCCTTAAGCCAAGGCCTGTAAATTGTTTCTTTCAACCAGAGTCCTAGACTTTGGACTCCAAACATGGTAGTATAGAAACAAAGCCTAACCTAATGCTTCTTGAAGCACTAATTAGCTAGTCGAGTTCATTACGATTGGCACGGATGAATTGTACTACATGGACTCTAGGTATCTGCAGAAACTCACCAATACTCCATCAATAGCCACTTTTTTTTTGTGAAATTACCTTTTGGTTACAAATTATGTAATACCCAACTATTTGTAACAAATAATATATATATATACACATTTACATATTGTATTGATGTAAAATTGATTAAATTAAATAAAAATTAATAAAATAAAAGCACTAAAAACACCAGAAAACGTATAGCACGGTCAAGGAAGAGCATGAAAATTTGCCTAGAGAAGTAAATGTGAGGGGAGCATCGAACGAGAGAGAAGAGAAGGGAGAGGTTGCAGAGTACATTCGGCGTCGCGACCATACAAGTCACCACTATAGATATCGATTATCCAACAATCAGATAGACTAAGGTAAGAACCTTCACAAGAAAACTCTTTGGTTCGGTTGTATGGTTTTGTTGATGATTTGAATAGTCATGATATACGTTCAAATGATGCATACGAACCATAGGACCTTTAGAATCAAATAAACGATGATTTGTAATGATGGTACGTAAGAGTTGATTAAAGGCGAATAATTCTTGATATAAGTGTTTATGTTCGTTAGGTATCTGCTAAACTTTGGATTTGTTGGTGACTCATTCGGTCGAGGTTATTCAGGCAAAGCGTTTTCATGGAATATGAGATTTTAGGCCATGTTTGAGTGGTTTTGTACCACTCGTTCAAGGGAGAAATGTGGCGGTGCATCATGTGTCTTATGGGATATTTTAAGGCCTCAATGCGCACGAGGAAAACTAGGTCGGCTTGAAATCGAAGTGGACTGTGAGAGTCATATTGAGATCTAGGTGCTTGTATGGAGATGGGAACTCACGGAGAGAAAATACGGTGTGAGGTGAGTGTCTCACGTGAGGAATATTGTTTTAGATACGATAGTATTGTAGCGTCTTATCGATCAAGATGGGAGGGGAAAGTCATGCTAGGATTTGATGAGATCCTGTGAGTGTTGGAGTCGGGAGGTTGGGGTTAGTGGCCTTAAGAATCCTACTAATGCGCTAGAGATCGAGAAGACTGTGCAACACTTGTTATGTCATCAGGGGTCTTGCGAGACATCTTAAGCATTGTGAGGAGGTTGGGTTGAATGGACCTTGCGAGCGCTATGGTGATTGGGGTTTGGTAGGACCTTACGAGCGACAATCACGATAGAGTATTAGTCGAAAACTCTACATATTCATTCAGGGTGGGTAATGTGTTGAGTTGGTGATGTTTTATGTGTATGTTTATTTGTATGGCGAAAGGGTTGTTAGATGTACAAATATCATACATGCTTCGATCTCATTGGGTGCGATTAGTTATCCTCATCGTTGTATCGGTTATCGTGGATGGACAACGAATTAAGAACTGACGATAGTTAGAAGCAAGCGCCAGATTGATATCAAATTCTTCTCAATGAGTATTACCTATCTTATATCTCTATGTTATTTCTTTTTAAAAACTTAGTCACGAGATGTTGATTGAAAAACTGTATTGGATGTTTCGAGAATTTGATTTATATTAGTGAAAGCATTTATACTATATTGATGATGTGTGTTCGATACGTGATCATCTTGGGGAGAATGATGGCAGATGTTCCCGTTTCCGATGGAGGATTCCAAGTTAGGGGCATTACATAGATGGACCGTGTGTAGTATAATATAGGTATCGATCCCATATGGACTACGAAACACAAATCAAACCTAAGTAGTCTAGGACGATTATGCAAATGATATTAAAGAGAAATAAGAAATTAAGCTAATTAATATGAACGAGAGCTCTAGCAATTAGACAAACACTCCAGCGAACCGGTTTCACCACTAGGTGATCTAAGAATCACACTTCAACTACTAACAATCATGCATACTCCAATACACTTTATATCTAAAACCCTCTTTCGAGGAGCAGAAGACATGCATAAACAAGAAAACCCCCTACTTTCGTGGTTGATCTACCAATTTATACCTTAAACTCTATGATTCATTTGTTTTAATCCTCAATCGGAATCGCTATACTTTTGTGACCCAATTCCAATTGTTCTAAACCGGTTTATCCGGGATTGAGATTCACCTCAACGTTCATCTCTCAAAACCCTAACACATACATCTGCTTGATAAAGGTAAACATACAACATGAAGAACATAGATAAAGAATTAAAATAGCAAACGGAGCATTGCACTTCTTGTTAATAATATTTTCGTGGATTCAATGATCCCCTAGGGATAATCCCATCTCCTAAAACAATGCAATTACTCACACATGAATTCTATAACAAACATCATGTAAGAGATAGAAAACTTGAGAGAAACAAAGAAAGGAGAGCGAATAACTGAGGGATCGGGATTCAGGACCCGTCTTTGAGTTTCTCTTTGTTTATCCGAGTGTTGTAGCTATCTCTAATGGCTAAAACCTATTAATTTCAAAACTCTCAAATGTATTTCACTCAAAAATTGTGTCTTACAAATGAGGTTTGGGGCTCCTTATATAGGAAAATCTCCACACCTTGATAAAAATAAAATACATTATTAAAATGACTCCACTACCCATACTTTGTGTCCATGCTTGGTTCTCATACTTAGATGCACATATTCTCATGCTTGGTGCTCATACTTTGATGTCTATTCTTGGTTACCATGCTTGGTGCCTATACTTTGATTCCATTCTAGGTGTGGGTCGTTTTGGATATTATGGAGATATTTATAAGAGTGTTCTTATGTTGGTCAATCGAGAAATTGTGGAAGAAATTGGGGAAAATAGTTTGGTTGTGAGCATCTTGGGAGAATATCTCATGAACTAAAGCCGATACGACCCTGACATCCTCTATAATATCTTTTTGTAGAGAGTTAAGGTTGTAAAATCGAAATTTATGCGGTCAAATTGATTAAAACATGAAAATATTACATTAATAATAGAGATAACTAATTTTAAATTTAAAAATTAGATTTGACGATTATATAGATATTGCTTCCTGAAGTGGAGTTCTTTTAGAGATGACTCGATAGGTTGGAACGATCGTGTGTTTTTTCTGTCACAACTTTGATCGTCCTTTTTGTCTAAGGATCGACTAACACATGTTCGTTACTATCTTTTTAGATAAAAAATAAAGTCTTCTTCTCACGTGTCTTAACTACAAGTCCTAATTTAAATATATTTAATATATATTTTAAGACTTTTTTACTAGAAGTCGAGATATTTTAGTTAATTTAAATATATTTTAATAAAATAAAATTATAATTTTTTACCAATTATTTCTTTCTTTTAGAAAAAGATTTTGCTTCGAGTTATAATGATGAAAAATCTCAAGGAACCTTTATATTGTATCAACATTCCATGCCCTTAGAGCTTTTGGCCAAATAGTCTTTAGATTCCTCGTGTTGGATGAGGTGGTTGAAGATGCCATTGGTTTTGCTTGTTGGTTTGACATTCTTACTGGCATAATTTCTTTTATTGTTTTTCATCATCAGCTTCATATGTGATTACACGCCGTATATCTAGACGGTATAAACACATGTTGTGTGTTTCTTGACCCATCTATAAGATCTCTATAAAAAATGAAATTAGTAGTTAATTTTCGATTAAGTTAATTAATAAATTTTAAATTAATTAAAACTTCAATAAATTTACACCACTATTGGATGATATGATTGTTGTATGTTTTAACACATCATCTACACCAAAATTATATATGTTTTTATAGTAATTGTTAATTGTAATCTAAATTTATATTAAAATTATAAATAATGTAAACAAATTACAATAAAGTTATATTTCATAATTCAAGATCGATAATCGGAACAATATGATGATCATCAAAACTATGGATCATTTGATTGACATTGAACACTTCGTCGAAATCAAAGGATCAAAACCAATGACATAAGAGGTGGTGGCCCAACGAAACCTTTAACAAATCTTTATGACCAATATAAGACATTGGCAGCATGGGTTTTTTTTTTTTATAAATTTCTTTTAAAGTTATATGGTAATATGGATGTTTATTGTAGAAAATAACTGCCTCCTATAGAAGATTCAAAAGGTTTTATATGGTTAAAAATCATTGCCCCTATATAATCAATGTTTATTTGTGTTGAAAATATATTTTATAAAACTTTTTGAAGGTTATATAATCATATTGGTTATATGGTAATTTGTGTTGAAAATAGAATTGTTTAAGTGATTTTATAATAAACTTAACGAATTATCAACAAACATTGGTTAGTATTTATAAAGAACGTCAATTGATAAATATGTCCTAACTCAATAATTTATTAAGATTTTGAAACCCTCCAGATCTTTTGAAGCTATCAGTATATCGTTGACACAAATCAACAAATTATGTAACATCTCGTTTAGTTTTCTGAAATAAACACAAATATAAATAATAGGAGCTCGCCTTAGTATTCTGAAATAAACACAAATATAAATAATAGGAGCTCGCCTTTTGCGATACTGCTCCACCATAAAGCTATAAAATCTCTTGCTCCACTTATAAGTGTTGCTTCAACACGTAAAACGATTTTCTCATAATTCATTTACGACCTTCATTGTCTTCTACAAAAAATTACATGGTTGGTCTATATATGTCTGTCTCTTCCAATTCTTACGAAGAAAAGTGGTTTCGCATCTAATTGTTTTAGCTCTAGATCAAGATGAGTTGTTAATGATATGCACATACAAATTGAATATATTACCACATGTGAGAAGACATTGGTGTAATCAATCCCATATACCTATACCTATGAGTATTCCTCGGCTACAAATCTTGTTTTGAACCTAGACTTCTGAATTTTTTGGAATATCAGGTTCCCCTTTTAATTCTTAGGATTGTCTACCTACGTCCTGATTTCATTCTTAATTAGTGAAAACATTTCCTTTTCCATGGTCGAGTTCCACTTGTTCCAATCTTTGCTTGTCATAGTATTCTTTGGTTTCCTTGGTCCCTCACAATTTAGATGTGCACTTGTCATCAGAGCCAACACATCCTTGTCATAGACCCTTGTAGGGGCCGATTACCTTTCTTTCTTTGTCTTGAGCAAGTTGGTAATGCTCTAGATTTTAAGGTAAATATTTATTTTCACCTGTATCATCCATATCATATAGAAATTCTGCATGACATTATGATCCCTTTCCCTTTGTTTGTACATTTTCTCCATATGTAGTGTGTTCCATCAACTTTATTATTTTGGTTGCTCTTGCATTGTAATATTATCTTTGTTGTAAGATATACTCTTTTACGAACCTCGATATATTGTAGACACGTCCTTAATTACCGACAAATCACTAAACAAATTGTTCATTGTGATGAAATATGTTTTTGTCCTCCAAAATCTTTACTTTGTATCCATTAACGTCATTTGGATGACCTAGTAATATGCTCTATTTGGCACTTGGTTTTAACTTGCCTTGATATGTATGTACATATACGACATATCCAATTATTCTCAACTGAGAATATGTTGGTTTATTTACCGACCATTTCTCTTTAGACATCTCAAACTTTATTATTAAAGCTGTTGTTTCTGCCTAATATTTTTTTTCTAAACCCCGAGTCCACAACATGCTTCTAACACTAAAAAACACACCATTTCAACTAATATCCGAACGAATGAATCTGTTGAACAATTTTCTATTGGAGTGCAACATATATCAAAGATGTATCGTGTGTTGAAATCTACTACAAACCTAAACATTTTTAATGGAAAAAACGACATTGAAACCCACAGATAATTGTTGAAAGTTTGTAGAAGATGTTAACGATTGTTCAACGACTTTATCCATTGTAAAATATCAAAGATATATCAACGAGCATAAGCTATTGGTAATATTTGTTAACAGCTATTGAGAATTCTGTTGACACTTTTAGAAATTTTTGATTGGTGATCTGTTGATACATTCAACGGACATCCGATGGAATTTTTAATGGATGACTGTTGAAATATTCTAACATTTTATTTTAACATTACCTTTGTGAGATCAATTTTACCCTTGAAAATGGTACTATATATACTATAAAGTTAGTTTCATTACTCACCGTATCAATTAATTTCCAATTTCGTTTAGAAATGTACTCCTTCAAATAATGTATTATATTTCAACACAATTTTAACGAAAATTTAACGTGAGTTTAACAAAATATTTGTGATGATATTTGCCTTGAAATTTTCAACGATATATTAATGCAAAGATCAATGCAGACATGTAATAAAATTTGAATTGAAGTAATGTTCCAAATGTCAATGCTAATTTGTTAGAATTAATAACGCAATGGTGTTGGTTCTACTTGCAATACAATAAAGTTTAATGTGAAGAGAGAATTTCATGGACTAGTTTTGTCAAACTCGAAATGAGCACATACAAAAAAATCAATACTACAATCCAAATAATGTTTAGAAGGAGTTAGGCACACATAATGAGAAGATTGATATTTGAAAAAATAAATGCATGTTGTTTAGAGGTGAAGAAAAGATTTTTTGGAGTGAAGATTTTGCAGCACCTATAGATTGTCTAAATAAACAATCTTCTTGGAACTATGTTTCATACAAAAATATCTTCTATATGTGTATAAAAAGGATGCAGATCCGGTACAAGCGCCTAAACACGATTGATTTTACAAGACTCGGTTGAATGTAGAGGAGATGGTAGTCATCAGAAATCCCAGTGCTAAATTTAGTGGCATATTTAGTACAAATGTATTAATGTTTGCATCTAAATTATTAGAAATTACACACATTTTGGTTTAATTTAGATAATATCCATATCAAGAAAAAGTTCTTTGATAATATTATCAACATAGTTTCAAATGTTATGAGTAAAATTAACAATAGTATATAATTAATGAAAGAATTGCAGTTGTAATGTCAACGATCAGAATTAGAGTTATGTGATGGAAATGCACCTATCATAATATGTAGATTGTCTCGTCCTAGGAGTTTGTGATTACTAGTTGTGTGATGTCATTGCGTGTAGAGATTTTGTACTTTTCAACGGGTATCCATTAAAATATATTAAAAATGTTTGTTGCACCATATTTCGTATGCTTTATTTTCGTTGGGGGATGAAGAGATTTATCAATTGACATTTGTTGATATTTTCAACTAAAAAAATGTCATTATCAAATGAATAATTATGTGATACGTTAGTTTTCATTGACATGAAAGATAATATTTCAACAATCATCTATTGAAATTATCAACAAATACTCGTTGATACTTTTATTATTTAATTGGTTGACCACTTTCATTTTCAATACAATTCAACATAAAAACACTACTTTATCTCTTAATGTATTTCTTAAAGCTAATTCTCCACATTATTTATGCACATTTCACAAATGTGAGTTTTTTTAACTTAAGTTCTTAGGTTTATATATAAAGTTAATTTGATTTTTAAGAGATGTGTGAGGTTAATTTCTCTGATCCGTTGCAGGATCTGATACCAATCGAAAGTTTAGAGAGTAGACACTCGACGAATTTTCGATGGTGTTCTTGCAACACTACACTCAAAAATACTCTTTACTCAGACTTTAAACAATCATTAGGTTCCCGAATGAGTCTAATGATTGTTGAGTACAAAACAATCAAATACTCTTCTTGAGTACAAAACTTGCATTAAATCCAAAATCCAAGTACAACGCCATAAAACTCTATGTGTGAATCTCATAGAACTATTCTCACAATAACCCTAGGTTTTCGATTGACTCTCTCTCGAATCACTCACCCATAAACATCCAAAATTTTATTATTTAAGATCATGTTACAAACACTCCCTTCGAATGCTCTCAAATGCTTATAAAAATGTTTCGCTCACTTTTCTATCTTGCTTTTGAATTTTCAATGCACCAATATGATGAAGAGAATGGTTTGGACATGCAACCACCTCTTCCTTTTAAAGTTAAGCTCATTTCCAAAATGATCAATGATTTCCTTTCTATAGAATTGAAAAGATGTTCTATTTTCTTCTCTTAGAATATTGCCAAACAGCTTATGAATGTTCCCTAATCTACAAATATCTTATACAATTGGTTATATCAATAATAATGGAAAACATGCATAATGGAAATATCAAAATATGTAATCTTAATAAATATGATATATGCATAATCATGAAATATTGTGATGAGGATAAGAATCCGCCTGAGACACTGACAACACAACGGACCGGTTACCAGAGTTAAAACTAAGAGGATGAAGAGCATGTTCGCTCGATTGGTGGTGGGCATCAAGAGACATCAAGGGAAACGTGCATACAAGTGGACGAGGTCGAGAGGAGAAAGAAGCTAGAAGAGCAAGAGGCGCTCAACCCGAGCAAAGTTATGCTTAACCCGAGCAAACCTGCTAGATAGGAGATGATTGATGCACTCGACCCAAGCAAAGGACCGCTCGATCCAACCGAATCCTCTGGACCAATGAAGCATGCAGAAGGCTTGATAGTTGGGCCCGAGAAGTGAGGGATTCGATCAAACGTGGATGAACTCAATTGGGCATAGTTTTTACTAGACGAAATATACTTTAGATTTTATATATTTAAGGTTTAAGACTTAACAACGCTCGACCGAGCACTTATATCGTTCGACTGAGCATTTATGTCGAGTTTAGTTAAGTTATATTATTTTATTTTTGGTTTTCATTATTATTTGGTCCCTATAAATAGAGGATACATTGCATGACATTATAACATAAGTTTTGATTATTAAAATTTTCTTCTTTCTTACTATCCTAGAGATTTAGCTGTCGAACTCTTGAAAAAATTTCAGGTTATTCACTGATGTATCAACATTAGATTACAAGTATTGTGGTGTTGTTAGTTATATCTGAAGTTCTCTAGTCGGGTGTTAGTCGGGGTTAAGATGTCCTTTATTCTGGAAGACAAGTTCCAGGTTCTATTATCGAGTTGCTAGTAAGTTTTATTTGAATTCCATCCTCTTTAAATAGAGTATCGATCTAGGATCATATCAAGTGGGATTAGAGCCTCATTTTTGCGTTAGTCTATCGAATTTCGTTTTTGTTTCTTTCATATGATTTATTATTAGTTTAGTCTATTTAGTTTTTTCTCGATTTATAAAAAAGGAAAAAAAGAAAAACCACAAAAAGGAATCAAAGAAAAAATGGAAAAAACACAAAAGAAAACAACATGAAAAGGAAGAAAAGAAAAAGGAAAAAACCACAAAAAAGGAAGAAGAAAAAGAAGAGAAAAGCAAAAAACAAAAAAAAACAATAAAAAAAGAAAGGCTAGAAAGAAAAACAGAAATAATCTTTAGGATAGAATATAAAGACTTTTTAGTTAGACTTAGAAGTACCATAAATTAGATTAGGAAAATTCATTTAAGTGTCGACGTTACACACTCTTAACCTCGAGATTTAATTTGAGCGTTGGGAATTCACTTCGAGTTTTTATTAAGTTTTTAACTAAATTGAATAGGAGAAGTCGAAAGAAAGACAGACAAGTGAGTGAGAGAAATTGAACGAAACACTTTTCTCAGAGATTGTGAGGTTCATCCATCTTCTTTTTTTCATCTTTATTGTTTTAACTCTTGAATGTGTAGTTTTGGGAGTTAACGCGATGAACAACCTTATGATGAAGGAGCCAGACAGATGCATCCACCATGGCAGCTTATGATGGATGAATTCATGCACATGAGGCAAGACTTCAACCAACGACTTTATCAGGTGGATGAAGCAACACATGGGAATCAGCGAGAACAACCACGTAAGAAGCCAAACACAACTCATCATCTATACCCTCTAGAAATGGATGAGGATGATATTGCCAAGATGTTTGACGAGGAGTATGACCGTCCTGTTAGAAACAATCAATGCATAGGAGATTTATTGATGATATCAGTAGCATCAAGATGGAGATTCCTACGTTCACTTAAAGGAGCAATCCCAAAGCTTATTTGGAATAGGAATAGAAGACGAACATTAATTTTGAATTCCTTCACTACTCCAATTATAGAATAAGCAACAACCAACTTCAGCAATACGAACTGACGTGGTGGGATCAACTTGGGCTTTCTCGAAGGCATCATCGAGAGCGTGCAGTCACCATTTAGGATGAGATACTTACCATCATGCAACGTCGATTTGTACGATCTCACCATTGTCTAAAGGTCAATCAACATTTAAGACGATTGGTGCAAGATAGTAAAATCATAAAAGATTATTACAAGGAGATGGGGAGGCGATATTCGATCAGTTCCTTTGCGGCCTCAACCTTGACATACAAAAGAGTGTGGATATCATCATTATGTTAACATAGACCACTTGCTGCATCTAGTAGTAAAAATCGAGAAGCAATTGGGGAGGAAGGACAAAACATTCCAAAGGTATGATAAGTCCTCTAACTATCGGTCTGAAGCTAATCGGTTCGACAAACCGAACATGGTACATAAGACTTAGCATAAAGTGAAGGCTTCGAGACCCAAACCTTCAGCTCCTACGAGGCTGTAAAGGGCGAGTTACTAGTCGCCCGTCAAGCTTTAAATCTACAAGCTAAGGAGGAAGCCATCGTATTAATGGAAAACATCTTCTACACGTGTGGGCTTATGCAGAACAATGTATGTAGCATCATAGTGGATGGAGATAGTTGCACGGATGTGGCTAGATCATCACTTGTGGACAAATTGGGATTTGAATACAAGGAAGCATCCTAGACCCGACAAGTTATAATAGCTGAACAAAAGGGTCGAACCCAAGGTTCATCTTCAAGTGAGGGTCATATCTAGCATTGAAAAGTATGAGGATAAGGTGTTGTATGATGTAGTTCCAATGCAAGCGGTCCACCTATTGCTGGAATGACCATGGCAGTTTAATACCTGAGCTCAATATAATGGGTTCAACAACAAGTATTCTATTAATTTCAGAGGACGACACACTCGTCTAGTTTTGCTTACACCAAATGAGGTTGAGGATCATGTACCGTTACTTAAGAACGAGAAGAAGAAAATTCTTAAGAGAGACCATGAGGTATTACAAAAAAAAACAATGAGGTCTTGAGAGATGCCCATAAACAAACCTTTGAGAGACAACCATGAGCACAACCTTGGCTTTCAAACCAGCCTATGTTTGTACTCTTTTGAAACAGTCATATTTCACTAACGAGCTCATCATTTTGTTACTGAGTGTTATCATCAAGTTATTGCAGGATTTTGAGAACATGTTTCCCTACCAAACACCCAACGACTTACCTCTAATTGCTCAAGACCATGGTGTGGACATAACTGTAGAAGACACCCAACGACTTACCTCTAATATGTGGGATTGAGCACTAAATTGACGTTGTACCTAGCGTGAGCATCCCAACACGACTAGTCTACTGAACCAATCTTGAAGAGACTAAGCAGCTTGAGAGAGAAGTCCATGAACTCATGGAGAAAGGGTATGTGCAAGAAAGTATGTTATCGTGCACTTTACTAGAGATACTCGTGTCCAAGAAGGATGACGCATGGCATATGTGTGTTGATTGTCACACAATGAACAACATTACGATAAACTATCCTTATCCCATGCCTCGTTTTGATGATATGTTGGATGAATTGCATGGATCTTTCATATTTTTTAAGATAGATTTGAAGGTTGGATACTATAAAATTTTCATGAAGGAGGGTGATGAATGGAAGACAACATTTAAACCAAGCTAGGCCTGAATAAATGGTTAGTCATGTCATGCGGATTAACTAATGCATCTAGTACGTCTATGCGGTTAATGAATCATGTTCTTAGATAGGACAATTCGTGGTAGTATACTTTGATGACATCTTAGTGTACAACAAGACCATTTTCCCCAATTTCTTCCACAATTTCTCCAACATAAGACCACTCTTCTAAATATCTCCACAATGTCCAAAATGACCCACGCCTAGAATGGACATCAAAGTATGGGCACCAAGCATGGGAACAAGATATGGACATCAAAGTATGGGCACCAAATATGAGCATCAAAGTATGAGCACTGATGCGTTATCAGAGTTAAATACAATAACCTAAACTACCCGTAAGTGCACGGCACGTGTGTAGTATTTTAGGTGTCGATCCCACAGAGACTACGCAACACTATCTAAACTCGGACTAGGAATCAAACTTGCTAACGAACGAATATGGATGAAGAATGAAATACTGAAAGTAAATAAAAGACTTGGGTTCTAACGATTAGACAAACGTCCTAGGAATCCAGTTTCACCACAAGACTACCGAAATCGACAATCAATCTATCTATCATGCAATCCCAGTTAAAGCTATCTAAGGC
>CM071863.1:49807528-49833905 GCA_036759665.1 Gynandropsis gynandra
CTAAAAGGAGAGGCATGCATGAGGTCTCGATAAAATTTATTATACAATTCGTATTTATTTTGAGTATGATTTTATAAGTTTTCTTCTGTTATATGGTTCGAATCATTTTCACTTTGAAATAAAAGTATTTATTTTATTCTATAATTGTGATGGTGGACACTCCTAACCTCGATTTTGTTCCGGGATGGGGGTGTTACAATATGTGTAGTAGGAGGATGATTTAAGAAGTGATTCAACTATCTAAAACAACAAGGTGCACCTTCCTTTTTAGTGGTCCTCTTGAAAAACTTCATAGTTAAGTGTGTTAGAGGTTGAGAAGTCTTAGGATGGGTGGTATATTGGGAAGTACCTCATACGTGTGACGATAAAACATGTGGGTGAGAACTCGTAGTGTCTACACAACTAGTCTTCAACTCTTCAAAGCTTTCCGGAGGTGACACCCATGATCTGGAAGGGATCAGTGTGTTACAACCTCCTCAAGAATTAAGGTATCTTTTCCATATTTAGGGTGTGCCTCAACTGTTTACTTTGAATGAATTCATTAAGAATATATTCCGATCTTCATGTGAGATGTTGATTTGAAGATTATTAAGGTTTGACCTATTTTAAAGAAAATGTATATATTTTCTTCAATATACTTTATTTTCGTCCATTTTGACTGTAATGACATTTTCCATATAAATTTGATTTGTTAACGATCTTGAAGAAAAAAACATAATCACAAATACTCTCCACATGTTTGTTGGAGCTTTCGCATCAACAACATTTCTTAGGGTTGTATTTGATAAGCACAAGATCAACCAAATTGTTTCCTATGGGGGCTTTATCAAATTAGACATTTTGTTTTTTTCTTTATTCTCGCATTAACCATCTCCTTCGTAGATTCTTCATCGGTGTCTTCTTTAAAGACTTAGGAAGACTCGTTTCCTATAAAAGAACAAGAACTTTTAGCATTCATAGGGAGAAATCTCCATTTTTATCGAATTTCTCTACTTTGAGTTTGCTTGTCTTCCTTCTTAATCTTAAGTCGTAATTCAGATTTACGATCTCTTTTCCTTTATTTTCTATAACTTTAAACTTTTGTTAAACCGATGGCTGTGTACGTGCGTAAAAAGAAAGATTGAATGAAGGGTTGTGGGAATAAGGAAGATGTTGGGGGAACAAGGAAGATGTTGCCAGAAGAGAAAGAGAGCATGGAAGACTTCATGAAGTTTTTCAGCATGAGGAATGGCAGGTAGTTTTTACATTTAGAGTCATCTTGTATGTTTGCTTTTCTTTGTTGCAGGAAGTTTATTAGCCCGCTAATGGTGAGGTTGTTATACCTGAGACTGGTATAAATAGGGGGATGGGGAGATTATTTTGAAAGCATCCAGAAAATTAGTGAAAGAATTGTAAGGGGAGGAGTGTTTGAGTGGCTCACTCTAAAATCAAAAGCTCACCTATCTGTTTCTAATTCTTTGAATCAATAAAAATCAGCAGTTTCTTATCGAATCTTAACAAATTTGGTATCAGAGCCTTTGATCACATCGGGGATGACAAGAAGCACTTCACAGCTTGGTGATGCAGTGGACGCGATCAATGAGAGACTATCGGAGCAGTATGCCTTCAACGAAACTCAGAGCAGAGAGATGATGGTGCTCAACAACAAGATGGATTAACTGCAGAAACCACTGATGGATTTGGTGAAAATCATCGGAAAAACTCCAGAACGAGAAAGCTAATCCGAACAAGGGGTAAACCGTCCTCGGTCACTCGATCAAAGAGGTAGTGCTCCATAGGAAGTTCATCGACATTTGCAGAACATGGATCCGATATTATCGATTGGATTTCACGAGTGGAAAGGTATTTTGAAATTGGTAACTATACTGAAGAAGAGAAGCTTCTTTTGGCTGCTATGAATTTGGAGGGAGTGGGACTGCGTTGGTACAATTGGAAGAAGACTCGAAAAACGTTAATGGAATGGGATGATTTTAAACTCTACATTTTCAATCGGTTTGGAGGATTTAAAATTGGATCAGCGAGTGATCGTCTATTCACTCTCACTCAAACAGCATCGGTCTATGATACCTACAGGAGTTTGAATACCTTGTCTCCGAAATTCCAAACCTACCAGATATCGTCCTCATCAGCGCTTTTAAGGCTGGATTGAAGGCGGAAATTAAAATCATGTTGCGCGTGTTGAATCCGCAGGGGCTCGAAGACATCATCGACACCGCACTGCGTTTGGATGATTGTGAGATGGAATCGGCGATTTCGATTTCTATATCTAGAAATACGAAGACGACGAACAGGATGAAGAGCAGTTCATTCTCGGGAGCGAAGGGACTGGGAAACCAGAACCAGAACTTCAATCGCTCAAAAATTTCAGAGCAGTCGGTGGCGGGAAGCTCATTGACGAAGCCGACGACTCAAAATCAACAGCATGTTCGGGAACCAATGACGGAGAACCGATGGGGCAATCATCGGCCGTCGTATCGGCGATTAACAGAAGCCAAAACTGAAGAAAGACGAAGGAAGGGCCTCTGTTTCCGATGCGATGAACGATATTCCTATGGTCATAAGTGTAAGCAACGAGAATTGCAAGTCCTTTTGGTGACTGAAGAGGAAGAAAATTTCGAGGCAGCTGAAGAACATCTACCTGGAGATATTGGTGTTGAGGAGAGTGAAGAACAAACTGAAATGGCTGAGCTCTCACTCAATTCAGCAGCTGGAATTTCCACTCCTTCCACACTGAAGCTACGAGGATGGATAGGCACTCAAGACATAGTTTTGATGGTGGATAGTGGAGCCACGGACAACTTCATCGCCGAGAGCGTGGTGGAGAAGCTGGGGTTGCAACCGGAAATTACTCGGCAGTATGGAGTGTCATTAGGGACAGGGATGACAGTAAAGACCATGGGAATATGTAGGAATTTTACCTTGATACTGCAGGATGTTGTAATAAATTGTGATTGCTTACCATTACCACTGGGAAGTGCATATCTCATTTTAGAAGTCCAGTGGCTTCAAACGTTTGGGCAAATCAAACTTGATTTCTACAAATTTGAGATATCCTATCATCTCGAAGGGGTGGAAGTAATATTAAGGGGTGATCCATTGTTGAATAATTCTTTGGTGACTTTTAAAAGTTTGGTTAAGTCTGTGTAGAAGGAAGAACAATGGTTTTGGGTAGAGTTGTTAAGCTTACAACAGGAGGCGACTAGCTTTGTTAAAACGCCATCGGAAATTGAAGCTGTAATTTCACAGTTTTCAGGTGTTTTCGCCGAACCAGCAGGACTTCCTCCACAATGCGGACACGAACACAGGATCATGTTACAACCGGGAACGAGACCAGTTAGTGTGAGACCATATCGGTATCCACATGCGCATAAAGAAGAAATAGAAAAGCTGGTGAAGGAGATGTTGGCGACTGGAATAATTCAACCGAGCCATAGTCCCTTCTCGAGTCCTGTTTTGTTGGTTAAAAAAAGACGGCAGCTGGAGGTTTTGCGTCGATTATAGGGTGTTAAACCAAACAACTAATTCCAGATAAGTTTCCAATTCCTATGATGGACCAACTTTTAGATGAATTGTTTGGTGCTCCATGGTTTCGAAATTTGATCTCAGGGCTGGCTATCATCAGATTTTAATGAACAAAGAGGATGTCGCGAAAACTGCCTTTCGCACCCATGATGGCCACTATGAATTCCTAGTCATGCCATTTGGTCTCACCAACGCCCCGGTAACATTCTAAGACTTGATGAATGACATTTTCAGGCCATTTCTAAGGGATTTTGTGTTGGTATTTTTTTATGATATTCTGGTGTACAGTAAGAACTTGGAAGAACACAGGGAACATTTGTTTTTGGTTCTCCAAAACTACAGTAACATCAGCTGTTTGCAAACCAGAAGAAATGCAGTTTCTGTGCTACGACGGTGGAATATTTGGGACATTTAATTTCGCAGGAGGGAGTTGCTACGGATCAAGCTAAAACAAATGCCATGAACTCATGGCCGACTCCTAAGACCATTAAGGAACTGAGGGGATTTCTGGGATTGACAGGATATTATAGGTGATTCGTTCGGAATTATGGAATCATCGCAAAGCCATTAACAACCTTGTTGAAGAAGGATGTGTTCCAATGGTCGGATGAGGCCGAACAAGCTTTTCGTGATTTGAAATCAGCTATGGTATCTGCTCATGTCCTTCGGTTTCCAGATTTCAATGATACTTTTACCCTCAAAACCGACGCATCGAGCTATGGGTTGGGGGTCGTGTGGATGCAACGGAAAAGTCCAATAGCTTATTTCAGCCGAGCTCTCTCACATCGTGAAAAGCTCAAGCCGATATGTGAGAGGGAACTCATGGCCATAGTTCTCACCATTCAAAAATGGCGATATTACTTACTCGAACGACGATTTGTGGTGTGCACGGACCAGAAGAGTCTGAAGTTTTTATTGGAGCAGAAAGAGATGAACTTGGAATATCAGAAATGGTTGGTTAAATTGTCGGGATTTACATTTGGCATTTCATACAAACCCGGAAGGGATAACAAGGTGGCAGATGGACTCTCTCGGAAACTTTGTACACTGTCTGTTCCAAACAGCTTGGAGTTGCAAGACTTATCTCAAGAAATCGCACTTCATCTGACTTATGGATCAACCTTACAGACTTCTAAGGCTGAACACGATGGATATTCTGTTAATAACGGTTTAATTCTATATAAAAAACGCATTGTATTGCCCGAGGATTCCAAGCTAATTCAGTTGGTACTCAAGGAATTTCATGATGGAGTAGTGGGTGGACATTCCGGTGTACTCAAAACAATGAAGCGAATACAAGAGATGTTTTACTGGAAGGGCATGCGGCGAAAAATTCAAGCATATGTAGCACAGTGTCCAGTTTTTCAAGTGCAGAAATATTCTACACTGTCACCAGCTAGTCTCCTTCAGCGACTGCCCATTCCGCAACAAATTTGGGAAGAAATTTCGATGGATTTCATCGAGGGATTGCCTAAATCATCGAGATATAATGTAATTTTGGTTGTTGTTGATCGCCTCAACAAATATTACCATTTTTTTCGGTTGCGGCATCCATTTATAACTGAGGAGGTAGCCAAATTGTTCATCAAGGAGGTTGTGCGTCTCCACGGATTTCCAAAATCCATTGTGTCAGATCGGGACAAGATTTTTCAGTCGCGTTTTTGGAACTGTTTCGAATATCTGGAATGAAGCTCAGGTTCAGTACTTCATTCCATCTCCAATCCGATGGACAGACCGAAGTAGTCGACCGATGTTTAGAAACTTATTTGCATTGCTTTGCGGGTGCACATCCTTGGAAATGGGAAACATTCTTGCCATGTGCAGAATTTTGGTTCAATTCCAACTTCCATTCATTTCTGCAGTCTACACCATTTTGCGCGGTTTATGGCCGAGATCCACCATAAATCATCCAATATGAGAAGGTTTCCACAGCTAATTTCACATTGGAGCAGTCATTGATGGAGCGAGATTTAATGCTGGAACAGTTAAAACAATAATTAATTCGAGCTCAGCAACGTATGAAATTCGTTGCGGATGCTTCGAGGAGGGAGGTAGAGTTTGCAGTAGGTGATTTAGTGTATCTAAAACTTCGGTCGTATAGACAGAAGATTTTGGCCATACGACCTTTTCAAAAGTTGGCAGCTCGCTTTTATGGCCCATTTTCAATAAGTGCTCGTGTTGGACAGGTAGCATACCAGCTGGAACTACCATTAGGTTGTAAGATTCACCCTGTCTTTCATGTTTCTCAGTTGAAGAAGGTTGTCGGAACATCATTGGAGGTACAACCCTTACCCACGGAACTAACGGGTGAATTAGTACTCGCATTGGAACCGGATCGCTTATGCGATTAACGATACAATACCGAGGGGTATTTGGAAATACTTAGTCAATGGAAGAACCAACCAGAGCATGAAGCAACTTGGGTATTGGCTACTGATTTTATGCAGGAATTTCCGGCATTTTAGCTTGAAGACAAGCTCCGTGTTAAAGGGGGTATTGTTAAACCGATGGCTATTTACGTGCGTAAAAAAAAGGTTCAATGAAGGGTTACGGGAATAAATAAGATGCTACGGGAACAAGGAAGATGCTGGCGGAAGAGAAAGAGAGCATGCAAGATTTCATGAAGTTTTTCAGCATGAGGAATGACAGGTAGTTTTTACATTTAGAGTCAGTTTGTATGTTTGCTTTTCTTTGTTGCAGGAAGTCTGTTAGTCAGCTCATGGTGAGGTTGTTACACCTGAGACTGGTATAAATAGGGGGATGGGGGGATTATTTTGAAAGCATCCAGAAAATTAGTGAAAGAATTGTAAGGAGAGGAGTGAGTGGCTCACTCTAAAATCAAAAGTTCACCTATCTATTTCTAATTCTTTGAATCAATAAAAATCAGCAGTTTCTTATCGAATCTTAACAACTTTCTTATGTATGCTACGAGTTTCACAATTCTAAAACTACATCAAATAAAATCTTTCTGCCAGCAAGAGATCTTCCCAACTCCGACTTATCTCACTCCACACAAGAACTCAATTTCTTTTGATTGATCTTCCATGATTGTACATCAGACTTTGATATCACTTGTAATTCTTTGAACGTGAATCGACTCATGCAAATTAATGCAAACTCAAATTACTCAAACAAAAAGCATAAAATTTGAGGGCAATAACAATGAGAAGATAAGATTCGAATCTATATTGAAAAAAGTACACTAAGAGTACAAATCTCTCTTCATATTTTATCCATTCGGCACAAACAAGGGTTTGCCTCCCTCATTTTGTTAAACTGCAGAAAACAGACACGGATCTCCTAATTCCCTTAAGTGGATGACACGAACCAAAATGATTTTAACCACCAACCCGATTTATTAGTAAAACCAAAATTTGCGGCCCAAATCAGATAGAATCAAACGCTGCAACAGCTACAAACACCAGAATCACTCATTCTAGAGCCCCCTATCCTCTACGGTCTCCTGCTTGGAAAATTCACACATTGTGGCAGCTTGCATGTGCCATGACACCACTAACAACGCAGCAGAAAAAGATGTTACAAAGGGAAATGAAAATGACGTCTTAGGTATCAACTATTAGGTTGTGTTTTGTACGAGAGGTGATCATCGAGATTCCTGTACGGACATCCCAACCTCCTCAGTATTTGGGACTATGGATGTCAATGGGTTGGGTTGTACCCAACCCATTAAATTTAAATGGGTTTTATAGTATAATTGGGTTGGGTTCAACCCGACCCATTTAATAATGGGTTATATAGGTCGGGTTAAACGGGTTTATTCATATAATTAACATTTTATATATATATATATATATCATTTAACATTTATGATATATATTTATATACAATAGATATTATAATTAATGTTTCAATATTCAAAACAATAATTTATGAAATCGATTGCACCCTATTTTAACTCGATTTCATCTAACTTCACCGAATTTAAGATCATTTCATCAAATTTTAACTCGCTTTCACCCAATTTTACAAAAATTAACCTGATTTCACCGAATTTCAACCCAATTTCATCCAAATTGACTCGATTTCACCCAATTTAACCCAATTTCACCTAATTATAACTCGATTTCACCCAATTTAACCTGATTTCACAAAATTTTAACTCGGTTTCACTCAATGTCACTGAATTTCAGTCTGATTTTACCCAATGTAATGAATTTTCAACTAAATAAATTTGGATGAAATCGAGTTAAAATTGAGTGAAATTGGATGAAATTGAGTCAAAATTGGATGAAATCAAGTTGAAATTCAGTGAAATGTGATAAAATCGGGTTAAAATTGGGTGAAATAAATTTAAAATCCGGTGAAATTGGATGATATCAAGTTAAAGTTGGGTAAATTAAGTCAAAATTAGATGAAATCAGGTTGAAATTCGGTGAAATGTGATAAATCGAGTTAAAATTGGGTTAAAATTGGGTGAAATAAATTTAAAATCTCGTGAAATTGGATGAAATCGAGTTAAAATTGGGTTAAAATTGGGTGAAATAAATTTAAAATCTGTTGAAATTGGATGAAATCGAGTTAAAATTGGGTGAAATTGAATCAAAATTGGATGAAATCGGGTGGAAATTCGGTGAAATGTGATGGAATCGAGTTAAAATCGGGTTAAAATTGGGTGAATAAATTTCAAATCCGGTGAAATTGGATAAAATCGAGTTAAAATTAGGTGAAATTGGGTGAAATGTAGTCAAAATTGGATGAAATCGGGTTGAAATTCAGTGAAATGTGATGAAATCGAGTTAAAACTGGGTTAAAATTGGGTGAAATAAATTTGAAATCCGGTGAAATTGGATGAAATCGAGTTAAAATTGGGTGAAATCGGGTTACAATTTGGTGAAATCGAGCTAAAATTGGGTGAAATCATGTTAAAATTGGGTTGACATTCGGTGAAATTGAGTTAAAATAAGGTGAAATCGGGTTAAAATTAGGTTAAATTGAGTTAAAATTGGATGAAATTAGGTTGAAATTGGGTTGACATTCGGTGAAATTGAGTTAAAATAAGGTGAAATCGGGTTAAAATTATGTGAAATCGAGTTAAAATTGGATGAAATAAGGTTGAAAGTAGGTGAAATCGAGTAATTAGATGAAATCACGGGAAATTGAGTTAAATCGAGTTAAATTTGGGTGAAATCGGGTTAAAATTGAGTGACGATTTGAAATTCGATGAGATTGTAAATTTGGGATCGGGTTAAAATTGAGTGACGATTTGAAATTCGATGAGATTGGATGAAATCGGATTAAAATTTAGATAAAAATCGGGTAAATGTAGGTCAAAATCGGATATTCGGAATGACGGTGAATTTGAGGTGAAAGATATATAGACTTAACGGGTTAAATGGGCAAAATCCATTAAACTTAATATAAATGGGTTTTAGACCGATTAAACCTATATAGTTTTGTACCCATTTATTAAAAACCTATTAATCCAATAAACCAAATCCAAATTCACATCCAAATAGGACTAAGCCTGATCACGTTGTTCTCGTATATGACGAATGACTATATATATAATATTCAACAGCGGAATATATCATATAATATATTTATTATATAGATATATTCAACATGGGAAACCGTACAAACGGACGAAAATTCCCAACTGTACTATAACCACTATATATATTTTTTTAAAACCTTTAATCAACCAATCATTCTTATTATTATGGCCGGCTCAACTAAAGAAGAGGCCCTGTGCCATAAAATTAAAATAGGCTTTTCGAAACGAAATATTCGATACAAAAAATTTCTTTTATATACAATAAATATTTATAACATTCATTTGAAAAGAGCTATTCTATTTGCATGTTTTGAAACGAAATATTCGATCAAGCTTTCCACATCTAAATTCTCTAGGAGACTACTTTCAATTATCATTAAAGCTAACCCATTCAACATTTCTTGTGGCATAGTGGTTCGCAAGTACGACTTCAATAATTTGAGCTTCGAAAAATTTCTTTCTGCAAAAGCAACAGTAATTGGAATAGTCAATAAAAAAAAATTCTATATTTTTTAAGGATAACTATTAATTTTTATTAATTTTTTTAAATAATAGACCCTCAATGATTTGAAGGCCATGTTCTATAGCTCCTATGGAACATGGTGAGAACCGCCTCTAATTTATAGTAGGTAACCAAGAGTTGTTCCACATGCAAGTCACTGTCTTCGTATGACCATTAGAATATCCATGTATATATGTATGTATTGAATTGGTTAATATTAAACCCCATTGAAAAAACTTACATCGATTTCATATATATATATATATATATATACACACCTGTACGCGTTTTCGATTAATATTTTTGGATCACAAATGATAGAATATATAACACATGTGCAACCCACATGAAATTATACCTTACATACATATGCGCAATCAACAAATTCCATATTTGTTCATATATGTATGATAATCTTCCTACTTTTAAACTGTTATATGATATATATGACGGATCACTGTAACACAATATACAATCAAAATTTGATAATTCCTAATATGTCCGGCCGTATGAAAGTTTTAAAAACCCGATAATGCGAGTTTTGGAAGGATAGATACATATGTAGGAGGAAAGGTATAATAATAGAAAGAAAACATCGTTATTATGATGAGAATCATATCACGCATGATTCCTTTCGGTTGGGATGTTACCCTCTTTTAGATTTCGGAGACAAATATGTAATGAGTATATATGTAGTAGTAGGCATTATGATTTTGTTGCTTTGTAAGGATAACATATTCTCTATCATTAAATAAAATTATAAACTAAGAAATAAAAATAAAAGTATCAATAATTAGTAATTACCAGAATTTTACATAAATGCATACACGATTTTTTAAATACGAAGTGTACGTAAATTTGAAAGTTAAAACTGTGTTTTCAACGTGTATTTACAAAAAAAAAAAGGTGATAATTTAATTTATTAAATTTGTATTAAATGAGAATTTGACTAAAAGTGGAACAGGAGGGAGAGATTAGTGGGTAGGTGAGATATTGGTTTATGCAAATGAAATTATCCATTGATTCATATCTTCATCTCTATTATACCAACCTTCCTTTCTTATGTTCCCCGACCGTTTTTGGAATTCTAGAAAATTAATTGAAAGCAGTACAATGAAGTTCATACACTCAAAGAAACGAACGAACAATCATCTCTTACAGATAAACCCTGAAAATTTACAGTAAAGTGTTCATACTTCATCACCCAAATCCACATTCATTCAGATTTCAATGGTAAACATAAGGTGAAATTGTATTTCTTCGTCGCTGTATCAACATAGATCTTTATACAGAAAAACAACAGCTTCCAAAAAACGAAGAAAGTAAAAAAAAAAGAAAAACAGAGCCCCACCGTCAAAACAGATCGAGCAAACGTCTATTTACACCAAGATGACGTAATTTGTCTGTATCTGAGAAAAAAAACGAGTAGATCTATGTGTTTTTACTTTGTCTCTATAACTAAGGACGATTCCCCCAATGTTTCATCAGATGGCATCCTCGCCGATTAGATCCTGAAGGTCACGTGACTCAGCGAGTCCTAGGCGAATTGACTCCATGATTCGCTCGAAGACCAGCACGTGACAGGGGATGTGCAGAACGCCCTTTTGCTCGTACCCGTACTCCTGAGCCGACCGGTTCAACCGTGGAGGAAATAAAGTGATATATATGGTTCAGCAAACCCACGAACACCGGGTGATTCAGCAGCTCCGCGCTCACCACGAACCTCTCCATATCGTCCCCCACGTAGACCGGAACGTGCCCCTGCGGTACCGAAGACGGTGCCTTCTTGGCTCGGCGAGCAGCCGACCGCCTACTCGGTCGCCTGGAATCGGAACGGAGGAGGCTGTACTGTGCTGAGTCGGCGACTCGGGAAAGACGGCGGATCAGGTGCTTCATAATTACAAATACTATAAAGCAACGAACTATCGGTTGGAAAGGAGAGAATTTGCAGAGAGAGAGAGAGAGAGAGATGAGGATGATGAGAGAGCGAGAGGAGCGTTTGTGATAGAGAAGAAGAGTTGGTGAGAGAGAGACAAATATAAAGGAAAGAGGGTATAAGTAGAATTTCGCATGAGAGAGACAGTGTGGGGGAGGGGTACGGGGAAGGAGTACTTGCCAGGTACAATCAGTGAGAAATTTCGAGTTAATCTTAAATAAATTAATTAAATTTTAAAAAATAAAATTGCAAAGTTGTTTGATTGATATATATATATAACTACTCATCTTTGGAGGAATAAGTGTATTGTAGGTTAGGAGGCGGATGCAATTGGGAAACGGTGATTACGCTGGATGACGTCATATAGAATCAATTCGGTTTCTATATCCCAAAATATAAAGTTTTAATTTGGTTTAACGTAACAATTTTGGTTAGTGAAGACTCTCAATGAATCATGAGGCCCATAACATACTCATACAAATAATCAAGATATTATATTAATATCTTCCAATTTCCAAATATTCTTTTCCAATTATATAAATATCTTTTTATACTTGACATAATTAAAATTGGGTCCTATTTATGATGTAGGAATAGCTTCCAACTTTAACTTGTGGTCAATACAATTGATTTGGAATTAAACAAATTTATAAAAAATGATCCTACAAGACTAAAAAAAGATTTTAAACCTGAAAACTTGTAGAATTTTGGACAAATATAACATGGTCAAACAATCGTGTAACTTAAAAAAATGACTACAGTTTGCATTATACATATACAAGTCGATACTCACCCCAACGACTTAAACGACTTCATTATTTTGTATGTTCTGGTCATCAGAGAGAATAAGAAAAAGATGTATGTGTTGGTAATAATTTTTTAAAATGTGTACATCTGTAAAAGGATATTAACGTGTAGTGTCTTGTATTTGAGTGTTACATTTTTTAAATAATTTATTATGAAATTGTATATTGTAGCAGTTGATTCCGAATGGGCAAAATATCAAAAATATTTTTAGGTTTTTTATGTATATTCTCGAAAAATACCGAAAAAATTGGAAGAAAGACAAATATATTTTTATTTTTATTTATAAAAACACATATTTTTTCAAAATAAAATCTATTTTAAAATTGATAACAAAAAACGAGAGACGATTTCGAAATTAAAGATAAGTAATAAAGATCTAATGGCGATTTTGAACGAAAACAAAAGACAATGATAAAAAATTCGAATAATTTCGAAAGTTGCATGGATCGCAAAGATCACATCGATCAAAGGATCGTTCGGTTCTCTAAGACAATAAAAAATACCAATTTTATAAAAATAACATTAAAATTATTTTTTTTTAAATAATAGAACTAAAATCTAATTACATATCAATATGTTTTTTATTTTAACCACTCGAAATATCATATTTAAAAGTTATTTATTTATTATTTATTATTAAATTATTATCGTTTAACCTTTTCTATAATCCGACGTGTCAATTCTTTCAGTTTCGTCATTTTGCTTACACCGCCACTTGGCTCATGGCTCTAACGTAACCACGTGGATTGTGATTGGATTAGGGAAGCGCGTGGTTTTCACGGACAATATTGTGAGTGAAGAAAAAGTGTAAGCATTCATTTATCTTTTCTAGAAGGAGAAGGATATGACGTCATTTTCTTTGAATTAATCAAAGGTTTTTGTCCCGTTTGCCACTCATTATTAAAATTAATCAAATGCATAATTTATTTCTCTCATACTTATCGCCTCTTTTACGTATTGTAACGAAAAAAAAAACAAATAGATTCATTCAATTAGATGGAGAAGTAATTATATTTATACTAATCTAACATTTTCCCTCTTTGATTTGAAAACAAAATCATAATATATGTTAAGATTCGTATTTATAATATAATTGAAACTAATAACTTTAACATAATTAACTTCGTATACTTTTTAATAATATGATAATATATAAGATCACATTGTATCATTGGATAAATATTTTGACAAATTTCTCCTTCGTTAGTGGCATATTAAACGTGTAGTGCGAGATTTCTTTGCAAAGTGGTGACTATCTAAGTGATAAGCCCGAGGAATCCGGAGGCAGTGATTGGTTGCAATGTACGAGATTGACCGTGGAGGAAATAAAGTGATATATATATATAGAAAGTGTGGTCTCAATAATTACATAAAAATATATATTATATATGTTTAGGTTTATATTATCTACGTAATCATTTTTCTTATATATAAAAACTTCAATATATAGATAGATATCTTTCAATGGTACTGTACTCATTCACGTGTGATGGAATAGATTTTGTGAAATTTTATAATTTATGAATTATTTAATTCAGTATCAGTGTAAATACTGAATTTTGGTATTTGGTTGCGGAGATGAGTATGTTTAATGAAGGTTGTAGCGTATATGATCCACTCACTTCTCATTATCATTATATTAAATCCGTATTCACACTTATGTAATAGGGACATATGTATAAATAAATATATACAAATAAATATACAAGCACACCGGCTTTTCACATAAAATGTTATCTGATTATGTTGTCTGATTTTATGGTTCCTAAAGAGATGTGATTATAAATTATTAAATCTTCCTTCATCTTAGTTACGAAGTTATGTATTGAAAATATTGATTGTAACGTGATTAATAAAATAAATAAATATTTTTTAATCAATTGTTTTTGACGTAGTATAAGTGTAATAACCATATTTATTTATGATTTTTTTGAAATTATATTTTTTGAAAACTCTATTATTTTTAGGAATAGAGTATAGAAAAATATCGAAATATTTTATTTTAGTCTATAAAATATGAATTATTATTTTCAACATAAAAAAACTCAAAATTATTTTTTTTGTCTTAAAAATATTAACTTTAAAAATATATTATAGAAAATACCAAACTTTTTAATTTTTTCATATACAAATTATTACCTTTAATCTATTCACATAAAATGTTATCTGATTATGTTGTCTGATTTTATGGTTCCTAAAGAGATGTGATTATAAATTATTAAATCTTCCTTCATCTTAGTTACGAAGTTATGTATTGAAAATATTGATTGTAACGTGATTAATAAAATAAATAAATATTTTTTAATCAATTGTTTTTGACGTAGTATAAGTGTAATAACCATATTTATTTATGATTTTTTTGAAATTATATTTTTTGAAAACTCTATTATTTTTAGGAATAGAGTATAGAAAAATATCGAAATATTTTATTTTAGTCTATAAAATATGAATTATTATTTTCAACATAAAAAAACTCAAAATTATTTTTTTGTCTTAAAAACATTAACTTTAAAAATATATTATAGAAAATACCAAACTTTTTAATTTTTTCATATACAAATTATTACTTTTAATCTAAAATTTTGAATTTTTAAATTTTTCTAAAAAAATACAAACTTATCAAATTAATTATATTCATACACAAACACTAAATTATATTTTAACTCTTTGATTTTTTAAGTTTTGTCTAAAAAATATAAACTTATAAATTAATCATATCTATACACAAACACTAATTCTTGGTAACCCCAATTTCAACCCGATTTCAATCCGAATTAAAAATTCCAAATTTGAACACATTTCAACTCGAAATATGAATTCAACCCAATTTCAAACTGATTTCAACCGAAACTCCAAATTTCACCCAATTTGAACAAGAATTTCAACCCAATTTCAACTCAAAATCCAATTTCAACCTAATTTCAACCGAATATCCAAATTTCATCCAATTTTAGTAAGCATTTAAAAAATCCAAATTCGAATCAATTTCAACTTGAAATTTGAATTAACCTAATTTCGACCCCATTTCAACTGAAAATCTGATTGAATTTGGATTTCGGGTTGAAATGTTATTGAAATACTTACTAAATTTGGTGGAATGTGAACTTTCGGTTGAAATCGGGTTGAATTCAGATTTCATGTTGAAATTGAGTTGAAATTATTGTTGAAATTGAGTGAAATTCTGATTTTCGATTGAAATGAGGTTAAAATTGGATTGAATATTCCGGTTGAAATTGGTTCGAATTTGTTTTTTTTTTTACTAAAATTGAAATTGGTCTAAAATTCTTTCTAAAATAGGGTGGAATTCGATTTTTTTGTGAAAATTAGGTTGAAATTCGGGTTGTTTTTTGTTGAATTTTGATTTCGGGTTGAAATTGGGTTGAAATTCTTATTGAAATAGGGTGAAATTCAGATTTTATTTTGAAACCGGTTGAAACTCTGTTGAAAAATAATTGTGCATCGTAAACACTGAAGGAAGTTTACGAAAAGTTAGTGTTGTGTATGGATATGATTAATTTGATAAGTTTGTGTGTTTTTAGATAAAACTTAAAAATTCAAAATTTTTAGATTAAAAGTAATAATTTGTGTTTTATAGGTCTATATTATATTTCTAAAGTTAGTGTTTTTAAGGCAAAAAATAATGAGATTTTTTTAGGTTGAAGATAATAATTCATAATTTATAGACTAAAATAAAATAGTTCGATATGCTATATTCCCCTCTATTTTTAGGCAACCTTATTTTCACGATTATTATTTTTCAGCATTAAGTGAAGTTCCACCTCTAACCTCTAACCATTTTATTTTTCGATTATATCTTCAATACAGTTTGATCAAATCGACTGTAATTTGGCTTTTTTTGACACCGAATCGTGGCCTACGTCATTCGTAATGCTAGGCCATCGATCTTGGTTTCTTCTTTCTTATCGGTGACATAACAATTGTCTCATCGACCCTCTTAACACCGACTTCTCGACATCCTCGACTTTCATGACATCCTCGACCTCGCTGACATCCTCCATCTCAACTCGGTTTTACATGCCGACGAAATTTTACCAGTGACATCAACTGGAAAATCTCTTTCACCAAATGAAATTATCTACTACAAACAGACGAGTTATTTTTTTGCCTAAGTGCCTACCAGAAATGGCATAGAAACTTTGTGTCTCGATCTGATACTTTCGTCTTAGGTAGATTGTGGATGCATACAATCTCTTTGAAGAAAATATCTATAATATTCGTTGCGCCATTGGTCTTTGAAAATGGTACAAAGTGTGCCATCTCTGAAAAACCTATCAACCACAACAAGGAAAGAATCTTTGTTTTGGATCCTTGGATGTCCGAGAACAATATCCATCGACAAGTCAGTCCATGGATGAATAGGAATGGATAGAGGAAGATACATACCATGCAGATGGATGCGAGACTTAGCTTGGTGACAGTGATACATCGTGCACAAAGCTGTTCAATGTCACGCTTGAGGCGTGACCAAAAGAATTGCTTATTTATAATAGGGGTGGGCATTTCGGGTTACCCGAACCGACCCAACCCGAATAACCCAACCCATGAGATATATGGGTTTTATAGAAAACACATATGGGTTCAATATCAAAAACTCAAATGGGTTGGGGTTGGTCCGGGTTCGGGTTCGGGATAACCCGAAGAACCCGAAAAAAAGAAAAAAAACCTAAACAAACCCTAACCCTAAACCGTGAGTTGTGACACAACTCCCTCTGCCTCTCACTCACACGTTTAAAACCGTTTAAAACCTGAATTACCCGTTTAAAACTTGAATTACCCGTTTAAAACCCGAATTACCCGTACTTAAATAACCCAAAAAACCCGAAAACCCCGAATTACCCGAAATATCTAAATAACCCAAATACAATTCGGTTTTTTTGGGTTCAATGTTTCAAAACCCGAACAATCCAAACCCGGAATGAAACCCGAGGAACCCTTCCCGAAAACCAAATGGGTTTTTTTGGGTTCAATTTTTTATAACCCAAGGACTCGAACCCGGACCGAACCCGAGGAATCTGTCCCAAAACTCGGATTGCGCACCCCTAATTTATAGTGACCAAGATTTTCTCCACTCCAAAGTGTCCACTAGGAGCTCCTTCATGTGATTCTTGAAATACCAACTCCCCCATTGAGTTTTTTGGGATGCAAAGCTATCTATCACGAAAACATAACCATCGTGTATGTAGAAAGGTACGTTGGCACATTCCTTGCACAATTGGAATATCTCACCAAGATCAAGATCTTGTGTATATAACTCTTTGCAGTGCTTGAAGCCTAAGTTTCTAGCCTCCCTGTGGTGATGAGAGCATCTCTTGATGATAATGCGCCGGCTACCATATTTTCATTGTCTTTCTCGTACTTGATGATTTACAAAAATGACTCGATTAATTCCATCCATTTACCATGTCTTCTCTTGAGATTGGTCTGACCTTTGAGATATGGAAAGTCTCGTGATCGATGTAGATGATGAACTTCTTTTCCAATAGGTAGTGTTGTCATGACATCAACGCTCGATAAAGAGCACTCAGGTGCCAATTCCCGAGACATCACACTTCAAATGCCATGTCAAAATAAGGAACGCTAGGACAAACGCAATGGTGAGACTTGTCTTTAGTGCTTCAAACGCCTTAGTCTTTGCCTCTCCCCATTTAAATACCTTGTACTTTTTTATAACCGCAGCGAGGGTTGCGGCTATGCTATTGAAATCCTTCACGAACTGGTAATAGAAACTTGTTAGGCATGAAAGCTTCATACGTGTGCAATGGTGGCCGGTGTGGATCATTCTTGTATGGCATTGATTTTATCCCCATCTATACGTACTCTCTTTGAACTCACAACAAAACCTAGAAAAACAATTTCATCATTGCAAAAGGAGCAATTCTTAAGGTTTGCATTGAGTTTTTCCTTTTGAAGCGTTTCTAGCACTTGCTCAAGATGTACTATATTGTCACTAACACTTTTACTATAAAAAATAATATAATCAAAATAAACTACGACAAATTTACCAATATGAGATCTTAGAACACGGTTCATGAGTGTCATGAAGGTGCTGAGAATCATTGGAAAGTCCGGAAGGCATGATGATCCATTCGTACAGCCCTTGCTTTGCTTTGAAAGATGTCTTCCATCTGTCTCCTTTTTGCATGTGGACTTGGTGATATCCACTCTTGAGATCAATTTTTGATATGATTGTTGCCCCACTCAACTCTTCAAGCATGTTATCCAACCGCAGAATGGGATGTCGGTATTTTATTATGATGTTGTTGATTTCCCGACAATCAATACACATCCTCTAAGTCTTATCATTCTCTGGTACAAGTAGTAAAGGAATGATACATGGACTAAAACTTTCACGGATGAAGTCTTTTTCCAATAGTTCTTAAACTTTCCATTGTAATTCCTTCACCTCCTAGGGGTTCATGCAGTATGTTGGCTTATTTGGCAGTGGTGATCTCAGGATGAGATAAATTTGATGTTCAATACCTCGTATTGGTGGTAATTCGGCTGGTATCTCCTTAGAAAATAAGTTGCGATATTTTTTCCAATGTATTGGTGATCTCCAAGGGATACTCGGTTGTACCTTGGTCAATCAAAATTGAAATTTTATAGAGTAGACACACAATGATTTTTCGTGATGTTCTCGCAACACCACACTCAAAACCTGTTTTATTTAGACTTCAAATGATCACTAGATACAACTCGATTTTTCTGAGTATACATGGATTACATGACTCAAACTTCCTATGAATAAAACACACATCTTAAAACCGAATTTCAAGCAAAACGCCACACAAAAGCTTATGTGAATCATCTAGAACTATTTTTACTATAATCTTGGATTTTCAAATGACTCTAACTCGAATCACTCACCCATAAGCCTCCAAATTTGTATGGTTTAATGCTTCCGTTACAAACACCCCTATCGAGTGGCCTCAAATGAATGCAAAAACACTTTGCTCACTCTCCTCTCTTCTTCTTGAATTTCGGTGCACCAATATGATTGAGACAGTGGGTTGGACGTACATCCACTTATTCCTTTTAATACTAAGCTCATTTCCAAATTACTCCTTGATTTCCTTTCCATAGAATTGTTAAGTTGTTTGATTTTCTCCTTTTTGAATATTTTCAAATGTCTTGTGAATGTTTTCAAATCTACAAATATCTAAAACAATTAAAAATATCGATAACAATAGAAAATATGCATAATAGAAATATCACAATATTGAATCTCAATAAAAATAGAAAATATTTATTATCACATAATAAAATATCTCAATAAAATAGAAATCTCATTAAAATAGAAATCTTATACACTAACAAAAACATCTTTGTAGACCATAGTAACATCGGACTTTGATTACTC
This sequence comes from Gynandropsis gynandra, assembly GCA_036759665.1. NCBI lineage: Eukaryota > Viridiplantae > Streptophyta > Magnoliopsida > Brassicales > Cleomaceae > Gynandropsis > Gynandropsis gynandra. The sequence continues at coordinate 49,827,192 of CM071863.1, forward strand.
AAAGCGTTACAAATCGCACTAGCTTTAATATAAAAATTAGGTTGCTCATGATTCAATTTTACTTGCATATCATGTATTTGTGTAGGACTCGGAGCTACTAGTGTGACCTTATTTTAGTTGAGGACGAAAGAATAAAGTTTGCCCCACTATCATGTGTTACCTCGTGGTCGAATTTCCATTGTTGTCCTAGTAGGATGTGACCAACTTGTATTGGCACGACATCGCATAATACTTCAGCGTGTTACTTGTACGGTTATTTGTTCAGTTACCTTGAGCTCCCTTGATTGTTTAAGCCATTGTAATAGGGGTGTTTCTTTGGTTCCAAACAAAGTTTTTTCACCATATATGCACTTGCAACGATGGTACAAGAACCTATATCTATGATGAGTCCATATATACGCTTAACAAGATATTTTGTGTGCAAGATTGTCTCATGTTGGGTCGTCTCTTGAAGGTTGACCATCGTGTTCAAAACACACATTTTTAGGAGTGGTTCTCCACTTTTTAGGTATTCGATCTCGTCACTTTCATCTTTATTCAGATGCTCCTCATTTACATACTCGTATTCTCTGCAATTTACGAGGATTATGACACAAGGGTTAGGTTAGTCCTATATCATATGTCCTACTTCCTTGGACTTAAAACATATATGTTAAAAAGTAGGAATTGATTTAAAAGAAATTAATTTATTACTTTCTCCTTCCATATCCTTTGATGTCTGAGGAGCTTTACCATTGGAATCGTCTGTTCTTGATTTCTCAGGAATGCTTGAGGGTTCTCTTTTTGTCCATGTGTGTTGTGTCTTTCCTCGGCCTGTTGCTTGTTTCACCTTAATTTGTTCATTTTGGATTGACAGCTACAAAATATCTTGCAAATCATGGTAATTTTGTCTTTCTACCTTTCTTGCAATTCATTCAATTAAACCATCTAAAAAATTAAGCCATCACATTTTTCATCTTCATAAAATTTTAATCTATTACAAAAATCCTCAAATTCTACGAAATATTCTTCAACAGTTTGACTTCTTGGGTTATTTTTCTATACGTGTTATAAATCCTTATGGAAGTACGACGGTACATACCACTTGCGCGTGAAGGCTTTCATTTCCTTCTATATTGCGCTTGTTCAAGATGCGGTACGAATTCGAGTGCTTACCTCTTGATCTTCGTCCGTGAGTTGTTCCGCTACCCTTCGTCCTCCTCCTCAGGATCGGGTCGAGTTTGTGCTCATCGTTATCGTCATATAGGATAAGGATATGGTTGGTTTGCATCTTCTACACTGTTTTCATGAATTCCTGGTGTGTCACATTTGGGTCACCTTCGTTCTTTTACAAGACAATTCATTCCCGAATCCATATGTTGGAGCATCTGCACAATTATATCTAGTTGATTTTAACCAATAAGCAAAACAAAGAAATGATTAGTACAAAACACAAATTTAAAGGATAAAAACATACCTTTAGTCTTTAATCGGGCTCTGATACTAAAAATGATACACATCTCGAGCCTTAGATCTTAGGACATGTACGAGAAACCTGTTAAACTCGATCACTAAAGTAGGATTTCATCGGATTGTGGAGGATCTCTTGACTGACCTCAGGCCATTCTTCAAGAGTTCATCCTTTTGACGGAGGATGATGGTGATTGATAGAGGAGATTATGATCTCACGTGTCAATTGTAGCATTGTAAGAAGATGGATAAGTGGATTTTGGTGGAATGAAGGTCACCAGAAAAGGTGCGAAAGCCTCTTGATACAGTTGAAAATGATTTCAAATGTTCCTCGAACAAATTGAAGATATTGTGTTTTGGATAAACGATCAACAAAACAAAAAATTTATTTTTTAGCAAATGCAATCCAGAGTTACAAATGGGGTGTAATCCTTTATATAGGAGATGTTCCACGTCAAAAGATCCATCTACTAACCATGAAAACATTTTCTAACCATTGAAAATCTTTTAAAAAGGAAAATAAATAATCTGGTAAAATAAAATTGGTTTAGACGATAATTTGCAGACATTTTACAAAATGCCTTATCTTTTCGCTATTCTCCGAATTTCAATCAAATCTTTGTGTCCGTCCACACCATACTTCCATTGTAGAATAATGTTAGCATCTATATTACATTTTATTATATATATATTGTAGTTATTACATTGATATTAATATCTTCTTTTGATATCTTCATATCTAATATTATATATCATTTTCTATTATAGATAAAAGCAAGTGCTTATTCCAAATAATTAACAGTATATCCATTTATTTGTTTCTCGTGTGAACAACATAAATAGATTTTCACGCCTTTCCTTTTCATTTGCCATATCTATATGACTGGTATTCGTTCATTACAATTTATTGCGTAAATGGGCATACCGATCTTTTCACATTATAACTACAATTATATATTGCATACCTCAATACGAGTATGATGTCACCGTATACAAGAAAAAGGGAGAGAGAATTTATATTACAAGCTAAGCTATGGTCACAGATTATTCAAATGTGATCATAATTATAATTATATAGCCTGATGCTTATATAAATAGGTAACGTAATTCAAGATGAAATTAGTTCAATTCATTGGTTAGCTCAAATAAAATATGATCATGAGTCTCTTATCCAAGATTTGAACCTGTATTTTGGAGATGGTATTCAAACCGAATAAAAACACAGTAGATTGTAAAATTCGTAATTTTTTTGTGAATATTATTAGATTTTGTTGGATTTCATTTTCTGCAATTGTATATAAACATCAAAATTAATGAAAAAGTGTGAAAAACTCATTCTATAAATTTCTATTGTTCATCTTGAATTTTCTCTCAATTCTATATAATTTTTTCACTTATAAAAATATAAAAGTTTTGGTTATCCAACGGGATAAGCAACATATATTAAAATGAGAACCATATTATAATTGATTACTCAATGAATTACTTCAAATCCCTTAATTAAAAACTTGTATTCACACGCAAATTCGCCACCACAAGAAACTACCAAACTCCATGTATTAAAAGAATTAATATCAAATAGTCCGATGATATGATTAATTAAAAATAATTGGTTATATTAATTATGTGATGATGTAAAACAATCGAGGGAATATTCGGCAAAGGCAATGCGCCTTGGAAGGTTGCATGAGTCGTATACTAGTAGTTATACCCAATCATTGACTTCCACGTCACCATCTAGGCGTTTTGTAATTGTGGTCGGCTAGCTGTAAACGCGGTGCATCCACGCGCCTACGTGTCTCCCATACACCACCGCTTCCATAATTTTGCGTTTTTTGTTTTATATTTATTTTACTTTTCTCAAAACATATGTTTAAAAAATTATGTTTTATATTACTTTACATATTGTTATTCATCTGATTTATTTATTTACTTTTTTCAAAATATGTTTTAGAAAATCGATATATGTTTAAAATCCTCAAAATTTTAAAATTTTAGTGGGTAGGGAAATTATATAAACATCCGTACGGTACACATGGACAGGATGACCCACCGTCCTCTTTCTGACGTGCGTACCGTACAACCAACCTGACTTTTTTCCATTTATCATTTATTCAAAAACCAAAAAAGATCTAATAATGCGGGCTCCTTTCCATTTCACAATGTCGGTTACCCTTTATTATCTTCTCCATTCTCCTTTAATTGGCGGAATATCATATATATACCTTTATAGGGCTAAAACGCTTCAAAAATATCTTTTTTTAAAATAATTATTTAATCGGAAAAAAAAAATTGGAGAAAAGACAAATTTACCTTTAATTTTCGAACGTGAGAAAAACCGTATTCTGGGAGAGTAAAAGCCAAACCCGCATTCTGAGAGAGTAAAAGTCAAGAAAGAACAAGTGATTTCGAACTTGAGAGGGATCGATTCGAAGTTGGCAAGAAGGAAATTCGAAGTTGGCAAGAAGGAAATGGCTAGAATCAGCAGCGGTGGAGAAGAGAGCACGAGTCAATCTTCAATGGCGTCAATAAGTGTAAGTAGATTGATTTCTAGGGTTTTGGAGGATGTCGAGTCCCAAAATGGTTTATTGATTTGAAATGGTGTGAGTGTCAATGAGTCGGTTGAGTCTCAGTGAGTCGGTTGAATCGCAAGAGTCGGTTGTCTCAGTGGGTCGGTTTGGGTCGCGATGGTCGGTTGAGCGTCGATTTCTAGGGTTTACAGGCTGTCGAGTCCTAGAATGGTTTATTGATTTGAAATGGGTGTGAGTGTTAGTGAGTCTGTTGAGTCTGAGTGAGTCGATTTGGGTCGCAATGGTCGCTTGAGCGTCGCAGGGAGTCTAAGGGGCGTTTGAGTCGGTTGTCTCAGTGAGTCGGTTTGGGTCGCAATCGTCGCTTGAGCGTCGCAGGGGGTCTAAGGGTCGTTTGAGTCAGTTGTCTTAGTGAGTCGGCTTGGGTCGCATTGTTCAGTCGAGTCGCATGGGTCAGTTGAGCCAAAGGGTCGGTTGGGTCGCATGGGTCGCATGGGTCGCATGAGTCGCATGAGTCGCATGGGTCGCTTGAGTCGCTTGAGTCGGTAGAAGTATAATGTATTCTTTAATTAATTGGTCATTTTGCAGGTGGCCCCAAAGCCGAAGTTTGTGTATCAATTCAAACACATGGACAGAATGCCAAAGATCACCACCAAGTGTTATCCTCACGAGACAATAACGAAGCTGAGAGGAATCTTAGATGAATACGACGTGCATTACTTCGAGAAGGAATCGCAATTTAAGCATTTATTCCATTTCCAATGTGATTCCACATTGACTAAGGTTCAAATGTCTATCCTCCTAAATCACTCCGTGATTGTACGGGACAAGAAGGAGTTGTGGTTCGTCTTAAACGGTGTTCCCATCCGGTACTCTATAGTGGAGCACGCACTAATTTCCGGAATGAACTCCGGACCATATCCCAAAGGATGGGAGTCCAAAAGGGGTGATACATTCAGGCGGAAGTATTTCGGCCGTGGAAAGGTGACCCCCGTACAAATCATTGGAAAGCTTGTGAAGGCGAAGAATGACGAGGACAAAAAGAGGTTGGCAACTTTGTTGTTGTTGGCGCAAGTTATTGCTCACAAGCCTTCATCAGACAACTCTATCAGCCATGATCTCATTGACATGGTTGATGATTTGGAATTTTGTGAAGACTTTCCATGGGGGCGTTACACATTCGAGAAGATTGTGGATACTTGCCGCAAGCACGTTAGCGGGGAATCACCGAAACCAAAATGGTATTGTGGCGGTTTCATGATCCCACTAATGGTAAGTTGTATATATTATTCGAATAACTTGAATTTTTTCATACTTTTTGCATTCTGATTTTTTTTAATGTTGCAGTTACTTCCTTTCGAAACCATCCCTAGTTTGGGCGGAAAGGGATGGTATGTTGATGTAGAGAATGCGGATCCATCATGCCCAAGAATGTGCAAGAAGATGGTTAAACCCAGTATTAACCTAAAGTACGCAGAAGTCATAAGGCTGATCGGAGATTCTAAGGTAACAATTATACAAGGGTCACAAGGAAAACAAGGGTCACAGAGGGTAATAATGACTATTTTTTGTTTTTCAGGATATTCGAAGTATTCTTTGTGCTGATCGCGATGAACACTTTACAAGTTATGATCTGGACGACTATGAGGGATGCGATCCCGATGTTCAGATATGGATGGAACATATTCGTAGAAATCCGAAGGGACTTTGTTGGGAGGACATTCGTGAGCAAGAACTGCTGACGCGGAAAGCAGTTCTTGGAGATGAAAAGAAGGGGAAAGGGAAGAGGAAAGGGAAGGGGAAGGGGAAAGGGAAGGGGACTAAGAGGAAAAAGAGCGTGGGGGAAAAAATGATAGAGCTTGAAGATGATGAAGCTGATGCTGAAGCTGATGCTGAAGGTGATGAAGAAAGAGATGGTGATGCTGAAGCTGATGCTGAAAGAGAAGGCGAGGATGAAGATGAAGCTGAAGGAAAAGAAGCTCCAGTCCGGCTGACACTGGAGCAGAAATTAGTGAAGGAAATAAAGAAGTCGGAGAAAAGAATCATCAACGCTGTCAGAGATCTTCTAAGGGATGCCGGGTTTCATTTGCCTAATACAAAAGCAGAGGCGGCAAATCCCAAAGGTGCTGAAAAGGCAAAATCAAAATCTGCCGAGATAGATTCGAGCACCGCAAACCAATATTCCGGCAGTGTTAGAGACTATGAATTCCTTCAACGTTCATATCCAGGTCCTTACGAAGAGCCGGTTGAGTCAGAGTCTGAAAATGTCCGTGGAGAAGGCGTAGAAGAGGATTTGGCAAACCTTTCGTTATTAATTGAAAATATCGCATCTGCCGCCGACATTCCTCTAACTGCAGTCGTTGCTCCTGATGAAGTTCCACCAAGTAAGTAATAAATAGCTCAAAAGTTCATTTGAGTCAATTTCCATCGAGAGTCGGCAAGGGTCGCATGGGTCGCAAAATACGCATCTAATGAATGAAGTAATTTTATGCAGATGCTCCAGTCGGTCCTGTCGAAGAGGCCCCCCCTAAGGAGGTTCCTTCCGAGGAACCTACAGTCGGTCCTGTCGAAGAGGCCCCCCCTAAGGAGGTTCCTTCCGAGGAACCTACAGTCGGTCCTGTCGAAGAGGCCCCCCCTAAGGAGGTTCCTTCCGAGGAACCTACAGTCGGTCCTGCCGAAGAGGCCCCCTCTAAGGATAAGGAGGTTCCACCAAGTAAGTACGGTCTTTTGAGTCACA
>CM071863.1:49850309-49935463 GCA_036759665.1 Gynandropsis gynandra
CAAAATCGAGGGGGGAATAGAACTAAAGCATGAAAATCAAGGGGGGAATAGGCTGTTTTTCCCTATGTTTATTACTATTTTCGGATTTTTTTTTTCATTTTTAGCATTTTCAACATTTGTTTATATATTATCCACCCTTTTCTCTCTTTTTTCATACTGTACATCAAACTTCATGTCGATATTATAAATCTCTTTGACACTCTAAACCGAATACATCTAAATCTAAATACTAATAAAAGTAAAGGTTCTGTAAACAGTTTAAACAGACACATGTTGAATTATTATTGGTCAAATCAACTTTTTTGTTTACGTGTTTTTCTCCAATCCGTTGGATTTTAAATTTTTTTTCTTTATACTTTGAACTCATATTGACCGTCGATTTAAAAAAAAACCCAATGACATGTAAACACTCTTCTCTCGCCACATTTCATCTCTCTCGCCTGGATAATCTCTCTCGATCCATTCACTCTTTGAAGCTAATGATGTTCCTCGGTGCGAAGGCCGACTGAGAACCTACGAAGACCAGTGGACAGACGGACGACCATCGAGCAGCTCGACGGACAGACCAGTGGCGGCCAGCCGACAAGAGGAAACGGCGGCAAGCAGAAGAAGGAGAGAGAGATGAGAGGTTTGAAGAAAAAAGCTGTCTAATGTCTCTAACGAAAAGGAAGGAAACTAGGGTTTCTAAGGAAACCTGAGTCGGACCAAAATAAAATAAAAGCCCATCAAATAAATGGGCTGCATAAAAAAAACAAATCCTAATATTTCTAGAAGATTATATTATATTAACAGCAGCCTTTGATTTTATCAACAACATTATCTTTAATCTATTTTACGAATATTTTAATATATCAAAAGTAAAATCTAATATATGTGTGTTGATGAATTAATAAAAATACAAGTTTTCTATGTAATCCAAATATAAATTTTTCGTTTTTATTTTCTTTTTGCATAAAGTATGTTTAAAAATTAGAATTAAGGTTTTATAAAATTTCAATTGTTCATGAAACCAGAAAAACAATTCCAACACACAGAGAGGAGTAAGATGAAGGTGATTATGTTAAAGGGTATAATTGTAATTTTAAAATTTATGGTTATTATTTAATATGATAATTTTTAAAAGGTATTTTAAATTTTTTTAAAAATTTTATCCTTCCACACCTTATTTAATTTTAAAAAATTAACTAAATTTCGTAATAATTATGTAAAACTTTGTTTTTGAAATTAAAATATTTAAATTAGTTAAATTTTTAAAAAGGGATAAAAAATTAAAATACCGTTAATTAGGAAAACTGATTAAAATTTTAAAAAACAAAAATTAAAATATTTTGAAATGAAATCAATAAAACATTGACAATTTTCTAAAATATCAATTTAAATTTTAAAAACATATGATTATTTGCATAAAATAAAAGAGAAAATGATAATGAAAAATAAAATTTTCCAAATGGGTAAAGTAAGGGATGATATTATTTTAACAATGTTTAATACATATTCATTTAAATTTGTTAATAACTCAAATTTAAAATGATGTATTATCCATTATTTTCAATGTATGAAATTTATCCTTTATCTAATAATAAACTTTTAATGTAATTAAATTTTTGTAGATTTCCAATGATATACATAAAATTTCATTAATATTATCAAACACGTCATTGTTCTTCCATTTAGAAAAAAACATTTTCAAAATTAATTAACAATAAATAAAATTAATTATTCAATTTAATCGATTTATTTGATTTAATTGATTTCGAGTAAATTGAATACCATTTTTTACTTGAAATCAATTAAAAGGTCTGATTAATATATATAATTTTAAATATTTGTAATTGTAGTTTTTTAAAATTAAAATTTATTAAAATAAATTAAAATTAAAATTAATTTGTCAAAATAACTAATTTTAAATAATATATATAAGTAAAATCAATATTTTTTAATAAATAGTTTGTTAAAGTTTAAAAATTTACTGAATTTATTTCAACTAAATATATAAACATTTTGTTTTTAATTATTTATTAATTTACTAACTTTTTATTTATTTACATGTATAACAACTAAAATACAATTTAATTTTAATATAAATATTTTTTGTTTCTTGAAAATATTAATATTACTAATATATAATTCATTTAAAGTAATTTATGAATTATAATTATATAAAATAAAAAAAATTACATTCATAATGTAAAAGCTTAAGAAGAGAATGCATGAAAAATCAATATTTATTAATTATTTTAATGAAGTTTAATAATTTACTAAATTTTATTTCAAATAAATATATAACATGTTTATTTTTTTCATTATTTATGAAGGACCTGAGTGGTGGAGTCGTAGCGAAACGTAAACGCGGCGAATGCGTTTTCTGGCGACTCCGGGTGATATTAAAACCGACCGGTGGAGTCGTAGACGACCGAAAACGCACCGAAACGCAGATTTTAAAAATATGAAATTATATTGCATTACGTTTGCATTTGGTGCGTTTTGAATAAAATTACCAAAATACCCTCGTATTTTTCTCTTATCTCCTCTCTTTTTACTATAATTTATATTAATCGTATATATATTTTTTATGTGTATAACAATTAAAATATCATCTAAATTTAATATAAATATTTTGTGTTTTCACCGGTCAAACCCTAAGTCACTAATTTTTTTATTTATGTAGATATATAATAAATAAAATATCTCTAAATTAATATAAATATTTTGTATTTCTTTAAAATATTAATATTTTTGTAATATCATTTAAAGTAATTTATGAATGGTAATTAATACAAAATAAAAACAAAAAATGAGTTTGATGATGTGGAAGCACGAGAGAAGAGAATGCTTGAGAGACATCCAAATTTATGAACTTTTTATATATTAATTTTGTGAAAAATATCTGAATTTTATTTCTTTATCTCATCTTTTCCTTTATTTAATAAAACTAAAACTAATTTTTATATTATATTTTTATTATTAAATAAATAATTATTTGTTAATATTAAAATATTTTAAATATGAAATTAAATATGAACAAATAATTTTATTTCTTTATCTCATCTTCTTCTCTTTTTTATAATAAAAGTAAAATTATTTTTATATTATTTTTATTTACTATTGAACAAATAATTATTTTTTAATGATAAAATATTAAAAAAAATGAAATTAATTATTTTAATATTAAAATATTTTTAAATATGAAATTAATACTGCGCGAAGGTGGGTATAATCTAATATATCTAGTATATATGATTCTATAAGCATGCTTGCTCTTAAACAAAGAGTGAGACCGATGAGTTAGGTCAAACATTGCGTCCATTAAGTACGTAGGACCCTTCATATTCCCGCTCAAAATTTAATGCTCCAAAGACAGCCTTCATTTGTATTTTACTGTTCTAATTTTTGGGTGTCTAATCTATCTTTATAATAAATATTAGTATAAATCTAAGAAAATAAAAGATGATAAAATACAACTTAAATAGTTTTTTTTTTTCATGTGTTCTTCACATTTGGATTGTGCGTTTTGCAATATATGGTATGCTTACTTATAGAAATATAAAATAAAAGATAAATTAGGAAAATATTACAAATATTTAAGTTATAAAGATATTTATTTTAATATATCTATTTTGTGCAATATTCGATAACTACTATGTATTTTATATCGGATTTACTCTTTATAACTGTTGAATATTTTGTTTTCTGGGAATTATAAAGTAAAATTTTTGACTAAGCCCTTTAGCCTTTACATTTTTGGCATGAGTCATGATGACTAAGCGCTTAACCTTTTTCCACATTAGCAGTGAAAGAAAAATAAAACATGTGTTTGTGGTATCATTTTCTTCAAAGAAATACAACAGCCGTAGATGTATATTCAATTAAACCAATAGTCACTAAAAAACACTTATTGTAATAAATTTTCTTTGTGAGTTTTTTAGATTTGAATACTGTCCTAATCTACTTCTTGTAATAAATTCCTATCAAGATTAATATTATATATATATGTATTATGTAAGATTACAATCCTTGAAATCTAAGAAGCAGAAAAAAGGTACCCGAATCTCTTATTGTTCTCCATTATTTTATTTTTTTGGCATTAAAGGGACGGAAGAAGGTAGTTAGATATGGTAGTTCTTAGATATGGAGGCCTTTATGAGTTTTTTTCTTTTAAACAACAGAGTAGAAAGATCGCTATAAATATAGGTTTTATGAGTGCGCAAAAAATACATTGAAATGATTGTTTTATTTACACAAGGCATTAAGGCATTGGTCGTTGAGGATGTAAATTGGAACATGATATCTTTATACTCAAACTTAAAATGATGTCTATGTTATTATATACTAGTATATATATTTCCAAATATTATGTTGGGCTTATTGATTGACTCAACTACTACTTTGTATATATTATTCCTAAGATCAAATAAAAGTCCTAACATATAAGTATAATTTTTTATCGTATGATATGAAGAGTACAAATCACATGGAGAATATACGCAGTGTAAGCTATGAAAACGATTCCAACAACACAAACCAAATACTCTCTGCTTTTTTATTTGTTTTGGAGTAATCAACGCCATCTCTCTCCCCCTGTTTTGTCTCTTTTTCACTTTTAATGAATCCACCCATCCAAACACAATAAATAAAAAAGTAAAACTGATATTTTGTTTTTATAGTTGCAGAATAAATACGTATTATCTAATATAATGTTAAAATTGAAAAAAGTCAGAGAACAAAGACATTTTGGTAGAATTCTCACAATTCCAAAAGATTTTTTTATTTAATTCAAACGATTTCGAGATATATTTGGAATATCAATTCAAACATCACATACCTTGTATATAATCATCTAAAACTATTTTTACAATAGTCCTAGATTACATAATGATTTCTCGAACCATTTTTCCTCAAATCTCCAAAAAAAGTGTTTAAGATTTGTGTGTAACACTCACACAAATTATTTGAGACAATCTTGCTTCTCATTTTAAGCTCTCATTTCTCTCTTGAATATTTTTGTTCATTGTTTGCTAATGGATTAGATGATTTTCGTACATGGTATTAGCCTTCTTTATATATACTTCATTGATGTGTTTGTTGCACGATATTCTTCATATTTGTAGTCTCATTGATATTCTCTGTGAAAATATCCAATTAGTTAACTCTTGACTTGTTCACATGTGACCTATTCAACATAAGACTCAATCAAAACTTACGATAAAAAATATCACGTTAAAAATCTTTCCATTTATTCATCTTATAGTTATGCAAACACATCACAACAACAAATCACAATCAATATTAAATCATTCATAAAAAATAGTAATTAAACATCGAGTTAATCTGATCCAAAAAACAAAAACAACAATTGATGTCAACATAACAAAAAATGATCCACAGTTGGCCTAACATCCATTCTTTAGTCTTCAGGTATGTTTGCAGCAGGTTGAGTGTTTCCTCCAGAACTTCCTCCCCCTGTTTGAGTGAGTATAAGATCTAAAAACAGGTAGACTCATAAAATATATATTAAAATGAATAATATACTAGGAAAGGATTAAACAATAATGTGCAAGGTTTGTATCAACAACTTGACATGCTCCAAAATTTGTTGTTGTTCTGCAATCATGTTAGTGAGGCGTTTCTCAAGTTTGTGTAATGAGACTGTCATACTGTCGTCAAAATTAAAGTGTGTTGAATCCGACGCACCCTTCTTATCTGCATACCTCTGGTCATAGGTAATTTGTGGAGGAATCCTTTCCTTGGTTCAACATTCTTGACTATGTCTTCACATTGGTGTATGAGAAGACCTTGAATGAGGCATATAAATTAAAGGCAGAAGAAATATAGTGTCACTAGAGAAAGTCTAGGACAAAATCTGTTCAAAGATAACTTTCCCAACATTAATAGAAATTCTTTCTCTCATACAGTAGAATATCACATCACTGTCTCTGTTGAGCATGCATGTCTTATTAGTAGGAATCCAATTCGAGCGATAGATTTTTTTTTTCAATAATGCTCAATCTGATCATGTCGTTTTAGAGGGACCAAACTTTTTGTCCTTTCTTTAAGGCTCCCATCTTGATTTTCTTTGTCACCTTTTCATCCGATGGTGCTATCGCCTCTTTAGTTGCCGATGATTTTGTGGTTTGCTTCATAGTTTTTTCAAAGTGAAACGTTCAAACACACAAATGATGAGTAGTACATACGGTAGTGAATTTATTTCTCCTTTTTAATCTCTACACATTTTAATTTCCTTTATTTATTATTAAAAAATAATTACTACCCAAAATGTGACACTTATCAATTTAGCTAACATTTAACACAATCCAAATCCATAAAATATTCCTTATTCATTTTTTAAATTTGAAAACAAGCAAATTTTATACCCTAATTTAAATAAAATAGTCAGTACAAATATATTTCACACTTCCATAATGTACACCTAAAACATATCAATGTGAAAATTTTGTACATGATTCAGAAAAAAAACACAATAGGCTTCTAGATCGTCGAAATTGACAAATTTTCCACCACTTAGACTCAGATTACCTTACAGTTATACTCTTATGATCAAATCATAGCGAATATATAGATTTTTTTTTCTTATCCATCATTTTTATTTTTGCATTTCTTTTCGCACATGTATGTGTGAATGTATCTCCTTTTTTTAAAACTTTTTGCCTTAAGACGTCGAAGTTAGATATCCGCTTCACCACTTAGACCCGAGCCAAATCCATTGCACTCTTATCAACTATTGTACATTTCAAGTACTTCATTGATAATAAAGTGTAGTAGTGTTCCACTCTGTGCACTTAAAAAGCATTTTTCGAATATTCAAGGTGCACCTCAATATCAACGTAAGCATACTTCAACTAACATACTTCTAAAATAGTCAAGTATATCCTTCACTCATTATTTTATTTTTTATATTTATAAATAAAATTTCACAAACACTAAGAGATTTTCATAAATTTACAAAGTGATTCATATCTAATGGTTTGGTAAAAATGTCAGTCAATTGTCATTCCATAGGCACATATTCATTTAGTAATTGTCTGTTGTCAGAAAGCTCTATAAGGAAATGATGCTTAATCTCAATGTGCTTAGTTCTGGAATATTGTACAGAATTTTTCAAAATGTTTATGGTACTTGTATTATCACAATGAGCAATGAGAGATAGATAGCCCATACCATAGTCTGACCACAATTGATTCATCCAAATGAGTTGCGTGCTACAATTCCCTAGCAATATACTCTAATTCTGCAGTAGATAAGTATGTAGAGTTTTATTTCTTATTGTACCATGAAATAAGATTATTTTCAAGAAAGAAACATCCTCCTAAAGTGCTTTTTCAATTATCATCATTTCAATCTAGATCACAATAGCCAATTAAACATGATTAATGTCTTCAGTGTAGTAAATACCAAAATCAATAGTTCCCTTCACGTATTTGATTATTTGTTTTATGGCTTGAGATGGGATTGTTTTGGTTTGACTTGATACTATGCACAAATTCTACATGTGTTGCTAAATCGGATCCACTAGTAGTCAAGTACAATAGTTTTGCTATCATTCTTCGGTACACCTTCTATCATATCCATCAGAGTCTTTTGTCAATTTGGTAGTAATAGACATAGGCGTATGAGCAGTCTTACTATTGTTCATTTCGAAATTCTTCACTAAATCGCAAGCATACTTGCTTTGTGATATGAAAATTCCTTAATCCAACTGTTTCATATGCAAAACAAGAAAGAACTTTAGTTTCCTAAACATGTTCATCTCAAATTCCTTTGTCATTGTTTGCATAAACCAATAAACTTTCTTTTGAGATGTTGAACCAAAGACAATGTCATGAACATAAATTTAAACAATGAGAATGTGATTATCAGATTTATGAATAAATAAAATTCGATAAACTCCTATCAGTTTATATCCTTTGCTGATGAGAAACGTGGCTAGCCTATCATACCATACCCTTGGCGCTTGTTTCAATCCATATAACATATTCTTAAGCTAGTACACATGATCTAGATGTTTATTATCCTCAAAGCCGTGATGTTGCTCGACGTATACTTCCTCTTGAATGATTCCATTTAGAAATGCAATCTTCATATCCATTTGATATAACCTAAAACCAAGAACACAAGAAACTCCAAGTAGAAACCATATAGATTCTAGCCTCGTAAGAAGTGCAAATGCTTTCATCAAAGTTTATCCATCCTTGTTGTGTATATCTTTGAGCTACAAGTCGTGCTTTGTTTCTTGTTATCTGACCATCTTCGTTAGTTTTGTTCTTAAAGATCCATTTGGTTTTGATTACCTTAGCTTCAATAGGTCTAGGAATAAGATACCAAACATCATTCCATTCGAATTGCTCTAACCCATCATTCAATGTCTCTTTAACATTTTTTTGGTAAATTTGGAGATGTAAAACAAATGAATCTCACCAAATCATTGTAGTTGATACGTGGTTTGTTCCTTATTCTTTTTGTCATGAATGTTTCCAATGACATCTTTTATGAAATAATTTTGTGTACTTGAATTGAGTTATTTCCTCCTCCTGACCCATCATCATTTGTTGAACTCTCTCTAGAAGTTTCCACTTCCGATTGTCAGATTGTTCCTCAGGTAAACCTTGTACTTCAGTAGGTATTTATAACGTCTCGGTTTGTATCTAAGATACAAATCCTCTTGTAACAAAAAATGTATCTAAAGTTTAATTGCCTTCTTCAAATACATCATTAGTATACTCAATTACAATTTTGGTCAACAATTATAAATAGAAATACACTAAATTTGTACCATAATCCAGAAACATTCCTTTGTCACTCTGGGCATCAAAATATTCAAGATATTCACGATCATTGAGTATATAACATGTACATCCAAACATATGAAAATTAATTGATGTTAAATGTCTTACCTTTTCACATTTCGTAAGGTATTTTTTCAGTACCTGTTCTGACATACACCTTATTGATTATATGACAAGCATTGTTTATGGCTTCTGTCCAAAATCGAAGTGCAACTTCCTTACCGTTTTGATTTTTTGCACGAATACATTTTGTTGTGGGATTTTCGAAGTGATTATTCATGAATTTTGTTACACAAGTTCTCAAATGATCCATTCTCAAATTCACGACCATGATTACTCCTAATTCGTTTTATGTTTCCTTTTCTCTCGTGAAATATGTCCCATGTGAACCTTGAAAAATCATCAACACAAATAAAAACATACTTTTTTCCTGCTAATGCTTTCAGTTTGAGTTGTTCTGTAACATCTTTTAATTGTGATTACGTGACATCCTACTCTTTGAGAATCTTAATATTGAGTTGACTCATTTAACTCATTTCTCATATATTCCTCCCATGGTAAGCTCATCATCACTATCTTCATCCAACTTTTTATTCTCATCATCACTTGTAATAGCACCGAAATTGTTACATAGCTGGTCATATCCTCATCCTCACTTTCTTCCTTAGATCCTGTCAAATTCTTGAGTAAGAAGAGATTTTTTTGTCTTCTTCAATTCAAGAAACTCATTTTTTGTGTGCCAAAAACCTTGACAACTGAAGCATTTGGTCGCATTTAAGGTTTTCAAAGTAGCTCCTCGTTTTTTTGAATACTTAGAGAATCGCTCTTCATGTGATCATATCCCTTACACTCATGACATTGTACTTTGGATTTCCTGTCTTATCTAGGTATGCCTTGCGTATCTTGAGATATTCTTCAGAAATTTGTTAGACTTCTTTTCTAACAAAAGATATCTCTTCAGTAATTCCATCGATCTTCGTCGTGTTTTCTACTACTGTTAGTGATATTCCTTACGAAGATTTTTTGCTAGTTGAGCCTTGTTCCAATTGTAACTTCATTTCACGGGCTAACAATATACCTACGATCTCTTTGAAGCTAGTTGTGTCAGTGTTGAGTGACATATTCGTTGCTGCTTTATGTGTTGATAACCTCTTAGGTAAACAACAAAATAATTTCTTAAAAAGCTTCTTGTCTTCATAAGGTTAACCATGAAAATGTGCTTTGTTGGACTAGGCATTCAATCTTCCGCTAAACTCTTTCATATTTTCATTCTCTCGCATTTCAAAATTGATGTTTGGGAATATCCAACCTTGTTATTTTACGCTTGGAATCCCTTAATGAATTATTTCAAGTGTGTCCAGATTCCACCCTTGTATTTGTTTGTATTTGTCCATGTCAACAGAAGCGAAAATTGCAGCTAATGCCTTTGCATTATATGTTGATGCTCTCTTCTCAGTCGGCTTCCATTGGTCAAGTGGTTACTCATTTTCATTTCCTTTGTCATTGATCACCATTAGGGTATTCCATCCATACATCACAACTCCCCATGCATTTTCGTCTATGCCGAAAATGTTGACTCTCATATTACCCTTCCAATATCCATAATTGGAGGAGGTAAGCATAACGAGTGCGCAATACAAGTATAAGTCTTGTGAACCTTTCATCTAGATCTCAAACGAATATGTAAGATTAACTTCTTTGATTTATTTTCAGCTCTGATACCAAATGAAAAAGCTAGAGAGTAGATGAACAAGACGTTTTGGTGGAGTTATCACAAATCCAAAAGACTTCTTATTTAATTCAAACAGTTCCCTTGATATATCTGGAATACAGACTCATACCCCCTGAGTCTCTACTCGTATTGCACTTAAATTCCAAGTCCAAACATCATAGACTTGATATATGACCGCCTATAACTATTCTTACAATAATTATAGGCTAAATAATGATTCCCCGAACCACTTTCCCACAAATCCCTAAACAAAGTGTCCCATATTTGTATATAATACTTACACAAGTTATTTGAAACAACCTTTTTTGTCAGTGTAAGTTCTCTCTTCTCTCTTAAATATTTTTGCTTAATCTTTGCTGATGGAGAATCTGATTTTCGTTCATGGTATCGATCTCCTTTATATAGATTTCTTTGATGTGTTTGTTGCAAGATATTCTCAATATTTGTAGTCTCCTTGATATTCTCCATGAAAATCTCCAATTAGTTAATTGTTGACTTCTTCAAACTTGACATATAAGACTTCATCAAAACTTAAGATCATATTAACAAAATTTTTTAAACAAATTTTGATTTTGAACAAAATTTGGATTCATGGGTTAAGGTGGAAAGTTTTACGACTCACTTGATTCAATCCATATGTATTCTGAGCTAATTTTGCACTAAAATATTTAAAGCATATGTTATTTCATTAATTTTAATTATTTATAAATAAATATTTAAATTTTTTGTTATAATTTATATTATTTTATAATATGCTAATATGTGATATGCAAAATATTTGGAATATTCGCATATAATATAATCTATATTCGGATTGCAAATTTAGATATTAGAGAATCGAATATGAACAAAAATAGTTAAATACATATTTGTCAATACGAATACAAATATAAATATAAATTATAAAATCAATTATTTAAAATATTTGTATCTAAATTTTATCAAATAATCATTTTATTATATATATAAGCAATGTTGCAAATAAGTAATTGTTATATAAAAACTCTAAAAATATAATATCCTCCCTTTATTCTTTTTTCCTTTCTTCTCCTCGGCCGGACATCATTCTCCTTCTACATTCTTCTTTTTCACTATTCTCTATTATTAACGCTTTGCTATCTTCCCCCTGTTAAGTATATGAAGAAAATTGGTTGCGTCTCACTCTCTTGGCATCCCGCTCCACGTCTCGCTCCCGCTCTATTGGTGTTTCGCTCCTACTCTGCGTCCGTTCCTGCTGCGTCCCACTCCACATTCCGTTTCAGCCGGTCAATGCCAATTTATGAGCTCCGCACTCTCCTATGTCTCGTTGACCGCTCTAGTTCATGCATGATACATCTAAATTTATGCTTTGCATTTGTACTTGTGTTTTTCTCTTTTATAGTGTTAGAATTGTTGTATAAAATGTACCTTTGTATCTTAAGCAAATAATAAGAGAACTTATTATCTTTAATTCTCTCGATCTTTCACTCGCTCTCAATCTTTCTAGTCTTGCTTTCGTTGACTCATCTTTGATTTACAAAATCTACAGGGTATCAGAACGGTGATCAAATCTTGGAAAATCTGTGATCGATTTTGTTTCTTATGAAATTTATCCTCTTTCAAAAGTTGTTTTCTGCTAAACCTTTTTAATCTCTCTTTGTTTTTGTTTCCTTTTGTTTTCTAGGATCTCTCGTCATGTACTCGACCAAAAGCATCTCAATCTCATTCAATGGAAACAATTATTTCAGCTGGATGAAGATTACTAAGGCCAATCTTGGCATGCAAGGTCTTTGGGATTTCGTGACAAGATCGGATGTGAAACCGATCGATTCAAATGCCGGATCAGAAAAATGGGAACAAAATAAGCTCATTGCCTTGGTTGTTTTATAAAATTCCCTTGAATCTCATATACTTCGTACATATGGGCACATAGAGTCTCCTAAGGAACTTTGGGATGAGCTGAAACAAGTTTTGAGCAATGAATCCAATCTTAACCGTGTGTATGAACTAAAGAAATGTCTCAATAATCTAAGGTAAGAGGGAAAGCCTTTTAACCAGGCTTTGGGTGATTTTAAGGAATTATGGTCAGAACTCGATACTCTAAGGCCCCATACTGTGGATCCTGTGGAAATAGCTCAGAGAGAAAACCATTATTAGGTATTTTGCCTTTTATTCTCCCTCGATGACAAATACAACGACCTTATTCATTACATACTTCGCCAAAACGAGTTTCCCTCGTTTAACGAAGTTTGTATGATGATTAAAAGGGAAGAAAGGGGAAATAGTATCTTTAAAGGAATTACCGAGGAAGCTAATGTCTCCAAAAGCACCTCTGGGTAAGCCACTACTATCAAGCCTTTCAAAAAGCAGTTATCTTGTGAGTACTGCAAAAAGAAAGGTCATACAAAGGATCGTTGTTGGATCCTTCACCCCCATTTGAAGAACAAAAGTCGTGACGGCCAAGGTAAGGCTAATATGGCCTCTGAGTCTGAGTTCGTCACCAAGGCAAACCTCGAGAGGTTTTATCAGATGATTATGGTAGAAAACCAAACAAACAAAGCTAATGAAGAGGGAGGTAATTTTATCTCTGCTTTCTCTGTTTTTCGAAACCATATTATAATAGATTCTAGAGCTATAAATTATATGGTAAAAAATTATGACTTACTTAAAAATATAAAACCTCATAGTGGCTCTGTTTCTATTGCGAATGGAGAGAGTATTCGAATCAAAGGAACATGGAAACTTAAGCTTCTCGGTCATGATACAAGGGCTCTCTTCGTTCCAAAATTTCTAATAATTTTATCTTTGTCCAAAAGCTTGCACAAGAACTTATTTGTTTCGATTCTAATGAAGGATATTGAAAGCAAATATTAATCAACAAAGGAAAGCTCCTCAATAGCCTTTATGTTCTTGAGTCTATGTATTGTGATCCTGAGTCTGTGTTTCAAATATTAATAAATTTTCTATGTGGCATGCGAGACTTGGACACCCTCATAGCAAAGTTCTAAGTATCTTTTTTTCTAATATTAAAGATAAACATGAAACTTGTGAAGCTTGCATCTTAGGAAAGCACGTAAAATAAGTTTTCCCAAACTCTGTTTCGGTTTATAAAAATTGTTTTGAGCTGATCCATTCAGATGTTTGGACAGCTCCATGTGTTTCTCGTGATCAAAAGAAATATCTTATAACCTTCATCCATGAAAAATCAAAGTTTACATGGCTTTATACTCTCTCGTCTAAGAGTTGTGTTTATGATGTATGTGTAAAGTTTCATAAGCATGTTTTTTAACTCAATATGGTGCTAAAATAAAATGTCTAAAAATTGACAATGGTGGAGAGTATACTAGTCTTTAGTTTCGCAGGTACCTTGAAGGACAAGGCATTACACACCAAACCTCGTGTCCCTATACTCCACAACGAGACGGAGTGGCCAATAGGAAGAACATGCACCTAATGGAAGTCTCGAGAATTATCATGTTCGATCGAGATGTCCCTAAAAGGTTTTGGTTCGATGCGGTTATGACCGCATGTCACATCATTAATAGAATTCTTACAAAGGTTCTAAAGGACAAATCACCTTATGAGGTATTAAGCTCTACAAAACTTGATATTGAGTACTTTGGAACTTTTGGTGGTATGTGTTTTGTTCTTATTCTTGACTCACATCGAAACAAGTTGAAACCAAGGAGCACTAAAAACATGTTCATAAGATACTCAGTAAATAAAAAATGCTACAAGTGTTTCGATAAACAAACACAACATTTAATGGTGTCTCAAGATGTTATGTTCCTCGAAGATAAGAGATTTCATGATAAAATCACCTGGGAAGAGATTAAAGAAATTTTGGAACCAAATGATATAGGTTTTGTCCCTTAAAAACTTAGTAAATACTATTTCAGAAACTAACAATGAAACAGGTTTTCTGCCAATTGTACCCCAGCATCATGAAGACCAAAATGATAAAAAAATCTTAGAAAATGATTAACAAGAAAGCCATGATGAGATCATACCTTCTGAGCAAAATCATGAGAAGGGAACTAGGGCCTTAAATCATGAGAATGAAGAACAAAGCCATGATCATAACCAAAATGAGGATCATGACGTCGATGAAGTCGAAGGAAAGATTCTAAATGAGATAGTGCCTCGGAGAAGCACTAGAATAAGGTAGTCAATCTCAGATTGGATTCACAATCCTATTCAATGGCGTGGCAATCAAATACTCCATTTCAATGGTGTGGTAACCAAACACCCTATTCAAAACTTTTGCTTATTAGCATTTATCTCTACTGATCACAAAGCTTTTCTTAGTAAAATTAACAGCGATATCGAGTCATAAACCTATAGAGAAACCGAAGGGAAACCATAATGGGAGGACACCATGGTTGAGGAGCTAGCAACCTTAGAAAAGAATAAAACATGGGATCTTGTCACTCTTCTTAAAGAAAAGAAGCCCATAGGAAGAAAATGGATATATAAAATCAAATATAAGAGTAATGGTGAGGTAGAACGTTACAAGGCTCGCCTTGTAGCGCAATGGTGTAATCAAAAGTATGAGGAAGATTATACTGAAACTTTTGTCCTTGTTGTTAAACTTCATTTTGTTCACATTATCTTTTTTGTTGCTATTAACCATAATTGGAGTTTGTGGGAGATGGATGCTAAAAATGCTTTCCTTAAAAGGGGAAATAAAGGAAGATATCTATATGAAACCTCCCTGACCCTCCAAACCGAAAAAGAAATCGTATGCAAACTAAAGAGTGCTCTCTATGGACTTAAACAGTCCCCACGAGCTTGATACACTAGGCTCTATGATGCTGTTCGAAAGTATAGTTTTAAGAGGAGTGAGACTGATCATTCCATGTTCATCATTCGAAATAAATCCGGTATCATCGTTCTCTTAGTTTATGTTGATGATATAATCATAACAGGTGATGATAATAAAAGAATAAAAAGTGTTAAACGTTTTCTAAAAGAAACTTTTGATATAAAGGATCTAGGTGAACTTAAGTAATTTCTTGGAATTGAAGTAACTAGATCTAATGATAATCTATTTCTTTCTCAACGAAAATATGGTTTAGATCTTTTGCATGAAACAGGTAATTCGGATCTAAGCCGGCCAAGACCCCCATCGAAGAAAAATTCAAAGACTTGCGTGAGGGGAAACCATTTCATGATATAGAACAATACATATACCTTGTCGGTGAGCTAATAATCTCACGGTGAAAAGACCTGACTGGTGTTATGTTGTGAATAAAGTCAACCAACATATGCATGCTCCGAAGGAACAATATTAGAAAATGATGGACCGAATTCTCCGATACATCAAGAACGCTCCAGGAAAAGGTATACTAATGAGTAAAAACAACGATACTAGTCTAATTGGGTACTGTGACACAGATTGGGCCAGTGACCACAAAGACCGATGACGGGGTTTTGTACCTTTGTCGAGGGGAAACTCGTCATTTGGAGAAGCAAAAAGCAATTGGTGGTCTCTCATTTCAGCGTTGAGGCCGAGTACCGAGCTATGACAAATACAACATGTGAGCTCATTTGGATTTGGGCTCTCCTCAAAGATCTTGGCCTCGAACACTCGTAGGCCATGGTGCTTCATTGCGACAATCAGGCGACAATTCACATTGTCTCCGACTCGGTGTTCCACGATAGAACAACATATTGATGTTGACTATCATTTTGTTCGAGAGAAGCTCGAAGAGGGCATCATTGAATTCACAGACACAAGAAGCTCAGATCAGTTGGCCAATGTCTTCACCAAAGCAACAAGTGAAAAACTTTGCAAATATCTCCATTATCGGATCGGCCTCGTTGATATCTTTAGTCCCGAGGCATCATATTCGATCGTCCCTCGAGCTCATAAGCTGTTTTACTCTCTTTCCTTTGTCGGGTTTTTTGGTCCCAATTGAGTTTTCCCCGAAAAGGTTTTAATGAGTCTCCACTTATGTTGCTTTTGAATGCCTAAGCTTGAGGGGAAATGTTAAGTATATGAAGAAAATCGGTCGTGTCCTGCTCTCTTGGTGTCCTGCTCCAGCTCTCTTAGCGTCCCACTCCGTGTCCCGTTTCTTTTCTGCGTCCTGTTCTACTGCGTCCCGCTCCGCATCCCGTCCAGTCGGTCAATGCCAATTTATGAGCTCCGCGCTCTCCTATGCCTTGTTGACCGCTCCAACTCATGCATGATACATCTAAATTTGTGCTTTGCATTTGTAGTTTTGTTTTTCTCTTTTCTAGTGTTAGAATTGTTGTATAAATATGTACCTTTGTATCTTAAACAAATCATAAGAGAATAATTATTCTTATTCTCTAATTCTCTCGATCTTTCACTCTCTCTTAATCTTTCTAATCTTGCTTCTGCCGATTCATCTTTGATTTATAAAATCTACACCCCAACCCCGACCAAATGTTGTTATTCGGATTTTGGTTCGATTCAGATTGTTAGCGTTGTGAAATTTGGATTTGAATTGAATCCAAATGATTTTGTCTACATTCTTTAAGTTTCAATTCGTTTTCGGGTTCGAATTTTGTGGGTTTTAGATTAATGAGGAAACAAATCGATTTTGATCCAAATTATTTAGATAATTCGAATATTTTAAATTGAATTATTGAGATAATCTGAATTCTAACTTTAACTGGTTATTTGAATTCTAACCTTCTATTAATAAAATTGGATAAATACCTAAAAAACTCGATTTGAATCGAAACACAACTTAATCCAGAGAAAAATTAACGACACCTGCATATTCGAATAATACAATTATAGAACATACCCGAATTAAAACCTTATTTCATAATAATATAAATAAAATAAAAGACCAGGGGAGGAAATAGATTAATTTGTTGGACCCAGAAAAGGCTCATTTTAAATAATGGGCTTTACATTTAGTGGGCCCAACCGGACGACGAAATAGAGGTCTATTGTTTTGCACAATGCAATTACAATCCATATAAAAACGTTAAACCCTAGTCATCTTCTTCGATGCTCAAACCCTAGCTTCTCCGATTCATTCCCAGGGAGCTACATATACGTGTGCTATTCTCGTATTCTCATAGAGCTAGGGTTTTCTTCCTTCCTCTACAATGGCTCTTTATCTTCTCTATGAATCATCCTCCGGCTATGCCCTGTTCGAAGCGCATGGGCTCGACGAGATTGGACAGAACACCGAAGCGGTCCGGAGCTCTGTCTCGGACCTCAACCGATTTGGTCGAGTTGTCAAGCTCGCGGCTTTTCACCCCTTCGAGTCTGCACTAGATGCCCTCAACCAAATCAATGCCGTCTCTGAAGGTGACAATGCACCGACTTGTGTATTATGTTTAGGTCATTGCTGAAAAGTACAAGGAACTGTCTCTTGTTTGATGTTCTGGTTTGTATATTTCCGTTTACAATATGTATTGTGTTCCTCGTCTTGAACATATTGCATCTGCAGTAGGCATGTTTGTTATTCTCAAAATTGTGAAGAATAATCGCTTTTGTGGTGACATCATGTGGAGGTGTCAGTTGATTCCCTTAAACCCATATTTAACTTGAAGATAATTGACTTAGTTCTACGTTTTGCTCCACTTGGAGTAATCCATTCGAGTTTACTTCCTAGCTTAGAGAACGAAACTAGACTGTTACAATGTTTGATAAGACCGAATCAGTGCTTTATACTCTGTGGTTTCTTTTTCCATATTAATAGTCTGTTATGGATTTTACCGAAATTCACAGGGCTCATGACCGACGAGCTGAGAAGTTTCTTGGAGTTGAATCTTCCAAAAGTTAAGGAAGCTAAGAAGCCCAAGTTCAGTTTAGGACTGGCAGAGCCAAAACTCGGTTCACACGTGTGTGAAGCCACAAAGATACCATGCCAGAGCAACGAGTTTGTCCTTGAGCTTCTCCGTGGTGTACGTCAGCATTTTGATAGGTTCATCAAGGACTTGAAGGTGTGTGTACTCAGCATGATCTAGTTTTCAGTATTTTTTGAGGGACCTATTTTATTTTCTGTTCTTTTTGTTATCCCCGTACCCCCTAAATCTTATGTCTATATTGTAGCCTGGTGATCTTGAAAAAGCTCAGCTTGGATTAGCTCACAGCTACAGCAGAGCAAAGGTCAAGTTTAATGTTAACCGAGTAGACAACATGGTTATTCAAGCGATTTTCCTGCTCGACACGCTTGATAAAGATATTAATTCCTTTGCTATGAGAGTCAGGTTGGCTTTTACCCTTTTCCTTTAAGATTTATGGTTAAGGATGTTGGTTAACAACTTATAATAATTTTACAGAGAATGGTACTCTTGGCACTTCCCCGAATTAGTGAAGATAGTCAATGACAACTACCTTTATGCCCGGGTTGCTAAAATTATTGAAGACAAGTCGAAGTTGTCTGAAGAGCATATTCCAATGTTGACTGAAGTTCTTGGGGATGAAGACAAGGCAAAGGAGGTTGTTGAAGCTGGAAAAGCATCAATGGGTAATTTTCTTGTGTCTTCCATTAATGATTGAGTTAAATTTGCTCCATGTTTGAAATCTCCCTTGTTCTAATAAATTGTTGTCTTCCACTTTGTAGGTCAGGATCTATCACCGGTCGACTTGATCAATGTCCAGAACTTTGCTCAGAGGGTTATGGACCTCTCTGAGTACAGAAAGAAGCTTTATGATTATCTTGTTGCTAAGATGAATGATATTGCTCCTAACTTGGCGGCCTTAATTGGAGAAATGGTTGGTGCTCGATTGATTTCGCATGCTGGAAGTCTGACAAACCTTGCCAAATGCCCGTCTTCCACCCTTCAGATCCTTGGAGCCGAAAAGGCACTTTTCAGGTGCCACTATTCTCAAGCATGCTGCTTTTAGCTGTTTTCGTTATTATCTGCTATATACGAGTTTAATTGCATTTGTATCAAATCCAGGGCATTGAAAACACGAGGGAACACGCCTAAGTATGGTTTGATTTTCCATTCATCATTTATTGGGCGAGCGGCTGCAAAGAACAAAGGCCGTATTGCTCGTTATCTTGCAAACAAGTGTTCAATTGCATCCCGGATTGATTGTTTTGCTGGTAATTGCAAAATGCCTCAGACTTTATCTGCAATGGTGTTATTAGATGCAATAGTCTTTACCTCCTGTTCTGTCTTGTATGATTTTATACAGATAGTGGCACTACAGCTTTTGGTGAGAAGCTCCGTGAACAAGTTGAGGAAAGGCTTGACTTCTACGATAAAGGGGTTGCACCTCGGAAGAACCTTGACGTAATGAAAGAGGTCTTAGGAACCCTGGAAAACAAAGGTCTTGCTTTTTGCTCTTGTTTTTCATAAAAACTCAGTTATCTCCTGTGTACTCTGTGTACAAAATAATTTAGTGTTCAAACTACGTGTACTTCAGGAGAAGGCAAAGAACCCTTGGAGGCCTCGGTAACGAAAAGCAAGAAATCAAAAAGTGAGGAAGGTGATGCCATGGATGAAGACAAACCGAGTGCTGATGCAAACGGTGATAATGTTAAATCTGAGAAAAAGAAAAAGAAGAAAGAAAAGCGCAAGATGGAAGAGGAGCAAGAGAAGGCTGATGAGGCCAATGAGAAGTCAAAGAAGAAAAAGAAGAAGAGCAAAACTGAGGAGGAAGAGACGGTAGCTGAGGTTGATGATGGTGGCAAGAAGAAGAAGAAAAAGAAGAAATCAAAGACGGAAGATGATGAATAAAGCAAGAGAAACCAAAAGTAAGGTGTATTTTTTTGGGTTGTAGAATAGTTTTTAACCTTTCAATTTGTGTGCCGTGTCATGCTTAATATCTTCAGATTTTGGTTTCTGAGAACAAATTCAAGATTTTTAAACATCGAGAACTAACTTCTGTTTGGATAATTTTGTTTCTGTTGTAAATACTTTCGATGGCTAAAAATGGATCTGTTTCTAATAGTCCATTCCTTAGAATTGCAGAACCAGATACTTCTGCCGGATCATTAACATTCAGAAAACTAAGGTCTGATAATTGTTTCAGTCCAAAGGCATAAAAAAAAGCCTATCTCTCTAGTCGCAAAGAATAAGCCGAGTCGTAGCGAGAACCAAACAAGAAACTGAGAAGAAGAAAAGCGAGACGAAATCCCTAGCGGACCATTTCCTCACCAGCTTCGTCTCCACCCTCAGGCTCTTGGCTCGGCGAAGCGCATCCACTTCCTTGAGCAAATCAAATTCCAATCCTTTCTTCTTTAACTCCTCCACACACTTCCGCAGCAGCTTAGAGTCCTCCTTCTCTCTCTCCAGCAACTTCTCCAGATGCGCCTCCACCTCCGATTTGTACCGTACGGCCCATATGATCCCCAGAGAGGAAATGAGGGAACACAGCGATGGGATCCACGATCTCCGGCACAGCAACTGCGCGGAGGCAGAGGAGGCGTGGAAGAGGAGGAGGAGAGAGAGAGAGTGAAAGAGGAAGAAGAAGATATAGAGCTGGGTGATCTCACGGCGAACGGAATCGATCTGAGATTCCTTGTGAGAGAGGCGAGTGAGGATGAGATCTTCTTCTTGGAGCCATTGCTTGAGGAGAAGCTTGTGAGTGGGGGCGTCGGCGATCTGGTGAAGGGGATGCCTAGTCTTTGACTCCATTATCGATAAATCCGAATTCGGATCGGTCGCCATGGAATGGAAGCAATGACATACAAATCCACACTCGGAAAGATATACAGAGAGAGTGTGAAAGCAGAGAGTTCATTTCGTTATAAAGGCATTGGGCTGAGTCGCTCCCTGTAACGGCTCTCTGTTTTCGAAATTCCCTAGGTTTTGTATATAAAATTACATAAATAGCCTTAACGAATACGTTGAGAGATTGTTGCAGTCTGCACCGTCCAACCCCGACCCAACACGCTTACATGATAATGGATCTTAATAAAGTCCTATTAAATAAAACCAATCTTGTAAAAATAAATGAATTTTTTAATGCATTCTAATGGAAAAATATAAAGATATCTATTTAATGTTTTTCTCATCGTATATTGATAGGATTCCGCGAGCAGACCAACCGCTGCGACCATCGTATATTGATAGGATTCCGCGAGCAGACCAACCGCTGCGACAAGACCGATCGGTTCTCCTGCCAAATCGAATTCAAAATACCAACAGTGAACCGGGGCCATGGAAGTGGAGTTGATAGAGTGAGGTTAGATGTCCTTAATAATAGGAAGATTGGGTCTTCCTGTAATCATGTAATGCAGTTTCCATTTCCTGTTTTCAAGGGTCACGAAGTTTGATCCGTTTTCTTTCTTGTTTTATTTAAAAAACCAAAAAGGTGCATAATAAAGCAGATGAGAATTTTCTGCAAAATTTTACCTTCATTTGCTTTGGCACTGACAGGGACCATCATTGGTATCAGAGCCGAACATTTTTCTTTTGTCCATCATTGACTCGGACCACTTCCAACGTGGTGTCAATATGGCGACGAACCGCGAGCGCATCGAGTCACTCGAACAAGGGCTGGGAACTTTCCAAGACGAACTGTCGAAGCTGCAGGTGTCGATGGCAGAAAGGTTTCAGTTCCTCGAAGTATCACTCAATCGTCTCGACGAATCCTTGTCTGGCGTTTAGGCAGGATCGAATCGAGGAAAACGACCAGAAGGACGTCATGAATCCTCAACTCGCACAGACAACCCGCAATCCATGTTTCAGTCGAAAAACTCGAAGATTGAGTTCCCTCACTTCACAGATGGAGATCCAACTTCTTGGATCAATAAGGCTAGGGGTGGGCGTTTCGGGTTACCCGGACCGACTCGGACCGACCCAACCCGAAAAAACCCAACCCGTAAGATAATGGGTTTCGTCTAAAACCCATATGGGTTCTGTTTCTAGAACCCGAACGGGTTCGGGTCGGTCCGGGTTGGGTTCGGGAGAACCCGAGGAACCCGAAAACGCCCAAACCCTAATTTTTTCCCTCTTTCCCCTAACCTAACATTGTTTCCAAACTTTCCGTCCGTAATGCCCTGTGACTTCTCTTCTCTTCTATCCCAATCTCTCGCCCCTCCTCCCGTCGTCGCCCCTCCTCCGTCTCGTCGCTCGCCCGAGAGGAACCCGTTTCGTCGTCGCCCGAGAGGAACCCGTTTCGTCGTCGCCCGAGAGGAACCCGTTTCGTCGTCGCCTGAGACTGCACCAGCGACTTCTCTTCTATCCCAATCTCTCGCCCCTCCTCCCGTCTCGTCATCGCCCCTCCTCCCGTCTCGTCGTCGCCCCTTCATCGGCGCACAATCAGAACGGAGGTAATCTATGTTCTGTAAATTGTTCTGTAAATTAGGGTTTCGAATTCGATCGATTGGGGTTTCTGTAAATCTGTTTTGATTGGGGTTGGGTAAATTGTTCTGTAAATTAGGGTTTCGAAAAATGTTTACTTGGTATTGTTGTTTATGGATTTTTAGCATTGTATTTTTTTTAATTTGTTGTATGTTAAATTTGGAACCCGAAATACCGGTTTTAAACCCGAATTAACCATTGAAAACCCGAAAAACCCGAAGAACCCGAATGGAACCGAACGAACCCGAATACAATTCGGGTTTTTATGGGTTCAATATTTCAGAACCCGAACAACCCGAACCCAACCCGAAACCCGAGGAACCCGTCTCGAAAACCAAATGGGTTTTTATGGGTTCAATTTTTTAAAACCCGAGGAACCCGAACCCAACCCGAACCCGAGGAACCCGTCCCAAAACCCGAAACGCCCACCCCTAAATAAGGCCAAGCAATTTTTCACCTATCAAAACACCCCAGAGTTTCTACAGGTGCGCTACGCCTCTTATCATTTAGAAGGTGAAGCAAGTGAATGGTTTCAAGCTTTACAGACAACATATGATGAAGAAGGGAGCATGCTCAACTGGGAGGAATTTGAAGCAGAATTATGGGCACATTTTGGACCCACGGAGTGTGAGGACTTCGACGAAGCTCTTGCAAAAATGCAACAGACAGGGAGTCTACATGAATATCAACGAGAATTTGAGAGGCTTCAGAACAAAGTTTGTGGGTGGACACAAAAGGCTTTAATTGGGACGTACATAGGAGGATTAAACGCCATCATTGATGATGGGATCAGAATGTTTAGGCCTAAAACTCTCAAAGAGACCATCATGTTAGCAAGGATGCGTGATGAACTTCTCCACCGACAGAAACAGAGTCTGCTACACAACACGACCAGCGTACGGAACTATCAGAACCGCAACATAAGTGCAATTCCCAAAAGGTTAAGCTGGGATGAAATTAAGAAGAAACGTAGCTTGGGCCTATGTTTCAGCTGCGACGAACGATATGCCCTAGGTCACAAATGTGCCAAACCGCAATTGTTATTAATGGAGGGAGAACAGGGTGAAGAAGACGACCCAGATGATGAAGAGAAGGATGCACCGAAAATCTCATTGTGTGCCTTATCTGGATGGGAAAACCCCACTACGATGAGGGTAGAAGTCTCAATCAGTAGACAACAATTGGTGGCCCTTATTGATAGCGGTTCCACTCACAATTTTATCAGCAAGAAGGCTGCCAAAATGGTGAATCTGAGCATCTCACCGACACCACCATTCACGGTTCGTGTTGCAGACGGATCGCCAATGACATGCCGAGGCGGATACAACAAGGTTCCCATCCTACTACGAGATATGCACTTCTCTGTTACATTATATGTGTTACCTTTAAGAGGGCTCGATATTGTTTTGGGAATACAATGGCTCAGAGACTTGGGCTCGACTCTCTGTGACTGGCGTACAAGAACTATGACTTTCACATGACCTGATAAAGAACGCACAATACAAGGATTAGGTGGTAATACCATCTTGATCTCTAAACCAAAAGAGGTTTCCAAAGACGCACGACATGGAGCTGCTCTATTCGCAATCTGCGTCACATCAGAACAGAAAACAGACTCCCCGGTGAGAGAAGAACTGCAACGAATAATTGATGAGTTCGAAACAGTTTTCGGCGAACCTACAGAACTGCCTCCTCCACGAGAAGTTGAACATCGGATTGTGCTCAAGGAAGGAATTGATCCGGTAAACGTCTGACCATATCGATATGCTCACTTTCAGAAAGAAGAGATCGAGCGTCAGGTTGCTGGAATATTACAGTCAGGATTCATTCAACCGAGTTCGAGCCCGTTTTCATCACCTGTACTACTCGTCAAAAAGAAGGACGACTCTTGGAGATTCTGCACTGATTACCGTGCTCTTAACGTAGTCACTATCAAGGATCGTTTCCCGATACCCACAGTAGACGACATGCTCGATGAATTACATGGCGCGAGTTATTTCACGAAGCTCGACCTTACAGTAGGATATCACCAAGTGCGAGTTCATCCCAGTGACGTGCATAAGACAACCTTTCGAACACACAATGGTCATTACGAACAACCCCGACCGGTTCGCCTGCGTAAACCGAATTCAAAGTACCAGCAGTGAACCGGAGCCATGGAAGTGGAGTTGATAGATTCAGGTTAGATGTCCTTAATAATAGGAAGATTAGGTCTTCCTGTAATCATGTAATGCAGTTTCCATTTTTTGTTTTCAAGGATCACGAAGTTTGATCCGTTTTCTTTCTTGTTTTATTTAAGAAACCAAAAAGGTGCATAATAAAGCAGATGAGAATTTTCTGCAAAATTTTACCTTCATTTCCTTTGACACTGACAGGGACCATCATATATCTTTGAAACCCTAATCAAAGTTGAGAGAAAAGAGCGATAGACGATTTCGAAATCGAGAGCAATTTTCAGCGATTTTCGAGCGATTTCCAGCGGTTTTAAGTGATTTTCAGCAATTTTGAGCGATTTTGAGGGTCACATGGGTAGCTTGAGTCGCATGAATCGCACGCATGAATAACAAGGGTCGCACATGTATCGCATGGATAACAAAGGTCGCATGAATTATATGAGTCGCAAGATCACATGTTCAATTTGGTAATATCAATACTATAAGGATAAAATTGAAGTTCAATTTTTTATTAGAAAAAGGTAGGATTCAAGCACTAATAACATATAAAGTGTATTTTTGAAGTTGTCTAGTTCGGATGTGTAAAATTTTTTTTTATATATTTACATATAAATTATCATTTTAATTTCTACATAATATATGAATTATTTTTTAATCATCTCATCAATATATATGTGAGATCAATATTTATATCAACCATCATATGTATCTTTATAGATTATTTGAGAGTTTAATAATTCGTATATTAATTTTAAATCTATATATTAAAAAGGCAAGTTTTTGGTGGGTTTTGAGAGCTTCTCACCTCTCAGCCCTCCACCTCAGCTACAGACATTTATTCCAGCTTCTTCACACTCTTCCACGATCTCCATTCTCTCACCCACGATGTCCTTACCTCGCCATCGACTTTGCACCAATTTTGCTCTTTTTCCCGCTGCCCGTTCGCTTCTATGTCGCATCAGGATTCCTATCATGCTCTCTCGGATTATCAGCTGTAAGTTTCCCCATTTATTCGCTTCTAAGATGTTGGCCAAACATCCTCTTTTTTTCCCCGTAATCGGTTTTGCAATCGGTGCAGAACACCATCGACATCTTCCACATTACATGCCTAGATAAGCGCTCGAAGCGGTACGGTCCGACCATCGCTCACATGGAAGCCGACTGGTGCAATGTTAATTCCGGCTCATACCGGAGTCATTTCTGAGGTATTTGCATCAACTGTTTGCTTTTATTTCGCTTCTTTCTAACTGGGTTGCATCAGAATTTGATATTCGTCTAATTTAGTTAGGGTTTCGCTAGGTTTCTGTTTCATGTTGTTTCGTCTCGAGGGTTTATGGGTTTCATCCATCAAAATCTTCGTTTTAATCGCATCTTCCTTAGCTACGTTTTACGCCTCATCCAATTTGATGTGGCTTGGGATGGGTTGAAGTCTTTTTTGGAGGTTTAATGATGTTTTTTTCTTGTTTGTTTGGTCAGATTATCCCCGAGAACAACTGGAAAGAAATCTGCAAATATCTTTTCAAAGGTTCGTGATTTTTAATTTTCTTTGTTCGTTGGTTGTTGGCTTTTCTTTGTTTTAGATTCAATGTGTATATAATGATGAGGAAAGCTGAGCCGATTTTAGGGTTTATCTTGAAGTGATTTTAACTTGCTACGGGGTAGGTTATCAGATTAGGCTCGAGAGACATTCTGGTTTAGTTTGTTCCTCAGTTTAGGATAAGGCCTATAAGTTTGAGAAGTTTGCAGTTCGATGATCATTCAGTCTGTTCCTCAGGGCAACTTCCACATTACATGCCTAAATATGCTGTGAGGCCAATGTGGCCCACCCACCATGAGTCGGTGGGTATATATATATATATATGTAATTAAGTGTAATTACATATATATATAATTCGATGACGAATTCCTTTGTAGTGGGGGAGAATTGTGAGGCCCATGTGGCCCACCCACCATGAGTCGGTGGGTATATATATATGTAATTAAGTGTAATTAGGTTAATTAAGAGAAAATTTTAAAAAAAGAGGAACAAGCCGCACGGTTTAGAGAAAAAGAGAGAGAGAGAGCCACCGAGAGGAAGAGGACAAAGAAAAAAAAGGAAGAAGAAATTGGAGAAGGATCTTCAATTTTCATCGCGTTCTTCGTGGGTGGTCTAATCGCGCGATTGTGGTAAATCTCTAAATAATTCGTTGCGATTATTCACTTAATTCGAATATTTATATTATGGAATTTATGGAATTGAATGGATCTATAATAAGGAAAAATTGGTCGGTGTTGTTGCTAGCGATATTAGCCAGAATCGTCAAATCGTCGGGAAGCTAAGGTGATGATTTTCTCCATCCTAATTTCGGATTTGTGTTGAATTATGGAAGAGATTATATTTTTAAAATGAGGCATGATCACGATAGAATTTATAGGATCATAATGGAAAAAATGAGACGTTACAAGTGGAATTGGATTAAAACCCTAAATTTGTCATGTGAGAATTGATGATAAGTATATGAGTGTATAAGTGACTAGAGATGATCTAGAGAATTGACGTGCGGCCAAGTGTTGGGGTCGGAGAACGTCGATATTTGGGTTCGGTGTTTAAACCGAGTGAATATCTTGTTAGTGTGCTCGACCGGGTGATTTCACACTCGAACCTTCGGAAGAAGGCGTGTGCGAGCGCATTGGTGAGAGTTATCACGTGAGGCGTATCGGGTCGATGATGTTAGTATTGCGACACTTGGATCTGGGCCGGCGTCATACCGTGTTGGGGTTGTGGTAACCTTTCGAGCGACGAGCGCTGTATGGTACTGATAGCTGGGGTACGTTGTGACCTTGCGAGATTTTCAGTGTAGTGTACTGATAGCTGGGGTTCGTTGTGACCTTGCGAGATTTTCAGTGTGCTGGGGTCCTTTGGACTTTGCGAGCGTATGCCCGAGCTAGAGTCATGTGGACTCTTTGTGTTATGATTCAGTGTGGTACTAGTTTTAGATTTTGGATACTCAGTCAGGTTGGGTAGAGTGATTTGTATATCTTTAGTTTAGACTTTGGATATATGTTATTTTATGATATTCAGTTCGAGCAGGAGAATACGTGGCACAGAGTACGTACCCGTATTGATCTCACTGAGTGCGTATTTCGTACTCACCCTATATTTGGGCTGTCGTGGATGGACAGGATATGGCGAGAAGAAAAAATTAATGAGGTTGAACAACAACATGAATGTTCACAGCGGACTGATGGGAGAGGCGTACACGAGGTCTCGATGAGTTTTATTTTGCATTTTGTATTTATTTTATTTATCGTGACTATGATATTTACATATTTGTTTTGGTCCGGACCATTTTTATTTCGGAATAAATCATTTATATTTATTTTATAAATACTTTTGAGCGATGACATGTGTAGCCACCTCTTGGAGGTGATGGTGGACACTCCTAGTCCCGAGGTTGTTCCGGGATGGAGGTGTTAGATAAGCGATCAAGGCGGTACGGTCCGGCCATCGTTCACATGGAAGACGACTGGTGCAATGTTAATTCCGGCTCCTACAGGAGTCATGTCTGAGGTATTTGCATCAGCTGTTTGCTTTGATTTCGATTCTTTTTACCTGGGTTGCCTCAGAGTTTGCTATTCGTCTGATTTAGTTAGTGTTTCGATTGGTTTATGTATCATGTCGTTTCGTCTCGAGGTCTGATGGGTCTCATCCATCAAAATCTTCGTTTTAATCGCATCTTCCTTAGCTACGTTTTACGCCTCATCCAATTTGGCGGATCAGGGTTGCACACAGTGGGTAAAAGTGGCACAACCAACTAGAGGAGCTAAAAAGTTGTTTTGTTATTTGTTTTACCCTTTATTTGCTTTCTTATTCACCATTGATAGTCTTATGTGTCTGATTTACATGTATATGTATGTATGTATATGTCTCAATTCATGCTTTCTTGGTTGTATATCTCTAATTTGCTGAATCTAGACTACATAATTTATTCTTTTTGTTGTTCTGAAACTTAAACTTTCAAAGGATTGCAAGGCTTACAAGTTTCACGCCATGGGAGATATCTACCACCGTGTATTCGAGGTAATCTCTCTCTATATATATGTTATATATATAAATATGTATGTATGTATATATGAAATCAATGGAACTATAGGTGATACAACGATATACATACTGCTCATCAAGCAATGACACAAGTTGTTCTGTACTCTCTCATTCTCCCGGAGGAGGAGACTATAAACAATGAACAAGCCTGTCTTATGTTTAAAATTTCTACCTTCTAGATATATCAAAGCACTCTCACATGACAGAGAATCGATATAATGCTAATTCCGTATTGGCATAGTATATACAATGGATCACCTAAATTGCACTTCATTTGTTTGCTCCTGACATGTCAACAGAGATCATGATCAGACTGAACCTCGTTTCTTGATGGTTTTCCGATTTGTAAACAATCAATCGGAGGAACTGTTGGCGTATTGAGCAATCCACAGGTCTTCCAACAATAAGGGTTGTACCTGTGATACCGTTCTTGAATCGGCTTTAGCTCTATGGAAGATATTTGTACGTATACAAAAGGGAAGTTGTCACTACAGGCAAAATGCACGGGTTTCACCGTGTATGTGCCCCTTATTTTCTCGTAGGTCACTCCATTCACAGCTACAACATATGTCTGGTTCTTGCAACTGCTATGGTCACAGTAGACTTGCTCTATCACGATCGGGAGTTGAACCTCCGAGACTTGAATGTTCGAGAATAGTACTCCTTGCACTGAGTTAGACCCTCCCTGCATTCAAATACACTGAATCAGATTTCATCCATTTGAAACTCATGGAGAGAGATTTACCACAGTTGTATATTAGGATCCCACATCGCTTAAAAATGGGATTAAGTGGTGCCTTATAAGGTCATCGGCACCCTCACCCCATAAGCTAGCCTTTGGGATGAGATCCGTGGACCTTTGCAGGTTTGGTTTGGGCCTATTATGGGACGTGTTCTTATCAATTGGTATCAGAGCAGTTCGATCCGACATGTATGCGGTTCACGGTGTCTGGAGGGGGCGACCCAGGAAGGAGCGACGTGGTAGGGCCTTGATGCTAAGGTACAGATCGTAGACCTTGATGCTAAGGGGTGAGTCTCTCTTATCTGGAAACCTACTGGGATACATAAATTTTCATAGCATTGACATACCAGTATGTCTTCATGTTCATCATGTCTCTATTATTTAATCGAGTCACTTACGATTGGTTAATGTGTTGTTTGATTCCGAATTTACCAGTGGAAGGAGAATCGCATCAAATGGGCAGAGGGATCTCAACCAAGTTGCAGAAAGGATTGCGGTTGCTCTCCAAGCGAGTCAGTAAATTGGCCAATATGTCACAACTCAGAACATGTCAGAGTTTAAGGTTATGTCATTATGATAGTTTTGGAATTTGAATTTCCCCGTGTTCTGTCTCATCATTCGCTACTATACATTGTCGTGGACTGCTTTTTTTTATTCCATGTAATCGACGACACTGCCTCATACATCTATCTTGTATGTGGTATCTTTATTGGTTGCGACTGGTAAGTTGTCAATGGACCAACTTAATTTTCAAACATACCAATTACTGTCACGATTTGAGATATGCTTTAAAAAGCCCAAAAATTTGCGTTTATACAGTATCTTTATACTAATTTATGCGTATTTACAATGATAAATACATATAGTATTAATTTATATCTATATGTATTTAATATAGTATGGTCTTCCAATGCTTGAATATTCCAAGTGTGTCGTATCATCATCATATGACCAAATCTCTTCTTCTTCTTTTTTATATTATCATCATATGTATTTAACATCGAATCTCTTCTTCTTTTTTATTTAAAGTGTTTTAAACCTTTTTTTACCCTGCTTTCTTTTCACTAAGAGGAGAGGATATATTCCGAACGAAAAAATCAATCAACTAGATATATATATATATATATATAAATAATTTGTTCACTCCCAACTAAACTTCTCCATCCCTTGATCTCTAAGGTTTTCTCTTTCCATTGCCTCTCTCTTTCTCTTTATGTTCTCTAAGATGTACGAAGAGTGGATAATGCAAAGCGATTTTTTTGTGATATGAAATTGATATTATATTGCGATTTAATATGATTTATCAATTTTTAGTGTTTATTGTGATTTTTTATATCGTCCTATAGGTCCTAACTATCTGAATTTTCCAACTCTATATGTGAATCTTTTTAAAAAAAACTTGCGAAAAGAGCACGAAACGTATTTTTTTAAGAAGAATTGGTGTCACAATGCTACAAGTAACAAACTACATCAAGCCATACTTTATAACATTGAGTTTTTTTACAATATATTTTGTCACATTAAAAAACTTATAATCGCTTATATTATTTAAATCAAGATTTATTAAAACTTGACTTCAATTATGTTCAACCAATATTTTTTTAATCCCTTTTATCTTTTTTTTTCAATAAATAGAATCTAAAAAATTATACATAAATAATTTTTCATGCTAAAAATATAAATAATTAAACATACAATCTAATATTTCAATTAAAATTTACATAATGATATCATAAACCGCGCATCGTGCGGGCCTTCACCTAGTAACGTAATAATTTATTGAAAAGATGGGAACAACAGTCTATGTAGTTTTTATGTTTTTTTTTCTATATATATATATATCTATATATATATCTATATATATATATATAGAAATGAAGACTCATGTAAGATTACAAGTTTTGGTAATCAAATGACAAAAATATGCATATAAGTAGCAGAAGAAGTCATCATAACGGCTCTTGATGAGGTTGAAGGATGATTCATATCACTAACATTCACATTCATACCATTTAGAGTTATGAACACATAGATTCCATTAATGAGAAAATAACACTCTCTATCACCCACCACTTGTATAGTTTCAATTTATCACGAAATCTATAATCTCCAGATTTTTTATATATATATTATAAGTTACCCATTTCCCTAAGCACAAAAAAAAAAAAAAGAAGAAAAAAGAAACCAAAGCATATGGCGTCTCATATGAACCCAAAACTTGTGTTTTTAACGATTCTCGTACTCTCGCCAGTTTCCATTCAGGAGTTGGGAGCCAAAGCCGACGAGCAACTGATGATAAAAGAGTGTCACAATGCCGAGGTCCCCACCACTTGCATGCAATGTCTCAACTCCGACCCAACTTCCCCACAAGCTGATCCTGTCGGCATTGCCGGAATAATCATCAAATGCCTTGAATCTCACCTCGATCTCCTCTCCAAGTACGTCCTTATACTAGTTAAGAGTCACACAATGAAGAGAGAAAGGACTTAATATAATATATAAATGGTTTGATTTTATGTACAAAAATTCATATATCCCATCATGAAATTATATAGTCGAGTCGATGAAAACGAATATATTACCAAAAAGATTCGTTTCAAGATGACAAACAAATAGTCATTATCTAAAGAAAAACTCCACATTAAGAAGAGATGAACCTAATACAATATATAAAAGACATGCATATTATATATATGTATATATGGCTTTGCTATGATGATTGTAATTATCATTTGGTGGTACGTAGGAACATAACAAGAAGTGCGTCGAAAGAGGAAGTGGGAAACATCAAAAGTGCATTGGAGGAGTGCAACAAGAATTTGGTGGAAACAAAGAAGGATCTGTCGGATGCCAAGAATGGTCTGAAGGAGGGGAAGTACGATGACACAGCAAAATCCTTAAGTGAAGGGCTTGATAATCCTCTTACCTGCAAGAGTACTCTTCAGGAACTACAATTCCAAGAATCACCCGACGTTTATTTTCAGATCAATCTCTATGAAGAACTCTCTAATGCTGCTTTCAGGATCATCGATCGTCTCTAAAATCATTCTTCTTTGATTTTTTAAAAATATTTTCGTTATATATTTAAATAAGAAAGTTCTTTATTTCCTTTCGTTTTCTTTATCTTTGTGTGGTATAGATTCCCTTCGAGCCAAGCTTAATGCTTGCTTGCTGCAATACATAAATAAATATCCATTTCTTTTAATATATGTATTTTAATGCATATATATATAGTATGTTATTTTTTCCATCATATTTTCACATAATATGTTAATTCAAATAAACATTTGAAGAAAAAGGTCGGAGATTTAACATAATATTTGGAATGAAAGAAACAAAAAATTATCATATTTGAAAAAAAATAACAATATTAGGATTCATCATATTTAAAGATATAATTAAGATATGAAAGTTTTGAATGAAAACATAAAGAAATTGAAACAATCGAATATTTTTTTATATTTAAGGAGAGGTATTAAAAGAAAATTATTAAAAAAAAAGAAATAGTTTTTGGACACTAAAAAAAATCATCATGAATGAGTATGAACTATACAGTGTATTCGTTTATAGTAAGTAGATTTAAAAAAGAATATGAATATTTGAAAAATAAAACTGTTAGAATGCAAAGAACAATCAACAAACACAAAGATTAATCAAGTTTTCATAAAGATCATAGAACAAGTTAACAAAGATAATAATCTTGGCCTAAAATCTCACAAGTCAAAGAACAATGTCTAAAAGAATAGGTCATCCTTAAAATAAGACAACAAACAACAACTTACATCTGATGGATTACCTATATAAAGGAGGCATGCACAACAACAAATGAATAACTCGTGAGAGAGAACAAGAAAAGCTAAATACATTCATTCTTATAAAAGTAAATGAGTTGAGCCTAACGTGTGTTCATAAATTTGATACAATTAAGTGTGCTGGGAGAGACTCATCTGTAAGGTTCATAAACGTGGAGTGACACCACGAGCTTTGTAGAGGTAGTGGGAATTCTCCCATGAGATAAGTTTGGAGCATGACAATGAACCAAATAACAAAGGAATTGCTCTATAGTTATAAGATGAAT
This sequence comes from Gynandropsis gynandra, assembly GCA_036759665.1. Classification (NCBI taxonomy): domain Eukaryota; kingdom Viridiplantae; phylum Streptophyta; class Magnoliopsida; order Brassicales; family Cleomaceae; genus Gynandropsis; species Gynandropsis gynandra. Next base: position 49,884,152 of record CM071863.1, read on the forward strand.
CAAGCCGTTTAAATTCACCAGAAGAAAGCGTGGCATGCATGGCAAAGGCTTTTGGATAACTCTTGGAAAAACAAACTTTCATCCTGAAATGAAAGACGAAAAAACTTCAATCCAGTTCCATGAGTGTAAAGGTTTCGGTCACTTCAAAGCTGAATGTCCAAACACACAAAACAGAGAAACAATGCTGAAGAATCTGAAGAAAACTCAATGCTTCGAAATGCAAAGGATATGTACATACCAAGACGGAATGTGATAAGAAAAATGAGAAATCTTACATAACATGGAGTGAATATGAAACTGAGGATGAATATGAAGAAGACATGACAAATTTCATAGTATTCCTTGGAGAAAAGTCAGAGTCTAACAATGATAAGGATAATGTTAATGATGTAACTATCGAGAAGTTATATGAATCATGAATGAAGATCAACAAGGAAAACATTGAGCTTGTTAAAGAAAACATACAACTTGAAGAACGTCTCAAATAAAATGAAGTGCAGTTGCAAAAACACGATGAAGAAATGGTGTTGATCAAACATCAACTTGAGGAGACGCAAAAGCAGTTGTGAATGCTCAACAATGGAACGAACAATTTAGATCATCTCTTACTATTGGAAAGACGGATAAACAACATTACAGACTTGGATTTAAGCGAGGTACTGCAAATAAAGAAGTAATCATTGAAAAGACTGTAGCGTTTGTTACCGGAGGACTTTTAGAGGATGCAACTACAGTTTCTTTTAAAAAACCTACAGTACAGATTGCTAAAATAAATGAGAATATATCTAAGCAAACCGCACCTCAGAACGTTTGACCTACAGAGAAATCAAAATCAACTGTAGTACAATCGGGTCGAACTATAGTTTCACATTAAGTAACTACAGTTAAACGAACGTCTACAGTCTGAAAAAATCATGTAAAGAGATGTTACTCATGCGGACAACCAGGATATTTTTGGAGATGATGTTGTTATTATAATAAGAGAAAATTTACAGGAAGATATTTGAAAACCAAAAGGATAAGACAAGTTTTGGTGAAAAAATCAAATGTATATTGGAGGCCGAAGAAAACCAAACAAGTTTGGATTAAGAAATCTAATTTAACTTGTCAAGTTGTCTATACTTCAGTTCACAACAACCACAATACCTTATGATACTTTGAAAATGGTTGTTCAAGGCATAATACAGGAACAAAAGGTCTGCTCTCTAAATACACTGAAAACAAAAGTGGACATGTGACATTCGAAGATGGTGGCAAAGGGCGAATCACGGGAAAAAGAATACTTAATGTCGAACGACAACCACAACTGAAAGATGTCTACTTTTTAGAAAGACTGAAAGCAAATCTTATCAGCATTAGTCATCTGTGTGATAATGGTTTTCATGTAAAGTTTTCGAAAGAAAATTGCCATGTTTTTTATACTAACAAGAAATGTGTTTTGATAGGAATAAGAGGTGAAAAAAATATTTATATCTGGAGTGGTGAAGAGAAATGTTTTAAGGCATCAAAGAGTGAACTTGATCTTTGGCATCAAAGATTAGGACACATCAGCCCAAAAACTCTAGTAAAACTCTCGAAATATGACATTATCCGAGGAGTAAGAAAGCTGGATTTGGAAGAGGGTTTTACGTGTAAGCCATGTCAACAAGGAAATCAAATAAGAATTCATCACAAGAAGATAAGTTGCATAAACAAAAACAAGGTACTTAAACTTCTTCATATGGATCTTATGAGATCGACGCAAACTGAAAGCATAAGACGAAAGAGGTATGTTTATGTTTATGTTGATGATTACTCTAGATATACTTGGGTAAGATTCTTGCAGGAAAAATAAGATACTTTTGATATTTTTGAATATCTATGCTTGCATTTGATAAATTTTAAAGGAAGTATCATTAGAATAAGAAGTGATCATGGACGAGAATTCCAGAATGAACAATTCGATAAATTCTGCAAGAAATATAAGATCTTACATGAGTTTTCTGCACCTAAAAACTCCACAACAAAATGGAGTAGTCGAACGAAAAAATAGAACGTTGCAAGCAATGGCGAGAGCAATGATGCATGCGAAAGGGGTTGCTATGAGATTTTGGGCTGAAGCGATAAATGTTAGATGCTACATTGTTAACATAGTGTACATAAGACTATGTACTCTAAAAACACCATATGAATTATGGAAAGGTAAGTCTCCAAATCTAGGATATCGTCATATTTTTGGAAGAAAATGCTATGTCCTAAACGATAGAGATTATCTAGGAAAATTTGATTCAAACTCTGATGATGAGATATTTCTTGGTTATGGAAACAATTCAATTGCATACAGAGTACAAAGTCTGTAATTGAGTCAGTGAATGTTGCTTTTGATGAAGATCTTCTTTACATTGAAACTCCAATTACTGATGTACTTTAGAAGCATAACAATGTATCTACCGAGAATGCAAGTACAGATGAAACTGTCGATGGTAAATCTAAATCAAAAGATAATGAACATAACGAAACATACGAAATTGATGTGCCAAAGTCAGTTCATAAGAACCATTCCATTACTGATGTATGAAGAAAGAAGAACGAGAAATAAACCACACCGAAACTATTGAGACATGATTCGCTATGTGAGTTTTAATTTAGTTATTGAACCCAAAAATATTGTCGAAGCACTTACAATGAATTTCGGGTTAAGACAAATGCAAGATGAGTTAGAACAATTCACAAGAAATGATATGTGGTAGTTAGTTCCTAGATCTGAAAATGGAAATATCATTGGAACTAAGTGCATTTTTAAGAAAACGAATGACAAAAGAATTATAATGAGGGATAAAACTAGGCTAGTAGCACAAGAGTATACGCAAGTAGAAGGCATAGATTTTGATGAAACTTTTTCACTCGTTGTTCGTCTAGAATCCATTCGTTTGCTACATGGAATTGCTTGTTTTCTTAGTTTTAAGCTTTTTCAGATGAACGTAAAAAGTGTATTTCTCAATGGTGTTCTTCAAGAAAAAGTCTATGTAGAACAACCAAAGGGGTTCAAAGATCCACATAAAACGAGTTATGTGTACAAGCATAAGAAAACACTTTATGGGTTAAAGCAAACACCAAGAGCATGGTATGAAAGGCTCACAAAATTTCTCCTTGACAACAGATACAAAAAAGGGGGAGTAGACAAAACATTGTTCATTCATAATGTTGATTAAAATTTCTTGTTATACAGATTTATGTTGATGACATTGTTTTTTTGGGCCTACTTTACAGGAAAAAGTGGATTGGTTTGTTTGAAACCATGACATAGGAGTTTGAAATGAACATGGTCGAGGAATTGAAATTTTTCCGTGGATTGCAGGTCAAGAAAATGGATGATGGTATTTTTATCTCACATAGTAAATATACAAGAGATCTTGTCAGACGGTTTGAATTGGACAACTGTAAACCAACAAACACGCCAATGTCACAACAACAAAACTCATAAAAAATGTAGGTGGTGAAGATGTTGCTGCAAATTATATAGGAGCATGATTGGAAGTCTACTGTACTTAACAACAAGCAGACGTGACTTAGACTTAAGTGTATGGATATGTGCGCGATATCAAGCGAAACCAAAGGAGACACATTTGATGACAAATAATTGCATCATCAAATAGGTTAAAAGAACTGCAGAATACGATATGTATTATTCTAAAGATACTATTTTTAATCTTGCTCAATTTTGTGATGCAGATTATGAAGGAAAATTAGATGATAGGAAAAGTACTACCAGTGGATGTTTCTTCCTTGAGAATAGCTTGATTTTTTGGCACAACCATAAACAAAATGCGATATCTCTATCCACAACTGAAGCGAAATACATAACGCTTGAAAGTTGTTGTACATAACTTATATGGATGAAACAAATGTTGGTCGATTACAAATTAAGTACATGTACCTTCGTGGCTCATTGTGATAATACTAATGCGATAAACTGGTCAAAGAATCATGTGCAACACTCTAGAACCAAACACATCAAAATAAGGTATCACTTTCTTAGAGAACAAGTAGAGAACAAACAACTAGAGGTAAACTACGTATCTACTAAGCATCAACTAACAGATATACTCGCTAAACCATTAGATATGAACAAATTTATATGTTTAAGAAAATATTTTGGGGTTTGTGAAATGTGAGCTCTCTACTTGTTATGAAAATATGAAAGAGAATGGCAAGTTCACATGAATTCTGAAAAGAATGAAATATTCTGGGTGAACTTCTGATCTTAAAGTGTGTTTGACTCTCTTTTTAGTACACTTGACCATTTTTGAAGTGCAATTCAAAATGCCTAAGTTGAAAAAAAGGGAGGAAAAGAGCTAAAAAAATACAAAGTATTCACCGCTATCAACCTAAAAATTAAAGTCTTGAATTTACATTTTATTGAGTGTATACTCGGGTCTAAGTGGTGGGATACCTAATCAACTTTGATGTCCTAAAGGTACATGATAACATGTCTACTCCACTATGATATACATCATATGAGTATACGCAATGAGATAACCGGATCTAAGTGGTGAAATTAGCTGTGGACATGAGTTAATAAAAACTCCGTTGTCCAAGAAGTATGAAATACTAACAATAAAAAATTATGATACTAAAAAAGAGAAAAAATGAGTAAGGTGAAAAAGACTCATTTAAAAAGAAGAACAACTGTATTATTAAAAGGTTGAGATACACTTGAATGGTTCGCCGAATCTCTAAATATATTCAATCAAGTACAATTAAAATTATGATCTTTGCTCTTCGAAAAACAGATTATTCTAATGATTGCTGAGCTCATAGAGTAACATATAAAAATTAATTTGCTGAAATTTGATTAAGTATGTTTAGTAGTGTATAAGTCTCTCTTGTTTGTTTTGAGTCTATTTGATCTTAATGGAAGTGATAAGGTTAAGGTGGTATTTTTTTAATTTTGAGAACAAAAATGATCATATTCATGAGAAAGATGATCTCGACAAAGTCATCCTCCAGATCAGCAAGAAGGTGGATTCAATGAAAAAAGAGCTCAACAAACTGCAAGAGCAGTTGCAAATGCATATCAAGGCCTTTCATCATGGTGTTTTCTCTTCCCTATCTTATCTTGAACGATCTTTTGCATTAGCATTCTAATATTTTTGAATTTATGCTCAACAAAATAGGGAAAAAAAGGTAAAGGTAAACGAAAATGACAACTGGATCATCACGTGGAATGATAGAAATTTCCGAAGAATCTGATTAGTCTGGAGGAAGTGTTTTGAACTACGGTTCAAATTGTTATGTTGACTTGTTTTACTTGTGCTGACTTGATTGTGTGTTTTGAACCTCTTATACTAATGCTAAATCTTGCTTTGAATGTTGTGTTTGAGCATAAAGTTAAAAAGGGAGAGATTGTTAGAATGCAAACAATAAGTCAACAAGCACAATGATTAATCAAGTAATCATAAGGATCATGGAACAAGTCAACAAAGATAACAACCTTGGCCTAACATCTAGCAAGTCAAAGAACAACTTCCAAAAGAATATGTTATCCTTAAAATAAGGCAACAAACAACAACTTACATATGATGTAATGACTATTTAAAGGAGGCATGGACACCAGAAAAATGAATAAAACGTGAGAGAGTAAGAAAAGCTAAGTACATTCATTTGCACAAAAGTAAACGAGTGGAGCCTAACACGTGTTCATAAATTCGATACAATTAAGTGTGTTGGGTTGCTGAGTGAGAGACTCATATGTAAGGTTCATACATGTGATCTGTATTGAACTAAGGGCAAGTGAACTATGAGGTTTACAGTTGGATACAATTTGGAAAAAACTCAGGGTAATGAGTGTATTTCGGGCGGGTTTAAGTGTACTTGTGTGAGAAGTATTTGTAGTTGAATGTACAATAATGTAAATAAAACAGTTTCATTTTGTGTGATGGTAGAAAATCATTGCGGTTTATTCTTGGTGTTAAATTGTGTTTATCTAAACTTTTAAAAATTATAAAAAAGATATATAATTGAATCGAATTATAATGAATAAAAGATAAAAATTTTGCGAGATCTTAAATATTCTAAAATTTCTTGGAAATTACATGTATTATTTATATTGTGCCTCATTATATTTATTAAAAATTTAATAATAATTTTCCACTTTCACCTAATTATTAAAATATAATTATTAAAAATTTCTCATATATATATTTTTTATAAATTATCTATAAACATGTGGTTAAATAAATTAGCATCTCGGCATGAGATGGGCCGTGGGCCTAAAATGGGTGGGTCTATAGAAGCACGGGTCGGGTGGGTCACCAACTCAACAGTACTCGTGCCAGTTGGCGGGCTCGAGTCACGCGCTTCCACTTCTGCCCCAAAATATTCAAATTCTGTCTCTTATAATTAAAAATAAAATAAAAATTACAAATGATATGAAATGCCCTAATTTCCCCTAAATTATTATATTCCTTTGAAGATTATTGATAATATAGATAGAACTCTCCAGGTCTTGCGCTTCTCTCTCTCTATCGATCTCTTTCTCTCTCCTGTTCTTCATTTTTCGATCAAGCGACTGTTGGATCAAGGCAAAAAGGGTTTGTTCGATTCTTTGTGTTTCAACGATCCATATTTTGTCTGATCTTCGCCGGAGACATGGCATCGTCGGCGCCAGCGACCAAGGTGGAGAGAGGTCACCAGCTATACAGGGACGGGAGATACAACGAGGCCTTGGTGTTCTACACGGAGGCGCTTGTGGCGGCGAAGGCAAAGCCGCAGAAGATCGCTCTACACAGTAACCGCGCCGCTTGTTATTTGAAATTGCACGATTTCAAAAAGGTTTTTTGAACTTTCATCTACGATTTCGTTAAATGAATTTTACTTTATCGCATTGCAATTCACTTCCCAAAGGAATGGAATGGGATTTTGGTAGAAATGTTTTTATTAAATATCATCGTAGATTCTCCACTGCAGTAAGACTGTTTCTCGGTAAGTTTAGGAGTAGGATTAAGAAATTCATATAGCAAAGGTCGGCGCTCATGATGAAGTTCTCCTTTTGAGCTTTAAGGTAAAGCGTTATCTCCTTAGATTGGGTTTAGAGAATAAAATGGAAGCAAGAAGGAGGGGTTGCAATGAATTCAAAGCTCTACGTTTTACGTTTTCCTTGGCCGTTAATAGCGATAATTAACTACAATTGTGGGTGTCTATACTTGGACAAAGGACAGGTACGGCTGGTGAGAAACGTAAAGTTCTCTATAAGCATCTATGGGAAGTTTTGTCTTTATGCTTGGTTATAGTATAGAGGATGGAACGAAAAGACAACCAATTGGAGATAAAATTGTATCAAACGGGTTGCATGATCTACCTCTCGGACAAATTAAATAGAAATCTTTAGGGTGGTGTCATGAAACCTGAGATTCAGGATGTCTCCCTATCTGATTAGTAGAGATTATGGCTCAGTAGTGTGGAAGCTCATCTTCTTTCCGCTGTTCAGATGCTATCCTCTCAAAGTCCTACTTTTTGAGACTCACTAGTGTCTTGATGTGCATATCTTTGCAAAATTGCCATCGGTAGGTCTCTGCTGTGAACTAAATAAACCTTTTTTTTGTGCTTTCTTCCTGGGGTTTACTGCAGGCAGCCGAAGAATGCACATCAGTGCTTGAGCTTGATCAGAAACACAGTGGAGCACTAATGCTCCGGGCTCAGACATTAGTCACTCTTAAGGAATACAATTCTGCTCTTTTTGATGTCAACCGGCTTTTAGAGTTGAACCCAAATTCAGAGGTCTATCAAAACCTTGAGGCACGACTTAGGACACAGTTGGTATTGTCTCTGTCTTTTGATTTATTTATCAGGAATTCTCGTGGCATTGAGTAATTCTAGTCCGCTACAGTACTTTTGTGCATGAAAGGTAAAGAATTTGATTTTTTTTTGTTCTTGATCAAGGAAAGTCTCTTGCTCCAATCCCTGAGTCTGAAGAGGAGTTAGAGGAAGATGATGAAGAAATTGGAACAGAACTAAGTGAAAAAGAGGGAGAAGAAGAAAAGGGCAGTGGAAACGATAAATTAGAGCTCTATCAAAGGAAAGATAGGACTCTAAATTCAATTGTTCCTTTTGACAGAGATGAGAAGACAGGAGAAAGGCAGACAATAAACCACACGGAAGTTGTCCCGCCTAAAACTCCTGAAATCAGAGAATCCATTGAACGAAAAACAGCAGCTGCCACTGTAAAAGTTGTTCCCAAAGATCAGAATAACAAGGTAACTTCTGATCAAGAATCCAAAGGATGGCAAGCCATCCCGAAGCCTAAAGGCCATTCGGCTCTGGACTACGCTCGTTGGGACAGAGTTGAAGATGATTCGAGCGAAGAAGATGAAGATGACGATGAAGAAGAAGAAGAATGTAGGCCTCAGTACCGGTTTCGTCTGAAAAATGTTGGTGTGCGGCCAGTGAAGTGAAACTAGAAGCGTTAAATAAGAAAATAGGTATGAGCATGGGCCAAGTTCATCCTATGCAATGTCACATAGTTGCATAGAGAAGCCATGGGAGATGCAAAAGCATATACAGAGTCATCAGGTATGGGAGGAGTATTCAACAAAGGCATGTGGTGACGGCATCCACAGAGTCGTTGTCTGGTCTTTGTTTTCTCATCTGCAATAGACCTGAGAGATCATCGCGGATGGGTCTTTAAGAAAGAGAGTTGTTTGTGTCAACGATGTGCAGAGAAATATTGATAAGATTTTCAAATTATCTTTATGGGCACCACTTTGTACAAAACATTCAGTTCCAGTTATTTAATGGGTTTGGTTTTCGTCTAGTACCACTTGCTTATAGATGTACCCAAGTCCTATAAATTTTCTTCGTATTTAATGTAATTGTGTCCCATGCTTTGCATGAATTCAAATAAAATATTTTTTTAGTAAAACTATTATCATTGGAATTAATGGCTAATAGTTCAAAGAATTTTTTATTAAACATTTTATCCCTCCATCTTTTTATTGCAATTTTTACGAGATTTCAGTTGTGACCAAAGCTAAAATACACACGATCTCTTTGATCTTGATCGGTTCATGTAATATGCACTTTTGAAGTAAAGCTCATCGATTTTTAGTATTGAAGTCACGAATTCTTGTTTTGGGAGTTTGTATGAGGAGTTTAAAATTGTAATCATAAAAAGTGAATTGTACAAAGTAACTCATTATAACTTAAGAGGCAAAATCACATAAAGCAAAATATCAAGGATACTAGATAACACGTAATCCGTCTTAGTATTTTCATTCCTTCCTAGATTTAGTTTCGTTATGATTCTTGGACTTTACCGACATATTAAGCATAAAATCTTCTCCCGTTGTGCAGGAAAGGAAGACATCGGAAACAAACATAAGGAAATGCGGAAAACCTACCTAAAAGCATGACCAAACTGTGAAGAGAGCCCGATCGAACACACTAGACAACAAGATCGAGACTCCTAAAGTATTGCGCCCGACCGTGTTCCAGCAGCACGATTGGGGAGCAAACAAAGTCCAAAGCCCGACCGAGCAACCAACAAAGCCCGATCGAGCTCACTAACCAGAACGTGCCCAAATGTATTGCACGGCCCGGGCAACTCCAATGCTCGGGTGATCACCCTTTTGAAGACAACAACATGACCGGGTTGGTTGCTGTGCTCGGTCGGGCATAGAGGAAACTACCAAGCGAAAGCTAAGGGAACCTGCGCGCCGCTCAGATGAAGAAGGAACAGACACCGTCTTTAAAAGGGAGAGGAGACTGTTTTGAAAGAGGAATCAGAGAGAGGAGCCGGCTGAAGCCTAAGGAAGGCTGAAGGGAGAATTTCGAGAAGTCGAAGAACTCGTTTCGAGGCCGTTCTTGTAGAATAGGGAGGATGAAAACTTTATTTCTTACTTCTCTATGCTTTCTGAGTAAACCTCCTTGCCATGAGTTAGGGATGCTTTTGCAATGGATTGTTTGGTTCTTATTGCTTGATTTCAGATTTGTTCTCTCAATTGGTTTGATGGGTTGTTCTTAATGTTTTCATACTTGTTATCTTGAATGAACCGGTGGAAATCATCCATGGTAGAGCCCGTATTTTCCGTTGATATCTTGAATGAACCACTGGAAATAGCTCTCACGACCGGCAAAAGAGGTGTTTATGCTGATTAAGATGATGTCCATGGGTACCAACAAGACTCAAGATCTTTGGAGGAGACACAATGCAACGGAGCTGATGAAGGCCCGACTGGTTTTACGGATAGCACGACTGAGCTACATGACGTGCATGACCGAGCGACCCCTTTGAGAACAGCACGATTGGGCAGAACCTGAGCTCAATCCGTGCGGTTCTCTCGACTCCAATTGATAACGTCTACACTGACTAGGCTACACTACATGCACGACTAAGCGACCCCTTTTGAGCATAGCATGATCGGGCAAAACCTGAGCCCGATCCGTGCATCCTTCTCGGCACAAATTAAGACCGTCCTCAATCCGACCGCGCATCATGTTATGCCCGACTGGACACTCATTTTGGGACACAACATGACTAAGCAAACACTATGCCCGGGCCGTGCATTTTCTTCGAGATGAAATATCATGGATTTAGGCCGACCGAGCTTAAGGAGGATATGGTCGGGGTGACTGATCTTATAAGGCGCCCGACCGTTTAGTGTACTTTAACCGACCGAACAACATGATGCACGAGACATCATACACATCGACGAGGATGCCCACCTCGATGGTGACGAGTAGAGCATTTAGGTTAGGCTTGGGACCTTAAAAAAAGCGCTTATCGGGAGACAACCCGAGCTTTGTATCCTTTTTATTTCTTGTTATTTTTAGAACTTAATTCTTATTGTTTTCGCATGTATGTACTCGGTCGGTCAGCTGTCACGTTGTTTCGTATTCTCTATCTTTTGGATTGTGTGATTCTATTTCAAAGGTTCTCCACTTCGTTATCATCCATAACGGAGGAGATGCATACAACATCCAACTGCACCACCAACTCGGAAAAACAAGAATACACAAGGTGCACACATTCTAACTTTCTTTTCGCGTGTCTTGGTATGCGAATTTCTGCCACAGATTTTGAACATCGATACAGTGTTCTGTTCAAGTCTAGGGGAGTACTCTTCGAGTGACATGTTTTTGATTAGGATTAGACGCCGAATTCTTCTTTCTATTTTAGCATTTATGTTACTTTCTTTAGGATTAGACGAACATATATCTAGTACGAAATTTTGAACTTCAGCCATTTTTGTGCGACTTTGTCGAATCGGGAACAATAGCCTAGGTTTTCTAAGAAAGACTCTTAGATATTGATTAGTCTAGTAGTTGTGCATGAATCCATGATTTATAGTTTCATTTCGCCTCATAGGTTTCACTCCCAAATATCTATATCTCCGTGTATACCATTCATTCTTTGCTATGTCGAATACCTTTTACTATTCATTCTTTACCGATCATTCTATTTTATAATTCTACGCGCTTATACTCCACTGTCAATAGAATAAGTTTCTAACTATTTTAGCCTTACATTGACATGTGTGCATCGATCTCGATGGTTCGGGTCTAAGTGGTGGTTTGAGGCGCTTTTCTACGTCCTAAGGGTTAGAGTTGATGCGTGATCTCAATTGTTTGGTCTAAACAATTCTTCAATGACAAACCTCTTCACTCCGTTAAGATTACAAGATCTTATGAGAGTATTAATCGGCAATCTGGGTCTAAGTAGAAAACTTTCCTCTTTGACTCCGATGTCTTAGAAATCAAGCATGGATTTTCAAAGAAAAAAAATGTGGAAACCGAAAAAGAAGAAAGGAGAAAATAATGAGAAAAGGATTGTCCTTAAATTGATATCTCACGTAAGCATAGGTGAATTGGTATGGAGATCGCTTGGACGTTATCTAGGGGTTAATGGAATGAACTTAGTTTATGTGTAGGATTGCACAGCTCGTGACTTTCGGTCGATAGAAGTCTGAACTAGGTACACTTAGGCTTATGTTCGTGTGACGCATTATTGTTCATGGTGGCTGATTCTTTGAAGTATTTGTGCTAGTATCCGGTTGTTGTCTGACTTTTCTTGTTCTCGACTCTAATTTTTCTCGAGGACGAGCAAAGGTTCAAGTTCGGGGGAGTTTGATAACGCGTAATCCATCTTAGTATTTTTATCCCTTAACTAGATTTAACTTTGTTATGATTCTTGGACTTTACCGACATATTAAACATAATTGAGGGCTTTTTCTGTAATCTTATCGTGTTGTGCAGGAAAGGAAGACATCAGAAGCAAACACAAGAAAATGCAGGAAACCTACCTAAAAGCACGACCAAACTGTGAAGAGAGCCCGGTCGAACACACTAGACAACATGATCGAGCGCTCCTAAAGTATTGCGCCCGACCGAGCAATCCAGCAACACGACCGGTGAGCAAACAAAGTCCAAAGCTCGACCGAGCAACCAACAAAGCCGGATCGGGCTCACTGCCCCAAATGTATTGCACAGCCCGGGAAACTCCAATGCACGGGTGATCACCCTTTTGAAGACATCAGCACGAACGGGTTGGTTGCTGTGCCTGATCGGGCATAGAGGAAACTACCAAGAAGAAGCTAAGGGAACCAGCATGCCGCTTGGATAAAGAAGGAACAAACACCGTTTTTAAAAGGGAGAGGAGACTGTTTTAAAAGAGGAACTAGATAGAGGAGGCGGCTAAAGCCTAAGGAAAACTGAAGGGAGAATTTCGGGAAACCAAAGAACTCGATTCGAGGTCGTTCTTGGAGAATAGGGAAGATGAAAAATTTATGTTCTTACTTCGTTATGATTTCTGAGTAAACCTCCTTGCCATGGGTTAGAGATACTTTTGTAATGGATTGTTTGGTTCTTATTGCTTGATTTTAGATTTGTTCTCTCAATCGGTTTGATGGGTTGTTCTTAATGTTTTCATCTTGGCTGAGAAGTCGGATTTGAGTTTCAGAACTAATCCTAGAATGAACTCGATTATTGAGAATCTAACCGGTCGGTTGATCTATTTAAGAATCGTGATAATTGAGTTTGAGCTCCCATTGTTCTTCATGCATCTTGGTTGTTGATTTGCTACATCGAGAGATGCGTATGTTAATTTCTTAGAAAGTGGATTTAGGAATCAAGAGAGTCACTTCTGATAATTGATCGATAATTGAGGTTGAGTTCCCTATCGTTCTTCATGCATCTAGATGACTGATTTGTTGCATCGAGAGATAAGTACATTGATCTCTAAACAAGTGGATTTAGGCATCGAGAGAGTCACTTCAAATAATTGAGGTTGAATTCCCTATTGTGCATCATGCAGCTAGATGATTGATTTGCTGCATCGAGAGATGAGTATGATAATTTCCTAGGTAGTGGAATTAAATTTTAGTTCCCTGTTGATCGAGATAATCCGATTTTATGATTCATAGAAACATCCATTACATGTCCCGGCATTCCCGAAACCCGTGGTGTTCTATCTTATTGAATTTAGTCTTGTTATTCTTTTATGTCTTTATTTTCCAGTTTGATAACCATATCTTGATCAATCTTCTTCTCTTGATTTTTAGTTCTAACGTTCGCACTAGTTCCTTGATTTCGACCCTAGTACTACACGATCCATATACTTAGCGGTACAGTGGTCTAGGAATTTAAACCCTTCTAGGTTTGCACGTATACCCTTCCGATCATCAATACTCTTCTAGGTTTGCACGTATACCCTCGAAAACCTAAGGATTAAAAACAAAAAAATTAGAAAAAAGAAAAATGTGCACTTATTTTTTACTTGAAAACACACACAGTTTGACATTTTTTCGAAATGAAACCTATTTTAAAGTTGAGAAGAAGACACAAGAGGCGATTTTAAAATTGAGAACAAGGAACGAGAGACAATTTCAGAGTTGAGAGCAAGAGGGTCAGGAGTCGCAAGGTCAGAAGTTTTAGTTAGTCGCTTGAGACTCATGACCCTCTTCGACTCAAGAGACTCGTTGGGTTGCAAGGATCGCATGAGTCAAAAGGGTCGCTTGAGTCACAAGGATTGCTTGAGACTCATTATCCTCTTTGATCCAAGAGACTTGTTGGATCGCAAGGGTCGCTTGAGTCACAAAGGTCGCTTGAGTCGTTAGGGTCGCTTGAGTCGCAAGGGTCAAAAGGGCAACATGAGGTTATCAATATTATAAGGGCAGATTAAAGTTAATTTTTTTAGGAAAGGGTAGGATTGAAACCCTAATAGCAAATAAAATATATTTTTGATTTTACCCTAAATTATTGAATAAGTCCCAATATTATATATTAAAAAAATATGTTATTTTGTTGATCAGGTATTGGCGGCAAATCCCAATTTTAGCGTGGGTCATGCATAGAGATTTCGTATTATCGGAACTACATCCCTATCGTCCTCAATCTCCTAAAGGTTAGTGGGTTTATGTTCATGTATATTTAATTGAGAAACAAAACTCATGAAACTGAAAATTTTAAAAGAGACTAGATTACATTTTTCGTTATTAAATGCGTTCTAACTGCCAAACCAACAACGCTACAATGGTATAAGAACCTCGTCGTCTTTACTTAAGTTTTCAATAATTTTTCGACAAAAATTTGCTAGAAAATGAAGTTTTAAGGCTTTTTAAGTGCGACAGTCGATCGAGCAATCGATTGTTCAGGTCTAACATTATCATCAATTACATGATTGAATGCGACGATTCCTTAGACTCGATCAAGCAATGCGATTGTTTGGTTTGAGTGAATTATATAGATAAAATAAGGTTTCAGATGAGTGACGTTTGGCTGAGTGGTTTGTAAGAGATGGTGTACTCATTCAAGCAATTTTTATAATTTTTCGATAGAGCATCAGGGCTGCAGGAGTTGGAAACCTACCCATCGAGCAATAGGTTACTTTGCCAAAAAAAAGTTACGATCTCGAAAAGGTTTGGTTGAGCAAGTGTTGCTCGACACAAGTGATTCCTTTGTGAGGATAGATCGATCCAACAAACATTGCTCAGGTGGAGTGAATCCTAGAAGAATCGTTCACACGTTATCCGAGCCAAACACGAGTTTCTTGACCCGATCATTGTTTTATAATTTTAATTCGAAGCGAGCAGTGTGATTGCTCGGGCCTAGCATTTTTTCTATTACACAAGAACTTGTTGAAAAATATAACCGTTCCACTGAGCAATCTATCATAGAAGCACACAATTATTAAACTACCGAGTTTTTCAATCGGGTCAAATTGTTTTGGATAATGGTTTTCTACTGAAAAGTAGATGCATGAGTTGATATCTCATTTATATGGTACGAAATGACTATGATCATCTCGTTTCTGTACACGATTCTCGCATGATTTTAGATATGTTATGACGATAGTTGCGATGTTTACGTGTGATTTTGTATCCGTTTTACTTGTTTTCATGTTTTCATGTTCTTATAGGTTTTTATGCTTATTTGGTTTGTTTCGGAGCTAAAGAACATGTACGAGACAAAGTACGGGCATAAGAGATTATAACGGAGCAAACAAGACGAGAAACGGGCAAGGAATGCAACTTGAAATGAGGAGATAAGCCCCCCCTCCCCGCGGGGTGTCTTCCTTAGCCCGCGCGGGGTTGTGTTCCAGAAATTATTGCCCGATTCGTGCTAACCTTAGCACGCGCGGGTCATGGAGAAAATGAGGAGCCCACACGGGACATGCATATAACAACTTTCCTAGAATGTCTCCAATGGGGAATTTGTATAAATAGAGACCCCAAATTGAGTTCAAAAGCAAGCAAACATAGAGGAGAACCCTAGGAGGGTACATAGCATCCATCCATCCATCCATCCATCCATTCAAGAGCTCTCTTTAAGGGGAGATACAACAAGGAGTCCCGAGATTGATTCGAGATCATTGCTCGTTTGATATCTCTATACTCTTTTATCTACTGTTTTGTTTGTGATGTTTAGACTCATGAGCGAGTAGTGGATTTGTTCTAGGAGAAGGGATTAGTCCATGGCTATCCCAGAACCGTCTTTGATTCGTTTATGAATGCATTCCCCATTTCGTATTATCTATTCTTTGTCTAAGCACTTACTGCTTGTGTTTACGGTGGCCACATATATGCATGTGTTAGGGATTAAGAGAAGGACTGAAAGGTGAATTCTCACCTAGAAAGTTAGGCTTAGAACAAACGAGACTAGGTCACGGAAGTAGGGTAGTAACGGTTGAGGGTTTTATCGGGCGAATCATGAATCATAATGGGGTTTAGTTGGGGTTTCAGCCACAAAAGTAGGGGTTGACTCAATCTAGCCACGTTCCTATGCCTTGAGAGAGGGTAGGTTCTACATTAGGATCGTCTGCCTTAGATATCTTGATAGGGAATGCACGATTAGATAGATTGGAGATAGGTTTCGAAAGCTATGCGGTGAAACCGGTTTCCTAGGGTGTTTATCTCTTTGTTTAGAACTCACTTATCTATTGCATCATCATCATCATCATCATCATCATCATCATCATCATCATCATCATCATCATCATCATATTTGCATTTCATCATCCTCATTCTTTCGCAACAAGCTTTGGTTTTATTTTTGATTCTTAGATCGTGTTACATTAGTCCTCGTGGGATTGTCACCTTAACTACTACACACGTGCCGTGCACTTGCGGGTAGTCTCAGGTTAACTTGTTAACTTGACACGCATCAAGTTTTTTGCGCCGTTGCCGGGGACTAATTGTCAACACGTTTAGGAATTCAGATTTAGAATCATACTTCTTTTTGTTTTTCTTTTCTTTTAGTTTCTTTCTACTAATTCTTTTTACTTGTCTTTCATAGGTGTATGACCCGATCTCAAGGTAATTCGAATTTGCATCGAATTGACCCTGAGATTAAGAGAACGATTAATAAACGAAAGAAGGGAAAGGGAGAATAAAGGGTAGATACGACCAATCCACGAGCGATGAACAATCAAAATGATGTATTGGATGGTCACAGATAGCCGCAATTACCCGTTGGTAATGTGGCAGCATTACAACAACAGCAAGCTCCTCTGCCACGTCGTCTTCGTGATTACATGGTGCCAAACATGAGCAACATCCAAACTGCAATAAGGACGCCCGCTTTTGCGAGGGAGAAATTCGAGATCAAGCCCGCGATGATCAACATGTTGCACCAAAAACAGTTTATGGATGGCAATCACGAAGACCCTCATCAACATCTACGAGACTTCCTAGAGCTATCAAGGACATCAAAATTCATGGAGTCTCGGAGGATGCTGTTTTGCTACGTCTCTTATTGCGTCTCTTCCCCTTCTCAATTGGGGGACGAGCGAAGGCGTGGCTACAATCTCTTCTTGCTGGTTCTATCACTACATGGGACCAGCTTTTCATGACATTCCTATCACGGTTCTTCCCTCCTAGCAAGACGATCCAAATGCGGGGAGAAATCACTATTTTTAGAAGGCGAGAGGGAGAGATTTTATTTGAGGCATATGGAAGATTCAAGGAACTTTTGCAAATGCGTCCTCATCATGGTCTGGAGCAGTGTTACGTGATTCAAACATTCTACAACGAGATCACGTAAGAGCATAGAATGACATTAGACAACACTGCTCGAGGATCATTCATGGACTTAAGCGTAAAAGAGGCATACGAGCTTATCGACAATCTTTCCATGAACCACACCATGTGGTCTCAACCAAGAAGTGTGCCAAACAAGACACGAGGTCTTTACGAAGTGGATCAAAGAAGCGCGATGGGCAATACGGTGAATGTCATCTATTGTGCAAATTGTGGAGAAACGGATCATATGGCTTACCAATGCACAATGCAAGAAAGGCATGGAGCAAGTGAGCTACGCCCAACAGCAAGGCAATACGCAATTCAGGAACACATACAACCCGAATTGGAGGAATCACCCGAATCTCTTGCATCGCACGAACCAACCGGTGAAATATTCGGGTTTTCAGCAAATGTAGCAGCCATATCAGCAACCGCAGCTACTCCAGCAAGCTCCTCAACCTCCTCAAGGTCCTACGTCAAGTCTTGAGGCGGTGATGCTTGACTTCATCAAGGAAAAAATGCAGCATCAATCGACTCAAGCGAAATTCAACGAGGAAATGGGGACTGCGATCAATGAGCTGAAGAATCAAATGGAATCCTTGAGCACACATGTAAAAATGCTGGAAAACTCCATTGCGCAGCAGGATGCATCATCCTCTCGAAATACCGGGATGCTACCCGGAAAGCCGGATCTTAACCTGAGAGAGCACGTAAATGACATCACGTTGTGCAACGAGGAAATAATCAAGAATCCGCCATTAATAGCGCAAGAGAACGTTGCTGGACGTTCGGTGAATAAAAGAGAGGGCATAATTGCAATCATGGAAGGGTATGAGCCTGATTTAGAGAAGCCATATGTTGCTCCACCGGCATACGAACCTCCTGTACCATTTCCTGGGCGTTTGGTGAGCAACAAGAATCGAGAGAGCGTGACCAAATTCTTCCATTACCTCAATCAGCTTGACATCAACATGCCATTCGTGGAAGCGCTCCAAAAGATTCCTAATCGAGCAAACTATCTTAAAGAGGTTCTTTTCAAGGAGAAGCGCATCAAAGAGAGTGAGATAGTAGCACTCACCGAGGAATGCAGCGCTATTCTCCAAAACAAGCTGCCACCAAAATTGAAGGACCCAGGAAGCTTCTCCATCCCATGCACCATAGGAGACATTGACATAAACAAAGCTTTGTACGATTTGGGAGCAAGCGTGAGTATAATGCCACATTCGATTTACAAGCGGGTGAACTTCGGGAATATCAAGCCTACCAAGATGTGTCTACAACTCGCGGATCATTCGGTAAGGTATCCGGTGGGAATTGTTGAAAACATTCCCACCAAGGTAGGTAGTATTTGCATTCCCACTGATTTTGTTGTACTTGATATCGAGGAAGATGCTAACGTGCCTATAATTCTTGCAAGACCTTTCTTAGCTACTGCAACTGCGAAGATTGATGTACAAAAAGGGAAGCTCTCTCTACGTGTCGGTGCCAAGAGAATTGAATTCCATTTTTCCAGCCCTAAGGAGTCATGCCATAGAGTTGATGTGCTGGACAAGTCGAAAAATGACACGTTTAATCGAGTAAGTACTTTCGATCCTTTTGAGAGAGGGCTAACGAAAGTTTGCAATGTTGCAGGACTTACCAACGAAGGAGCCAAGGTCTATTCTAAATTCGTAAGTGCCATTGAGGCACTTCAAGATGCTCCATATGAGAAGAGGAAGCATGAAACGCTGACTGATTTTGCGGTAGAAAAGGCGTCTAAGCTGCAGCTTGAACCTCTTCCTTCCTCTATTCGGCATGAGACGCGAAAGCCACCAATTCGTTTCAAGAAGCATAGGAGAGTGAGTCCTTCAACATGTATGCGCTGTATACCTAAGGAGGACAGCCGCAAACCCTCAATCAAGAATCAAAGAAGGCTGCACGAATGTTTGGAAGAGAAAGGAGCAGCGAAGGCAATGCGCAATGAGAAAGGAAACCGAGGTGAAAGGCGGCACAATACAAATACCATACCTCATGACTTTCGACCAGGTGATATTGTTCTACTATGTGATTCTCGTTTTAATTCTTTCACGGGCATATTACATTCCCATGTGATGGACCATTTCAGGTACGAGAAGTCTTCACAAATGGAGAGGTAGAACTATGGAGTGATTCGAGCGGGACATTCAAGGCAAATGGGCAGCGTTTAAAGCTATATCAAGCCGCTCCATCGATCGAAAATGGAAACTCCATCTCCCTATTTGATTCACCATTGCGCACACATGAAGCATGGAGACGTCAAGCTTAACGACATTAAACAAACGCTTTCTAGGAGGCAACCCAACATTTTGTTTTTATTTTGATTTGTATTTCGGACTTGGTTTATTTTCAAAAAAAAAAAAAAACTAAAAACTAAAAAAAGAAAAAAAGAAGAACACCTTCAACCGTGACTTCACCTTCCTATCCTCCATCGGAGCTACACGTCAAGGACACCGTTCAATTGAAGTCTGGGGGGAGTAACTCACGTTTGTCAGGTGATCTCGTTTCATTTTCCTTTGTTTTTGTAGTTCTTAGATTAGGTTAGTTTTTGTTTTTGAGTTAGAGAAGTCCTAGGCACTTGTCCGGTGCCATGTTTTGAGATGAACCTTTAATGTAGGATTCTTAAGAAGTTGGCCTTTTCCGTGATATCTTGCATGTTAGAGCTTATTAGATGGTTGAGGAACGAGTGGGTCCTAAATCTTTGGGAATCCTAGTGTTACTTATGGGAAGTATAGATGAGTTTGTTAAGTTAGTTTCTTGTTCATTCTCTCTATCCAAGTGATTATACTTCATATTGACGATGCTTTATTTCTTTTCACGAGGATGATTTGATCGCATTAGTTGACGCGATCCCGACTGAATCGACGCTCTAGACTTGGTTAGTGAAGGATATGCCTTAATGCAACGGATTGCACAAGGTTGTGTGGGGCGAGTGGTCACACGAGAGTTGCAGAAGGCTCTCGATTTACCGAGTTCGTCTTCAATGGATATGACACACCAAGGAAGAACGAACGATCGTTGGATATGACACACCAACGAAAAGGAAGCCGGATATTACTCACCAACAACCAAGAACTCACAAGGAATTCAAAAGGAAATCAATATTGATTCAAAGTTTAATTTTCAAAAGTTGGATTCTTGTTCTTACAAGGGTGGCCGGCCATATGTAGATAAAAACAAGAAGGAAATTCAAAAAAAAAAATACATTAAATGCTAGATCTTTCTGCAAAAGCCCTAATCAATGTATTGGTTTCTTCAAACAAGAAGATAACTCCTTGCTGACCGTGCACATTGGGATGCGTCCTTCTTGGGTCTTGTGGTGGGTTATTAATTAGGTCGCGGGAAATAAGTGACTCGCGGCCTCGTTAAAAATCCGTCGTCGGAAAACCCGGTGGGACAAAACCGACGAGGGGAAACCAGTACACGCGGGTCACTCTACCTAATCAATGACCGTTGCGGGTTGATCTTCCTTGAGCTTCGCGACCTTGGCTCGGGTCATGGGACCAGCGGGTAGGATCAAGGCTTCGTCTTCTAGGGCTCGGGCTCGGGTCACGGGACCGACATATTTCGACCTAGCCGCGTCTCGGGTCGCGCTTGAGGTGGTCGCATCTCGGGTCGCGGGAATGGCGTCTCGAGTCGCGGAATCGGTGTCTCGGATCGCAGGGATGGCGTCTCGGGTCGCGGTCTCGGCGTCTCGGGTCGTGGAGATTCCCTCTTCTTCCTTTCTGCGGGGCGCGTCCTCCTCAGTGTTGTTGGTCGCATCTTCGGCGTCCTCCGGGATCATATCATGCCCCCTTCTTCAAAAGGATTTGTCCTCAAATCCGCTTGATCTGCAACAAAAGGCATTAAGTTAGAAACGTGAAACTAGAAGGCATTAAGTTAGAAACGTTGAAACTAGAACTTACATTATACTTACCTCGCAGATCTAGCCGGTGGGCGTTGTTGCTGATCTTTTTGGTCACAGTGAATGGACCGTCGATACGGGGCATGAGCTTTGACTTGGGCTCATTCGGGAAACACTCCTTCCTCAGGTGAATCCAAACTTGATCACCGGGCTTGAAGGTCATCTTCTTCCGTCCTTTGTTCGCCTGCTTAACATAAAGCTTGGTCTTCTCCTCGATGTTCTTCCTTGCCTTTTCATGAATTTGTTTGACCAACCGGGCCTTTCGTTTTCCATCCAGAGTGACTCGGTCACTTGATGGTAAAGGCAATAGATCCAGGGGTGAAGCAGGGTTGATCCCATACACGATCTCGAAAGGAGAGAATTTTGATGCAGAATGTACAACATGATTATATGCAAACTCAGCATGCGGTAAACACTCTTCCCATGTTTTTAAATTCTTCCTAACTAGTGCACGTAGTAAGGTACCTAGGGTTCGGTTTACTACTTCGGTTTGACCATCGGTTTGTGGATGAAAAGTTGTAGAAAATAAAAGTTTGGTTCCTAACTTGGACCACAAAGTTTTCCAGAAATAACTAAGGAATTTGGTATCCCTATCGGAAACTATGGTGCTAGGCATGCCATGCAATCGTACTACTTCTTTGAAGAATAATTCTGCTACATGCAATGCATCATCTGATTTATGACAAGGTATGAAATGTGCCATTTTAGAAAATCTATCTACCACCACGAAAATAGAATCCTTTCTTGTTTTACACCTAGGCAACCCAATCACGAAATCCATTGATATGTTTATCCAAGGATGAGTCGGGATAGGGAGTGGAGTATACAAACTGTTAGGCTGACTTTTGGATTTAGCCTGTTTACAAGCGACACATCGCTCGCAGATACGTTCCACATATCTTTTCATGTGTGGCCAGTAGAAATGATCCTGCAATGTTTTCAAAATCTTGGCGACTCCGAAATGGCCCATGAGTCCACCACTGTGGGCTTCTCTAATAAACAACTCCCTCAAAGAGTAGTTAGGCACGCATAATCGATTATCATAGAATAAGTAATTTTCATGCCTATAAAAATGTCCTGACGCAAATTTCTCGCAATTTTTATATGTTTCTCCGAATTCTAGCTCAGTTGCATATAGACCCTTAATTTGTTCAAAACCTAGAAGTCTTGCATCTAAGGTACTTAACAAAACGTACCTTCGGGACAAGGCATCAGCCACAACGTTCTCCTTACCTTGCTTGTATTTGATGACGTAAGGAAACGTTTCAATAAATTCTACCCACCTCGCGTGTCTCTTACTCAACTTGTTCTGACCCTTCAAATACTTTAGCGATTCATGGTCGGTATGAATTACAAACTCCTTTGGCCACAAGTAATGTTGCCAAGTCTGTAACGCCCTCACAAGTGCATATAACTCCTTATCATAAGTGGCGTAGTTAAGAGTTGCTCCTTCGAGTTTCTCACTGAAATAGGCGATCGGCTTCCGATCCTGCATTAGGACAGCTCCAATGCCAATACCTGATGCATCACACTCAATCTCAAAAGTTTTAAGAAAGTCGGGCAAAATAAGTAACGGGGCGTTAGTCAATTTATCCTTTAGCGTTTGAACCGCTGCTTCTTGCGCTTCTCCCCATTTGAAACCCACATTCTTCTTAACAACTTCTGTAAGAGAAGAAACTATAGTGCTAAAGTCCTTCACGAATCGCCGGTAAAACCCTGCGAGTCCATGGAAACTCCAGACTTCCCCGACGGTCTTTAGGCTTGGCCACTCTCGAATGGCTTTGACCTTTTCCTCGTCGACCTTAACACCATCTGCACTAACTACAAATCCTAGGAAAACAATGTTATTCGTACAAAAGGTGCACTTCTTTAAATTAGCGTACAACTCCTCTTTCCTAAGTACTTTCATGACTGACTCTAGATGCCTTAGGTGTTCATCTAAATTCTTACTGTAGACTAGGATGTCATCAAAATAGACCACAACAAATCTACCTATGAATTCCATAAGAACATGGTTTATCAGTCGCATAAACATACTAGGTGCATTTGATAACCAAAAGGGCATGACTAACCATTCGTATAACCCATGCTTGGATTTGAAGGCCGTCTTCCACTCATCTCCTTCTTTCATTCGAATTTGATGATATCCGCTTTTTAGGTCAATTTTCGAGAATACCCTACTTTTGTGTAATTCATTTGATAACAGTACACGCGGGTCACTTTACCTAATCAATGACCATTGCGGGTTGAGCTTCGGCTTGAATGACGTTCTTTAGGCTTGTGACTTCACGTGAACTAGAATACTCCTCATTAGCATGGATCGACGTGAGGATCCCGATAATAGCTTCCTTGAGCTTCGCGGCCTTGGCTCGGGTCATGGGACCAGCGGGTAGGATCAAGGCTTCCTCTTCTAGGGCTCGGGCTCGGGTCACAGGAACGACATATTTCAACCTAGTCGCCTCTCGGGTCGCGTCTTGGGTCGCGGGAATGGCGTCTCGGGTCGCAGAATCAGTGTCTCGAGTCACAGGGATGGCGTCTCGGGTCGCGGTCTCGGCGTCTCGGGTCGCGGAGATTCCCTCTTCTTCCTTTATGCGGGTCGCGTCCTCCTCAGTGTTGTTGGTCGCGTCTTCGGCGTCCTCCGGGATCATATCATTAGTTGAGCTTATTTTGCAGAAAATAAGCGCACACACTAACACTCCGCTAGTAATGCCTCAAAGCATGATGTAAAATCATGCTTTAGAAGTAATGCCTCAAAGCATGATCTAAAATCGATATGAGTGCATTGACCTTGATACATTTTTGATGGTTCGAGTCTAAGTGGTGGGTTGACGATCATCTTTCTACGTCGTAAGAGCAAGGCGCATAAAAACGCCATCTATTCCGCTGCACTCTTCAACGAGGTGCAAGAGTATACCGTCATCGGTAGCTTGGGTCTAAGTAGAAGTTGAATCCTTTCAAATCCGAAGTCCTAGAAGCCTAGTGTGTTCACAAAATCAGAATAAAGAAAATGGAATGGAAGAATAAAGAAGCTCGAGAATAAAACAAGTGTCATCTTTGATTATGCGATTAGCATTTGTTTGAATTCTCGTTTGGTAAAGAGAGTTGCGGTTTCTTACTTAGCTCGTCTTTGATTTACTTTCTTATAGGTAGCCATGGTGAACCTAAGATGAAGACTGAAAGTTATTAGACCAAAATATGCTCTAACTTGTTTGGTTGATCAATTAGGTTTGCTTTAGCGGTATTTCAAGGGAAAAGGGAATTCTCGCATTTTTTATCTTCCACGTGTTCCAGGTTTACGTTTTCTTAGGGACAAGCAAACATTCAAGTCTGGAGGATTTTGATCATCTCGTTTCTTTACATGATTCTCGCATGATTTTAGATATGTTTATGACGATAGTTGCGATGTTTACGTGTGATTTTGTATCCATTTTACTTGTTTCGTGTTTTCATGTTCTTATAGGTTTTTATGCGTATTTGGTTCGTTTCGCAGCTAAAGAACATACACGAGACAAAGTACGAGCATAAGAGATTATAACGGAGCAAACGAGATGAGAAATGGGCAAGGAATGCAACTTGACATGAGGAGATAAGGCCCCCCGTGGGGTGTCTTCCTTAGCCCGCACGGGGTGGTGTTCCAGAAATTGTTGCCTGAGTCCATATAGCCCTTAGCACGTGCGGGTCATGGAGAAAATGAGGAGCCCGCACGGGGCGCCTCCCAAGCCCACGCGGGGCATGCCTATAACAACTTTCCTAGAATCTCTCCAATGGGGAATTTGTATAAAAAGGGACCCCAAATTGAGTTCAGAAGCAAGCAAACACAGAGGAGAACCCTAGGAGGGTACATAACATCCATCCATTCAAGAGCCCTCTTTAACGGGAGATACAACAAGGAGTCGGAGATAGATTCGGGCTCATCGCACGTTTGATATCTCTATACTCTTTTATCTACTTTTTTGTTTGTGATGTTTAGACTCATGAGGGAGTAGTGGATTTGTTCTAGAGAAGGGATTAGCCCATGGCTATCCCGGAACCGTCTTTGATTCGTTTATGAATGCATTTCCTCGTTTCGTATTATCTATTTTTGTCTAAGCACTTACTGTCTCGTGTTTACGGTGGCCATGTATATGCATGTGTTAGGGATTAGGAGAAGGACTGAAAGTCGAATTGTAGTGCTAGAAAGTTAGGCTTAGTACAACCGAGATTTGGTCACGAAAAGTAGGGTAGTACTGGTTGAGGGTTGTATCGGGCGAATCATGAATCGTAATGGGATTTAGTTGGGGTGTCAGCCACGAAAGTAGGAGATGACTCAATCTAGCCACGTTCCTATGCCTTGAGAGAGGGTAGGTTCTATATTAGGATCGCCCACCTTAGAAATCTTGATAGATAATGCACGATTAGATAGATCGGAGTAGATTTCGAAAGCTATATGGTGAAACAGGTTTCCCAGGGTGTTTGTCTCTTTGTTTACAACTCACTTATCCATTGCATCATCATCATATTTGCAATTCATCATCCTCATTCTTTCGCAGCAAGCTTTTGTTTTATTTTTTATTCTTTGATCGTGTTACATTAGTTCTCGTGAGATCGACACCTTGACTACTACACACGTGCCGTGCACTTGCCGGTAGTCTTAGGTTAACTTGTTAACTTGACACGCATCAGACTACCAAGAAACACATAAGTTCTGAATTAATTAGTGTAGATCACCTGCATATGATGCGTAGTGAGAGTTAGCAATTTGATTGCATATACGCCAAGACTATTTGGAGGATACATATGATAATTATTGACAAGCTTGAGGGATTGGCTAAACTCAACTATATCGATAGGAGCAACATGAGTACTAGGGGACTATTGATTTAGAGCTACTATGATTGCATGTGAACCTAAGTAGTACATTTCAGAAGCGACCTGACTACAAGAGGATCATTCATATTAGATGGATTAGTATATTGTTAATAAAAAATATTATTTCCAGTGCAACAACAGTATTGATTAGTAGTAAACATTGTTGGATGAAATCCATGTCTAAATAATGCTTATGAATTGTTCTTACGTTATTCTGTGTTTCTCTTTCTATTTTTGGATCTCTCCAATCGTATAAGGAAGAATGTCTTCCACAAGTTTGTTAGGATAAACTTCGATGACTGGTGATGCGCTGAATCAAGTTTTACAATTTATAACCTATACTAGACATTCCACAAGAATACAAACAGTCTAGTATCAGGGTTGACCACAAGGATTAAGTGTGACTTAATCTAATTATCTATGAAAACTAGAGTCATGAAAACATATAGGATGTGTGTGTGTGCAGGGATAGATAAATAAAACATTGTCTTTTACAAGTTAGGACAATGCAATTAGACTCGACTACTGTTTTATGTATACAAACTAGCTAAGGATTTCAGAACTGTCATTGTTATTCGTTCGGAGAATTCATCATACTAAATGGATTTACCTGCTCTCGCAGTGTAAATCCAGATCTACCTACTCTTCGTAATGTAAACCCCAGTCGAGTTTGACTTGCTTCTTCCGCTTGTTCAGCTTGTTCCAGCATATAGACCTCCAATCAATCGCCGTGTTTCCCTTTAAAATCCGATGATGCTGCTACTCCACACTTTATGTTGGTCACTTGCAGCTTCAGTTCAACTAGCTCGGCTTGGAGGGTTGACAAATCGTTTGCTGTTTCCTTTTGGGAGATTCTCCTCGCGTACTCACTCGGAGCATTCCACTTGTTCGCCATCTTCTCTATTTGCTCCTCAAGCTGGGTGAAATGGAGGTCATGTAATGATCCTCCACACATCGCACTGATTCAAATGCAGATGTCCTATAATAGTCCCTTAATGAAAGTAGAGATGAGGCATTATCAATCCTTCCCATGGTGTGGGCATTTGTGTTGTCAACTTTTGAAACGCTCCAACGCCTCGTACATAGTTTCACCACCCTCTTATATTCAGCCAGCTCGCTAGCTCGCAAACTAGCTTGTGTAAGCTCTAATTTTTTCCCGCTCAGCTCGTCAGCTCGTTTTCTAAACGAGTTGGAAAATATCCAACTCGGTTTGCTATCCCTAGCCATATAAAGCGCTCCTCAAGCCGAATCCATGCATTAATGGAGTATGGCGCCAGTTTGTAGAGCCATTCCTGCACCTGGTTCATGAGAGAGAACGTGAATTCCATAAGCATGACCGTCTCATCCGTTACTCCCTGGACTTGCTTGAGGGAGTCACAAAGTATCATGAACCTCGTGAGGTGGAGGTTTGAGTTATCGTTAGGGCATCCTCTAAACGCGATCCGGTTCAACATCTGGACAAACGATGGCTGAAGCTGAAATCGACTATGATCGATGTTCGGGCACCGGATGCAGGACAAGAGTTGGGTGTTCTTAGAGCTGTAAATGCCTCGTAAGTCTCCTCATTGTCATTTTCCATCTCTTTCCTCTTTAATTGCTTACGAAATTTTTGGGTGATCCTCTCGATTTTTGGGTCGAACGTTGCACGTTAAGAACTACCAGCATTTCGGGTCATAAATCAAGTACCTGCAATCATTAAAACGAAAACAAACAAAAAGATGTCAGTAGTAAACAAAAAACAAAAATAAAAAAAATTACAAAGATACATATAAAGATACAATCAAAGACACAAACAAGGATACAACAAAAATGACCTAGATTTACGAACTAAACTAGATAAGTTGCCATAGTCCCCATCAATGACACCAAAACCTAGACCATTGCACGATGACCTATATACTAAATGCATTATCACACGATATCCTCACTCCTAGATAGACTAATAGATTTTCAAATGATTATTCATACCTATCTATTGTACAAGATCTAGCCTAATTCGACGTCCCCATCTAAACTAAACCAACTCACAATCAATTTACGAGATCCTTCATAAATTGAAAGAATAAAACATGCAATAGACCATGGAGTTATGAAAACGATACTTCGATTTAGCTTTGTAAGAATCACATACAATACTCTAATATACAACGGGGATCAAACCTATTGATCTCTTATATCATTGAACTAAACTACAAATAAAAACAATAAAAGAAAAGAGTTCATAATGCTCAATCAATTATCTCGATTTGTTATAGCCATGATCTCGCCTTCAATCCATTTTTACTAGTCCTCCAGCTCTTGATGTGATCTGAATAACTTCTTCACTCTTTGGGCATGATCCTAAAGTATTTCTCACTTTTTGGTTGCTCTCGTGTTGTTTTTCTCCTCCAAATCAATCATCTCCTATCCTCCTTTTCTAAGAAAATCGTCCCTTTTAATAGAGATGCATCTGTGTTTCTTAAACAATTCAAAATTTGACCTTTTTAAGTGGATTCGGTATAACGCTTGGCTGAGCAACCTTTCTTTTGAGCCGAGTGGTTGGTTTTTCCGCGCTTCTCTCATGGGAATAGGAATTGTTTTGATCGATTTAGATGGGTTGCTTGGTCAAGCAATGTACCATTCGGATCGAGTGTTTTCTTTAAACAAAAAGACACCTCTTATTTGATGAACGATCGGTCGAGTAGCCTTCCGCTCGGATCGAGCGAATCCATTGGATGAGTTTTTCAGGTTTTGTAGTGACCGAGTGAATGAACGCTCTATCTGAACGAATTCTTTGGAACATTTTGAGAGTGAAATAGTACACTCGACCGAGCACATATAGCGCTCGGGTCGAGCCTTTTCACTAGATTTGTCTTGAATGCTCATTCTTGTATCGGAACTATTCTCCAATTGTGCTTCTTAGTTCTTATTACCTACAAGATCACAAAATGATCTAAAAAAGCGTTAAAAGGAACTAAAATATGAAAAATGATATAGAAACATATACCAAATCATAGAGTAAATAAGTGTGATCAAACTTCCCATACTTGGCTTTTGCTTGTCCTCGAGCAAACATTGTCTACGAATAGCTCTAGAAGGGACTCAAAGTTAAACGAAATTTGCAAGGCTTTAAGGAATATCTATGCTTGCTTAGACTATGTTAAATCGTGGATTTACACCAACATTGGAAATCTATAAGGAATGAACTAGAGATCCTACCAAACACATTTCTAAAATCTTTGTTCTGAGGAGTATTTCGGTCCAATTGGTTTAGGTGAGCTCGGTGGAAGTGATAAGATGTTTTTTCATATATTTTTCTTTTTTTTCGAGCTTTGAACTTTTTATTCCTCTTTTTGTTATTATTATTTCGGGAATTTGGATGTTTGGGCCTCTTTCGTCTCTTTTGTTTTTCTTTAAGTATATATGAAATTTTGGTCGTTTGAAAAAGGTGAGGACAAAGGGTAACCATGGCTAACACTCCAAAAATTGGAGAATGACTCCTTAGGAAATGTATAACCTTGGAATTAATATCGATGTACCTCACCAAATATTAAAATTAACCTAAGCTAGACACCTATAAGTGAACCATATTCGATAATTCGTTCAAAATACTTAGGCCCACTAAGTTCTATAAGTAGCTATTTGAGTAAGAGAGATTCCCTAATCTCCTAACATCATTCAACTACCTTGTAGCTAAGATGCGAGTTAACTGTATGCGTGTATCTTATTGGATTATAAATGAGAAGAGAATAAAGGAAAAAAATTATTCTCTAAAAATTCATCTAAACTAACCTATGATGCAATCTAAATAGTCTTATATGATGGCTATGATAGCAATCTATGCCCCTAGATGTAGACTGGACACCGTCCTTGTTTTCACTGAGAATAGTGATATGTTCTTGCACGTGTTTCTGCAAGGCGTGTTGTCCGGTGTTCCATCTCATATCCAATCATTTTTGCTTGTACTGTTTTCATGTTGCAATCACTCATACGAGGATCTGAAATCATAGATATAGAGTCTCGGGGTACCATACATCGAAATAGACATCAGATTGCTTATTGGAAAAATAAAAAAAATAAACACGAGGAGTAAATAGATGGACAGATGTTACAAATGGGAATGCTAGTTTGGCGAAGTATCTCAGGATGAATGTTCGTACTTACTCCGACGTGTTAGTAAAGCCTAATTGCACTCGACCAAAGTTAACATTGCCGATCTTATAGACATGACCTCAGTACTGCCTATGCACTTTTTCACCGGCGTCATGTTTCCTACAGAAACTAAAACGTAAACTAGCATGAGTAACTCGGAAAACTTTCGAGGAAAATAGGAGAACGCGAGTTTGTGTTTGGTTCTTGGGTTCTCCCTTGCCAACAAAAATCTTTTATCGGATGTCCATGCATGCAAGAGTACATTTTTCACTAGGGAGAGTTCGTTTAGGCAAGCAAACTCATTTACCTATATCATTGGTCGATCAAGTGTTTTGGCCGTCAAGGTCGCTCGGGTTGAGCATTCTCTCTGCTTCATTTTTTAATCCTTCGAAAAATTATTGTCCATTGTTCTTGCAATTAATTATGAAAATATGGCTCTATAAAATAACATGCTCCCAAAAAATAAAATAAAAGAAATCCCAAGGTTGAAAGAAATAGGTCCAAAACAAAGAGAAAGAAAAAATTTAGTTCGAAAAAAAGTTTGATTTGCCTCTCAAAAAGCGCTCGTGTATAGTTCCAAGCTCCGCTGTGTTGGCTTCTACTCATAGGGATTTTGATCATGCTTCCCCGAGAGTGTTCCTTTTGCTCGTATCATGGTCATGGCAAGTTGGGAGACTTGTGTATTTAACACTTTGAGATGAATGTGGATTCCTTGTATTTGCTGTCCGATCATCAGCTTGAATTCTTTGTGATCAGTCTTCATTCTCCGGAGCTTCTTATTGTGAGTCTTATGCTCCTGCATCAGCTACGAAAACATGGACTTTGTCTCATCCTCCCTTCGAAACGGTGTAGCAGCAAAGGAGCTCCCTTCTACTAGTAGACTGGATCATATTGCGTCGGTCTGTTTTGGAAGTTCCTGCTCTAAGGTGGCATTGGGAATGATAGTAGCTGATAACTCCCTTTTTGTGGATTCTTTTTGTTGTCGGTATTCATTGATGAGAAGTTGGGGGTGATTTCTCCAATCCGAGTCGTATGTGTTCGAATGAGGGTTATTCATCATGTAACTTGCTTCTTTCGTTTTTTCCGCCATGTAGACCTCTGATTGATCGCCCTAGTGCCCATGAAATCCGATGATGTTGCTACTCCATGCTTCATGCTACCCACTTACAACATTATTTCAGCCAGCTAGGCTCGAATGATTGAGACCTCGTTCTTTGCTTCCTTCTACAGTTCTCCTCACGTATTCACTCAGAGCATTATGCTCATTCGCCATCTTCTCTATTTGCTCCTCAAGCTAAGTAAAATAGAGGTTATTCAATGATCCTCTACACGTCGCACTGATTCAGATACAAATGTCCTTTCAGAGTCCCTTAATGTAACTGGAGATGCGGTATTTTCGATCCATCCCATTGTGTGGACATGCACGCTGGTATCCTTTGAAATGCTCCCATGCCTCGTACGGAGTCTCACCGTCCTCTTGGATGAAGGAAATTATCTTGTTCTTCAACATCTGTGTTTTATAGGGCGGGACCAAACACATCATGAAGCGCTCCTTACACTGACTCCACGTTGTAATGGAGTTTTGCGCCAATGTGTTGAGCCACTCCTATACCCGGTCCATGAGAGAGAAGGAGAAGGCCATAAGCATGACCACCTCATCCGTTACTCCCTAAACTTGTTTGAGGGAGTCGCATATCATCTTCAACCTCATGAGGTGGAGGTTAAGATCCTCATTAGGGTGTGCTCTAAACGCTATCTGGTTCAACAGATGTAGAACGATGGCGGAAGCTTAAATGTGTTGCGATTGATGTTTGGGTGCCAGATGCAGATAAAGATTTGGTTGTGCTTAGGGGCTGTATATGCACTGTAAGTCTCCTCACTGGAACGACATTCTCAACATTTTTTTTGCCATCTCCCTCCTATTTACTTGTTTGCGAATTGTTTTTCTAGTCCTCTCGAGTTTCGGGCCGAGTGCTCTGAGTTCAAAACTACTAACACTTTGGGTCGTAAACCAAGTACCTGCAATCACCAAAATGAAAACAAACAAAAGGATGTCAGTAGTAAATGAAAACAATAGCAAAACAAAATTACAAAGATACATATAAAGATACAAACAAAGACACAAACAATGATACAAAAAAAATTACCTAGATTCATGAACTAAACTAGATAAGGTACCATTATTCCCAAACAACGACCCCAAAAACTTGATGCGGTTAATCTAGATGTGATCTAAACTTTATCAAGTTTTACAATTTATAACCTAGACAAGACATTCTGCTAGGATATAGACCACGTAGTAACAGGGTCAAACACAAGGATTAAGTGTGACTTAATCTTATCACATATGAAAACTATATTCATGAAAACATTTAGGACTTGTGTGTGCGGGAACAAATAAATTATCCTAAAGTACTGTCTATATACAAGTTAGGACGGTACTATTAGACTCGAGTATTGTTTTACATATGCGTAATTTGTCTCAGGATTTTCATCTCTTTTTAGGATTAGTTTTATTATGATTTTTGACTTTACCGATATATTATGCAGAATTGAGGTTTCTTCTATCGTTTTCTCATGTTTTTGCAGGAAACAAAATATCGGGACGCAAAGACAAGCAAATGCATACCCTAGGTTTAGAAGTGCCTGACTGGGTGCCTTAGACAGCATGATCGGGCTCATTAATCACAAGACGGACCAAGAGAACGCATGGCGCAAACAACTCTATTGCCCGACCGATTGCCCTTTTTAAGACAGGTGCCCGACCAGGCGGTTTGCTGTGCCCGGTTGTGCGTATAAAAGACCTAAAATGCATTTTCATGTGAAATAAAAGGAAAGAAGAAAGGAAGCTTGGGGGATGGGGGAACGCCGTTTAGACTAGAGGACACCGTTTTGAGAAGGGAGAAGCTTGGGAGGCGATTTTGGGAGCTCAAGAACTCGATACAAGGTTGGTATTGAGTAGAAGGTTGATTCAAACTTCATTCCATTGCTCTTCTCTATGATTTGATGACATTCATCTATGTTTTTGTGTTGGTTTCTATGATTTGTGAGTAAACCTTGTTGCCATGGGTTAGGGACGCCTTTGTAATGGATTTGTTTGGATCTTAATGCTTGAGTTCATATTATTCTCTCAATTGGTTTAATGGGTTATTTTTAATGCTTTCATCCTTGTTAATCCTTTTCATTGAATGTGTTTAGAGGCTTGTCTTATCTGAGAAGTTAGATTAAGGTCTTGGATTTAACCCTAGAATGAAATAGATTAATAAGAATCTAACCGGTTGTTTAATCTGTTTAGGAATCATCAATATTTTTGTTCTTAAAAATACTGATTCTCAGGCCTAATCATCGTAAAAGAAGTTTGGATATATTTCTTCAACCATCCATAGAGGAATTAAAAGAATTTTAGGAGGGTTTAAAGCGTATGCCGTCTCTAGACGACATAATTTTATATTACGAGATGTTTTTATATGAACAATAAGTGATTTTCCAGCCTATGGTATGTTATCTGGAGGGACAACGCATGGTCGATTGGCTTGTACGTATTGCATGGACAAAACAAAGCTTTTTGAGTTGAAATATGGACGAAAGACTACTTGGTTTGATTGTCATTGTTGTTTCTTCCTCATAATCAGACATTACGGCGTCACAAGAAAACGTTTAAAAGTAATATAGTTTTGTGGAAGTCTCGTCCTCCAATTTTAACCGGTGATGAGATTTGTATTAATGACTTCTTTCTTTGGATGTTTGTAAGAGTCTAGATTGCAGAGGGAATAATCATCCAAGATTTGGTGGCTATGGAATTACTCATAATTTGTACAAGAATAACGTATTTTGGGATATGTGTAGCAAAAAAATCTGAATCTTCGACATAATCTTGATGTCAACACATAGAGAAGACTTTTTTTATAATATCAACAACACGATGTTGAACATCAAAGGAAAAACGAATGATAACATTAAATCACGCAAGGATCTAAAAGAATAATATAAGTGATGACGGTAAATCTCCAATTCCGATATTTAAATTGCCAAATGATGAGAAACATAAATTGTTAAAGTTATTAAAGAACATGTGAAATTTCTTGATTGTTATGCATCTAACATTGGAAGGTGCGTTAACATTCAATGAAGAAAGTTATCAGGGATGAAAAATCATGATTTTCATGTATTAATGCAAAGACTACTTCCCATATGTTTTTGAATTTCCGAACAAATATGCATACGAAGCAATTGGAGGTATGGTTGATTCTTTGAAATAATGTCATTAGTAATTTAAATCTATTAATTTTTAAATTTTAAACTAATACTTTATGTTTCAATTATTGGCATATTTCGAGATTTATGTGCGAGAAAATGTAAGTGTAGATGTGATTAGTAGACTGGAAGGTAACATAGTTACTATATTATGTAACTTAGAGAAGATTTTTCCACCATCATTCTTCAATGTTATGGAGCATTTGACAATTCATCTACCGCACGAAACTGCATTAGGAGGTCCAGTCAAATTTTATTAGATGTATCCATTTAAGAGATTTATGTTTCATCTGAAGAAAAAGGTCAAACAAAAATCTCTTCTATAGGATTTTATTGTAGAAAAATACGTGAATGAGGAAAATCGTTTTTTTACTTCTTATTACTTCGAGCCATATGTTCAAGTGCAAAGTAGGAATGCAGACATATATTTTGATGTTGGTATGACATTTTCATATCCAGTCTAATGTTCCAAATGGATTTTGAAAAATTGGTCAAACTATTGGTAAGGCAAAAGATGTATGGCTATCACAACGAGATTTACACATCGCTCATCTCTATGTACTATTCAACTTTGAATATCTAAGGCCTTTTGAAAGCAAGCGACCAAATGTACGTTTATTTGGATAATCCTATATTTATACAAAAAAGAGTGAGTGGATAAGTCAATATCGTTGTTCTGATAGGAAAGGTTACAAATGAGGACACATACAAGAAGATCATGTTCGTTGCAGAAATATAAGAACAAATTGTAAGATTTAAACATTTTCTAAAAAATTTATAAATTTGACATTATATAATATATTTCAAAAGATTTGTATTTATGATAGGTAATATCTTACGATACACTAATTC
Organism: Gynandropsis gynandra; assembly: GCA_036759665.1. NCBI lineage: Eukaryota > Viridiplantae > Streptophyta > Magnoliopsida > Brassicales > Cleomaceae > Gynandropsis > Gynandropsis gynandra. The sequence continues at coordinate 49,919,648 of CM071863.1, forward strand.
ATAGTTCATAATTGTAACTAAAAATAGACTTGCACTTTCTATTTACTCATCAATATGATGGCTTTTTATATAACAGATTCCATCTGAGAGTTACTTCTACGGGACATATATTTCAGCATACAAACATTGGTGATCCAACATATATTTGTATGCATTGCAATGCAAATATGTGGTATGTCGAAAAAATAATAAAGAACGGGACACAATCTCGCCTAAGTTCTAGTGTTACCTCAAATGCCAAAACTCCATCCCTTCTTACATAGTATGCTACATACGGATACATCCAGAAGCAAACATTTCAAGAAGTATATACAATCATATAATATGATGTTTCCATTGACGTCTATAGGAGGTAAAATAGATACATCAATAATCACAACATGTGCACCATACATATATAAAATCTATGGACAAAATTATCACAGAATTGGTAGTTTGTTACCATCAAATGGTAATACTCCCAAATTAAAATAGCTCTACATCCATGATACCGCACATGAAATATCAAACCGAATCTTTGCACTTAGGTAAGCATTGTAAAAAATTTATCGCATATTAATGTATTAATTTGTTCTTATCATTAATCGATTTGACTAAATCATTGTAGCTCTAGAAGATTGACCCAGCCATCAACGGTTACACCGGGTATTGTCAACAACCTTAAAAATGCTTGATGAGTTTAATCCATACATCCAAGTTTTCCGCTCTACTTGAGAGAGATTGTTGCTTTCTAATATATTAGACCTAAGACTTTGTTTGATAGCTTCAATAAACAAAGAAGATTGTAGCTACGATTTCCCGAAGCTCTAGATATCGATGCTCTATTAGTTGGTGATTTTGATGAATCGTTACAACCTAGAGCTATAATACTTAAAAAAATATAACAACGGTTTCATTTGTGTTAATGAACTTCACCCCTCTTATTTATCCCTGCAGTACCCACTCTTATTTCCGTATGGTGAAAATGGTTATCACATAGATTTTGAATTAAAACCAAGTACATTGAAAGCAAGAAAACCAAGAACTATCATGAGCTTACGAGAATTTATGGCTTACAGATTGCAACCACATCCTTCAGAGTATCAAAATTATTATGTTCAGTTAGACTATTCCACCAATTTATTATTGATGGATTTTGTATGGTTGAGTCAGAAAGAATAGCGTTTGTATGAAATAACTAGAGTTCCTTATGTTCAGAAAACTATGAAGACATCCAATCTGCAATTCAAACTGGAAATAATAATGACAGTACGATCAGTAGTAGAATTGTATTACCTTCTTCATTCATAAGCAACTCAAGATAGATGAAACAAAACTTCTTCGATGCAACGATATTATTGGAAACTTGGATATCCTGAATTATTTATAACCTTTACATGCAACCCTACATAACAAAGTATCATCAGAGGACTGTCCAAACCTTTTAACTAGAATATTCAAAATGAAATTAGACTTTTCTAATCTTAGATTTGCAACAAAGCCAATCACTTGGTACAATTTTTGCAAGTATTAACTTAGTACATATGTAAATTATAATTTTATAAACCATCTAACCAAACTAGGCTATATTATTTGCAGTTGTCTAAACGGAATTCCAGAAGCGCAGGCTATCCCATGCTCACATTTTACTTTTCCTTAAAAGAAAATCCAAACTTCGAATGCCAAACCATATTGACGCCATTATCTCTATAGAGATCCTAAACAAAGAGACAAATCTATTATTATACGAAGTCGTTCAAGATACAATTGTTCATGGCCTTGTGGTTTAGTAGATACATGATCTCCATGTATGGGAAAAATGCATAACAAGATTTCCTCGAAATTTTATTAACTCCACTTTTATCGATAGTGACAGTTTCGTTATTTATAGATGACCTAAAATTAATTGTCTTGTTGTAAAACATGGAATTCAATTGGATAACCCTTTATATTGTATCGTAAAATGCAAATCTTTTGATAAAATATAGAGCACATATAAATGTAGAAAGGTGTAACCAGATCAAAACAATCAAATGATGTTAAAATACATTCAGGGTGGACATATCGGTACGATTATATAAAACCGAAACGAATTATGATCATTCGATTCGGTTCGGATATAAATAAAATAACCGATCGGATATAAGAGTTAAAAACCCGAATAGATTAGGTTTGGTTCATTATTAACCGGATAACCATGGATAACAGATTGGTTACATAAAAATATAACAAATATATAGATAAATGATATTTATCAAATGAATATTTATATAATATAATTACTAAGTAAAATTACATATCAAATTTAAATAATAATAATAATATATTATATTATAATTTTAAATATATGAATTATTTGAAATATTTCGAATAATATGAATATCATTTATTTATAATTTTATATGATAAAATGCTTGATAAAATCGAAATAATCGAATAATAACCGAACAAATAAGAGTTCGGATTTTACTTTGGTTACAATATTTTATTGATATAACCGAACCGAACCGAACTGATTTAAATCAGTTATTGTTTGGTTATTATTTTTAAAATCCCAAATAATCGGTACTCATTATATTCAATCGAAATCCGAAATGGCCAGACCTAAAATACATTAACAAAAACCCTGATAGAATTACATCGATGAAATCGAAATTGCATTCACCAAAAACTGAACACTCTATCAATAAGATTAGAAACTACTTCAACTGTAAATACATTTAAGTGTGAAGTATGCTAGAGAATCTTTAAATTTGATATTCATCACAGAAGCATTCCATTCACCAAGAAAAACATACATATGTATTTAAGAAGATGAACCCTTGAATAATGTTATTTCAAAGCAAAATGTTCATTGCATTATATTTACATAATGGTTCAAATGCAATTCAATATATACAAATGCTCGAAATCTGTCTTATTTGGCTTTCCCACATAGTTTGTCTGGAATGCAAAGCAAAAAAAATTGACCTTAAGACAACGAGGTTATGCATAGGACCGACAACACAATGTCTCACCTACTATAAGGGAAGTACACTATTTAATAATATTTATAAATAAAATAAAAGGGCCAACATAATTCAAAACATTAAGAAAAATTCAGAAAATAATGTATCTCACATTCAAAGATACATGTCGTGCACTTGGTCTATTAGACAATGACAAAGAATATATTGGTACTATTGAAGAAATAAGCCATTGGACATCCTCCATCGTATTTGCGTAGCTTGTTCGTTAGGCTTCTTACATTAGAATGTTTAGCTTCTCCTCATCATGTATTAACGATGACCATTTTGGATCCGTACGAACACAAGCGTTCAACATGGAACCACTGTCGAACATCCATCGAGTCTTCTCCATGGTTTTTCATGTTGCTTGACCATCGCGCGTAAGAAGGACACTCAGATTAACGTTGTCGGTTTCTCTATGCAGGCGACACCCACATTGAATGTTGCACAAGTCCGAGTACGAGACAAAAGCCTTGTTTGCTCACGTTGCAACAAGTAAGGCCACACTATCTCAACCTGTTTCCTAATCCACGGATACCCCGACTGGTGGGGCGAGCAACCCAAGAAAACTACATCGCAGGGAAAGTCGCACGGAGGATCAGCTGCCGGCAACAACTCAGGAAATAGCGGAACCAGTCATGGACCTATCGACCACGTCAATGCAGTTTAGACTTTGGACTAGACTGTAGGTTCCTTCGTGATGCCAGATCGAAGCTCTCTCTCGGGTTTCTCGGACGCACAATGGAGCACTCTGATGAATCTATTCAAGCTCCAGAAATCTGATGGTGATGAGAGGTTTTCTAGTAATAAGAACTTCTCTGAGATACTTTTTTATTCCGATTCTTCATAGATTTAAGTTTACTTGAATCTGTCGGTGAGATACATTATTTCCTATTCATATGCCCACTGGATAAGAGATATCTGCAATTGAAAAAGGCGTTCTTTACCTTGTCTCGTCCATTTGCTTATGCGATGTGTTCTATGTTTTGTCCCTCAATATTACTTTAATCTCTGTTGTAAAATTACTTAGAGAGGCTGATTGTATTGTCACATTCATCGATGGTTTGTGTGTAATAGTGGATCGTGCAAAGAAGACTATGATTGGAATGGGTGTAGAATACAATAGGGTGTACCGGTTCAAAGGTTAAGTGGCCCGCGAGCTTCTCAAGTGATTCGGCCGGTTTCTTGGGAGTTGTGGCACCGCAGGCTTGGTCACCCTTCCGATAAAGTATTGTCTTTTCTACCCGACTTACTTGGGATTTCTGAGTTTAGGGATAATAAAGCTCATTGTGACGCATGTTTGCGAGCAAAACAAACACGAGTAACTTGATTCACTGTGATATTTGGGGTTCATACAACACACTGTCTTCGTGTGGTGCAACTTACTTCCTCACTATCGTTGATGACCATTCTCGTGTCGTTTGGATTTACTTGCTTGAGGCCAAGAGTGAAACCAAACAAACAATATAAAATCATTGTGCTATGGAGGAGAGGCAATTTGGGAAGCGAGTGAAAATGGTGCAGTTCGATAACGATCTCGGGTTCATCCCATTACGACCAAACTTCCAAGCTCAAGATATTATACATCAAACCTCGTGCCCATATACTCCGCAGAAAAACTGACATGCATCAACACATCTTGAATGTTGCAAGAGCTTTGTTGTTCCAAGTAAATTTGCCGATCAAATTTTAGAGAGAATGCATCCTCACTGCACCATTTCTCATCAACCGAACACCATCCGTTCTTCTTCACGAGAAAACACCCTACGAGCTGTTGAACAAACACCGACCATACTATGATCAGATTCGACAATTTGATTGTCTTTGCTAAGTTGTGAAGGGGTTGCGATTGAGCGACAAATTCTATCCATGAAGCCAACGTTACATCTTCGTTGGATACCTTGCTGCACAAAAAGTGTTGAAAGTGTATGATTTGGAGACAAAGGAATTTTTTCGTTTTCTTGTTACGTGATTTTTCACGAGAACGTATTCCATTACGTGATTTTTCACGAGAACATATTCCATTTAGGTTCGAGTGTCTCACCATCTCCTCATCCCGCCATTTTTTTATTTTCCAGTGATCCCATCCAAACTGTTGCTCGAGTCAGATGACAAGGGACGCTAGCCCAATACTGCAGCTGAACACTCATCCGAAACACAACCAGGTGAGACCTCAGATGACCCCGACACCAACGTCAGAACATCTCCAGTGTCGGATTCTGATGTTTCCGATGATCTTGTGCCTGCAGAAGATGTCTTTGCGCCACCAGATCCTAGTTCCTCTACTTTAATTGCCGAACCTGCAAAGAGTCAACTTGTCTCGCTAATCTTAGCTTCCGAAACTTCTGATACGAATTGTAACTCAGTCCCTCCTGCTATTGAACTCGGCAAGGGTTGGCGAGCAAGAACCCCTTGCAATTACAAGACTATGTTATGTACTCTGGTCGTTGCGCCGAATACCCCATATGCATCCCTTCTCTGCCTGATCAGACGTCTTCAGGTGCATGCTCTTATCCTATCGCACATTATTTGTCATTTGATAAATTTTCTACTTCAAATCGAGAATTTCTAGCCGCAGTCACTGCAGGGTTCAAACCTCATTCTTACTCTAACACTATTCGTTATCCAGAGTGGGTCGGCAATGAACACAGAATTAGAGGCACTGAAAATAAATGGCACATGGACTCTTACATCTCTTCCGCATGGCAAGATAGCGATAGGATGTAGATGGGTTTTCAAGATAAAATAAAAATTCGATGGTATTGTAGAACGCTACAAAGTGCAACTAGTGATCCTTGGAAATTATCAAACCAAAGGCATCGATTTTGAGGAAACATTTGCCCCGGTTGCCAAAATGCCTACGGTACGTTTGTTTCATTTCGTGGTCGCAGTAAAGAAATGGTTGATACATCAAAAATATATATATAATGCATTCCTTCACAGAGATCTTGATGAGAAGTGTACATAAAGCTTCCACCGAGCTTGTCTTGTGCTAACACCTCGCAAGTCTGTCATTTGTACAAATCGTTGTACGGATTTTGGCAGGCGCCTCGGTGTTGGTTTGCAAAACTCACAACATCTCTTCTCTAGTATGGTTTTATACAATCTTGTGTTGACTACTCTTTTTTTCTATACCATGGTCTCGGTGTCGTTATATGTCGTTATCTATGTGGATGATTTACTGATTGGCGAAAATAGTGATACAACAATTGATGTGTTCAAACACTCTCTTCACGACTGCTTCCATATGAAAGATTTAGGCTTATTGAAATACTTTATTGGCATCGAGGTACCTCGGAATTCGGACGGGATTCACTTGTCTCAACGACCATATGCACTAGATATCATTGAAGAATGCGGCCTCCTTGGTTCGAAACTAGCTATGTTTCCACTCGAACAAAATAATAAGTTGTCGACCTCGACGGCCTTGCCATGTGACAATCCGGAACAGTACACAAGGCTTGATGGCTGCTTGATTTATTTGACCTTCACACAACCTGAGCTAGCATACGCCGTTCATGTGTCGCCACAGTTTATGCATAGCTCGCGTATGGATCATTGGTTGTCTGCTTTGCGTGTCGTTCGCTATTTGAAAGGCTCCCTTGAACAAGGAATTATGTTGCGTTTGGCAGTGATCTCCATCTCTATGGTTATTGCGATTCTGACTGGGCTACATATTGTATTTTGAGGAGATCAGTCAATGGGTACATCGTTTATCTTGACTCATCACGCATCGCTTGGAAGACAAAGAAGCAAAATGTTGTTTCGCGATCTTCGACCGAATCAGAATATCGGTCTATGGCAAGGCTTACTTGCGAAATCAAATGGCTTAAGGTTTTGCTACAGGGTTATGGAATTTTTCATGATTCGCCGATGCTCATGTTTTGTGATAATCAGGTCGCGTTGCACATTGCGGTGAATCTGGTTTTTCACGAAAAGACGAAACACATCGAGATCGATTATCACTTCATACGAGAAGAGATTCTAAGAAAGGCGATCGTCGCGACCTATGTTCGTTCCGAAGACCCGTTAGCAGATATCTTCACTAAACCGCTTGGAATGCAACCGTTCTTACGATTACGTTCCAAGTTAGACGTTCGAGACATTCACGCTCCAATTTAAGGGGGCGTGTTGAGATATTATCGACAATATTTTGCAAATATATGCAAATATATCTGTTTTCTTCTTTGTTGTTGCAGATATGTGCAAATATGTTTGTTTCATTTTTATAGATTGTTTGTTTAGATAGTTTCCTATTTTGATGTAATATCATGTGTATATATATTGGTTTTGGTTCAATGAAAACTTAAGAAAAAATTCCACATATTTTGGTATCGCTTTTCTAATAAATTTGCGCGGAACGTCGGCATGAACTAGTTAATAATACAAGAGTAAAATTGTTATGACTGGTGCATAGATAAACTAGGATATATATATATATATGGGTTTATGTTAAAATCATAAACATCAATATCACCGTCAATTTTATAGATAATTCAACCGAAAAATCAATTATACCGATAATTCAAATGATAAGAATGATAAAAACATGTATAAAAAATTCAATTAAACTCAAATTGATAAAAACTCTGTTCAACTTAAATTGATAAAAAAAATCTCACGTAAGTTTCTAAAAGTAATTTGTAGTGAAGAAGATGAGGACCGTCAATTTCATAGATAATTCAACCGAAAAATCAATTATACCGATAATTCAAATGATAAGAATGATAAAAACATGTATAAAAAATTCAATTAAACTCAAATTGATAAAAACTCTGTTCAATTTAAATTGATAAAAAAAAATCTCACGTAAGTTTCTAAAAGTAATTTGTAGTGAAGAAGATGAGGAGGTGAATGACAGAAGACGCCACGTGTGAACATCAAACATGTTCATGTGTGAGTTGATGCTTTTGTCAAAGCACGTGTCTTTGCTTCACAAGTTTTTCTTCGTCTGTTGCAAAATCATTATTCCCCTTCACGCCAAGACTCGGAATACAATATATATATATATATATATACTATAATTTATATAATATAAAACAAAATTTACTTATAGTAAATTCGTCATGTCATATGTCATGTCACGTGTCATCATATCAACTGTTCGATCGTTTTTTTTGTGTTAATTTTGAATCGTTGGATACAATATAATCATTGTTCACAGGTTTTTCGATTTTCAATCGTTGGAATAATACATGCGGATTGATTAGGATCGTCCGTTGTTTTTTCTTTTCTTTCTTTTTTTTTTATTTAGAATTTCAAATGAACCCAACACTCGACGGCTCTCTTTTCCACCCGCGTTGTCTCCCTCACCGTCGCCCCTCGCCACTGCCTTTGGCCTCCCCCGCACCTCCCCTTCCCGCCTAACTCGCCTCCCCTGCACCTCCCCTCCCCACCCTCCCCGCCGCCCTTCGCCTCCCCCGCGCCTCCCCTCCCCATCCGCGTCGTCCGTTGTTTCTTCTTTTCTCTCCTTTTCTTTGGATTTAGGGTTTCAGATGAATCCAGCACCGGCGACTCCCCTCTCCTCCCGCATCGTCTCCCTCGTCGTCGCCCTTCGACGCTGGCTCTGGCCTCCCCCCAACTTCCCTCTCCACCCGACTCGCCTCCCCTGCGCCTCCTGTCCCCACCCGCGTTGTCTCCTCGTGCCTCCCCTCCGCCCTTTGCCTCCCTCGCGCCTCCCCTCCCCACCCGCGTCGTCTCCCCCCGCCTCCCCATATCAAAGCAAGGGTTCATATTTAGTTCTTCCATTTTTGTCCATTGGATCATGTTTTCAGATTCTTTTCAGGAGAGAGTAGTTCCGGTGAGATGCAGGAAAGGATTTCTAGGGCTTTCCAGTGAAACAACTTGGTCTATATAATCCATACATTAAGAAATACTCCATTGGGATTAACAATGCATGTGGTTGTTCTTTTGTCACCATTGATCCACATGCTTGAACTTGAATAAAAGAATGAAACTTTCTTCATCAGCAACAAAAACCTAATCAGAAATTAGGTGTTTTGTATGTGAAAGGGTGTAGCTTTTTTAACCTCAACCAATGCACAATATCTTTTATCCAAATTGACAGCCATGTGAACAGCTTCCGAATAGAACGAAGATTGATCCCCTATGAAAACCAGTGTTATGTATTTTAATTTCTTCATTCTGCTTGTGATGTCAGGTCTCCTGCAAGCCCATCTAATTTTTAACAAATTTAAACCAGATCAATTCTGTCACCATCGACTAATCACAGGAAAAGTAGTAGTTTTATCGATCAATTGCTTGCAAAACCCGTATGATGTTTATGCTTTGTCTCTCATCAAACAGTTGAAATCTTACCAACGAACAATCAAGATTTATATACAGATGCATTTTAACAATTGAATTGATGAGTACCGAAAGAAAATAACCGACTCTTCTACACGCTTGCACAATATCTGATTCTGAAATTTCCGTTGTCGATTCCCTTTTGTAATTCTTTAATTGGTTGCTTTATCGATAATTTTTATTTGACATTCTTGTGATGATTTGATTTTCGATTAGACATGTGTAATCATGGTTTGTTTTTTTTTTTGCTAAATAGGGGATTTAGGTTTTCGTTTGAATTAGGGGTTTAGGGTCTCTCGGAGTTTGATTAGTGATACTCTTTTCGTAAGTTTTGTTTGTTAAGTATGTATATTGTTGTTATGAATCATTCGTAATCTGTATTTCATGATGGTAAAGCAGATTGTAATAGATGAGTACAAAACTATAATAATATTTTCTGTGCGTAGCTCGGGTACAAAACTATTATATATAATATACTAGATTACTTTTGTTCCGTGTTATTACGTGCGTAAAATTTTACATATAAAATATAATAATATGTTTAAAATTATTGTTATGTTTATAAAATAATATCTATTTCTAAAACAATATTTTGTAAAAATATTATTGCTATTGTTATTATAATTTAATAAATTAAAAACTAAATTATTATAATACATTCTACTAAAAAGCTTGCAATACATTCTGCCTTGTTCTACAATTTGGAACAAAAAAATTGCATATTAAAAATAAAAATATTTTACAAAGAGAAAAATGGAGACGAGTGGAACACATGTCCCAGCGAATGTCTAGTGTATCTACGACGATAGTGACAGGGATCTACCTTAATTTGGTGGAATTTAGAGATCCTCCTATGAGCATTAACGAGAAACATGAGGTGTTTATGGGTACGAACGTTTTACCTTCACGATCTCTTGTTTGGCCATATCAAGATTTGCAGCAACTAAAATATAGTCTTCAAGACCAATGGAGTTCCAAAGCTGAGGAAGCTTACGTAGGCTGAAGAAAGACCATTTGTTGTGAAGTTTTCAGCTGTTGAGATCAACAATGAGGCCATAACAGATTTTCTTAGATCGAATAGTTTCTCGTTAAGCCTGCAAGATGACCTCAGGGTGAATGTACTCAGATTTTTTTTATTGATAGATTTTTATTGGTTATTATTTTTTTATTCTCTTTCTTCTAGTTCCGATCTATTTATCAAATATGGACCACTGTTGAGAAAGCCACAGAGAAAATTTGTAGCAAAAAGAACTGGTTGTAGGATCTTCACTCTATCTGTGAAAGTAAAATCTCATTCCTTAGTCACTTTTAAGTCCATTTACATGATCCTATACAATTTAGTACGATATAATTCTTTTTTTTATTGATGAGTTCTTTAACCTTTAAATATGTTACGAGAACCATGCAATTTGTAATCTGATTGGTAATATTACATGGAATTTGGCTTTTCTTAATGGTACAATCTTTAATTCTTATTCATCTGTTCCTAAAGAAAAAAGTTCATATTGTTTTCTTGAATTTGCATAGATATCTAAATGCATTATATTCAACAATTTGAAATATTTCACAACATATTGGAATCTTATGCTATAAACAAGTTTTTTCGTACTTGTAAACCACATTCATTACATGCCATAACTTCATCAACTTCAAGCAATTACTATCTATACCCGTAGATTTCACTAACTATTTGCGTGATTATTTTACTAACTATTAAGATGTTTTTTCACCATTTAGGTCGTCCTAGATGGTACAATTTTATGTACAAGTTCAACATAAAGAATCTAATCCAGCTTATCATTAACATGAATCCACTGTTTCTTAAAGATAGATAATATAATATGTGACAACTTTTGAATTAACATATAATAATATATCGTTCATCTCACATTCTTGCTCATATTTAGGGGTAGGCAATCAGGTTTCGATCCGGGGTCCACGGATTCGGTCCTGGTTTGGATTCTTCGGATTCTAAAAAAAATAAATCCGAATTGGAATCGTTTATATTTCGGTCCGGTTTCTTTGGATTTCGATTAGAGTTCGAGTTATCCAGGTTTTAAAATATTGAACCCAAAAAACCCCGAATTATATCTAGATTATTTGGATATTTCGGATAATTTGGATTTTTCGTGTTCTTTGGATTGTTTTAGGTACGAGTTTTTTGGGTTGTAGAGCAGGTTCCACGGAGTTTTTGGTTCAATATCATTAATTTGATCAAAAACTGACATTTTCATATCCATCTAAGACATAAAAATACAATAAGAAATAGTCACTTATTGAACAACTGACTTCAATTATGTATAATGAAATAGAAAATCAACTTCTTACATTGAGAATCTTACTGATGTAAAATCGGTAGAAGAGATGATGGATGACAAACACAAGAGCGGAGATGACGGACAACCACAGGACGAGAATGCATGCACACAAATGATTGACAAGCTACATATAGGATAGTTACAGTCGACGGACAGGGAGACAGACGGGCCGGACAAGACGATAGACAGACCGACAGACATGGCTACAGACGGGCCAAAGGACACGGCGACAGATGGGCTGAAGGACATGGTGACAGAGGGGCGACAGATAGGGAGATAGACGGGTCGACAAACACGGCAACAAACGGGGTCACAAGGCGGTGAAAAGAGCGACGAACAATACATAGACAGACTGGACGACAGAGACACACAAGACCGACAGACTGAACGACATAGACACATACAAACGAAGGACTGGACGACATAGACACATACGCACGACCGCACGACGAATAACAGGAAGAAGACGACAGACCAAGGGGTTGCGTTTGTCGATGGCGATTAGGGTTACAGGTAGGAGCGTCGCGTGAGGTGAGTGACATCAGAAATGAGAAGAAAATCGAGTATGGGAGTAGTTAGGGGTGTAAAATGAGTGGTTCGGGAGTCAGCTCTAGATCGGATCATATTTGAGCAAGCCGAACTGGGTATTTTCCAACTGGCGAGCTGAGCTGGAAACGAATTAGAGCTTAGATGAGTTGGCTCGCGAGCTGACGAACTGGCTCACGAACTGAATACAAAAGTACATATTTTCCTATTTTTACATATCATACATATTCTTTGCATTTATTAATATTATTTAAAATAAAAAATAATATATTATTTACATATAATAATAATATTATTTTTCTACTTATACCAAATTAATATAATTTTATTAACAAATAAAAAATAAATATTTTAATAACTATTATAAAAAATATGTTTATACTTTCGATATTTTATTAATTTTTACAGATTTATTTTCTAATTGGTATTTTTTATATTTAATAATTTTGTATTCAATTTATTATTTTAATATTTTATATATTTTATTGATTTGTCAAAAAATATATAATATTAATATAGTATAATTCTTTTAACTTAAATAGTCTAGCTCACGACCAAGTTCATTTTTAGACGAGTTAAAGGCGAGCAGAGTTGAGATTTTCTAGCTCGTTTTGAAAACGAGCTGAGCTAAACAACCTCATTTTTTGGCGACCTCATTGTGAATTGAGGCGAGCCAGCTCATTTTACACCGCCTAGGAGTAGTAGTCTGTTAAGACAAAATTAGGATTTTTTAAAAATTATGTTTTTTTCATTTTGGTTGATCGGTTTATTCGGATTCTCGCGAATCTGAATCAGATCGACCCGAACCCAAATGGTTTTTAAGATTTCAAACTCATATAGATTATGTTGATAAGCCATAATATATCTTATGTTAGATTCTTTGGATCTGGGTTGATCTGAATTACCCGGATTATTCACCCCTACTCATATTTTTCATTTTTTTTTCTAAGATACATGTAATTTTATACAATATCATCAATAAACTTTATATGATTTTTAAATATTTTAATTTGATCATCATTTTATTACAACTTTATTCGTTCTATAAAATTAGATATTTGTGATCTCTCATGCATCGCCTGGATCCTATCCTTTTCTAATATTTATAAATGTAGAAATGTATGCACATGAAGTAATTAAAATAAAAGTACATGATGATAGATGATGCTTCTGTTGCCTACGATACCACCACCGTATAATGTAACGGTCTTATATTCCATTTCTTTGCTTTTAAGAAACATATATATATTCACCTTGTTCCAAACTTATCAATTTGTTCCAAATTTTCAATTTGTTCTAACAAAATCTCTCCAGAAACGAGAGATTCAAGAGAGGAAGATGAAGATTTGTGGAACGGATTTTCTCATGTCTCAAACAACTGAAGAACCAACTGAAGAACCAGTACTCATATGTTTGTAAATACACAGAAGAAGAAACAAAAAAACGTCTAACAAATGAGAATAAACGGAAAATATAAACGGAAAGCAAACAGATTCGTGTGGCCGTTAAGTGTAGCTCGCAATGTATAAGAGCTGTGTATAATAAAACTTCCCCTCAAGATGAGCTTGGAGGAGTGTAAAGATCAAAGATGCTCATCTTGGATATAAGATGTTGAAGCTGCTCTGCATGTAGAGGTTTTGTCAGCATGTCCGCGACTTGCTCTTGTGATCGAACATGTAGTGGCTTCTGAAACCAAGCGTATTTTGGTCCCGAACAAAATGTCAATCGAGCTCTATGTATTTTGTTCGTTCATGACTGACCGAATTGTTGGTGATGCGTATTGCGGATTGACTATCTGAGAATAGAGTGACAGAAGTGGGATATGAAGCTCCAGTTCCTGCAAAAGAGATGCAATCCAAAGAAGCTCGCAAGCTGTGTAAGCCATTGCTCAATACTCTGCCTCTGCACTACTCCGAAAAACTGTGTGTTGTTTCTTCAATTTCCAAGAAACCAAAGCAGAGCCGATAAACACACAATAGGCAGTAACAGATCGACGTGAATCTAGGCAAGATGCCCATTCGGCATCTGTATAAGCTGATAAACGAAATTGAGAAACTGCAGGATATAGTAAACCTTGTGCTGGTGAAGTTTTCAGGTACTGTAGAACTCGAGTAGCTCCTTGCAGATGAGTTGTCCGAGGTTAAGACATATACTGACTCAACTTAGTGACAGGGAAACTTATATAAGGACGATTAATAGTCAAGTAGATTAGCTTGCCTATTAACTTCCTGTATAATGAAGGATCATTAAGCAAATCACCAGAATCCTGAGACATAACAAGATTAACCGCCATAGGTGTTGAAACAGGTTTGCAACCAAGCATTCCAAAATCTTCTAGGAGTTCCAATGTGTATTTGCGTTGACATAGATAGAGACCTTTGTGAGACCGAGCCACTTCCAATCCCAGAAAAAATTTCAGATCGCCTAGGTCTTTAATCTTAAATTGGAAATGCATGACTTGTTACAGAATTGTGATCATGGCCTCATCATTTCCAGTGATCAGGATATCATCTACATAGATGAGAACTATGAAAATAGCTGCATCTTGTCTTTTAACAAACATAGAAGCATCTGACTTCAGTAAGCTTTATATTCCATTAGTGTGATGCTTGCTTTAAACCATAAAGTGATTTCAGCAGTTTACAAACAGAATTATGAGGAATGTGCTTGATCATCTCGTTTTTATACGTATTTCTTGCACGATTTTAGAGACGTTTACGATATAGATGCGATGTTTATGTATGATTTTGTATCCGTTTTACTTGTTTTCGTGTTTTCGTGTTCATACAGGTTTTTATGCATAATCGGTTCATTTTGGAGCTAAAGTATGTACACGAGACAAATTACAAACATCGAGGATCATCACGGAACAAACGGGACGAGAATCGGCGAAGAACACCCTTGCCCGCGCGGGGCGTTTAGTCGGCAAGTTTGTCCAGCAACTTGAGCCCGACCAGGGCACGCCCAAGCGCGATCGGGGCACACCTTTGCCCGACCGGGCACTCCCTAGCCCGACCAAGGCAACCCTTTTTCATCGCGTTCTTGCGCGATCTTCCGCGCCGTACCCGAGCGGGTCATTTTCTCTGCCCGCTCGGGTCGCGACCGTCACATGCAACTTAAAATAAGTTAATTTGACTTAAAACAAATGGAAGTTGGTGGGGGACTCATAAAATAAGGAAAACGACTTTAAAGGAGGAAAAAGGGGCCAGAGATCGAAATTCATTCATTCATTATTCAGTTCTTGATCGAGGGAGAGAGGAAGAAGGTTCTTGCGAAGGAGACTTACGAGGAGCATTGGAGATCAACCCGACACTTCGGTTTTTTTTGGTTTTCATGTTCCTTAGACATTCTATTTCGTTTATGATTGTTTACGGACGCATGAGCAAGTAGTTTGTTTGTTCTAGGAGAAGGGATTAGCCCATGGCTATCCCGGAACCACTTTTGATTTATCTTTGAATGCATCTTCCTGTTTTCGTTAATCTATTCTTTATTTGAGTGCTTAAATGACTTGTGTTTGCGACGGCCGCATAGATACATGTGTTAGGGGTTAGGCGAAGGACCGAAAGGAGAATTCTAGTCCTAGAAGATCAGGTTTAGAACAACCGAGGTTAGGCCACGAAAATAGGGTAGCAGCGGTTGAGGGTAAAACGGATGAATCA
>CM071863.1:49946302-49979192 GCA_036759665.1 Gynandropsis gynandra
ATGGCACAAATAAAACGCCGCCTACTCCGCTGCACTCTTGAACGAGATGCATAAGTATACCGTCATCGGTAGTCTGGGTCTAAGTAGAGGCTGGATCCCTTCAAATCCGACGTCCTAGAAGCCTAGTGTGTATGCAAAGAAAAAAAGGAAAAGAAAAAGAGGACATAAAAAGCAAATAAAAAGAAAAAAAGAAGAGAAACAAAAAGAAAAAGAAAAAAAAAAGAAAGAAAGAAGCTCGGAAAAGAAACAAGTATCCTCGGATGTTCTAGGTTTAGCATTGTCTGAAGTCTTGTTTGGTGGAGAGGATTACAGTGGCTTGCTTAGTTTTCCTTTGATTTACTTTCTCGTGGGTAACCTTGGTGAACCTAGGATGAAGACTAAAAACTTAATTAGGTCGAATTTGCTCTCGACGTGCTAGTTGATCGGTTAGGTTCGCTTTAGCGGTACTTCTAGGAGAAGGGGGAATTCTCGTATTTTGTATACCCCATGTGTTCCACATTTACGTTTGCTTAGGGACAAGCACACATTCAAGTCTTGAGGATTTTGATCATCTCATTTTCATACATATTTCTTGCACGATTTTAGAGACGTTTACGATATAGATGCGATGTTTATGTATGATTTTGTATCCGTTTTACTCGTTTTCGTGTTTTCGTGTTCTTACAGGTTTTTATGCATATTCGGTTCATTTTGGAGCTAAAGTATGTACACGAGAGAAAGTACAAACATCGAGGATCATCACGGAACAAACAGGACGAGAATCGGCGAAGAACACCCTTGCCCGCGCGGGGCGTTTAGTCGGCAAGTCTGTCCAGCAACTTGAGCCCGACCAGGGCACACCCAAGCGCGACCGGGGCACACCTTTGCCCGACCGGGGCACTCCCTAGCCCGACCGGGGCACCTCTTTTTCATCGCGCTCTTGCGCGATCTTCCGCACCGTATCGGAGCAGGTCATTTTCTCTGCCCGCTCGGGTCGCGACCGTCACCTGCAACTTAAAATAAGTTAATTTCACTTAAAACAAATGGAAGTTGGTGGCGGACTCATACAATAAGGAAAACGACTTTAAAGGAGGAAAAAGGGGCCAGAGATGGAAATTCATTCATTCATTATGCAGTTCTTGATCGAGGGAGAGAGGAAGAAGGTTCTTGCGAAGGAGACTTACGAGGAGCATTGGATATCAACCCGACACTTCGGTTTCGTTTGGTTTTCATGTTCCTGAGACCTTCTATTTTGTTTATGTTTGTTTACGGACGCATGAGCGAGTAGTTTGTTTGTTCTAGAAGAAGGGATTAGCCCATGGCTATCCCGGAACCACTTTTGATTTATCTTTGAATGCATCTTCATATTTTCGTTAATCTATTCTTTATTTGAGTGCTTAAATGACTTGTGTTTGCGACGGCCGCGTAGATACATGTGTTAGGGGTTAGGAGAAGGACCAAAAGGAGAATTCTAGTCCTAGAAGATCAGGTTTAGAACAACCGAGGTTAGGCCACGAAAGTAGGATAGCAGCGGTTGAGGGTAAAACGAATCAGTGCTCCCCCTTAAGATTAGAATAACCAGGTGGAATAGCCATGTAAATTTCCTCGGATAAATCACCATTTAGGAATGCATTTGATACATCCATTTGACATAAATGCCAACTGTTTGCAGCAACAAGAGATAGAAGGATACGAACTGTTGTCATCTCAGCCATAGGGCTAAAAGTGTCTAGGTAGTCAATTCCTTCCAATTGTGTATATCCTTTAGCCACTAAACGAGCTTTATGGTGTTAAATAGATCCATCTGCATGATATTTGGTCTTGAAGACCCATTTACAACCAACAGCACGTTTATCAGCAGGCAATGGACAAATTATCCAAGTATTAGTGCCAGTTAACTCATCCAACTCAAGTTTCATCGCTGCTCGCCAAGATTCAGATTTAGCTGCTTGGGTATATGAGGTGGGTTCTGTTTGAATAGATATTGTAAGGGTGAAGTGTTTGTATGGTGGGTGTAAATTAGGATAAATGGGAAGAAATGGGGTATGGTGTTGTTGCAGATACAATAGGTGGAGAGTTATGGGTTAACTGATAACAATGGTAGTCAGATAGATAGCTAGGAGCCTTTATTTGTCTGTGTGGTCGATCAATAATCTCTGAAGAAACCATGGAACAGAAGAAGGAAGAGAAAGAGAAGAGGGATCAGACACAATGGATGTTGGATTTTTTGGTGA
Organism: Gynandropsis gynandra; assembly: GCA_036759665.1. Lineage (NCBI taxonomy): Eukaryota > Viridiplantae > Streptophyta > Magnoliopsida > Brassicales > Cleomaceae > Gynandropsis > Gynandropsis gynandra. The sequence continues at coordinate 49,948,516 of CM071863.1, forward strand.
AACAGAATTATGAGAAGAAGAAGAAGAAGAGAAAGAATCATAAAAAAGAAAAGGAGAAAAAGAACCAGAAAAGAACTCTGTAGAAGGTGTGGTGGTGTGTTTAGGGTTGTGAAAAGGAAATATATCTTCATGAAAAACGACATTTCTAGAGATGGATATGAGATTGGTATGGAGATCAAGAACTTTCTACCCTTTGTATCCTGGAGGATAACCAAGGAAAACAGCAGACCGTGCTCTCTCAATGAATTTGTGGTGTGTGGAAATAGGAGTCCCAATGTAACAAAGGCACCTAAAAACACGTAAATGAGTATAATCTGATTTTGTCTTTGTGAGGACTCCAAATGGGGATTTATAGTCAAGAAGAGATGTTGGAGTTCCGTTTATAAGATAAATTGTTGTGATAACGCAATCTCCCCAATAAACAAGAGGTATATTTGATTGAAAGAATAAAGCTCGAGCAACATTTAAAATGTGTTGATGTTTTCTCTCAACTACGAAATTCTGCTGTGGAGTGTAAGGACATGAAAAATAATATGCAATCCCGTGTTTTGTCACTAAAGAAGTGAAACGGAGCTCCGGAGCATTATCAAAACGAATGGCTTTGATATGAGCAGAATATTGTGTTTGAACAAAAGAAATAAACTCAGGAAATCTAATAAGTAAACCCAAGTAACTCTAGAACAATCATCAATTATGGTAAAAAAAATATCTGAATCCTTTAATGGTAGGAACATGAAAAGGGCCCCAAATATCAAAATGTAGTAAATCAAAAGGACAAGAAGACAAATGAGGATCTGAAGGAAATTTTAATGCTTTTTGTTTAGCAAGAGGACAAATAGGACAATGCTCTATTGGATGTGAAGTAGGTGTGTGAATGTGGGGTTTGTGATGTGAGAGCTTGATTGTATCTTCAAAGAAGAAGGATGACCTAACTCTGGTGCCATCTGTTGTGATGTGATGCCTTATAGCAGAGACAGTTACAACAGATGAAGTGATGATGGAGTGAGTGTGTTGGAATCAGGTAACTCAAGAATACAAATGTTGATGTTGATCTCCTTTACCAATCATCAATCTCTGAATAGGGTCCTAAATGATGTATGAATCATGGTAAAAGGTTACAGAGTAATTTGTTGAACGTGTAAGAGCACTAATGCTGAGAAGATTGAATCGAAAAGTTGGAACAAATAGAACAGAAGTAAGAGTATAAGAGATGGACAAAGTGTTAATGTGCCTGATCTGATAGTGATGATGTGAGATACATTAGGCAGTGTGATAGAAACATGGGATATGGTTTGAATATCAAAGAATAAGGATAGATCACAATCATGATGTAAGGCCAGGTTCTAAGGTAGTTAAAGCATGATGGGTGAGTTTTGATGTACCTGAGTTGGGAGGATGAATTAGAGGTGGGAGAGCAGCAGAACCTGAATCCATAAACGATTGGCTTAAAACTTGTAGTTGATTGGTAAACTGAGCAATAAGTGCATATGCTTGTTCCAAGGCATTATTTCCTGATCCTGCAGGTTGAGACTGATCTGTGTGAAGTATCAGCTTCTTGATTTGTGTAGACCATATTAACTTGAGTATTAGAAGCAAGAGGTCTCGGCTTGTAATTTAGTTTGTAAGCATTGTAATTCTGAACTGGTGGCCTGGGATTCCAATTAAAATTAGTGGAATTGGAGGATCTGAAACTAGGAGGGTAACCATGGAGCTTGTAACATTTCTGAGCTTTGTGACCCCCAAGTCCACAATGAGTACAAACAACTCTGGTACAATTCTAATTAGTAGGAAATGATGGTCTTGGTCTAGTATTCTATGTTCCTATATGAAACACAACAGCATCTGAATCCAGATAGTGAATCTTTTGTTGTTCATCCTGAGATAACATATTGTACAATTTGGTAAGATCTTGGAGAGGATCACTCATCAAGATTGTGCGACGTACAGGTGTGTAACAATCATTTAATCTCATCAGAAACTTCACTATGTTACGCCTTTCATAAAACAGCAATCATCTCGCATCAACTCCACAAGTACAACCATTGCAGGTACAAGAAGGTAGAACTTCATAGTTCTTCAGCTCTTTCCACATACTAGTAATTTTGGTAAAATAGGAACTCAAATCGAGAGATCTTTGATGAAGAGAATCAAGTTGTTGTTGAATATGATAGATCTCATAAATGTTCCTTTGACTAAAGCAATTTTCAAGGTTTTTCCTTCGAGCATGAGCTTCATCGAGATAAACCAGTAAACTTTTGATTTCAGGAGAGATTGCATTCTGAATCCATGTGCAAACAAGATCATTACAACGAGACCACGCGCCTGAATCTGGATGTTCTTCAGCAGGCTTAGGTATGGTCCTGTGAAGAAATCCAACTTTGATCTTCGTATTGAGTGCTTTGATGAATGATCGAGACCAGGTGTTGTAATATGATGAGCCTTCGAGTTTACAAGAGTAACACTAGATGAATCGGTAGGATGTAGGAACAGCGGATTCGCATACGGATTTGGATTTGCAGATGTTGAATGAGATGATCCAGCATCGGAGCTTTGATTTGACATGATGACGAAGAAGAACAGAGTAAAAGAGCGGAACAAATGAGCTTAAAGCTCTGATACGATAACAAAATCTCTCCAGAAACGAGAGATTCAAGCGAGGAAGATGAAGATTTGTGGAACGAATTTTCTCATTTCTCAACCAACTGAAGAACCAGTACTCATATATTTGTAAATACACAGAAAAAGAAACAAAAAACGACTAACAAACGAGAATAGACAGAAAAAAAATAAACGGAAAGCAAACAGACTCGTGTGGCCGTTAAGTGTAGCTCTAAACGGCGACGTATAAGAGCTGTGTATAATAAAATGTTCCAAATTTTCAATTTGTTCCAAAATTTTCAATCATTGTATTATTTTTTTACTTCATACATATATATATATATATGCATTGAAATATTGTGTATATATTACGATTGTAATAAAATATTGCAGATTCCAGAACTTTCTAATTTTAAAAAGAAAATTGAATATTTGTATTTATGATTGAATACACTTGCAAATATTGAATATCTTATATTACATGATATTCCTAAAAGATTATAAACTGTGCGATTTTGATTACAACTATATCAATTCTAAATATCTAAATTGTGATATCAAGAAAATTAGCACTAGTGTGTTAAAAAACTCGTGCAATTTATGAAAACATAAACCCTAAAAGTTTGACACATAAATTTCTTTGATTTCAAGTTTGATATAAAAATGAAATTCAATATAGATCGATGGATGTGGTAATGGATATTATTTTGATCGTTCAACTAACGCTTTATGATTTTAGTAACACTGTTTAATCAGATGTTTGTAGGGACGGATAGTGGTAATATTTTCAAAGATTTGGTAAATTAAATGAACATTAATTAAGGTATAAAATGACAAAGTTCACTCTGTGAGAAAGGGCAGAAAGGGTTAGATTCTTTTTGAACGAGTTCGCTTGTTTGTTGATCTTCTTCCTTATGGTCAACAATGGATAACTCCATCTTCTAGATCAATTATTTTCTTATTCTTTTTTATTCTTTGGTTTATCATTAGGTTGAAACTTTAAACTAAACATACAAATCTTACCTTTTTGAAAATATCTTACTTATATATATATATATATATTATATACACTCATTATTGTCTATTAAAAATCTAACATATATGGTATACATACATATATATATATATACGTTTTTTAGTTTCAGAAGTTATCACGTAGCTTTCTTTTGTTAATTAAATCATAATACATCCATTCAAATGTATAAACGGTTGAACGTATTCAATTCATAGTTTAGACAGTTGAGCATGATTTCACTGATATATTTTTAAAGCAATAGCGCTCGCATTTATTGGTTCGACATGACTAACAGAAATAATTGCAAACGGAAATAATGATGATGAAGGAGCAGACAATGTTGATCGTTGAACCGTCCTCGTTTAGGTGCATTGAAGACCAGAGAGGGAGCCACACGCACCATTATCACCATATTAGAAAAAAGAGTCGATTACAACAGGTGAAAAGTCAGTCCTCTCCCTGGCATTTCGTGACTCGTCTAGGGGCAAAATCGTGCTTTAAGGCTCAATGTAAAGACCATGTCTTGCAGGGAGACTTCACCATGGATTAGAGAACGGAATCAGCCAGTCAACGCTCTTGACTTGACCAAATCGGCATCTTGAGTTGCTTTAAAAGTCAAAAACTCTTTTTTTCCATATAATCTTAAGAAGATTCTACTCTTGAAATAAGGCCAAATTGAGACCCCCTTTTCTCACAATCACTCCAAGAAACTTCTAAAAGATCGACGATGATCCTTGGAGACAAAATCATAATTCATAAGGACAAAGAAGCTGATGATGATGATAAGGACGTTTTCCCGCTCCCAGGCTTTCGGTTTCATCCTACGGACGAGGAGCTTGTCGGGTTTTATCTTTCGAGAAAGGTGCAGAAGAAATCGATCAGCATGGATATCATCAAGCACGAAGATATCTATAAATTTGATCCCTGGGATATTCCAAGTACGTGCCATATGCGTTCATCTCTCTCTATATATATTTATGTCTGTCTATTTCAAGAGTTCGTTATTCGCTTGTCGAGTGTCTTTTCGGTGCAACCCGAAGTATATATAGCTCGGAAGTTATACCGATGATATATATAAATAACCGTTCAATATGTGAAAAAGGGTCGAGCAATATGGAGGGTGAGAGTTACTTCTTCTGCAAGAGAGGAAGAAAGTACAGAAACAGCATAAGGCCAAACCGGGTAACGGGATCAGGGTTCTGGAAAGCCACAGGCATAGACAAACCGGTTTACTCCGACACCAACAGAGACGCAAGCGTCCAAAGTAATTCAGTCATCATCGGTTTGAAAAAAACGCTTGTTTACTACCGGGGAAGCGCCGGAAAAGGTACCAAGACCGAGTGGATGATGCATGAGTTTCGCCTTCCTACCAACAGCGATAACTTCGATAACCCTAACCCAATGTCTTCATCACAAGAAGCCGTACGTAAGATGTATAATGTCGCACTTGTTTGTACTCTGCCCTGAATTTCGATTAATTAGTTTATGATTTCATGTTACAGGAAGTTTGGACACTGTGCCGAATATTCAAGCGAAATGTGTCTAGTAGGAAATACACTCCGGATTGGAGAGAATTGGCATCCAGCAAACGCTTAAAGCCGCATCGACCACAAGCAAGCTCGACTGCTTTCCATCAAGAAGCTTATATCAACTTTGGTGACACAGACAATACGAATACAATCAACGAGACGTACGAGAGGAACATGTTTCATTATGCTAATCAGCTAAGCTCGACGTCTCACAACACGCAGGTTGGGGCTACAGTGTTACCGGTAGGGCAAGTTTCGGAGTTCTCGAACGATCTAGAAGCCAACGATCAGATGCTTTCCTACGAGAACTGGGACGATATTAGATCAATGGTGGAGTTTGCTTTTGGTCCGTCTTCTTTGTAGACATTCTAAATAGAGTATAGTTCCTCTGCATCCAAGGTCTGGCTATGTGTATTGTAGCTGCTGCGTATATATTAATATTGTTGTCGTTTAACCCAATAACACAAAAACACTGAAAGAATGAAAGACCACGATGTTACGTCTAAACAGTTTTAATGTCTCCAACCTAATATTAATGCCAATAAGCCCAAATTATATGCGCCATAATATAATTTATTATAATCTTATTCTCCTTAGCATATACAATGATTTGATAAATACATCATTAACTTTAATTGAATTGTAATTGATTATATCAAGACGATACAATGTGATCCGTTCCAAATATCATAAATGATCATAACTCAAACCATATATGAATAAAGATAACATCAATATAAAGAAAGTTATCTATGTTATCACATTCACAATAAATATATAGAAACAAAACAACAATAATTAAATTGAAAAACAATGTCACAAACTACGATGAGCAAAACCCATACATTGAAATTCAATACATAAGCAAGAACTCGTCCTAATGGCCATACGTTTGACTCTCTAAAAGTTTGATTGATTATCCATTAGTTAAAAAATATGTCATCATAAGATCAATTCTAATTAGCGGTGTCCAATAGATCAATTTGATCTAGATCGGTTCAAACAAACTGAATCGTTTATAATATGAGTTATCCAAATAACCTATATGGGTTCAAAATTTAGAGATTGTTTAAATTAGAAACAGTTTGGTTCAGGTTTAAAAAACCGCGAAGAACCCGAGAAATCCAATCTAAAAAAATAAAACACTTAAAATTCTAGTAGGTTTTTTTTTCTGTGTTTTTTTATATATTATATTTGATATTTTTATTTTTGTATTATGTCAAATCCCGAACTGCCCGAAGAATCCTAAACCCGTATAATTTCAATTAGGAATAGTACATGAAAAATCTTAAATCCAACCCAAATTACCCAAAGGTGATTCGGTTTATTTCGTGTCTGATTCACCTGAACCCGAATAACCTATAAACCCAAACTGAATCTAGACCAAAAAAATCAGATTTTATTCGGGTCAAGTTTTTCAAATCCAAAAAATATAAACCGAATCTTAAATAACCCAAACCAAAACCCGAATTCGACACCCATAATTCTAATATGTTTGAAACAAAAACTATATATTTCTTGAATTTTTTTTTTGACGACCATGCACTGGATCAATATAAACTTGGTGATGTTCAAGCTTTGTTTTACATTTTAAATATTAATACAAATAACTTTAACTAGACGACCGCAAGATTATAAATCGTGAAGTATCAAGGTCGAACACATGAACTATTACAGATCGAATCGTAAATTCTACAAAAGCTAGAATCATAATATCAAAATGTATATGTTGTTATATGAATGTAAAAGTAAACTATTTGTACAAACACTACAATAAACCAGACCATCTCAAACGGTCAAATCCGTTGGAAATGACTTTTTTCTGTTGGAAACGGTCATTTCCAACGGATTTTACCATTGAAAAACCCAATCATTCGCAATTTCCAATTGTGTTTCAACATAAACTATCCATTGCAAATGTAGCAACGAATTGTAATGGATGAGACCATTGAAAATTTCAACGGATGCCCATTGAAAATTTCAATGGATGCCCATTGTACATTGTAATGGATGCCTATTGCACATTCCAACGAGTGTCCATTGGATCATCTGCCAGAAACCAACATTGGAAACCTTGATGGGGGTTTACCAACGGATGTTTGTTGGTGTTTAACGAACAATTTTAGATGTTATCAATGGATTCACATTGCTAATGTTGTTCTACTATCAACGGACATCCGTTGATAATATGATTAATTTGTACAAAAGTAAAATAAATAAATAAAAAGTTAATTTTAATATATTTAAAATGTTTATATAATATTTAAAACTAACTAAAATACAAAACAAACTAAATTAGCTTACATGTCATCTAAACCACCACCATTGTCTTTGTTTATGTCTTCTTTAGCGCCTCGAGAAGGGGTTGCATCGGAACCGATCATCGGTTCATGTCTCTGGTGTTTCTTCCATAGGTGGTGGTGGCTGATACGATTGACCGGTCATCAATTCTATGATGTTCTCCATATGACACATCTTCATCATGGTATCTCGAACTGTAGCCTCGAGTTGCTTGATGTGTCGTTCCTTCACGTACGTCTCCTAGACCAAGGGGGTACCATCGTGGTACTCTACCATATCTTTTTGTAGAAAATCTAAATCGATAGATAACCCTTATATGTTCTAATAGACTGCAATATAAAACAACTAAAGGTTATAATTAATCGATCTATTCGATACAAATGATCTAGATTTATTTAATATGACTATAAAATGGATCCACAAATCATTAAACTCATGTTCTAATAAGCATCAAAAGCAATCAACATTGTATTGAACTAAATTGATAACCAAAACATGCATTTTATACTTCAATGCATTGTAAATCTAGATATACAAATCTAGTCGAAATTCATAATGAATAAAGAATACATCAATGAAAATATTAAGAAATAGAGGAAGAGATGCTTAGTCAATATCTCAAATTATGTCATTTTAACCTCTAAATCAATCTACATTCTAATTGTCTTCCTTCTACACTGAACTCTCAAGAAATTTTATATTTTATTCTAATTTCCTCTTTCTTTATTAAGAATCATGCACAATATAAATATAAATGAGATGATGCTTATCTCGAGTGCATCGATGCTCAGGTGGAGTGCATTGATGTTTGGGTCCAACGTATCCACTAAATCTATTTTCTCATTCGAGTGATGAGCACATCAAGGACAATACAATGGGATCTATTGATTCTCGAGAACTTGAATTGAAACGTGCTTGGAGATTGAAGGACCACCAACATGTTCTAAGCAAAATAACTTTGACATGTATTCATAAAAAAATTTGAAGATTTTTGAATTCAACACAAAGCTAGATCAAACATGGAGGGAGATCAAGCATTTGTAAGTGTTGTACATGTCCAACAAGCACCAAAATTGAAGATGATGGCCTAAATACAAGAGCTCAACATATCAAGCCTTGTTTAACATGTTTTTATGATGGTTAGCATGTTGTAAAGTTTTCAAACATTTTAGTGAAATTAGAATAACTTTGAGATGTATGGATTTTCAAAATTCCACGGACATGTTGTAGAGAAATGTTATCCCACACAGATCAAGACAAAACTTTTATTTTTGTTGTTTGCTGTAGTCATTTGCTTTGCTTTAGGGATAATTTTTTCGTTATTGTTTTCGGGAACCTCAAAGGCTTGGCTACATGGTCTATCTAGTAATAGATAAAAGAAGCAGGGATATCATGTACATTTTTGAATCACTGTCCGCAACACTGAAGTTGTGTTTTCATTATGGTTTCAATTTTTTGGTTTCCATATTAGTGATTTGAACCTATCATTGCACGAATTAGATTTGATTGTATATTGTGCATTACACGTAACTTAGATCTCACTAAGTGAATATGTGTAATTTACTTGCGATACATCGTATGTTTTATTTTTGGTTCCAGTAATAAGTAACTTTGAAATCTTTTGAGTTTGTTTATATTTTGAACAAGGTCAAAACAAGGAAATGAGCAAGTTGTGTGATTAAACAAAAAAAAATTGAGTGAAACATTTTCTTGAGTGATTGTGAGGCTCATACATCTTTTTTTCACTTGATCATTTTTATCTAATGTTTATTCATTTTAGTTTAAAACTTTAGATATTTCGAATGAATATGATGAAGAATATGTGAGGAAAAATTATTTTCAAGGGCAAGGGAATGATGAGGATATTAAGGATAACACGATGGAAGCTATTGATTTTCGAGAGCTTGGATTGGAGCGTGTTGATTAAAAATTAGAGATTGAAGGACCAATGACATATTCTAAAGCCAAATAACTTCAATATGCATTCATAACATTGTTTATGAAAAGTTTAAGCTTCAACACAGAACTAGATCAAACATAAAAAGATTAAGCCTTTGAGAGTGTTTTATAAGTTTAACAAGCACCAAATTGAAGACGGAGGCCAAAATACAGGAGATCGTGACACTTAACATGTTCTTATGATGGCTAGCATGTTTCAAGGATTATTATTAAGCCCAAAACGAGCTGTCATTGTTTCATTTAAGTTTTAGTTAATTAACCGTGACTTTAGAATCATTTCGGTTAGGTTTGTTTTAATTTTGTTTGGTTTAATTTTATTTAGTTTTTAGGACTTTTTAAACTCTTGAGATTTTTTCAATTAAGTGTTTTATACATGTAAATCACTCAAATCACCATTGATTTTGGCGTCTCCACTTGTTTCGGAGGTTTTTTAGTCGTCTTGTTAAGGGGATTAAGGTGTTTCGGTGATTAGAGAAGCCTTATATTTCTTACTCGAGTTATTAAGGGGTTTGGAACATCCATTGTCCGTATATAATTAGAGAATTTCACATCTAGGTTCATATCAACAAGTGTTGGGGTCATGTGTGATGGTCGTTCGGTTGAGAGCATAAGTGCTCGTGTCATGCGTATCCGCTAACCTAATATGCTCGATTTGTTCTCAATAAATGCTCTAGCCATGTGGATCATCTTAATTGGATGATCGGTTGAGCGAGATGGTGCTCGAGTCAAGCATTTGCATTGTTTTGTCCAATTTTTCGTTCGAAAACTCATGTTGTTCATTCTGCTCTCAAATTTTTTTGTTTGTCCAATTTTTCGTTTGAAAACTCATGTTATTCGTTTTGCTCTCAAGTTTTTTATTTTTTATCGTAAAGCATCGCTAAATCATTTTATTATGAATGATTAAGGAATTTTGAAGAACTTGATAAAATGTGTTAACTCGATTAAATATGCTTAGGAGAAGTAGTCTAAAGATAAAGTGAAAATCAAATGATCAAACTTCTATCGACTTAGCGTTTTGTTCGTGTTTGAGCAAATGTGTTCAAAGAAAATCACTTCAAGCTTTTGCCTTGTCCGCATGTGAGTAGGATTTGAACGACTTCCACAATGCATGTTCCTTGGTTCCACTCCTCACCTGTGTATCCTTCTTTAAATGTAGTTTCATCACCGATGTTCTCATCATTTTTTCTTACGTGTTTGAGCTTCATGTCAACTCAAAGAGCTGCACAATTTTTTTCTTTGTGTTATCTAGATTTAAGCTTGAGATGAAAAGATGATCTCGACTCATGCGATGAAGATGACAATGGATTGAGAAATAACTTATTATTCTTAGGAAAATAAGGTCGATATACATAAGGTTTTTCTTCGTTCTCGTCCATATTGAGCCTTTACAAGTAGAAACATCAGGTTATGATCAGTGAGGAGAGAAATATGGTGGTTGGATAAAATCCTTATAGTTTTCGGTTTTCTCCTCAAAATATATCTAATAATAACACCAGTCTATCTCAAAAAAATAAGAATGAACCACGATGTTCTCAATTTTAATGATTATCATCGTCTTCATCCCACCATCATTATCGACGGCCATCATGTATGGTCGTCGAATCGAACTTTAATCACTATAAATGATCTTAGGCTATGATAGCATATTAAGATTACATTAACTCAACAAAAATATTTATACAGGAATTGTTTAGAATATAATTTGAAATACGCAAACAATAGAATTGAAAATAAACCATCTGTTAATTCTAATGTTAAGATAATGTGGCATTCAGAGTTCTTTGGAGAATTGTTATTGAATTCATATATTTAAAAATACCTTTCTATTAATTAATGTTAGATGTAGATGTAGAATTAAAAATTGTGAAATTTATGAAAGTGGATTTGAATATTGGATAATCAATATTGAAGAGATTTGGATATGTTCTTCTAATGGATAATAAATTTGGACAACATTTGCATAATGGACTCACAAAAACTTCATGTAAGCTTTGTTTTGTCTTGCTCTTATTTCCGTCGGAGACCTTAATCCAAATTTATAATAATTACAAAAATGTATTTTCAATTGATCCTTAACAAATTAGAAATTATCAAATGATATATACACAATATCATCATAACAACTGTACAATTATGTTTATAATTAATTTCCTATCAATCACTTTAATTTAGATGGAATTAAACAATGACACACATATATAAATAAATAAATAAATAAATAATATATTTGTGGTCCCAAAATTATAAAAATTTTTCACTATGTCCACATATGTTCTATATGTTATACTTATGAGCTCAAAATTGTTGTCATCGTAACCATACGACATTAATAATTCATCCATTGACTACAATAACATAGAACCAATGCGGCATTCACTATATTAATGGTAGTTAAACTATCATTAGTCACTAATTTCAATGTAATAAAATGACATAAATTAAATTTTTAATGCATAGCATAAAAATGACATTAATGTAATCTATACATGTCGATTTTTACTTAAGTAAGATGATAACTTAATAACTTTATCATACATAAAGGAATCAATTGAACAATATCTTATTTCTGATTAAAATCCATATTCTACCAAATTAGCATAGAACACAAAATATCAAACTCCCACAATCATTTGAATAGGATGATCATGAAAAAATTTGGGTTAAATACCTTGTATAAGAGGATCCTTTGTCATGGAGTTCATCCAAACATGTTCTATGGAATTTTTTCCATTTTAAATCATCTCTTTTACAACTAGAAACTTAATCTCCATATGTTTCGATCAAGCTTCTATAGTTTTTAGAGAATAAAGTAGCTAACTTATTGTCACCATATATATAACGTCAATGGTCGATCCCTTCCTTCCACAATTCACAACTTTCTAAAAAATTGTGAAACCAAATTCTTTAGTTGGATGTCTCAAAATGAGTTATAAATTCAATAGTCAAGGTGGATGAATACTATTTGGTTTGATGCCAAGAATTAGCTCTACCAACCAGTAGATAGATGTAGTCTGATATAACTTTATAATTTTTTGACACCTAGCAACAACATAATCACCCTCAATGATTTATAAATGATATGATCTCCGATATGATAAAGTTAGCTTTTGTTCTCTTTAAAATTGGTTGTGTTTCCATGTGTCACTTATCTTCATTACATTCTATCTTTTTATTCCAATTAATAGGAGATGAACTCAATCAGAGACTATACTCCTTTTGGGGGAGAGTTCAAGAAAAATGTTGAGCATATCTTCTGTAAAAATAACCTTAAGAGTCTTGACCTTTAAAACAAAATAATCATATCCAAAATGTATTCTCTTATATTTCCCTTTACCATGATACATCATGTTAGTAAAGTGATATGATAACGTATTGGTTATTCTCTTCTTGTGTTATACAAAATGCTTTCAAGCTCAGCAAATTTATTATATGAGATTAGCCTCTTCAATGCTTTCGAAAGTTTCTAAACAACGCTCATAATTACTTAAAGACCAACGTGGTTTGAGCATTTTTGTTTCTCATATTTTTTTTCTTTATTTTTAGAAGAACTTGAATCTAAATGAGAAATTGGTGGATTAGTCCTTAATCCATGTACCCCAAAACTATTACATTCCTTAAAATTAGAACCATTAAGAACTAAAATCATACTTAGATACTGCAACAATATGAACTGAATAGAGAACATATGATAACATGAACAATTAAAATCAATCAATTCTTACAATCAAACAAATTTACAATCACAAAGGAAAATACTAAGGTGCAACATTTTATATGACCATAAATCAACATTCTATTGTTTGGATAATGGATTTCGAATGAAATCCACCAGCAACCCGATAGTTGAACCTAGAATTTGTCTTTTTAAAGCATGATATCATAAACCTAGACTACAACTCGACTAGAGAATCTTAGACTCTGCGAACGACGCCACAACAATTGTGATCTCAAAATCACTCCAAGAGTTCGATAGCTAAATATCTAGGATTAACAAAGAAAAGAACACTTTCAAATCATCATAAATTAGTTCTGATGTCATAAATGGGTCATCTAATTATAGAGACCAAACAATAATAGAATACAAAATAGAATAAGCTAACTTTAAAAAATCCGGTAAAATCGCTCGGTTGAGCGCAACATAATTCTTAAATCTAAAATTGAAAAATTAAAGAAAATGAACCAGAGAAAACGCTCTGGTCGAGCGTTTCTTTCTCTAGCCGAGCAAAACTCCACACTAGCCTAAGATTGTATATGCTCTTGTTTCTATTATTTGGTAAATTTCCCTTAGGGTTCTCGTACTATATTATCAAGATATACATATATATAGCAATGCACATAGAATATTCTAGAGATACTACGCTAAATACCAAATCCTACAAAAATATTTACATATATTCATTATATATTTTATCACGCCCATGCAGTCTCATCGAGAGGACATCAAACGTTGAGGCTAGACCGAAATTCGAGAAAGAGAGATGAAGGGAGGTCTTTGGTGAATATATCAGCATATTGCGAGGATGAAGGAATATCAAGAGCTCGAATGTGACCGAGGGTGATCTTCTCACGAAAGAAGTGTATGTCAATCTCAATATGCTTTGTCTGTTGATGTTGAATGGGGTTCGTAAAGAGGTAGATTGAACTGACGTTGTCACAGTAGATGAGAGTTGCAGACTTCAAAGGGCACTGTAGCTCGAGGAGAAGGTTATGAACCCAGCAAGTTTCGGCAAATACATTAGCAACACCATGGTTTCAGCCTTTGTGCTTGAGCGTGACACCGTTGGATGTCGATTTGCATCAGTATATGCAATCAAACCTGAGACAGAGGACTTGGTCAAGTGCAGTCCGTGAGAAAGAGTTCTGTGAACATACCATAGAATCCGTTTTAGAGCATTGAAGTGTGGCTCCCTTGGATTATCCATGAACAAACAAATTTGTTGCACTGCATATACAATATCTAGACGAGTGAATGTGAGATACTGAAGGGCACCTGGAAGGCTGTGATACATTGAGGAATGTAAAAATGCATACTTGGCATCCAATTGATGAATGGGCCAATCACGAGAGAGAGCCGGGCTGAAGATGACACGAATCGTGGACGGTTTAACCACTAGACAGAACGTCTCATAACAGTCAATTCTCGATCATTGTGATTTCCCATTGGTGACAAGATGAGCCTTATAACGAGATAGATTACCTTCTGCATCAAGTTTATGACAAAAGAGCCACATGGACCTGACCATATTAACCCATGGGGTCGGGGCACCAAATCCCAAGTTTCGTTTTTAATCAAAGCATCGTATTCTGATTGCATGGCCTCGTGCCAATGAGGATCCGTTAGGGCTTGAATATGGTTAGATGGTAAAGGAGACGGAGACAAAGTATGGAGGGACAAAATTTTTCGTGATTTATGAATGACATGTTGTCTTCGAGTAACCATTGAATGTCGTGGTGGTTAAGGATTCAACGGTGGAGTGGAGATAAGAGGTGGTGAAGAGGGTTGTGTAAGGATGGATCGAAAGGTAGGTGAGGTCTCGGCTTCATCATCAAGGAAAGTGTACGAAGGTGGAGATGAAGATTTGAGTGAGGCGAAAGTGAAGGGGAAAGTGGACTCATCAAATGTAACGTGGCGAGAGATGATGATTTTCGGAGAGATAAGATCGATACACCTAAAACCCTTATGATCTGAGGGAAAGCAAGAAACACACAAGCAGATGAGCGATGTTGAAGTTTATGTGACGTGGAAGCTATAAGGTTCTCGTAGCAGAGGCACCGAACACCCAAAGATGTGTGTAGGAGACTTCGGCATCAATGTTAGCTAACAAATCCAATAGTTTCTTCAGTTTTTCCGCAGTAGGAGTGCACAATGAGATCACTAATGTAGGTTGTTCGTAACTCGTTGTCAAGTTGTAGCGCACGAGCTTCCTTGTTGTCTTGAAAGAGATTTTCAAGACTGATCCATAGATCCCGAGCCGAAATCTTCTTCTTTAGGATTGTGTTCAGCAGTGACTTTTAGATGGTGTCGTAAATCCACACTTTGACGAGTCTATCTAGACGTTTCCACTCGCCATCCGTAGCAGTGGTGGGTTTTGAGGTGCCATCGAGATGACCAAGGACACGGAGCTAAGGCAATGAGTCTCAAAGAGCTTGCGCCAAGCATCATAATAGAGATCGTCCATGTCCAAAATAACCGGGATGTGGGATTTGATATTAGAAATTCCAAACGGTTTTTCCATTGCAGTGTTGGGTACGGCCGCCATTGAGAAAGAGAAAGCAATAGAAGAGAGGAGAAGAGAAAAGATATAGATCAAAGATGAAGGAGGTGGCCGACGTTAATGAGTAAGAAAGCCTATTGGCTCTGATACCATGTTATTTGGTAGATTCCCCTTAGGTTTCTCGTACTATATTATCAAGATATATATAGCAATGTACATAGAATATTCTAGAGATACTACGCTAACTACCAAATCTTACAAAAATATTTATATATTCTTTGTATATTCTATCAGTTTCTTGCTCCTTTGAGCCTCATTTCCTTGTAAGGATCTCTTGTAGTCTTTCTTAAACATTTTTGGGTATCCTCGTTGATCTTTAGCCATCTTTTCATGCTCAATTGTTCAAACACATCTTAAAACTCTTTTGTCTTGCTCCTCATTGTGTGTCCACGTATGAACACGTCTTGAAGCTCATTTGCCTTGTTTCTCGTAGTTGTTCTTGTGCAGTTTGTGGTGGATCCAAGATCTCATTCACATCAACATTAATATCAATTCCTTGGATAATATTTTTTTATGCTACTAATATTTTTGATGTAATGATCAAACACTAACAAAAAGATATTTAAATAATAAACCTTTATTTGAGTAGATTTATTATCACATTTGAAACAATATAATTATCACATGTTTACAATAACAAATATACATGAAATCCAACCAAATATAAATCTATCATTGGATCAATTAAATACTCGTATCGACATACATATATATATATATATATATATAACATTCAAGACTTCTTATGAAAATATTCACAAGATAGGATAGTTTGGTGAAAACCTAAAAATATTCATGTTGATTAAAAGTTTAAAACAATATTTCATGTACTAAACTTAAAAAGATATATATAACTATGAAACTTAAAACAATACATTTTTCCTTAGTAAAAGCTCTGAGTAAAACATAGCTAGCCTCATGGTTTGTTGGATCTGTTACCTTATCCTATGCAACTACAGGTCATGAGTTTTAAACCCGTTTTGCAACTTCAATTCTCTTTTGCTCGAAAGTGAAAACTTAGTGATCTCCCTTTAATCGAAACCTAAACGCCACAATCAAAACACCACCTCCTCCGGCAGCATTTCACTGAATGCCATCGTCGGTGCTCCAATAGCTAGTTTGGATTGAAATTCACAACTCCACCATATTTGACTCGACCAACATCGAAAACCCAAATGTTATAAGCATTGTTTCTCACTTGACCAACATCGAATCCGAGACGCCACCGACCAAAGTTTTCACCCGAACATCTCTTGGTCTTTCCAGAGCTAGCAGAATTGAGTATCACTTTAGAAATTTGAGGTTTCAAATATCTGCCATGAGTCTTAATCCAAACATTAACATAATTTCGCAAATATATTTATCACAAGAACACAAAATTGTATACCAAATGAAAAGAAAAAATATTTTGGGCTATGTAATCAATTTCAAGACGATGACATGAATAAGCAAACAAATTTTATTTCAATTTTTCATGCTCTGATACCGATTATAGATCTAAAAATTGTTAAATTATTCATGAAGCTAGCAAATAAAGTCTTTTTCTATTGTACGGGATGAGCTTTGGAACAACCACACCTTAATTTATTCTCATTGAGGATTCCTAATATGATGAAAGATAAATAAAAACTAAAGCTCTTTCTTTTAAAAAGCATCTAGTTCAATTTTATGCGAAAAGAGTTTGCTCTCAATTTCGACGATATATGAATCCATTAGAGAGTCGATCGATTGAAAAGATTTGAATATGTTCTTCCAATGGATAATAACATTGAAAGAACATTTGGGAAGGGGACTAAAAGAACTCCTCTAAATTACATTTTGTTTTGTTGTTATTTTTGTTGGAAACCACGATCCTTATTTATAATAATTATAAAAGTTATATGTTCAATTCTACCCATCTATAAATTAGAAAATATCTAATAGTATACACACATTAACATCATAATAATTACTCATTTAATTTTATCATTGATTACATATAAATCACTTTAATTTAGACAAAATTAAACAATAACATCACATATACAAATAAAACATTTGTGGCTTACAATAATTCTCGAAATAATTCGAGGTTTTCAACCATTTTAGGAATAAAATAAGGTGAGAACACAAGATACTTCGAGCCATAGAACTGTTAAAGTATGTCTTACCATACAAGAAGAAGCTCCTAGACAAGCAATCTCGTTGTTTGTACTGATTTTCTGGTTCTGGAAACATATCTAATCTGTCTTATTTAGACCTGACAGCCAAAGGAAAAAAAACTAAGAATATTTGCATTAACATGTCAAGAGAATCAAAGGAATGAACCAGATCATTCTCCCTCTATCACGTCAACCATTGCAACGAGTTTCTTTATGTGAATATCTATGTATATTCTCTTGTAACAGCTAGAATGCATTGTTCTCCTATATATGTGTATCAAACTTGTGTACAGATTATGTATGAGAGAACTTTCTCTTCTTCTTATTCTCTAAGTTTCTAAATTACAACATGGTATCAGAGCAAATTTGATCTCTTGTTATCATGGACTCAGCCAAACGTATTCCTATGACCTTCCATGGCCAAAATTACGTGATCTGGTCCAAAGTTGTCCGTGTTAATCTTGGAAATTGTGGATTATGGAGCTATGTTATAGGTTCTGCAGACAAAAGTGCTACTATTGATCCGGAAAAATGGGAACAAGACAAACTTACTGCTCTTGTTCTGATTCAGAATTCCTTCGATGCTTAAATCCTAAGAGCTGACGATCATTGTGAGACTCCAAAGAAATTGTGGGATGAATTGAACGAAGTTTATGAGAATGTCTTTAACTTCAATATGAGTTATGAAGTACGCAAAGCTCTCTATTCTCTCCACCAAGAAGGGAAATCATTCAATCAACACATTGGTGACTACAAAGATCTTTGGGCTGAACTACAAGACCTCAGACCCGAGATTGCAGATCCCATTGAGATTGCAGCCAGAAACAATCAAGATAAGGTATTTGGTCTTCTGGCAACCCTCGACGCTTCCTACCATGACGTGATCCAACATGCCTTTTCGTTAAACTGAGTTTCCAATGTTCCACGAGGTCTGCCTTATGATTAAAAAGGAAGAAGGAGCCACTCACCTATTCAAAAGAATGAGTGAACTCACCCATCTCAGTAAGGGACGAGAGGAGACCAGAAGAGACGAGAAGACCACCAGTGAATCAAGGTCATAAAGGAGATCCTTTACTGTGACTATTACAAAGAGAAGAGTCATATAAAGGATCGTTGCTGGATCTTTCATCCTCACCTCAAGAACAAAACCAGACGCTCTTACTAGCAGAAGGATATTGCTAATCATGCTATTGAGCCTGAGTACGTCACCATGGAGGCCCTCGTTTAGATTCTCAACCAGGTGATGGGAAAGACTGAGAAAAATCTTGATTAAACTAAGAAAGAAACAAAGGAGTCTGCTAACTTCTCTCTTCTTAAACACCATATTATCATTGACTCCGGAGCCACTAACCATATGCTTCGGGACAAAAATTTGCTCAATAAATTGAAACCCTCTCTTGGACATGTTACAGTTGCAAATGGTAAAGATATCCCTATTCAAGAAACTGTATCTCTAACTCTGTTCAGTCGAGATACTACAGCTTTATTTGTTCCTCAATTTTCAAATAACTTGTTGTCCGTGCATAAGGTGGAAAAGGATTTTCATTGTGTAGTTTCCTTTGATGCTAATAATTTTTTCTTCAGGATATTGAAACTAAGCAAGTCATTGGTGGTGGAAAGCTCAAGAATGGTCTCTATATCCTAGAAGAGTTTAGATCCTTGCCGGATTCTATCTTTCCTTCAAATTTAGCTTTTGCTTCAGCGTTTGCTTCATCTCGTTCAGTTTCAGAATCAAGTTCGATTTGGTATGCTAGACTAGGACATCCTCATGCTAAAGCTCTTCATATTTTACTTCCTAATGTTAAGTATGATCATGGAAAATGTATGGCATGTATATTAGGCAAGCAATGTAGAACTGTGTTCTCTGATTTCAAAACTATTTATAATAAATGTTCTGATCTTATTCATTCGGATGTTTGGACTGCACCATGCTACACTAGGAATTATAAAAAGTATTTCGTGAGCTTTATAGATGAAAAATCCAAATATAACATGGTTGTATCTCTTGTCTTCTAAAAACGAAGGGTTTGACTCTTATCTCGAGTTTTTTGGCCATGTTAGGACCTAATATGATGCAAAAATCAAGGTTATTAGAACTGATAATGGCAGAGAATACATCAACCATCGGTAACTTTCTTGCCAAACAAGGTATTGTTCACCAAACATCATGTGCGTATATACCTCAACAAAACGGGTGGCCGAGAGGAAGAATCGACACCTCATGAAGGTCACAAGAGCGTTGTTTTTAATAAGAACGTTCCAAAACATTTTTGGGGAGACACAGTGGTCACAACATGTCACCTAATTAATCGTTTACCGACTAAATACCTTGACGATGTTACACCATATGAGGTACTAAATCACACAAAACCTAATGGGATTATATACGTATTTTTTGTTGTGTGTGTTATGTTCTCTTACCAGAAAATCAAAGGACGAAGTTAGATCCAAAGAGTGCTAAATGCATTCTTGTTGGGTTCTCAACAACGCAAAAGGGATACAAATGTTATGAACCGACATCTCAACGTATTTATGTCTCTCGGGAAGTGATATTTTGTTGAAGATAAAGGGTACTTTGACAGTCAAGATTGGAGTGAGCTAGAGAATCTGTTCGTACAGTGAGATTTAAACTCCTCTCTCCATTATGTTATTACTAATCTTCGTTCACAAGTTAATAACAATGCCAGGTTCTGAGTCAACTATTAATACTTCCCATGGAACTTTGGAATCATTAGACATACAAGAAAATGAGCAGAACAATGAGGAGCTCGTACAAGATCATGTACAAGTTAACAATGAGCCCACTAATAAAACGTGTCGAGATCGAAACCGACATCAGTGACAGTGCCTTGCCCCACATGCAAGACAAGTTATCTAACATTCATATTGCAGGTGACGAGCTCGCTTATCCTTAAGCTGACAACCCCAACCCTATGACTACGAATGAACAAGACACGTCTTCCGTAATTGTCTTACGTTGCAGCTCCAGAACACGAGTTCCCCCATCAGAATGGCGAAACAAGAAAGTTGATCTTAGTAGTCTTGATGTTGCTCACCCTATACAATATTATTGTGATTTGTCTCATCTTTCTGCTACTCATCAAGCTTTTTTTAGTAAGATTGATTAAGAATAGGAACCGAACACCTACATCGAAGCAAAGGAGAAGAAGGAATGGTAAGAAGCTATGAGAGAAGAGATCGAAGCGTTAGAAAAGAACCAAACATGGGACGTTACATCTCTTCCTCGCCACAAGAAAGGTGTGGGATGCAAATGGGTGTACCAGGTTAAGTACACCAGCGATGGTGATGTCGATAGATACAAAGCACGCCTTTTTGCGAAAGGGTTTACTCAAACTTATGGGGACGACTATACAGAACCGTTTGATCTCGTCGCCAAGTTGCAAACGGTACAAATTGTCTTATCTGTGGCTATTAACCTCAATTGGGATCTCTGGCAGATGGATGTCAAGAATGCATTCTTGCAAGGAGATCTTGATGAAGAAATATACATGCTTCCTCCCCCGGGATACAATGTTGAACTTGGCAAGGTCTGTAAGCTCAAGAAGGCGCTTTACGGGCTTAAACAATCCCCAAGAGCTTGGTACAAGAAACTTCACAATGCCCTCACGAGCTATGGATTCAAATGCAGTGAATCCGATCATTTCCTGTTTTCAATTCAAGAGGAAATAGGTATTATTGATCTACTCATTTACGTAGATGACATTATCATTGTAGGTAATAATCGTGAAGGAATTGAAAACACAAAGACGTTCCTCAAAATGTCGTTTGACATTAAAGACTTAGGAGAACTAAAATATTTCCTTGGTATAGAAGTAACCCGTGTATCTAAAGGTTTGTTTTTGTCTTAAAGGAAATACACACTAGATCTCTTAAGTGAAACATATAAGCTAGGAGCCAAACCAGAAAAGACGCCTTTTGAGGAGAAATTTAAAGATCACAAGGAGGGGGAACCACTTACAGACATCACTAAATATCAACAAATGGTAAGTAAGCTTATCTACCTTACAATTACTAGGTCTGGCCTTTCTTTTGTTGTAGGCCAAGTGAGCCATCACATGCATGCTCCCAGAAAACAATATTAGAGTATGGTTGAAAGAATTCTCAAGTACCTCAAGGCTCACCGAGCAAAGGTATATAGATGGGATGCAGTGAGCATGCAAGCATAGTAGGATATTGCGATGGAAATTGGGCCAGCGACAGAACGGACAGAAAATCAACCATTGGATTTTGTACATTCATTGGTGGCAACTTGGTTACATGGAGAAGCAAGAAACAGAACGTAGTTGCTCGATCTAGCGCCAAAGCCGAATACAGGGCGATGGCTACTACAACATGTGAGCTCATTTGGATTAGATCATTGTTGCATGATCTTGGCATTGATTCAACTAGTCCGATCACCCTTCACTGCGACAACCAATCTACAAGACATATTGTGGCTAATTCGGTCTTTCACGAAAGAACGAAGCATATAAAAATGGACTGCCACTTTATCCGTGAGAAGATTGTCAACGGAATAATCACTACAGCCTATACAAAGGGCTCAGATCAGTTCGCAGATATGTTCACAAAGATCACGAATGAACGGACTTGCAAGAGTCTTCAACAAAGGATTGGTCTAACAGACGTGCAACTGCCTTTGCACGAGTCAAGTTCGAGTGATCTCAAAACAAGGTTTTATCAATGTACTCTTTTTCCTCGCCAAGTTTTTGTCCCAATGGGTGTTTCTTGGCAAGTTTTAACGAGGCATCACATTGGGTTCTTCGATCACCACGAACTTGAGGGAGAATGTTAAAGTATGTCTTACCATACAAGAAGAAACCATCGGACAAGCAATCTCGTTGTTTGTCCTAATTTTCTGGTTCTGGAAACATATGTTATCTGCCTTATTTAGACATGATAGCCAAAGGAAAGAATACTAAGAATATGTACATTAATCTGTCAAGAGAATCAAAGGAAAGAATCAGATCCTTCTTTTTCTATCACGTCAACCATTGCAGCAAATTTCTTTATGTAAATATCTGTGTGTATTCTCTTGTAACAGTTAGAATAGCATTGTTCTCCTATATATATGTATCAAATCTGTGTACAGATCATGTATGATAGAACTTTTTCTTCTTCTTGTTCTCTAAATTTCTAAATTAATTCAACAAAATTTACCAATAAAACCCTATTAATTAATATTATACAAAGGAAATATATTATAGACACTAATATAGTATAACCTTACCAATAAAATTTAGTACAGATAGATCTTAAAAAGGAACAAAACCAATAGGATGGAAAGCCTAACAACATTGAGCCAGCCCATCTGATTACAAGACCCATCTATTTACAAGAAGGCCCATCACGAGTAGCAAAACCCTAGATTGGAGGGTTTCGGAATATGCAAATACCCTCGCACCTTTTGTCCACGTGTATATATAAAGGTATATTACCAGTTAACGGTTTCCTTTTCTGGAGCGCCTCCTTATCCTACGCTCTCGCCCTGGTCACTTCGATCTCTTCAGGTTCTCCGAATTTCTTTATCTGGTCTTTCCGGTCGATGATGATTTTTACGTGACCTGATGTGTGGCATTGCTTACGATTCTAAAGTTAGATGCTCTTGAGTTTGCTTCGTTTTCTGAGTCTGCTTCTATTTGAGCTTTTTTTTTTGTTCTTTCTTCTTTAGATTTAGTTTCAGTTTGATAAATGTGCTTGGTAGATTACCCGATCTTGATTCATCTGTTTGGTTTTGAGTTGGGAACCTCGTGATGAATTTGGCTTTGTAATGTTTAGTTTGAATCAATCATATCCGATGCGTGTTCTATGGTTCTACGTTTAGATCTGGACTTGGAAAGTTTAAGGTCATAGAGAAGTCGAATTCTTGCTGAAAATTTAGTTATTAGTTTAGCTGTATGATTCTTGAACTTATTAAATGTTTGGACGGCTCCTGTCTATTTTTAGAAACTTTTTTATTGGCGTCCTCTGATCTATGGAACGTAAATGTCGCAAAGATTTTGTTTATATTCGTGGTTTCCTACAAGAAGATGGATTACTGGTCGGAAAATAAATCTGTTGCTTGACTAGAATCGATGCTTTTTCCATTATTGTTTTACTTGTCGTGAAAGGTATGTACTTGGCTGAACTGTGTACCTGTTTATGTGTTTACAGGAAAAATTTTAGGACACAAAAACTGAGTCAAAATGGTAAACCCTCTTTTACAGTTCATTCTTTTCAATTAAACCCCTGCTGTCTATTCGAGTTTGTTAATCTAATATATTGTTTTCAATCCTTGCAGGTGAAGTTCACAGCAGATGAGCTCCGCAGAATTATGGACCGGAAACACAACATCCGTAATATGTCTGTCATCGCCCACGTCGACCATGGTATGAATTATTTTCTGTTTTTTTGCTTATCGGTAACCTGTGCCATCAGGTGATTTTGAAACTGGTCATTTAATCTACATCTGTTGTCTATACTGGAGCATGTAGTTGCTGATTATTTTTATATACATTATTCTTAAGGGTCCTTACTGACAGAGGCATGGATATGGTTTTGCAGGAAAATCCACTCTCACTGACTCTCTTGTGGCTGCTGCTGGTATCATTGCACAAGAAGTTGCTGGTGATGTGCGTATGACTGATACCCGTGCTGATGAGGCGGAACGTGGTATTACAATCAAGTCGACTGGTATCTCTCTCTACTATGAGATGGATGATGCTTCTTTGAAGAATTACAAGGGAGAAAGAAGTGGTAATGAGTACCTGATCAATCTTATTGACTCTCCTGGGCACGTTGACTTTTCATCTGAGGTCACAGCGGCATTACGTATCACTGATGGTGCCCTTGTGGTGGTTGACTGTATTGAGGGTGTCTGTGTGCAGACTGAGACTGTCCTCAGACAAGCCCTTGGTGAAAGGATTAGGCCTGTATTGACTGTTAACAAGATGGACAGGTGTTTCTTGGAGCTCCAGGTTGATGGTGAGGAGGCTTACCAGACCTTCCAGAGGGTGATTGAGAATGCAAATGTTATCATGGCTACATATGAGGATTCTCTCCTCGGTGATGTTCAGGTTTACCCTGAAAAGGGTACAGTTGCTTTCTCTGCTGGTCTGCATGGTTGGGCATTCACTCTGACGAACTTTGCAAAGATGTATGCTTCTAAATTTGGGGTTGATGAAAACAAAATGATGGAGAGGCTTTGGGGTGAGAGTTTCTTTGACCCTGCCACCAAGAAATGGACCACCAAGAACACTGGGTCCTCGACCTGCAAGCGTGGATTTGTTCAGTTTTGTTATGAACCCATCAAGCAGATCATCTCCACTTGCATGAATGACCAGAAAGACAAGCTCTGGCCTATGTTGCAGAAACTTGGCGTCTCAATGAAATCTGAGGAGAAAGAGCTCATGGCTAAGCAGTTGATGAAGCGAGTCATGCAGACATGGCTCCCAGCAAGTAATGCGCTCCTAGAAATGATGATCTTTCACCTTCCCTCTCCTGCCACAGCACAAAAGTACCGTGTCGAGAACTTGTACGAAGGTCCGCTCGATGATCAGTACGCTACTGCTATTAGAAACTGTGATCCTGAGGGTCCTCTCATGCTCTACGTGTCTAAAATGATTCCTGCATCTGACAAGGGTAGGTTCTTTGCTTTTGGTCGTGTCTTCTCTGGTAAGGTGGCTACCGGTATGAAGGTCAGGATCATGGGTCCCAACTATGTCCCTGGTGAGAAGAAGGATCTGTACGTGAAGAGTGTCCAGAGGACTGTTATTTGGATGGGCAAGAGACAAGAAACTGTTGAGGATGTTCCTTGTGGTAACACGGTTGCTATGGTTGGACTTGATCAGTTCATCACGAAGAACGCTACTTTGACGAACGAAAAGGAAGTGGATGCCCACCCAATTCGTGCCATGAAGTTCTCTGTCTCCCCTGTTGTCCGGGTCGCAGTTCAGTGCAAAGTTGCGTCTGACCTTCCCAAGCTTGTTGAAGGTCTCAAGCGGCTTGCCAAATCAGATCCTATGGTTGTTTGTACAATTGAAGAATCTGGAGAGCACATTGTTGCTGGTGCTGGAGAACTCCACCTTGAGATCTGTCTTAAGGATCTTCAGGAAGATTTCATGGGTGGTGCTGAGATCATCAAGTCGGATCCTGTTGTCTCGTTCCGTGAGACTGTCCTTGAGAGATCATGCCGTACTGTGATGAGCAAGTCTCCCAACAAGCACAACCGACTCTACATGGAAGCCAGACCCTTGGAGGAAGGCCTTGCCGAGGCCATTGACGATGGCCGCATTGGTCCAAGGGATGATCCCAAGGTCCGGTCCAAGATCTTGTCAGAGGAATTTGGTTGGGACAAGGATCTTGCAAAGAAAATCTGGGCCTTTGGACCTGAAACCACCGGTCCCAATATGGTGGTCGACATGTGTAAGGGAGTCCAGTACCTCAACGAAATCAAGGACTCGGTGGTCGCTGGTTTCCAGTGGGCATCAAAGGAAGGGCCATTGGCCGAAGAAAACATGAGAGGGATATGCTTTGAGGTATGCGATGTTGTACTCCATGCCGATGCCATCCACAGGGGTGGTGGCCAGATCATCCCCACAGCGAGACGTGTCATCTATGCTTCCCAGCTGACGGCCAAGCCAAGGCTTCTCGAGCCGGTATACCTAGTCGAGATCCAAGCTCCAGAGCAGGCACTTGGAGGAATCTACAGTGTCCTGAACCAGAAGCGAGGGCACGTGTTTGAAGAAATGCAGAGGCCAGGAACCCCGTTGTACAACATCAAGGCATACCTCCCTGTCATTGAGTCGTTCGGTTTCTCGAGTCAGCTCAGGGCAGCGACGTCGGGTCAGGCGTTCCCCCAGTGTGTGTTTGACCACTGGGACATGATGTCGTCAGACCCATTGGAGCTAGGGTCCCAAGCGTCAGCACTGGTTGCGGACATCAGGAAGAGGAAGGGATTGAAGGAGCAGATGACTCCACTCTCTGAGTTCGAAGACAAACTGTAAGCTCAGCTTCTTTTGTCATATATTCTTTTCCATAGAAGGATTGATTTAGGGGTTTAATTTCCCACAATGTTGTTCTCTCTTTCTCTCATTTAGGGGTCTTTTTCCTTATTATGTCTCCGAGTTTGTACCTTAACAGTTCATCATGTACCTCAAATTCTATTATCATTTTTGCTCTCTTCATCCCATCTTTAGATTTTGTCTTTACTCTTGTTTTGTTCGGATTATGTGCAAGGTTTGTTGCTATAAAAATGGAAATTAACATGATTCGGGACATATCATAAATCAATCTCATTTATTATGTGCACAATAATATGGTGCTCATATAACATAAGGTTAGAGTGAGTGTCCTCACGCATCCTCAAATATTCACGCGATTGATGGAACCGAATAAATAATGCATATATGACCACTAATTTCTGCTCTATATTCTATGTCTAACACATAAGTGTTTAGTGCAAGCGGTGGTGCTAAAGGTGTAACTAGTCTGTCATAACCATCCAACTAATTAAGGTTCGATTTTCGTAGGGACAAAAATCTTTTTTTGTGCTTGGTGGGTCCATATCTGCTCTCCACTAATTTTTTTTTATCAAATCATTGATGTAATTACACCCATCTTCGTGAATACAACAAAATGTCTCCCATCATTATCTTTAGAAAATTTGCTTTCGAATTATTCTTTGACCCTTTTTTAGACAAATGAAACGGTTTAGGATTATCAACAGTTTATATATATATATATATATTAATTCTTTAAACGCCTTCTTCCATGGTTTATATTGTAATTCAACCATTGACCTCCTTCATTGATCCAAAAAAATTATTTTCCACTGATCTTTATTTTTATATAGAAATAAAGCTTGATTGGGAAAAGAATTTCCCAATGCATTCAATTGAAACTAAAATAGAGCTTTCATGAAAAAAAAAGTTATTATTATTATTGTTATCATTATCATTAAATATCATGTTAGAGGTTTGATCGGTGTTTTTTTAGTGTTTATCTTCAACCCCATGTTTTGTCATCGTCCTTTTACTATTGTATGCATTAAAAAAAATTAGTAAAAAAATTTATATATTAAAAAAAGCAAAATCATTTGATTTTCCGTACTCTCACCTCATCATCATAATTATTTTTTAAATTTTAAAATCAAATATTTTAAATATCCACAAATACACA
Organism: Gynandropsis gynandra; assembly: GCA_036759665.1. Lineage (NCBI taxonomy): Eukaryota > Viridiplantae > Streptophyta > Magnoliopsida > Brassicales > Cleomaceae > Gynandropsis > Gynandropsis gynandra. The sequence goes on from CM071863.1 coordinate 49,976,510, forward strand.
AGTTAATTAATATGTAAAATGTCCACCAATATACAAATTAATTAATATATAATAACAATATTAACACTAATTCATATATTAAAAAGGTAATACATTTTAATTATAATAAAAAAAATCTTTATAAAAAAGAGCAAAATATTTGACTCCTCATACTATCCAGGGATGTCAATGGGTTGGGTTGTGCCCAACCCATTAAACTTAAAGGGTTTTGTGTGAAATTGGATGAAATCGAGTTAAAATTGGGTGAAATTGAGTCAAAATTGGATGAAATCAGGTTGAAATTCAGTAAAATGTGAAGAAATCGAGTAGAAATCGGGTTAAAATTGGGTGAAATAAATTTGAAATCCGGTGAAATTGGATGAAATCGAGTTAAAATTGGGTGAAATCGGGTTAAAAATCGATGAAATCAAGCTAAAATTGGGTGGAATTAGTTTAAAATTGGGTTGAGGTTCTGTGAAATTGAGTTAAAATTAGGTGAAATCGGGTTAAAATTGGGTGAAATCGAGTTAAAATTGGGTGAAATATGGTTGAAAGTAGGTGAAATCGAGTAATTAGGTGAAATCGGGAGAAATTAAGTGAAATCGAGTTAAATGGATTTAAAGTTGAATCTGATAATAATATAAATGGGCTCATGGATTAAATGGGTTTAACCCATTAAAATGATATAAATGGGTCTAAAACCCATTAAGCCCATTTAACTTTTAGCCCATTTGACCAAAACCCATTTTCATTTTAGATGGGTTGGGTTGGGTTAACCCATTAAACCCAACCCACTTTGACATCACTAATACTATCACATCATCATCATCATAATTATTCATTTATTTTTAAATTTTAAAATTATAATAATTTATTTATTTTTTAAATTTTAAAATCAAATATTTTAATTGTCCACTAATACACAAATTAGTTAATATGTGAAATACACAAATTAAATAATATGTGATAAGAATATTAACACTAATTCACATATTGAAAAAATTAATACATTTCAGTTATAATAAAAAATTATATATAAAAAAGTGCTTGCAAATTTGTGTATTATATATAAACACTAAACCACCTCAACAATAATTTTAATTCATTTATAATTAAATATTAATTTAATTAAAACCAAATATAATTAAACTACACTTTAATCTACTTTAATTGAAAAAAAAGAAATCATCACGTTTTAACCGAAGAAAAAAAAACATCTTAATCTTCATACCTCCTCTTTTCTTACCTTGAACCGATCAAATTTTATCTCCATCCCCAAGTTTTGCGCAAAGTTCTTGGAAATGGTGGCTTCTAGTGAAGCCACCTCGGCAATAATTTAAATTTTATTTATAATTAAAATTCAATTTAATTGAAACCAAATAAAATTAAACTACACTTTAATCTATTTTAATTGACAGAAAGGCATCACTACGTTTTGACAGAAGATAAAAAATATCTTCACACTACAAAAGAACGTGCGGTTTCCAACGGACTGGACAACAGATCCGTCCGTTGGAAACACTTACCAACGGATTTTAACGGATTTGGTGAAATTTTCAACGGGCAAAAATCCGTTGCAATCCGTTACAAATTCCAACGGAATTGTAACGGATATTATCCGTTGCAATTTTCGTTGAAATCCGCTGCTATTTTTAACGGAGTGTAACGGATTACTTCCGTTGGCCTCGTCTGTTGGAAGGTCCATTAGAAACTGGGGAAAAGGATTCCAACGGGCGTCCGTTGCACTTTCTAACGGATGCCCGTTAGAAATAGCAACGGATGCCTATTGATATTGTGAATTTCGAGGTTCAACTGTCGAATTAAATTACCGCGCAGGAGAAATGCGCATCCGTTGCTATTTCCAACGGGCATCCGTTGGGATATTTGCTATTTATATCGGTACCTAGGGTTACCCCAAATCATAAATTACAACCATCTTAATATCTATTGTTGAATCCAAAATAACTTTTATAAATTGTTTCACCGTCGGGATCGGGAAAAGGATTCCCGATGGTGTTACAGTTTATAAAGGTTGTTTTGAATTTGATAATAGATATAAAGATGTCGATTGTAAAGTTAAAGTTACCTCAAATATCACAATGTCTAATGTCGAACCTAAAACGTCCTTCTGAAACTGTTTCACCGTCGGAACCGGGTAAAGGAATCCAGACGGTGATTCAGTTTAAGAGGGGTGTTTAGGTTCGATAATAGACGTAAAGATGTCGAGTGTAAACCTAGAGTTACCTCAAATCATAGGTTCGACAAATATCTCAATGTCTAATGTCGAACCTAAAACACCTTTCTGAAACTGTTTCACCGCCAGAACCGGGAATTGGAATCCAGACGGTGGTTCAGTTTAAGAGGGGTGTTTTTGGTTCGATAATAGATTTAAAGATGTTGATTACGGTTTTTGTTCACTATTACACATCGAAATTAAATGAATTATACTTATGAAATCGTAATTCATAACATCTAACTATTATAATATGAAAAAAATAACGAATTTGTAAGCACTTGCTTTAGGCATTAACCCTTTGGTTAAGATTTCAATGGGCATCCGTTGGAACTGGCAACGGATGACCATTACAATTTGCAACGGATGCCCGTTGGAATTTTTAATTTCGAGGCCGCCGGTTGAAACTAATTCACGTGAACCTTCTTCAACGGTCATCCGTTGCAACTTTCAACGGATGACCGTTGGAAA
>CM071863.1:49979273-49998358 GCA_036759665.1 Gynandropsis gynandra
TCGTCTTCGAATCGAAATATATATAGATCAAGAGAGTGGATGTATAGAAGAAAAGATCATGTAACCAAAGAGATAACGCAAGAAATCTTACACGGATTGGAGCAATTCCTGAGTTTTGCATCGATGCAGCCTTTGTGTCAAGAACGCGGGACAATGTTATGTCCATGCAAAAGATGCAAAAACATGAAGTATCGAAGTCAATAAATTGTTTGCAAACATCTTTATAAGGTGGGTTTCGTTGAAAATTACGAAATTTGGTTTTTTCACGGCGAAGATTGCGGTGTTAGAGATAGTGTGCAAGATGCACAAGTACAATGAAATGAAGAAGTTATTTATGAAGAATCAACGACCAATCCATATGTGGAAATGGGGTCAGATGCTTTTCCTATAACTGTTAATGAATAAACGCATGAAGAGATGCCGAACATCGATGCACGTCGATTCTTCAACCTATTGGATTCGGCGAAACAGCCTATATACGAAGGTTGTCGTGAAGGTCAGTCTCGTTTATCTTTATCTTCAAGATTGATGAGTATTAAAACAGACTAAAATGTGGTTGAAAATTGTATGGATTCATTTTGCAAAACAATGCGAGAATATTTACCGGAACATAATCAAGCTCTTGATACATACTATGAAACAAAGAATGTGTTAAAAGATTTGGGAATGCCACATGAGAAAATTGATATTTGTAGAAACAGTTGCATGTTGTTTTGGGGAAATGATAAAGACTTGTTGGAATGCAAGTTTTGCGGTGCAAGCAGATTTCGGCCTAAAAAAACCATCTTCACGTAAATATGTACCATACAAGAAAATGTTCTATATGTCTGTTGGAAACAGGTTGAGAAGGTTATATTAATAAAAAAAACCACTGCAGCAATGAGATGGCACACAAAACACTCAACGGCCGAAGGTATAATGCAACATCCGTCGGATGGTAAGGCTTGGAAAGATTTCAATGAAATTTTTCCCGAGTTCGCGTATGAAACGAGAAACGTCTATCTTTACTTATGCACGGATGGTTTTAGTCCCTATGGACAATCTGGAAGTCAATATTCTCTGAGGCCAGTGATTTTGTCCCCGTAAAATTTGCCTCCCGAGATGTGTTTGAGAAGAGAGGTAATGTTTCTGGCGTTGTTGATTCCAGGACTAGAACATCTGAAGAAAAGTTTCGATGTCTTTTTGCAGCCCTTAATTCATGAATTACGACAGTTGTGGAACGAAGGAATCCTTGCTTATGACGTCAGTACTAAGCAAAATTTCACATTGAAAGCGGTCTTGTTATGGACAATTAGCGATTTTCCTGCCTATGGAATGTTATCTGGATGGAGCACGCACGGAAGATTGGCATGTCCATATTGTATGGAGGATACAGATGCATTTCGACTAGTACATAGTAAGAAACCATATTGGTTTGATTGTCATAGTAGATTTCTTCCTCGTGGCCATGCTTTCCGGAAAGATAAAAAAACATTTTCGGAAAAACATGGTACAAAAAGAAGAAGCACCGTGCATGCAAACCGGAACAAAAATCCTTTACGAAAGATTGAACACAATGGGTGATTTACAAGAATTGGTTGAATGCGGTGGAGATCGTGGGCATCGTAAACCAAAAGGTCAAGGTGAATGGCATAACTGGTATAAACGTAGTATCTTTTGGGAACTACCATACTGGAAATCATTGATATTACGTCATAATTTAGATGTTATGCATATCGAGAAGAACTTTTTAGATAACATCATAAATACTGTTTTGAATGTGGCGGGTAAAACCAAGGATAATATACAATCAAGAAAAGATTTGAAGTCAATATGCCGAAGAACTAAGTTGGAATTACGAGATGGAAGGTCACATGTCCCGGTATTCAGATTGTCTAGTCCGACGAAAACAACATTATTAAAATGGTTAAAAGAGAACGTTAAGTTTCCGGATGGATATGCATCGAACATTGCTCGTTGTGTGGATATTATTGGTTCGAGGTTGATCGGATTGAAAAGTCACGATTGTCACGTTTTCATGCAGCGGCTCATTCCAATTGCATTTGCTGAGCTCTTACCACAGAATGTTCACGATGTGTTATGTGGAATCAACATATTTTTTAGAGATATATGTTCGAGGAATTTAAAAGGTGATGACTTGGAAGTAATGAAAAACAATATCTCTGAAGTATTATGTGCATTGGAAAAAGTGTTTCCATCTTCATTCTTCGATGTCATGGAGCATTTTCCAATATATTTACCAGATGAGGCAATACTCGGTGGACCAGTTCAATTCAGATGGATGTATCCTTTCGAAAGGTTTTTCTTTCATTTAAAGAAAAAAGCAAAAAACAAAACAGCGGTCGAAGGATCTATTGTCAAACAATACTTGTTGGAATAAATCACATATTTCAGCATATTTTATTTTGAGTCGCATATTCAAACGAAAGAACGTCGTACAGCGGATGATCACACAAACTATTTGTATCAATATAATCCGCAGTTTGGCACAATTCCTGAAATGTTTACACCCATTGGACGTACAGGAGGTAAATTCGATGAATATTAGTTAACACCATAGGAGTATAATCATGTCCACACATATATACTACTTAATTGTCATGAGTTATTACCATTCGAAAGGTGCGTACATTGGTACATATTATAATTTCAATATATATATATATTTGTATATATATACATATATTAAAATGTAACGTATTTTCATTATTCATGATATTTGACGAAGAAATGCTTGGTACATATCCTCATCTAAATGAAAATGAACTCACAGACATGAAAGTTCAACATTATGGATCGTGGTTTAGAGACTACGTAAGTACTCGTGTACACATCTATGTAAATTAATCGCATATAAGAGTATTAATTTGTTTTTTTATACGAACAGGTGAAATGTTCTGATGAAAGACTTCCTAGGTGGATAAAAGATTTGGCTAATGGTCCCGCACGAAATGTCATGTGTTGGCCAATCTTGTTTACTCGCGGCTACACGTACCACACTTACGAATACGGAAAACATATAAGCACATACAACTATGGCGTTTGCGTTAATAGTGATATATAGGGAGATAACTTTTACAGCATTTTGCACCAAATCATACAACTGGAATGTCCCGGTCTCGTTGGTTTGAAGGTGATGCTTTTTAAATGTCAGTGGTTTGACCCAACTGTAGGACGTGGAATACGAAAAAAATCGTTAGGGAGGAATTGACGTCAACCCGACACGACAATATGGTAAGTATGATCCATTCATCACAATAGATCAAGCATCAAATATGTATTCATCACAATAGATCAAGTAGATCAAGTATGTTACGTGCAATATCCAACAACATTGAAACGTCGAAGAGAGGAGTGGTGGGACGTAGTAAAGATAAAGCCATGAGGGATCATAAGCTCTGATGATAAAGAAGATGCATTGCAACCCGATCATCCGCAACCGATTCGCTTAATTGATACAGATTGCGAGGAGATTCTTGCGAGAAATGACATAGACAGAGAACTCATACGCGATTATGAAGACGTTGAACCGGAAGATGCAGAAGATGAAAACAGCGATGAATTCGATGAACAAGCAAAGGAAGACTCACCCATCGATGAATCTACTGAAGAAGAAATTTAAATACAATAATGTCTATTATGTGTAATAAATGTAGACGATGTGTTGTAAATGAATTGTAACATTCATAATGTGTAATCGAACAATCGAAATGTTAATACAATCGAATAGGTTACGTAAACGATGTAGTAAAACATAGAATTATCTAATACCAACGGACATCCGTTGCAAATCGGTAACGAATGCCCATTGATACACGAATTAGCTCCCGACACTTAGCAAAATTTTCAAAGTTTTCCATATTTCCAATGGCTATCCGTTGGTAATGTGTAACGGATGCCCGTTAGAAATATTCCAACACGCATCCGTCGGTAAGTTGTAACGGACGCCCGTAAAAATATTTCCAACGGGCGATTTAATCCTTCCGTTGCGATGACGTATTTTCCAACGGGCATCCGTTGGCATTTCTAACGGATGCCCGTTGGAAATTTTATATATATAAACCCGTTGAACAGTTCTTATTTCAACACAAATCACAAACCAACACAAATCACAAACCCGATTCACCCACAAATAGGTAGTTTTCTTAGAGAAATGATGAGACCGAGACGTTTTATAGGTACGGGGGGTTTATTGGCTGGTTCTGCGGGAGCTCCTCCTCCGCCGCCACCACCACCATATCGTCCTTCGTCACCAGAATCGACACCGCCGATATTTGATGACGATGACGATATGATAGATATCGATTCGTTGATCGATGATTTCGATGGGCGTCCAACCCTTCAGATCATCAATCTAGAACATTCTCCAGAGACGTTATGGTAAAAAAATAATATTTTGATTTGCTTCATTATACGTTATAAATATTATCTAACTTTGTGTTGTTGATTTGCAGGTTTGATGTTGATGATGTACTCAAACACACCAACAACCTCATCATACAAGGGTCCTTACATGACGAATTGTACTACTCCTGGCAAGTTACGCCAGAAGTTGTGCGCTAGCGATGGTGGCGCACTTTTATTGTAAGTTTTTTTAATTTAATTTCAACTTTTTAGTTATATATATATATATATATTATAAAACTAGCAATTTTATAACTTTGTTTGCAGCGTTCATTCAGATGGAAGCGAAAGGATACGTTGCGCATCTACACAGCATGGATACGCGACATGTAGGTTCGGATGCGCCTAATGATGAATGATGCGAAACGCAACTACTACGTCAACAATAGTAAACCGAGATGGGCAACAGAGGCGGTCTTCAGAAAAATAATTCAGCATTGGGAGTCCCTTGATTTCAAGGCCAAGAACGAGAAGGCCAAAAAATGTCGCTACGGTGAGAAGGTTCCCAGAGATGGTCTGCATCGCCATACTTCGAGATCAAAATCCTTTCCGAAACGAAGAAAAGAATTGGTAAATTTTTTTTATTTAATTTTTTTGTTTATTTAAATATTTATCTAACTACATTTATTTTTTATTATAGATGCAATGGATAGGAAGAGAACCAACTCTTCTTAAGCTGGTATTAGAAACCCATGCCAAGAAGAAGTCGGTTGTCGGGGAAGAGGCCGACGAACCCGAACTCGTCGATCCTCGAGCAGAGTGAACCGTGCGAGCTGTGACCGAGAAGATCACACAACAATCTCAAGCTTGCGGTTCAAGCCCCGACGACCTCAATCCTTTACAAAAGGACAAAATTCATTTAGAGGTAAAAGTTTATTATTTTATTTCTCAATTATTAATAAAATAATTTGTTAAATCTTATGTTACTTTTGTTTTTTTTTTGTAGTCGGTGAGACCGTATAAGAGACGTCTATACGGTCTCGGGGCGCTTCAAAAGGATATCATCGAGGACGCCACGACGGTACCTCGCGTAGTGCAAGAGAGTTTTTCGCAACAACAGCGGATCCAGGAGCTCGAAGCCAAAGTTCAGCACTTGGAGAGCGTCATCGAGTTGATGGGGCAAAGGAAGGGATCAACGTCGCATCAGCCAGAACTGGGTCCCGATTCAGATGCAACGCCATCTCGAGGTGATGGCGATCATAGAGACGATATCGACCCCGCCGATTTAACGAAATGTAATAGGGTAGATTAACGTAGTTTTAGTTTTAGTTTTTTTGTGAACAATTTAATATTTTAATTAAAAAAATTTTATTTTAAAAAATATTTGTAATTTTCAAATTTTATTTTTTTTATTTTTTTCAAGCGTTCCAATGGATGCCCGTTGGAAAGTCTAACGGGCATCCGTTGGACTCTATTTTCCCGCCAAATGCTAACGGACGTCCGTTGCCCTTTCTCACCACTTTGCAACGGACGTTCGTTGCTCTTTCCCGCCATTTTGCAACGGATGCCCGTTAGAAATCCAAATTTCCGCTCATTTTTCCTGCGTAAATAGCAACGGATGCCCGTTGGAAGGCTAAATTCCCGCTCATTTCCCCACGTGGATGGCAACGGACGTCCGTTGAAAGTTGTAACGGACGCCCATTGCCCTTTTCCAACGGCCCTCCGTTGCAAGTTTGCAACGGTCATCCGTTACAAATCTTTCCAACGGGCGTCCGTTACCAGTTTTCCAACGGAGTCGTCCGTTGAAATGTCCGTTACAATGTTGCAACGGATTTTATCCGTTGGAAGACCGTTGTGAATTGCAACAGATCGGAATTTCCAACGATCGATTCCCAACGGACGGGAATCCATTGCCATCCGTTGGAAAGAGCCCTTTCCAATGGAATTTAGGCATTTTCCAACGGATATGTCCGTTGGAAAATGCCTGTTTTTTGTAGTGTCATACCTTCTCTTGTCTTACCCTGAACCGACCAAATTTAATCTACATCCCCATGTTTTGCGCTCTGTGTGCTCTTAAAAAACTTATATATAAAAAAATTCTTACAAATTGTGACTTTTGGTGAAGCCACTCAGCAATAATTTTAATTTCAGTTATAATTAAAATTCAATTTAATTGAAACCAAATAAAATTAAACTACACTTTACTCTACTTTAATTGAAAAAAAAAGACATCACCACGTTTTGACCGAAGAAAAAAACATCTTCATCTTCATACCTTCTCTTCTCTTACCCTGAACCGACCAAATTTAATCTTCATCCCACGTTTTGCACTCTGTGTGCTCTTCTCATCGAGCTCTCTCTCCTCGTCAATTTCTCTACCACTCGATCTTTCCCTTCTCTCTCTCTCCATCCCGCAAGGTGTCGATTACCCTCTACACAATTTTTTTTCCTTTGCTTTTGTTTCACGAACATGGTGAATGTGTTTGGTTTTGGACAGCCGCATGGTGCATCGGTTGTTCCATCCTCTGTGAGCCTGATCCTACTAAGGCTCTTAACCGCCAGATATGTGTTGTTTTCTCCCTTTGTTTGCACTGCCTCCTCTAAGCAAGTCTTTCTTTACTTTTTTTCAATATAGAGTAGGGTTAATTTAGATTTGAACTTGATGTTGGAATGATATATATATATATATATACAGATCAAATGCTTCGCCAAATTTTGTTCGGTTATTTGCATTGGTTTGATTTGAACTTGATGTTATGATTCTTTCCTTTCCGACGAACGGGAATTCTTCTGAAAGTGCATATGCATTTCACCGTGGGATATTTTGTTCATCAAGATCTTGGTGATGGTTATGGTAAAATTATCCTTTCCTTTTCCCTTCTGATTCGTTTCTTGCGTTGGCATATCCTTTTGTTTTTTGCTTAAATCATTCTTGAGTTTTTTTTTTATGATGACTAGGATATTTCATTGATTAGGCTGTATGAAGTTGATTTTCCTGAGTTTGAGTGCATAACAACTCATTACCTCACTGAAGAGATGCAGATGTCGATGACTGAATCCTAAGAGTTTCAATGATGCGGAAAATATATTTTTTTGAGTAGACGATGGACCAAAGGTAATTGTTTCGTTTGGATTATTCCTGAGTTGTCTTTTTTTATGTTGGCAAGGACATTCCATTGATTAGGCTGTATGAAATTGGTTTTCCTGAGTTTGAGGGAGAAAGTTCGATAAGTTTGCTTATTCTAGAGTTGGATATTTTCTATATGATCAACAGTTTTGATACAAGCGTTGGAAAACAACTCCTCACCTCACTGGAGAGATACGGATGTCGATGTTTGAATCCGAAGAGTTTCGATCGAGATACGGGAAATATATTCTTTAGAGTAGATGATCGACCGAAGGTAATTGTTTTGTTTGGATCATTCCCGAGTTTTTTTTTCGATGTTGGCTAGGATATTTCAATGATTATGCTGTATGAAATTGGTTTTTCTGTTTGAGTGCAGAAAGTTTGATAAGTTTGTTGATCTAGAGTTGGATATTTTCTATATGATCTATAGTTCGATACAAGCGGTGGAAAACAACTCCTCACCTCACTAAAGAGATGCAGATGTCGATGTTTGAATTCGAAGAGTTTCAATCGATCGATACGGGAAACATATTCTTTGAAGTAGACGATCGACCGAAGGTAATTGTTTCGTTTTGCTCATTCCTGAGTTTTTTTTTTGATGTTATATCTTTCAAAACTAGTTTTCAGCCATGATCAGCTTTATGTTGCACTTTCAAGAATAACTTCGGCGAATGGACTAAAGATATTATAATAGATGTCAACTCAACAGATAGTTCAGAGGTGACAAATGTTGTCTATCGAGAAATTTTTAACGGTTTTCCAAAATCACAAGGTATGTAGACAAATATAGTTCTTTAAATTCACATTGGCTATCTTCAATCATACATTGTTATTCCTTACAAATCACATTGATCAAGGTCGTTTCTATGCGGGTTGACATCATATACAAAATGTTGTTATTGGTTTATTACAATTATTACTTATGGTTGGTTCTAATACATTTTAAATTATATGCATCGATACATGTTATTATATGTTTTTTCCATAAGTTATGTCCTAACATTTTCTTCGTTTATAATGTTTCAGGAGATATTGCACATCTGCATTCATTTTATGGATCAATCCATTTCTCTTAAATGCACCCATCACAAAACAGATCATCAACATGTTTTTTCTTTCGTTATTATCCACAGACGATATTGACATCTGTAATATCCACCATATTTAATTAGTTTTTCCCAAATTCTTCTATAATCACTTTTTTCATATGATTCACATTTTTCTCTATTCATATATATTTCCACTATATAAGACAAATTTATAGCATAATTGAATTTTATTAAAAATTCTTGCATAATTCCAATATATTTGTAAATAAAATTATATATATCATCGTTCGCGTATCGCGCGAGATTTTTTGTAATAAGAAGAAAAAGGAAAGAAAATAGTGATACATGTTTAATGTTTAATGCTATTCAGTCTATGAAACATCATGTGCGTCATTCTACTTTTGAAAAGGATAAGTTTCTTCGGTTATAATTATTTGAGGTCGGAACAGGAAATTAATCGTCAAATTAATGTATCTACATGATAATTCCATATTGTGATTTTGTAAGATAATTTGTCTCGTGTGTGTGCCCTTCCCACTTGCCTCCACTAAAACTATATTAAAGATGAAATGATATCATCTTTGGGTGGTTGGTCCCCTCACTTCAATGTGTATGGTATATAATCTTATTGAAATCTACATTATGTATGCATTATTATTGAATAAATGGTAGGTTTGGTATCAACATATAATACCATTTTTACATGGGCCTATAGTTGTGGTTTGCTGTCATTCCTTTTTCCCATCTTTTTCAACCACATCTTGCGTTGTTTCAACCAAAACCCAATAAGACAAGTATAATGCTTGCTTTGATTGATGGATCCAAAACTTAAAGAAGAAAATGTTGTCTATAATGGCTTAGCATACACACATATGTATATGTATATGTATATGTATATGTATATGTATTAATTATCGAATCCAAACACAAAGTAGTAAACTCGTATGCTCTTTTATCTTTCTAGGGTATTGACCTATACACTTACTTCCGTTCTCCAGTTTAAACTTTAATACATCACACACACATATATATATATATATTCCTTTTACAATGCATTATTCTCTATGGTGGAATCAACTATATATAGTGGATGTCATCAGGGGCTTGAACTTAGATTTTCCATTACCAGTGCCCTTAATATTTTACTTGGTATATTTATATGTACATATATAAACAGTTGGCTTACAAAGGAATTCAGTTTTGAGCAAAGGATCTTGATATAATAATTGCAACCGAAGAGAGATTTTATCTACTAAGAACGGATTAGAAGATCACACCTAAATATGATCAAAGAACTATAACCTCAGCTAAGCTCGTGTATACCTTTTTTATGTGTTTATTTTGTTTCTTTAACCGGCCGGTGTGGATAAATCTTGCACTCAATGGAACAAAAGGGGCCATGGACTACATTTACTTTTCAAACCGAAAGGTGGGTTTCACTTTAAATGTATAGTAAGAAAAATTAGTAGATAGTGATTGCGATATGACTTTTTTTTCTGATTTATACTACTGTTTATCATTATAAATATATATATATATATGTAAAATCAGATATACAAATGTAGGGTCATCGATATTGTTAGATGTTAGGCATAAGAACAAAGTAGACCGACCCACGAATCAATTCCGATATGATGATGATGATGTATTCGTACACCTTTTCCAGGGCCCGCTTTGCAAGGCAAAATTCATGGCCCAAATTTTTATTGACTATATATTAATATATGGACATATTTAAAATTATATATATAAATTGATAAAAAATTATTTAATTGAAAAGTTTAGATATATTCAAAAATGTATATATAACACCTTCTTATGTATACTATTGTTATCATTATTAATCTTCGTGAAAAAATCCAGAAAACGTGGATCTCTTGGGACTCTAAAAGGACAACAATGTACGTAGTAATGGTCCTTTTTTCTCCTCCTTTGTTCCTATCCAAATCCAATGTATGTATATGTGGGCCATGTGTCACTCTCTACATTGTCCACATTTCCTTGACGCATCAGTTCAAATCGAATTTTGGAACGCAGCAGATTGAGATATATATATATATATAATGTAGAAAATGTTAAAGAAATGAAATCTTGTAACATTATATCTATAAAAGCCTAAAGATGATTGATCACAGCATATGTTAAGTTGTCTCTGTCTCTACATACCGTCACGATTATGAGATGCCCACTTTCTTACTTTTTTACCAAAAAAATGTAAATTAAGTCGGTTCCCATATGAATTATTGCGTCGAATCTGCAATAACTTTTTTTTTAATCTCTAAAACGTCAAATATTTCTTTATACCTTATGCTACTCATTTTTTCTGTAAACAAAATATTAACGGAATGCATATATAAACAAGACACAACTTATTGTTGAAAACGGTCATATATATATAATTCATTTTATGTCACTAATAACCTAAAAAAATGGAAAAATTATCTGCAATTACATTTTTATTTGTAAGAGTAAACAAAATTGATTTGAATTCATCCTAAACATTAAATTATTCACGAATTTAAATTGGGAAACTATAAATAAAAATTTTCTTTAGTTAAAATTTTATTTACTAGTTAATGGGTATTTGCATGTATCCGAAAGTTTGTAAAATTCCTTTAATTTTTTAAGTTTTAATATAGAATTATGTGTACGAATACCCGTGGGTATGGGTACGCAAACAATTAAAATTGTGAATTAATAACTAAAATTTGAATGTAATCTTTATTTTTTTATTCTAATGTTTTCGTATATGCCTCAAAATAATTTTGTTTTTTGTAATTAATGGGTGTTCTTTTAATGGTTTCCGTGCTAACAGGATTATTAATCATACCCTTTTTAGAAAATATTAATAAGTTCCAAAATCCTAGAGGATAATTAAATTTGTAAAAATACGAATACTCGGAAACAATATTTTAAATATCACTAGTCTATAACTCACACAACATAATCATCCTCTTCCTCGTCAGATTGATTACATGTTCTAACAATCTTAGCGATTCTACCATAGAATGATACTTTATAGCCCGATCGTGCGTGACCAAAAGAATATGATTAAAAGAGAGCATAACATAAACTAAATATTTTAAAAATAAAACTAAACATATAAAATTGTAAAAATAGACATTTATTCTTAAATTATATTTTAACATATTTTTTATGGTAAAATTTTATAAATACTTTTTCAAAAAATAATGATAGGGTTGAGTTTAGATGTCAAGTTGGGATGTGGGATCAAGAGGGACCCATACTTTGTCAAAAAAAAAAAAATCGTCTTAAAGTTGGCCTCTTCTCTCCCGACAATGCCTTTCGTTTATGATCTTCTCCCTCTGGGCCCCTCTCTTTCTGTCTCTTTTTTTAATGGTAAGGACTCGTTCGTTTTAGACTTTTTCCTTTATTCCAAATGACTACTGTTTCATGATTCCAAATAAGTTTTTTAATTTTTAATAATTGTTAAAGAACATGTTATTCTTTGTCTCAATTAGTTTGTTCGCAGCTTCTACATGTAGAATATAAGATATATCTTTCTTACAAATTAGAATTCTAATATTGAAATATATATTATATTAATTGAACTACAGATAATAATATAGTTTTTTTTTTCTGGGTAAAAATCAGTTCTTGCATTAATTGGCCTGGAGTTCGGTGTAGTGGAACAGTATTCGTAGCAGAAACATAAACTTTCCTTTATATTCAAGATATATATACTAATAATATATGTATGTAAATCCTAAAATGTGTAAAATCTCTAATATTGTTCATAACTTAATTTAAATGGTAATATTTTAGACATGATGATGGTATACAACGTGAGTGCTTTATTTATATTAGACATGATGATGGTATAAAATCCCTTCTTAAAATAATCAATATTTAAGAAGGGATAATCCACCGTCAGGACATGCCACAAAAACAACTGAACAAAGCTCACGCTGCAAATTATACTTATACTACCCCATACATTATCATGTTACCATAATACAATTTCGATATATATATATATTTATTTATTTATATGAGCCGTGAGATCACGTATCCAACCCACCGCCCTTTTACGTATAGATTGACGTAGGAGCTTAAACAAATCAAACAATTATCGAAGTGACGATGATCAGGGATTATAGAGATATGCATCTCCTTATATATGTATTCATTCTTTATATAATAAAACTATATATATATAACGATGGGTTTAGTCATCATGAATGGCGTCAATATTTAAAACAAAAAATAACGAATATATGAAAATATATTTAATAACACCGAGAAAAGTCTTAGATTATTTTCTCAAAAGATTCATATTAACTGAGATCCAAACTAAAAATGAATGAAAAAAATTATATTAACGTTATTTATAAGATATTGTTAGGATTATGTTTAAGTTTCAGATCGTTGAGAATTTCAAGGATTGAAAATTTTATTTGGATATTTACAAAATCAAACTGGAAAAGTACGAGAAGAAAGCACTACAAGAAAAACAGGTTTTAGGAACCGAAAAATCAGTTCCAATCCGTTCCTAAACCAGTTTAGAGACGGATTAGAGACGACCAGTGGTAGTATCCAATCGCGCGACTCTAATTTTTTTCAGTCTCCAATCCGTTACTAATTAGGGACGGAAATTTTAGTCTCCAATCCGTCCCTAATTAGGGACCGGAAAAGTAGTCCCCAATCGGTCCCAGGATTTGGAAACGGACAACAAACCGTCTCCAAATTTGGAAACGGCAAACATCCGTTTCCAATGTTTTTTTAAAAATAAAAAAAATAAAATTTTTAAATTTAATCAATTACATTAAAAGATAAATATTAGTATTACATAAATTTAAAAGTTCGATTACATTACATTCCGATTACATATTTTTAAAAGTTCGATTACATTACATTAATCCGATTACATATAATCCTAAGCCGTCCGATTACTCCTCGTCGGAATCACTGTTCTGAACTGCATCCCAATCGATGTTAGGCATTTGCGCTTTCATCATGCGCAGAAGCTTATCCATACGCCTATCTGATCGTTCAGCACGCTTTTTTGATAGTTCAGCCTCCTTTAGTGCTTGTTCTACGCGCCTGTCGGATGCTTGGAACCTTTCGTCCATTTGATGTCGGAGCTCGTAATCCACTTTTTCTTTACCTTTGGATGAAGTTGAATGTTTTGAGGACATTGCTCCAAGTCCGAAAATACGACCTTTGTAGGGCGTAACTTGCTGTAAAACAAATACCGAGAATTAATAACATTTCTAAATAATGAAATTAGATCATAGTAGAATGTAATTATTACCTCGAGATACAACTCGTTGTACTCTTCCTGACTAAGAGTAGTTTGTGAGCCGTCTTCTCTCGGGGGAATTTGCGATACTCGCTCCGATGCCATGTTTTATTCTTGCATTTGACACATGGACGAACAACGTACCCGTTTCTTTGTAAACTTGTTGATTCGTCGCCATTGTCATAAACTGTGTGACGCCTTCTATAAACTCTTTCGATACGCTTTGAGATTCTGGATCAATTCTTCTGTACATCCATTGTCTAGAATCGAAAATTTTCGATCTTGATGAAGATGCCATTATATCGCAAACACTATAGAAGTTATGGGGTGAAAAATATGAGAGTAGCTTATGAAAAACGGATCAATGGTTGAGGGGTTAAATAGATTATTTATACACGGATTAGGAACGGATTAGGGACTAAGAGATTAATTTTCCGAAAAATCGTCCCTAAACCGTCCCTAAATCTGTTTTTGAAGTCCTAAATTTAGGGACGGTTTCAAATCCGTCTCCAAATTTGGAGACGGACATGTCATCCGTTTCCAATTTTGGAGACGGATGGTTTGCCGTATCTAATCGGTTCCCATTTAGAAACGGATTAGACACGACTCCTCGGTACCCAAATTTGGGGACGGATTAGTGACGGATTTCGTCGTTCGTCCCTAATCCGTGTCTAATCCGTTTCTAAATTTAGGGACGGAAATGTCGGTTCCTAAATTCCGTCCCTAATTTCCAATTTTCTAGTAGTGAAGGAGGTAGTTGAACCTGAAGACTAGGTGAATATGTTCCTGTGTTTACGCAAATTTTTAGTGTGTGAGCATACTTAAATAGAGATTGTAACATTTAGAGTGAGGTGTTGAGAAAGTGCGACAATAATTGATAATTCATCAATAAGTATTGCAAATGCATTTTAAGAGATACAAAAACCCATTTGTGAGTGAGAAACAATAAATTGTTTGTTTACAGTTTAACTCATGAGAAGTTATTTGTGGAAGCGTTAAATACTTTGTACTGAAAAACAAGTGTATTTAAAAGACTGATTCGTGAATAAAATCGGTATTGTTTTCTAATATCTAATTTCTCTATTTATAATATCTATCAAAGTTTTCTTCCTATTATTCTCAATTAGTATCATAGCAGGTGAACAAATATTAGAGTAAATCTAATTATTGGTTTGAGATCCTAGAAGACGATATGGAAGTACCATGAGATTTGTACTCTTTTGGAAAACCAATTATGCTATAAGTTTCAAACTATGGATACTGGAAAGTGAAGATGCGCTCTAGTATAAGAGGTATCGACGAAGATGCGTGAAGTGCGGTAAAAACGGATGGAATCCACCAACAGTGATAGATGAACATGTGAATATCAAGGAGAAACCTCCGGATTAGTGGACACCGAGTGAGAAAAGAAACTTGACCTTTAATTCAAAAGCACTTACTATTATTTTCTTATTTGTAGATATCAATGAATTTAAGCAAATTCAAGGATGTGAATGTACAAAGGATGCATGAGATACCTTGGAAAATATTCATGAAGACACCTTAAATGTTAAGAGAACTCTTCTTGATATTTTGGATTATCAATTCGAAAAACTGGAAATGGGAGATTATGAGAGTGTCAAAGAATTTAGCAGTAGGATGAATGCAATTGCTAATGAAGTAATTGTACTTAGTCAAGCATTTGATGACAAGAAGCTAGTGAAAAAATTACTTTAGTTTTTGCCCAAAAGTTTCATGCTCAGAAGGCAACCATGAATATGTCATTAAATACCGACATAACAAGCATTAAGGACACAAACAGTTTAATTGTAACAAAAAATTCTGGTATGATTCAGGTAAATATCCACAACTCAAAATATAAAAAATTGGATACAGAAAAATGATCTTCATTGCAATATGGCTTATATTTCTGCTCAAAAGTATAAATCAAACATTTGATATTTTGATAGTGGATGTTCTAGGCTCATGATAGGTATAAGAGAACTTTTATCAAACTTTGCTGAAATAAAAAATATTGGGGTGTTATTTTTTGAGATGGAAACAATGGAAAAATTCTTGGCAAAGGAGATGTGCAAATTCCTGGACAAGCTTTTCTGAGAGATGTGAAATATGATGTTGGATTGATGAGGAATTTGATTGATATTAGTCAACTATGTGACAGAAACCATAAGGTTCAGTTTAATCAAAAGGAATGCTTAGTGATGAATTCTGATGATAAGTGTGTTCTTACTGGTGCAAGGTCATCAAACAATTATTATATTTGGATTTAATAGAAAGTTTGGTTCAAGGTAACATAAGACAACCTATCATTGTGACATCAAAGAGTAGGGTATATCAATTACCGTTCACTGGTAAAATTATCTAGCTCAAAAATTATTAGAGGTATGCCTAAATTGAACCTTGATAAATCTGACACGTGTAAGTCTTTTCAATTAGGAAAACAAGTAAAGGTTCATCATAAGAATATTTCTAGAGTTAAGATTGAAAAAAAAAATACTAGAATTAATTCATATGGACTTGATGGGACCAATGAAAATAGAAAGTTTTGGTGGAAAAATATACATCTTTGTTGATGATGATGATTTTTTAATGTATACTTGGGTTAAATTTCCGAGAGAAAAATCTAAAAGCTTCGAATTATTTCATTATTTGTTCTTGCAGTTGAAAGATACCAAAGGTAGTATAGAACGAATTCAAAGTGATCATGGAAGAGAGTTTGAAAATGATGCATTCCATAACTTTTATTTGAAACATGGGATTGAACATGAATTCTCTACTCCAAAAAATACCACAACAGAATTGTGTGGTTGAAAGAAAGAATAGGACTCTTCAAGAAATGGCTCTTGTTTTGCTTCATGCAAAATCTATTTCGATTCGTTTTTTTGGCAAAAGCAATAACACAGCTTATTATATCATAAATCGAGTTTATGTATGACCGTGTATGTTCAAACACCATATGAAATTTGGAAAGATAAAAGCCCAAATTTGAGTTATTTTCAGATTTTTGGGTGTACTTGTTATGTCTTTAATGACACGAAATATCTTGAGAAATTTGATGCAAAAAGTGATGAAGGAATATTGCTTGGATATGGAACTAATACAATTGCTTACATAATTTATAATTTGTGAACAAGGTCAGTTTTTGAATCTGTAAATGTTGTGTTTGATGAATATCATCTAACTGAGAAAATTGCATTTCCTTTTTCTGTAGATTCGGTTCAAGTGGATTCTAGGCGAGGAGTTTATGTTACAAGTGTACCTAACGAATTGGATTCAAATGAAGGTAGTGGAAGAAGAAAATAATGTGAATAAGCGTCAAACACATGGGAGGGAATTGTCAACTATTCACCGTAATCATTCTATTGATTATGGCATTGGTGATATTGGTGATAATAGAAGAACACGAGGTAAACATAAAGTAAATTATCATGATATGGTCAAATTTGTATGTTTTACATCTCAGACAAAAGCTAAGAGAGTTAGTGATGCACTAAATGATGAATCATGGGTAAAAGCTATACATGATGAATTAGAAAAATTTATCAGAAATGATGTTTGGGTGTTAGTACCTCGTCCAGTTAATGTTAATGTGATTGGTACAAAGTGGATTTTTAAAAACAAAACCAATGAACTCGGTGAAATTATTAAAAACAAAGCTATATTGGTTGCACAAGGATACACACAAGTTGAAGGTGTTGATTTTAATGAAACTTTTGCCTTTGTTGCTAGATTAGAGTCCATAAGATTATTATTTGGAGTTGCATGCTCTCTTAGTTTCAAGTTGTTCCAGATGGACGTTAAAAGTACATTTTTGAATGGGATTCTGCAAGAAGAAGTTTATGTTTAATAATCTAAATTTTTTGAAGATCATCACCATTTAGATCATGTCTACAAGTTGAAAAGGTTTTATATTGACTCAAACAAGCACCACGCACTACAAGAAAATCAGGTTTTAGGGACTGAAAAATCGATTCTTAATCCGTCCCTAAACCTGTTTGGGGACGGATTAGGGACGACCAGAGGTAGTATCCAATCGCGCGACTCCAAATGCTATCCGTCCCCAATCCGTTCCTAATTAGGGACGGAAATCTCAGTCCCCAATCCGTCCCCAATTAGGGACGGAAAATGTAATCCCCAAACAGTCCCTGGATTGGGGACGAGTTATTTTTGGTCTCTAAAGTTTGGAGACGGACCACACAATCCGTCTCCAAATTTAGAGACGGCGGTCTCCCGTTTCCAAATTTGGAGACGGCAGTCGTCCGTCTCCAAATTTGGAGACGGCATCAGCCCGTCTCCAATTTTTTTAAAAAAAATAAAAAAAAAATTAAATTTTAAAAAGTTCGATTACATTAAAAGATAAATATTAGTACATAAAAAATTACAAGTTCCGATTACATATAATCCTAAGCCGTTCCGATTAGTCGTGGTCGGAATCACTGTTCTGAATTGCATCCCAATCGATGTTAGGCATTTGTGCTTTCATCATGCGCAGAAGCTTATCCATACGCCTTTCTGATCGTTCAGCATGCTTTCTTGATAGTTCAGCCTCCTTGAATGCTTATTCAACCCGCTTCTCGGATTCTTCGAACCTTTCGGATATTTAATGTCGGAGCTCGTAGTCTAATACTTTTTCTTTACCTTTGGATGAAGTTGAATGTTTTGAGGCCATTGCTCCAAGTCCGAAAATACGATCTTTGTATGGCGTAACTTGTTGTAAAACAAATATCGAGAATTAATAACATTTATAAATAGTGAAATTAGATCATATTACCTCGAGATACAACTCGTTGTACTCTTCCTGACTAAGAGTAGTTTGTGAGCCGTCTTCTCTCGGGGGAATTTGCGATACTCGCTCCGCTGCCATGTTTTCAATTTCATCGTGAATGCTTTTCACCTTAGGATCCACCCACGAACCATCTGACTTCTTAACGTACGTACGTTCCAACAATTCTATATACAATGGTTCGTATCCCTTCTCTTTCACCTGAAAAAAATAAACAAGACATAGTTTAATAAAATGTTAATTTTATATAAATGCATAAAGTTGAATAAAACTTACCAGATCTTCGTATACTTCCGCAAAAGAACGAGATCCTGCCGTGTGCACGCTTATCTCGTATCCCGCTCTATCAGAACGCCGGGATTTACTTGCTCGCTCGCTCTTTGCCTTAAATTCTGGGAAATCCCAATGTGCGCACATCTGATCCCAAATATCTTCCGACATTCAATTGGGATTTCCTTTTATATGTCGCTCTGCGTGCAATTTATCTATGATAGACTTGAGACGCTTTGCCGCATTTCT
>CM071863.1:50003074-50015415 GCA_036759665.1 Gynandropsis gynandra
GGGGTAAATCCTCTTAAATAAATATGCTTCCAAACAGTTCTCTCATTAACAAATTTTTCATTCTTCCATTTGACACATGGACAAACCGACGTACCCGTTTCTTTGTAAACTTGTTGATTCGTCGCCATTCTCATAAACTGTGTGACGCCTTCTATAAACTCTTTCGATACGCTTTGAGATTCTGGATCAATTCTTCTGTACATCCATTGTCTAGAATCGAAAATGTTCGATCTTGATGAAGATGCCATTATATCGCAAACACTATAGAAGATATGGGGTGAAAAATATGAGAGTTGCTTATGAAAAACGGATCAATGGTTGAGGGGTTAAATAGATTATTTATACACGAATTAGGAACGGATTAGGGACTAAGTGATTAATTTTCCGAAAAATCGTCCCCAAACCGTCCCTAAAACGGTTTTTGAAGTCCTAAATTTAGGGACGGTCCCAAATCCGTCTCAAACTTTGGAGACGGACGAGCTGCCCGTCTCCAAATTTGGAGACGGATGACCTGCCGTCTCCAATTTAGGAACGACTTACTATTCCGTCCCTAATTGGTCCGCATTTAGGGACGGATTAGGCACGACCTTTCTGTACCCAAATTTTGGGACGGATTAGGGACATATTTCATTTTCCGTCCCTAAACCGTGTATATCTGTTTCTAAATTTAGGGACGGAATTGTCGGTCCCAAATTTCGTCCCTAATCTTGAATTTTCTAGTAGTGACGTGTGTGGTATGATAGACTGATAAGCTTTCTAATCAACAACGACTACAAAAGAGGGGGAGTAGATAAAACCTTTTTTATACATAATGCTGATAAATTTCTTCCGGTAGTGCAAATTTATGTTGATGATATTGTCTTTGGATCAAAATCACAAGATAATGTAAATTGGTTTGTGCAAACCATGAAAAATGAGTTTGAAATTAGTATGTTTATTGAATTATATTATTTTCTTGGTTTACAGGTGAAGCAGCTTGATGATGGATTATTTATGTCTCAAAATAGATATGCAAAAAATCTGGTCAAAAGGTTTGAAATGGAGTAAATGAGTAAATACTCTTATGTCAACCACCACAAAACTCACTAAAGACTCAGAGGAAGAGGATGTATGAGTAAAGTTGTACAAAAGCATGATAAGGAGTCGATTGTATCTTACTGCAAGTAAACCAGTATGTGCTTAAGTGTAGGAATTTGTGTCAGATATCAAACGAAACCTAAGAAATCACATTTGATAGCAGTGAAAAGGACCATAAAATATGTGAAAGTTACTGCAAACTATGGTATTGTGTATACCAATGATACTAAGTGTGAACTTGCTGGTTTTTGTTATGCAGATTGGGGAGACAATATAGATCATAGAAAAAGTACATCTAGAGGTTGTTTCTTTCTCGGAAACAACCTAGTATCTTGGAATAGTAAAAATTAAAGTTCTAATTATTTATCTACTATTGAAGCTTAATACATTGTCTTGGGAAGCTGATGTACTCAGTTAATTTGAATGAATCAGATGTTGATGGATTACGATATGACTTCAAAAACTTTTGTTGCTATGTGTGATAATACTAGGGTAATTTATATTTCAAAAAATCATGTACAATATTCAATAACAAAATATATTGAGATTAGGCACAATTTTTTTAGAGAAAAAGATTGAACAAAAACAAATGATGAGGGTTAAATATGTGTCCATTGAAACGTCAACTGGCAGATATTTTCACAAAACCATTGGATTTAATCGATTTGTTTCTTTAAAAAATCACTAGGAGTTTGTGAAATCTGATTTTTTAAAAATAAATATATATATATATGTTTTGATTGAATAAAAATGATAGGCTTGAAATTTAAATTTGAATGAGAAAGAAGAAATAATGTGTAAGGTTTGTTGCTAGGTTGGTGAACGCTCAATTTTAATATCACTTAAGTCTTGATTAAATACACCTACTCATAGTTTTTAGTCTTTTACTCCTCTAACACTTGAATGTGTGATGATTATTGTTTATTTAATTTGAAACAACTGTAATGAGTATAAGCTTGGGTCTAAATTGAGAGATTTTCAGATTCAGTTATAACGTTCTAGAGGTAAAAAGCAAAGTTTTTGCGTACTCCTCTACAAATGATACATAAGAGTATACCTAAAAAGGTAATATGAGAGTTTGTTATATGAACAAAAGAATATCTAAGCAATGTCTTAGAAGCTGAAGATTAAAAATTTGAATATCTTGCTTTCAAATAAAAAAAAAGTGTTCTAAAGAAGATAAAAAGTGAATCAAAGAATTGAGCAAGTGCACTTAGTTTGGCAAAATAACCTTACCTATTATTTTTTCATTCTACACAGATTTTTTTTAACAATCATTTTTGTTTGATAGATATTTTTTAAATGATAAAAGAGAAAGAGATAGAGTGATTTTTTTAAAAAATAAGTTGGTTCTGAAAATGGTTCAATTGATATGAAAAGTATAGGCTTTTGATTTGATGGGCGTGACAACTGCAGTTATTCTCATTTAAAGATATGGAAATGGTTTTTATTTGAAAATATCTATCTGTTCAGTTTTTTTACCAAACACTGATATTCTTTTCCGAAAGAAAAATGTATCTCTCTGAACTATAAATCCAAGAAAATGACTAACAAAAGAAGCATAGAGGGAAACACATCAAGGAAAAGAGAAAAATTGGATGAAGAAACTTATTTGTACAACAAAGAGAGGGTTTATAAAGATGACCCAAAGATTACAACAAATCCTCCAAAGATTAACGGAAAAAGGTACAAGATGACTGCTACGAAAAAGGTTGCATCTGAAATTTCACCGAAAACTCTCAGCAGAAGATCAACATTATTTACAGATCCGACTTCATCAATGAAAGGATAACCAGAAGGTCTAAAATTGACATCGGATGAAAGATATGGTCCATATGAAACTGAAGACTTATCAGAAACACAAGCTGATCATCAGAGTCATCCAAAAACTTCGAAAATTCCCAATCCTCTAGGTACTTCTAAAATTTCTCCTTCAAAATAATTTTTGAAAACCTTCTACTCGATAATAGGAGTATCAAGGTTTAATACCTTGAAAGAAAGAGAGGTTTAAAGTGAAAGAGGACTAAACATGGGCAACTTAAACATCTTCCTCTGTGGGAATTACTGAATGAAAGATGTGTGACAATAATTGTGATAAATATAGTCCATGTATTCAAAGAACTTATCTATGAGTTTTATGCAAATCTGAACTCAGATATAGATAGGATTGGGTCGAAATCTTATGAACAAGTTTATGTACGGGGGAAGATTGTTAAGTTTAATACAGAAGTCATTAACAAGTTTTTGGGAACTCCAAATGTGGAAACATTAAGGGTCAAAAAATTGGAAATTGACCTTGATATGGATCTTGTTACTCAAGAGTTAATTGGAAATGAGATAATAACTTGGCCGAGATAAATTTTAAATGTCAAGCTCAACTGGGAGTATGATCTCCTTAGCAAGATCTGTAGAACAAACTGGATACCAAACAAGAAAACATATGGTATTCGACATGATACTGCAGTTATGTTGTGTTGCATTAAAAATGGAATTCTAATTAATTTTGGAAAAGTTTTTCTGGATCAGATTATTAGTTTTGGACTTTCAAATGCCAAGAAGTTCATTCTACCATTTCCATGTCTAATCTAGAACATCTTAGTGCAAAAAGTTCCAGATATTATTAGACATGAAGAAAGAGGAGAAAAAGATTCCTCCATGGATCATTTTTTAGAAACGGTATGTAAACAAGATGCTAGCGACTGAAGATGATAGATATAATGAAAATGATGTTAAACAGAGTGTCAACAATTTGGAGAAGCGACTAGCAGGGGTGGTTACGGAAATTCAATTGATCTAAAAAGAGTTGAAAGCGTTAGCCAAGCTGAATCAGGGTAAATCAGAGTAGTAGTGAGATAATCTTAATTTTTGTTCAGTCTAAATAAAGAATTAACGTTTGTTTTTTTGAATTTCCTACCACACAAACATGGGGAGATAAAGGGAGTACAAGTACAAGCAAAGTCGCGGGAAAGAGACCGCAAAAAGGAATTTGTTTTTTTAAGTGCACTTAATTTAATGGATCAAAGTTTCAAACTCTTGCTTTATGTTAGTTGTGGACATATTTGTGAACCTGGCTATTTGTTACTTGATGTTTGTTTATGTTTGGTTTATTTGTTTGAATTAGTAATCTTTGATAATTAATCTGTGTTTGTGTGATAAGAATTCAAATGGAGAGATTACTGATACCACTTATTTAAGGATATTGTTAGGATTATGTTTAAGTTTCAAGTTTTTGAGAATTTCAAAGAGAGAAAATTTGACTTGGTCATTTACAAAATCAAACTGGAAGAGTACAAGAATAAAGGAGGCAGTTGAACCTGAAGACTAGGTGAATTTGTTCATGTGTTTATGCGAAGGTTTGGTGTGGGAGCACACTTTAAAAATGGGTTGTAACATCTAGGATGAGGTGTTGAGAAAGTGCAGCAATAATTGATAATTCATCAATGAGTATTGTAAGTACATTTTGAGATATACAAAAATCCATTAGTGAGTGAAAAACAATAAATTATTTATTACGGTCTAACTTAGAAAAAATTATATGTAGAAGTTTTAAATATTTTGTATTGAAAAATAAATATATTTAAAATATTAATTCGAAAATAAAATTGGTATTATTTTCTATTATCCGTTTTCTCTATTTATAATATTTATCAAAATTGGCTTCTTCTTTTTTTAATTGTAAAATCAATGAATCCTAGATTTTTCTTTTAAAAGGTGGCGAATATGCACCAATAAAGATATATAAGATAATTGTCTTTATTTAAACGTTTGTTGTAGAATTATTTTATTTATATGATTTACATGTTACGTATAGATTTTGGAAATTCACTACATATACACTGAAATATATAATCAAAGAGGAACTGGTGGGTGAAATGGGGCAGGCAGGCAAAGTACTCGGAACCCATTTTGATTTGAAGAATAAGTCATGGTGTGTTTTTTTTCTTTCCATTACTCATAATTGAAAGTGACTATATGAGAGTGGAATTGAAGCGCCACATTCATCGATTTCTGGTAAATTATTGGACGCACTTATCCTCTCTCCCGTTCTTCATTGCTAAAGTATATATATATATATATATATATATATCAATTTCTTATTTTATATACATATATGTGTGTGTTATGTGTGATGTTGAAAACGTTGTTGGACTTATACTATATAACGCGTATTCTCTTGTCATACGTGACTGCCTTTCTCTTTGACATTTTGCGTCCCTCGAGATGCAACGTCTCTAGACACGTCCTACCTCTGGAATACATTTTTCTATTTGATTTCAGACTCTCGGTACGTTATATATCTTCTTAGTTAGATCAGTCTATATATGTTTTAATAATAGTAATACCTTTCTCTAAACAGTGAGATTCGAATTTGGATTATGTTACAATTATTCAAATATCTAACCATTCCATCAAATTCGTTTGGATCATTTTTTAAAACAAAAGTACAAAATTTTAAAAATAAATTAATTCAACCAAACAATAAAAAAATATATTTTTATCCTATATTTAAATTCTTATTTTAAAATTATTCACGACAATTAAAACACATAAAAATATAATAAGTAAAAAATCTATTATTTAAAGAAAAAATATAAAAAAACACTTGCACAACCATAATTTTGTGAGATAGATTTGATATTTTAGAAAAGGTAAATATGGAAACACAATATTTAGTGTAAACTGCTACACCAAATCATATCTCTCCTATTTATATTTAGGTTCAATTTTAAATTGGAATATAAATTCGAATTTTACATAACTGTAATTGAGTAATAATAAATTTAAATAAATTTGATCATTTATTTCGAATTTCGATTTAATTTTAAATTTGAATATAATATATATAAATTTTCAGATTTTAAATAACAGTAATCAAACCATAAAAAAATTAAATCAATTTGATTCGATTTGAATTTTATTGATAATTTTACTATATAAAATTATAAATAAATTATAACGTATAATATATTATTTAAATTTAATATTTAATTATTAATATATATTAGATAGATATTCATTTTATAAATATATTTTTATATATATACAAATCAAATTACCATTATTATATACTAGACAAGTAGGTCAGCTAACAATGGCTTTATAATCACATTTCTTATTATTTTGACCACACGCGCAATTGGAAGTGGAGAAAGTTGGTGATGGACTTAATACATGATTTTTGACAATCATCATTTACCCATCCAAAATTTTTAGATTTTGAACACATAAATGAACAGTTCTATGAAAATTATTGTAAACTGGAAGTGGAATTCCAACCATATATCTACTAAAAAACATATACACCATTTCCTTTCTTTCTTTTTCATCTATGAAAAAAAAAAGTATCATAGGGATCAAGATGACACGTTTACATGGACACTGGCGTTTTTGGGAGTTTTACAGATGGGACAAGTATGCAGAGAAGATCCACACTGAGTGCATAGACACAAGTGCCTACACGGCAACACCAACACACACGCTTCACCTTCACCACAGCTCCTACACAAACACATCGTACGTGCCCTTTCCCTCTCTTGCTCCTCCTCACTCTCCACCTCCTCCTCCTCCCCTCGACCGTTGCCACAGCTCCCGCAGCTCGACTGCGCGTCCCCTGCCACCGCCGCGGTTTGGTCATCCCACCGTGAACGCTCGACGGCGGCCAGTACCTGTTCCAGGTTGTTGCGGAGTGCATTGGCGGTGGCTTCGTGGGACTGCGCCAAGCCTCGCCAAATCTGGTTCTCAAAACAGAGGGATTTCACCTTCTCTTCCAGAAACATATTCAGCTTCCCGATTTTCTCGATCTCTTCGTCTTTGGTTCTGAGTTTTCTCATCAGCCCCTCCTCTATCGCCTCAATTATCCTTCTTCCTTGACTTTTCCTCTTCTCTTCCATCTCCATTCTCATCATTTCAATCTGTAAAACGTTGATTAAGAAGAAACCCATTAATTTTACGGGATTCCATGTTACGGGTTTTGAGAAAGGCGCTGAATTTTTCATTATGAGACTCACATGATGGGAGATCGAGCGGTCGACATCGAGTTGCTGCTGTTGGACATTCAGGGACATGTCGTGTCCGAGGAACATGATTGGGTCGTTGCAGGGTTTTTGAAACTGCATGTAAGAGGGAGATTGAGACATCGCCAGAGGGTTTACGATGACGGAGTCTTCTCTCGACCGTTTCCTAAGCGAGGACACAGGGAGGAGGCGACCATTGTTTCCGTTACTATCTCCGTTTAAAGTCATCGAACTATCAACGGATTGAATTGGCGGTTTCACGGTCAGAGGAATCAAATAATCGGTCGCCGGCAATGTCGTCGTTGCCGCCATATTACATATCGGATTCAAAGCGGTACCGTCTGTCGCCGTAGTCGATCCCAACAATGGAACGATGTCGTATCTCATCTGCGAACCGTATATTAAGCCGTTTGCATCTACAGGACTTGAAATTTCCCTGGAAATTCATCACAAGAACACGTATTGAGACCGAAATGTCATAGAAAACAGAGGACGGAGAGCGGAAGAAAAACAAAACAATACCTGTTGGGCCAATACTGAGAAGAAAAGATGGGACTGAGACGGTGAGCCTCAACAGCCATGCTGTTTAACAATCTCTTCGTTAATAACCTGTGTAAGAGAGAGAGAGAGAGAGAGAGAGAGAGGAAAGAGAAAATGCTAAAAACAAAAACCAAAACAGGGCCTTGTCTGAAAATTTATAGAGGGAAGAGAGAGAGAGGTTATAAATATGAAATCTCCAGTTACCGTCTGACCATTGAAAATTTTTACCTTTTCAGTTGTTTTTGTGGTTAGGAAGTGAAAATTTTGACAGCGACGGATGTAAATCATGGCTGAGATTACGGTCAAACTCTGTCCAATTAAAATGCAATTTCTAATATATTTTATTCAACCAATTTTAGATTCTTCATCAGTTACAACTTACAGTATATATACACATATACATATTGCCATTCATATAAAGATTATATATATGCATTGGTTAAAGAGATAATTTCCCGCATACTTTAGGGACTAGGCCGTAATTGTGGCCACGATAAGTGAATCATATATAACCGACGGTCAGCGCACAAGCCACGTCGGCAACAAGATAAACCTGCAGTTCGGAAATTGTGGGACCCACTGTCTCACGTGTGAAGTATGCCGAGAAGCGAGTATCGCATGTGGCACGTGCCAATTGTCAGCGTGGCAGACTTGTTTTCTTAGATTGTCAAACTGGTCTGTCTTATCTTTTAAATTAAAAAGAATTCATAATATTTTTAAATTTATCTTTAAAAACGTAATATTAAATTATTATTTTATAACAGATATTAATTAATAAATTATTTTGAAACTAATATATGAGTTTTTAAATTATTTTACATTTATTTTAAATAGATTCACGATAATTAAAATTATTAGAGTGATAAATTTGAAAATAATTTTAAAAAAATTATATATATATTTTAAAGAATAATATGTTAATTTATATATTATTT
This sequence comes from Gynandropsis gynandra, assembly GCA_036759665.1. NCBI lineage: Eukaryota > Viridiplantae > Streptophyta > Magnoliopsida > Brassicales > Cleomaceae > Gynandropsis > Gynandropsis gynandra. The sequence goes on from CM071863.1 coordinate 50,011,641, forward strand.
AAAAATGATATATTATTTTGTATTATAATGAAATAATATACAAATTTAAATATATATATATATATATAAAATAATTTGTTTATTTTTATTAATTTAAAATTAAATGAAAAAATTATTAAGTTTTCCCCTTAAATTATAACCCTTTTATCAAGTTTTACTACGAAAAAAATAAAGAAATTCACCTAATTTTAATAAATTGACCAATTTGTTAAAACTTAATTTTTAATGGTAAATGAAGAAGTGCCATAGAAATGTGAAGGAGTGTTATTTTCATAAATATAAAAAATTATAAAATATATAAATTTATAACGAAGTATCAAAATTTTAAATTGAATTATGAATACATATGCGATGATTGATACGTAGATTTATGTAACATAAATGCATCATTTATTTTGAAATATTTTTTATAATTCTTTTATTATATATATATATTTAAAATATTAGAGTTTTTAGTATTTTTAAATAGTTAAAAATTAGATATTGTTATAATATTTGGCCTTGTTTTAGCCGGGTGTCCTAACCCTTTAGATTAATAAAATATCTGTAAATTAAATAAAGCACGAGAGACGAGGAAGGAAGGATGCGGCCGTTGAGAAAGGTACGGTGCACCCAGTGCCGGTCCTTGTCGCTCTTTTCCATAATTATTATTTATTTTTGGGTAATTCCTTGTCTGTTTCCTTCCATGCCCTCGTCTCACGGGATGCTTTGCCACGTTCGTTGTTCTAACCGTTTGCCACGTGTCAGCATGCCCTCTCACCTTCCCTTTTGTAAAAGATACTCCTCTCCTTTCACCGTATTTATAGATTAATTTATGGACTATTTTATATATTTTCTTACAAATTTAAAATTTTATATATTTCATGACTTTTTTTCTTTGTTAATATGCGAATTTGAATCTGAAATGGGAGATACTTTTTGTATCATTCCTTAATTAAATTAATTAATCTTGAATCAATTTATTAATATTGTAGATATGGTTGTTTTGATAGGGTTACGAATATTAGTTCTTAATTAATGAATTTTTTTGCTTGTAAACTAATTTGGTGCTTGATTTTAAATATGGGAAGTTTTTCTATGTTAGATATAATCGATCTTGTAAAATTGATCTTTCTTGATCAATATGATATTAACCTTTATTCATAAAAATTACATTTTGTTGTGTTTATGTGTTTAAGTGTTCATAAAAAAAGAAAATTTATTTTTATTAATGCAATAAAGACAAAATTATTTAAGATTAATACATTGTACATTCGATTTTGACGTAACATCATCGGTATTACTTAGGGCCATTAATTAGATTTTATTTAAAAAAAACTTCAACTTTGTCTTTGTTTATTTCATCTTTAATAATAAAGGAGTTTTCAGTGTCTTTGAAGATGACATTTACGTCTAAAAGTAATGCAAAATGACTAAAGAGTTGGCTTTGACCAAATCTGAATCTGACATTAAATCTCAGCTTAGCTAACGCCAAGCCCTGCTTCTTGCTTCTTTATTTCTTAATTTTAAATTTTAAGAATACGAATTAATTCGGTAGTTCAAGTTTCAATACTTAAATTTTATAGCAAATAACAATAAAGGAGTCTGCATTCATGAAAAGATAATAGGTTTATGACCATTTTTTTCTAGTTAAATAATTTATCTTATGCCTTCATGTAACCTCTGTCCTTGTCGATTAGTTTTATAGATATTTTTCAATAATACGAATATTCCAATTCTAAACAAATTATAATTGTGAAGTTTTCCAAAAAAATTATTAAAAAAGATGTGTCTAATAATTGATTCCTTATAATTTTGAAAAAATGATACCTGCAATCCGAAATGTGAATGATATACGGTTTTAATTTGGTTCTAGTAAATCAATACATATATATATATATATATATATACTAATGGCGATTGGCGAAGTGTGCCGTAAGGAGACTGCTTCCATATTAAAAGTTGGAATCACTCGAGTTGTCCCTTTCCCTTGTAAAACTCATCCTTAACAAATATTATCAATCAAACACACATTATGACTCTAATAAATTGTTTGTATTTTTTAAAATATGATTCTATGATTTATCATTTTTTAAGCAATTTCTCTCTCTCTCATTATCTATTTACATTCAGTTTTAAATCCATAAATAAATGTAGCTATTAAATTATAATATAATAGCAATACAAATGAATTTTTCTTGGAATAAGTAAGAGACTGACTCATAGCGGACCATTAAAATGTATGCAATTGTGTATATAATAATCAATAAATACGGATGCTTAGAATCATAACATGAAGCAAAACCGTACATACAAGGGTGGCAAAAAATCAAAATGCATTAAGATGCGGCTACTACACGTCATTTTACTTTTTAATAACAATTAGCTAATACTATATTTACGTTAAATAAACTATATACTCCCTACACTTTACCTATTTAGTCTCAAGAATTCGATGAGACAAAAGTTTGAGAAAAAGAGAAAGAAGAAACTTGATTAAAATCCGATAAAAAAATATATATTATCTGATGCAATCTTTGTATATATAAGGATAACAATAAAAACAATAAAAGAAATACAAAAAACCACAGATTTAAAATAAAGATCCTCACCGTACTCATTCTAATATTCTTCTTAAAAAGTATATATTATGTATTTTCATCTCAAATTAGAGAGAATGAAACTGATTCGATGATAACGGTTTCGTCGTAATGTTTGCAAGTCGATTGGTTGATTGAACGTGCAATGTCTTGAACATTTCAATTTGAATCTTTTTACAAACAACATGAACAATATGATAATCGATTTCAATATATTATATCCGCTCATAGAAAACATGATTGTTGTCAATTGTCAGATAAACAACAACGAGAGATTATAAACAACAAAGCCTAGTTAATGCAAACGAGAGTTCAATGATGTGTTATCCAAGTTAAATAAATAACCTAAACTACCCGCAAGTGCACGACACGTGTGTAGTACTTCAGGTGTCGATCCCACAGATACTATGCAACACAACCTAAACTCTAACTGTGAATCAAACTTGCAACGAACGAAATATGGTTTTGAGAATGAAATACTAAAAACAAATAAAAAAACTAGTTCTTAACGATGAGACAAACGTTCCAGAAAACCAGTTTCACCAAGACTACCGAAACCAACAATCAACCTATCTATCATGCAATCCCAGTCAAGTTGTCTAAGGCAGGTGATCCTAATATGATATCTACCCTCTCTCGAGGCATAGACACGTGATCTAGTCAAGTTATCCCCTACTTTCGTGGCTGACACCTTGAACTAAACCCATAAGACCTGTAATTCATTCGTTTTACCCTCAACCGCTGCTACCCTACTCTCGTGGCCTAACCTCGGTTGTTCTATACCTGATCTTCTAGGACTAGAATTCTCCTTTCGGTCCTTCTCTTAACCCCTAACACATGCATTTACTTGGGCTTCGTAAACACAAGTCATTTAAGCACTAGATAAAGAATAGATAAACGAAAACAGGAAGATGCATTCAAAGATAATTCAAAAGTGGTTCCGGGATAGCCATGGGCTAATCCCTTCTCCTAGAACAAACAAACTACTCGTTCATGCGTCCGTAAACAATCATAAACGAAATAGAAGGTCTAAGGAACATGAAAACCAAATGAAACCGAAGTCTTGAGTTGATCTCCAATGCTCCTTGCAAGTCTCCTTCGCAAGAACCTCCTTCTCTCCCTACTCTCTCCCTCGATCAAGATATGGATAACGAGGGAATGAGCTCGACCCCCCCCTCCTCTTCCCCTCCTTCCTC
>CM071863.1:50023597-50045189 GCA_036759665.1 Gynandropsis gynandra
GACAACCCTAAACTCTTGAGCTAGCTTTTGGGATTAGTTAGGCCCAGCCCATATTTGACAATAATTAATGCTACATTCCAAAGTCCAATACACATCATATATTTAAGATATACATATATATATAAAACAATTATATATATATATATAATATAGGATGAACGCTGCGGTATATTTGGTGAATCAGAAAAGTTGGTTGACAAGGAAAATGATTATGCAAAGAGATATATATCAACCTATATGGCAAGGTAGCCCCACTTGCCATTAAAATACAGGGAGCAAATACGTAACCAAAATTCTTAAATATAAATAAATGAACCTGACTTTAAAACTTAAATATTTTAAAATAGCAATTTTAAAATAATTTTTTACATTCGATATAATTTGCAATTAATGAAAGTTGCTGAAGATATTAGTTGAGCACATTATCGCTGTTTTACTTGTATTGGAAATATACCTTACTTGCACTCATCTGACTCTCCCAATACATACATACATATATATATATATCAAATAGTAAAGGTAGAGGGATACAATATACACATATAATCTTTCCAAAATTTTGACCGTTAGCCTTAATTTATGCTTTCTCGTGGACCCACCTAGTTATATATATATAAATTATATTACATATACAAATAAGCTTATTCATAACATAAGAGGACTTCGGTATATATAAAGTATCAAATCTTACGCTTTACGTGGATGAAAGAAGTTATAGATCGTGACGGGGGGCGTAATTTTCTCAAAGAATGATTACGCATATATAAATCATTAATGAATCAACTTCTTTTGTTCGAATTCAATATTCTACCTAATCGTTTTTACCATTTTCCATATGCTTTTTATATGTTCTTTGATCCATTTTCTTTATCTAATTCACTCATAAATTTAAAAGAAAAAAATATCATCAATATATTTCAAACAATTTGTATATACGTTCACACTCGTGTGTGTATATATATGTGTATATAAATGAATGCAATTAATGTACAAATATTAGTACAATAATGGCTGAATATAATAAAAGTGGGAGACGTGAGTTCACTGTCAACTTTAAGGGAGTGCATGAAAATGTGTTGAGAGAAAAGGGGTCGGGGGAACTATGGGTCTTTCTTACGTTACATTTCTCTATGGATTTATGCATATATATATGCATATTATAATAATGTATATGTCAGACTTTTCTTCAACATAATAAAATGAGTATTTTTTAAAATATTTTTGTATATATTTTTCATCGAGAATGGTTCATGTCTTTTGCATGTGCAGCTTCATTTCCATTGTCTCTGTCTTCTTCCATAATTACACTTGTCCATTTCATTTCCACTGCCCTACCACACTGTTTCCCCCATATTCTCATCTTTATATATATATATATGAATCTTAAAAAATACTCATTTTAAAAAACACATGTATGAATCTTATGCTCACTTTTATATTATAATTTAGAAAAAATTCAATAAAAATATATAAAATTATTCTAAAATAATATATATATTTAAGTTTTATAAATAAATAATTATATTACTTCAAAATTAACAATTCGCTGAATTTACACTTATCATTCTTGAAAACTTTTACAGTGTTCATGCATCCATTTGATATTTATAAACTATCTAACATATTCATATCGAATCAACTATTATTGATACACATTAAATAACGAAGAAGGTTTTCATTTTGTTTTTCAACGATTCTGATGGTGATAGTGTTGTCTCCAGTGACAGTGACGATCATCTGATAGTGACGATAATGTTTCCAGAGTGACGATCCTCCGATGATGACCAAATGATAACATCGAAAAATTTCGTTATTTTTTGGTTTTTTATTTCTCGGTTTCTTCTTCCCGTTCTCTATATTTCCTTTTGTCCAATTTATTCTCTTGTCTTCCTTTCCCTTGTGTTCTTGTTTTGAGGCAATTCTTAGCTTTCCATCGCTCACTAATTATCATCGTTGTTGTTCTCGCCATTACCTCATTACACTAAATAGGTTAAGTGCCTCATTTATAACACCTACAATTAATTTTTTTCTTCAATGAGGGTGCTAGAGAAGCTGATGAAATCTCAGCAACCATGCAAACTTTGAATAAATCGACTGAGCCATCAAGATTTAGTTTGATGCGGAAGGTCTATTTGCAATCGACAACATTTTGAACTTATCCTGATACAATTAGTTCCCATGGTTTATTCACTACAAAAAATCTAAATTACTTTCAATAGACGTATCCATTGAAAATTGTTTATTTTCTGTTGAAATGAAATCTTTTCAACTTATATCAACGGATATCCGATTGTTGAGAATCGGTGGTTGAAAACAACAATATGTTGTTATCTTCAATGGTAGTTCAATGGTTAAAATATGTTGATAATATATCAATAGAGGTTAACATATATATATATATATATATATATTAATTGAACACTTACAATGAAGATCCACAACGTTATCCGTTGAAATGATCAACAATTATCCATTGAAACGATCAACGAGCATCTGTTGATTTGGTGCACACAGTTATCAACAGGCATTCATTAATAGTTTGACGAGAAAATTAAATATATCAACAGACATCCGTTGATAAAAAATTAAATGAATCAATAGATGTACGTTGATATTATTAAAACATAATCCACAGATACTCGTTGATATTATATTGAAAAAAACAAGAAAAAGCAAAAAATAATAAAATTCAAATTAATAATATATAAAGTTAAATATAAACTTTAAAAGCAAAATTTATATCTAAACCGCCACCATCTTCTTCCTTATCTTCTTTGTTGCCTCTTAAAAGGGTCATGTCTAATTCAAATGCCACTTCATGTCGTTTTGATGTTGTGTCGTTCGCAAGTGGTGTAGGTGGCTGGTTAATACGGTTGGTCTGTCATCAGTTCGATAATATTTTTAATGTGACGTATCTTCACCATATAATCTCGAGGCGTGGCCTCGAGTTGCTCGATGCATCATTCTTAGGAGTATGTCTCTTTAACGGCGAGGTGTATTGTCGTCACATCCTTTATAGTATTCTTTTGTAAAGAAACCTTTTAATTCCCCCTATACAACCAAACAAATCGGGTATATAAAACAATTTAACATTAATATGATACAAAAAATTCTTTTTAATTATAAATGTATTGTGAATACAAAAAAATACTTGTAAATAATCTTATCTTTCTATAGAGGACTAAGTTCATTTGGAGATGAACCGCCAATTTGTGATTGTTTAGTGATTTTCTCATTCACACCCTTAACCACCCATTTGCTCGAGGGTCAAAAAAACTCATTTTCTTCGGCCTTTTCCTTGGTGATGAACTTCTTATTAGCATGTGTCTTGACTATAAGCTGAAGAAACGATGGTTCTGTTCACATCCTCTACATCTGCAATATTCAATGAATATTAGACATACAATTGAAATTGGACACATATAAAATTTTATAGATTCAGTTACTCTTACCAATTATTTTTCCTTTTTAGATATGATTTTGCTCTTGAGGTGTGATGATGCGAATAATCCCCCGAAAACCTTCTCGTCGTATCGATATTTTTGGCTTTTTTACTCTTGTCCTTGAAGTCTTTCGATGTCTAGTGTTTGACGAGTTGGTTGAATACCTGGACCGTGACCCACGTTGGTTTGGCGTTCTTATTTCTCTTAAAAATGTTTATCATCAATTTGAGCTACAATTGCATATCACGCATCCACGAGGTGTAGATGCATGACGTGATATATATAGATATATGCAATCTTTGTATTATAAAATAAAATTTTTATATTAGATGAAATTAATAAATAGTTAATTAAAATATTTTAAAAGTTAAAATTTATGATGAAGCTACACCACAAACGATGGCATATAACTTATGGTATAATAATGGTATAATAATTATCGTTTTCCACCAGCATCCATTAATATGTTCAACTGATGCTCGTTGATAAGCACACAATGGTTACGTTTTGAATCGGCATACCTTTTGAAAATTTAACAAAACATATGTATGGACGTGATTATACTCCTCTGGTGTTTGCTAATATTATTTCGATTCATCCATATGTCTGATTTTCGTGTAAACGTTGAGGTGATATCAAATTGAGGATTATATTGATATAGATAGTATGAACGATCTTCTATTGACCTTCTCTATTTCATACGTATCTTGAAATAGAATATACTAAAATGCGTGATCTTTTTTTATCAAGTATTATTTAAGAATTGATCCTAGAATCATTACTTTGTTTCTTCCTTTTCAAATGGATATATCCAATTGAATTGAACCAAACCATCAAATATTGTTCCGTCTGGTAAATGAACTGGAAAATGTTCCATGAAATCAAATAATAAAGGCAAAAACCTTTTACAAAGAGCATAATAAATTGACGATATTGTTCTTCAATACATCTAAATCGTTTTTTTCAAATTTCCGAACAAATATCTCTGAAGAATATGTTAATTTCACATAAAGCGTTAGGAAAATTACATGATAAAAACCCCACAAAAAGAAATCGGGATCTGTCGCTGCATGAAAACATGAAAATTATGACTTTATATGCCGATGAGCCTTGAACCCACAATATCCACACATCAACGATGTTTGATGCATATCCATCGAAAAATTGAACATCTTATTTTAGAAACCTCAACAATATTGTTTTTGCTAGACAAAAAATTGAATATCGGAGCTTTTGTCTTACCATCTGATTCACTCATCGAGTATTCTGTGTCTGATGTCATAAATGCAGTGTTGTTTTACTTGTACAATGTTCTCAACCTCTTTGCTATAGGTATATAGAACATCTTTTTTAATCACATATTTCCATGAAGATGGTTTTTCCCGCAAAATCTGTTTGCATAAAAAAATTTATATTCCGAAAGGTCTTTCTATACTTCCCAAAATATTATAAAACTATTTGTACAAACATTATATGTTTCTAGAACTTGATTTTTTTTATGGTAAATATTCATGCATAGTTTGATAAAATGAGACCATACAATTTTCCATCACATTGTAAACCGTTTTGATACTCATAAATCTTAATGATAAGGATAAACAATACTGATCTTCATGACAACCTTTATATATATGTTGTTCCACCACATCTCTTTCTACTTTTGCTCAACAACTCAAAAAAAAAAAAAACATCTGACATCATTTCAACATATGGATTTCGGTTATTATTACTGTTATTAGATCCTCCATGTTTTTTCAACTGATTGTGATTCTTGCAGTGTACACCTCTAACACTACTTTCTTCTTCGTACAAGAACGAAACATAGTAATTCTCTACGAAACCGATTTTATAAAGGTGTTTGAAAATAATTTCTTGAATGAGATACTTTATGTTTTTGCATATTTTGTAAGGAAATAACATTACCCCACATTTTTGACACAAAGGTCACATCAACTCAAAAATCATAAATTGTAACATTCGAAGTAAGAATTCTTGCGTAACCTCTAATGTTACCAGATATTTTCTTTTATACAACAACTCTCTTGACCTATATATATTTATATTTGAAGAGGATGATATTTTTTGAGTGTATGTTTATACTTTAATTGCTAATATTAAATAAAATCAGTTCTTTGTATAAATAATACCGTTTTCAATGGTTATCTGTTGCAAAATACCAACGGATGACCGTTGAAATGCAACAGGTGTATCAAACATTTAAATTTATCAATGATCAATTGTTGGTATAATAAATGGATTCCTGTTAAAACTTTCAAGGACTGTTCGTTGGAATAAGTTACATTTCAATGGCTTACCAACAAAGTTTTTGACAGATTCCAATTGGCGTTTTCAACTTTTATCTTCTGATAAAAATTCGTTGGTATATGCCTACGAATGGCATTCATTTATGACCCTTTGAAATTTGTAATAGACTTTTCCACGATTATCGAAAGATGTCTCAACATAATAGTTCTCCTGATTTATCATTCTAAATTTGAAATGGATTCGAATGGTTTTACCACCGTTGAAATTTTTTGACATCCATTGGAACTCGTTGATTTTTTTCTATGGACGAATCTAATGAATCATCCATTGAAATTCATGTGTGGTTTTTAGTGTCTGGATAAGAGTGCCAACCTCATCACTAATTGCATGACACCACTAAGGATGTTGGAGTGCATCTGTGATCGTAGATGGTTCAATATCTTGCAAAACACTAGATGCAATATAGGAAAACATTTGAATATGTTGTTCACGGACCTCAAATGCATGGATGTATATTGCTTGATGGCAGGGAAAGAATATCATGTGAAATGAAAGTTGTATCTATGATGTCCTTGGATGTGAAAGTGAAAGATCATGATGCATATGATTCCAAGGAGGTCAATAAGAGCTATAAGGAACGAACTCGAAGAGACGTGATAAGACAAAGTAATGTCAACAAAGGGCTCATGCGAAGGAAATTATCTAGATATATCTTATAACGAGAAGACAAGAACATGAAATTGAACATGACGTGACACAAATATGTGATTCTTAATGGGATCTAGACATAGACAAGCACTCGAAGGGGAGGAGTAACCTAGGAAACCACAAGCGGAAAATCGAGTGTCGAGCTTGTGTATGCAATATGGGTGTAATCATGGGTAGCATAGAATCCCAAAGACTCGAGTTTTTCTATAGTTTGATGAACGGTGACAATGTTTTAAGATGTTGTTAAGCTCAGGTGTATATGGAGGTGAGATATCCCATATGATGTAAAAAATGTTTCAAAAACAATGTATTCTCTAGTGGCATTAGAAATTACTGCAAGGATACGAATCAAATAGTACTAGGGTCAAACAAAAGTACTAAGATAAATTTAGAATAATAATCTCATGAAAACTATGATCATGAACATAAAAAGTGTGATTGATATTTACTGTCTAGGGGTGGGCGTTTCAGGTTACCCGGACCGACCCAACCCGAAAAATCCAACCCGTAAGATAAGCAAGTTTTGTAGAAAACCCATATGGGTTCAAAATCTAAAATCCAAATGGGTTCGGGTCGGTCCGGGTTGGGTTCGGAAGAACCCGAGGAACCGAAAAAAACCCTAACCCTTCTAACCTAATTTTTTGTATGTTAAATTTGGAACCCGAATTATCCGTTTAAACCTAAATTACTCGTTGAAACCCGAATTATCCGTCTAAAACCCGAATTACTCGTTTAAAAACGCAAATAAAAATGTCAGGGGTATAAAATCTGCAATTGTGGCTTCGATAGGCTTTCTTTTAATTTGGATATGCTATTTTGCTGGATTATTCGTAACTGCGTATTTACAATACAAACGTGGTGATCAGTTGGACTTTTAATTACAGTCTCTTTTTTTGATTGACCTCCTTTCGAAATACTCGTTTAAACCGGAATTACCCGTACTTAAATAACCCAAAAAACCCGAAGAACCCGAGAACCCGAAATAACCAAATACAATTCGGGTATTTTAGGGTCAATGTTTCAAAACCCAAACTACCAGAACCCAACCCGAAACCGGAGGAATCCGTCCCGAAAACCAAATAGATTTTTTTGGGTTCAATTTTTTAAAACCCGAGGAACCCGAACGCGTACCGAAACGAGGAACCCGTCCCGATACCCGGATTGTCCAACCCTAGTACTGTCTAATATATGTATGTAAAGTAATATGATTCTTATAATTATTTCAATTGAGCCAATAATTTTAGGTTCAAAAATTGTTTTCACACATATGAATTCAGTAAAGATTCCATAAAATAGTGACAGTCACTGTGTTTATATCGAAGAATTCAATCTTCTTCTATCGATCTACCTTCATTTGAAGTCTAGATTCCTATTCTATCATTTCAGTGATTGATGTATCTAACTAATAAATTAGGTGTTAAATGCAATAACGATCGATATTATGATTCCTAATTAATTCGACATCTCTATCAAAATTTATCCATATGACGATCAACTTAATGGGCCCTTCAATAATCGGAAAAAAAATCTTGCAATAAATTATAAGAAAACAAAGAACAAGGAATATTTGTGAATAAGCTACAATACAAAACAAATATAAAGAGAAAGGTTAGAAATGGCTCAATCAATATCCTGATCAGTCTCCACCATGACCTCATCTTCAAAACATTTGTACATATAGGTGGAACCCATGATGTAGTCTAATAGTTTTCTCAATATCAAGCATTCTCCGAATTCTTATTTTTTTTCATTTCTATGTGTTCGAAATTTTAAATTATAAATTGAATCAGGTGCACCGCTCGACTGAGTTGAGGTCAGCTCCAGCCGAGCAATGACTATTTCCATGCATTTCCTTGTAAATCTGAACGAACATTGAAAAATTCTGACTCATCGCTCAACCGAGTTTCTTTTTCTACTCGAGTGGCTTATCACTATGTCTACCATTGTATTGGCTTGTTAGGGGGATAAAAGTTACTTCTTTTCTGCTAGAATAATAGCAAGAAAAACATAACATTCTATTAAAAGTTAGGTTTCCTTGTTCACATAAACCGATTTGAACACTTAGATATCTAATCTAAGATTTTGATAACAATTTCTCAAAGAATTAGCAAGAAAAATATAAAAACTTTCAACATAGACATGTCTTATTTTATCACTATTAAAAAAACAAGCCATTTTCAACAGACATATCCGTTGGAAAGGGCTATATTTCTGTTGGAAATGGCCTTTTTCAATGGATCTCAATGGATTTGTAACCGTTGGGAATTAATCATTGAAAAATCGCATCTGTTGGGATTTGCAACGATAGTGCAACAGACAAATGCGTTGAAAACAGTCAACGAAGTGCAACAGATATATCCGTTGACATATTGCAACGGATGCCCGTTGACGCTTGTCAACAGATATCCGTTGACCAGCCCGTTGGAATACAAAAATAGCGGGAATTTAAAAACTTTAAAGGGATGCCCGTTGAAATAAAATGGCGGGAGTCATGCACGGATAACCGTTAGAAAAAAATGGTAGGAATTTTAAACAATCCAACGAATACCGTTTAAATAATGTTATATTGTAACATTATACTAATATAATATATTAACATCTTTATATAACAATAAATTTAAATTAATAATTTAAATAAATTTTACCAATTCTTTTTTTCTTTTCGGAAATGATTTCAACCCGAGGTATGGCAATGCTGACCATCCTCAAGAACCTTCGTCGTACTGATATATTTTGGCCTTCTTGCTTTTGGCCTTGAAGTCCTCTAACTCTCAATGTTTAACGAGTTGGTTGAATACCTCGTCCGGTTTCCATGTAGGTTTGGCGTTCTTCTTGTAATAGTTACGCTTGGCATTGTTCATCTTCAAGCGCAATCGAACTTGCATATCGTGCATCCAAGCACTATCACTGCAAAAGAAACATCCGGTTTGCAACGGACGGATAAACGAATCAATCCGTTGATGACGATTTCCAATGGATTGCAACGGATACCCGAGAACATTCAATGGACATCTATTGGAAAAATCACTATTGTAATTTTCAACGGACATCTATTGTAATTTCGAGGACTACCGTTGGAATATTTTCACGTGACTTTGCAATGACCATCCTTTAATGATTCCAATGGACATCTATGGGAAAAATCACTATTTAAAGATCAATATCAAGGTTTTATCATCAAACCATCAACAAAGAATATATTTTCAACAAAATTTTGTTTGCTTCAAATAGTTATATATAGATCAAGATAGTTGATGTATAGAAGAAAAGATCCTATAACAGAAGAAATTACGCAAGAATTCTTACACGGATTGGAGCAATTCATGAGTTTTGCGTCGATACAACCTTTGTGTCAAGAACGCAGGTCAATGTTATGTCCACGCAAAAGATGCAAAAACATGAAGTATCGAAGTCAAGAAATTGTTTGCAAACATTTTTACAAGGTGGATTTTATAAAGAATTATGAAATTTGGTTAGTTCACGAGGAAAATTACGACGTTAGAGATATTATGCAAGAAGCACAAGTAGAAAGAAATGAAGAAGTTATTTATGAAGCATCAACGGTCAATCCATATGTGGAAATGGTGTGATATGCTTTTTCCTGGATTGTTGAACAAATGAACGAAGAGATATCGAATAATGAGGCACGACAATTTTTCAACTTATTAGATTCGGCAAAACCACCTATATATGAAGGTTGTCGTGAGGGTTAGTCCCGCATATCTTTATCTTCAAGATTGTTGAGTATAAAAACAGATACAATGTTGCTAAAAATTGCATGGATTCATTTTGCAAAACCATGCGTGAATATTTACCGGAAAATAATCAAGCTCCCGAGACATACACTACAAAAAACCTTGTTGTTTCCAACAGACGAGGCAACAGATCCGTCAGTTGGAACGAAAAAGCAATGGATTGTAATGGATTTTTGAATACTTTCAACGGGCGAAAATCCATTGCAATCCGTTACCAATTTCAACGGAGGTTTAACGGATATTTTCCGTTGCTCCATCCGTTGCAATGCGTCGCAATTTCTAACGGATTTGTAACGGATATAATCCCTTGGCAGTTTCCGTTGGAAGTCCGTTAGAAGCCGGGAAAAAACTTTCAACTGTCATCCGTTGCAAATTGTAACGGATGCCCGTTAACAATTGCAATGGATGCCCATTGAGATAGTTAATTTCGAGGTTCATCGGTTGAAATAAATTCCCGTGATCGTGCAACGGGCATCCTTTGCAATTGCCAACGGATGTCCGTTGGAAAATTTACTATTTATATCGAAACCAATGATTGCATCAAACCATCAATAATAAGCATCTTAGTATCCATTGTTGAATCCAAAACCACCTTCATAAACTGTCTCGCCACCCGGAAGCGGAAAAGGATTCCCAGTGGGGAGCCAGTTTATAAGGGTGATTTTGGATTCGATAATGGACACAAAGGTGCTGGTTTTGGCGACGGAGGTAGCCGGCGGAGAGGATATGAGTCGAGTTCAACACTTTGTCTCTGAGTTGAAGCCATTTCCTAATTTTTTCCCTTTTCTGTTTATTGTTACCATATGTTAATAGTGTGATTGAAAGAGATCTTAATGAAATTGTAGTTTAAATGGAAAAATAATGTAAAAAATAAAAGTTTTGAAATTAATTTTTGATTACATATTTAACGTCGCTTCAGTTTTTGCTCACCGCTTGAGTTCGACATGAAATCAGTTCCAATTACATCATCAACATCATCATTCTTAAAACCTTAAATATTGTAAGATTCAAAAATAACGGATTGTAACAGATTTGTAAGCATATTCAACGGGTACAAATCCGTTGGAAAAGTTTTCATTGGGCATCCGTTGGAAATTGCAATGGATGCCCGTTACAAATGGCAACGGATGCCCGTTGAAATTGTTACTTTTGAGGTTCACCGATTTAAATAAATTCACGTGAACCTACAATGGACATCCATTGTAATTTCCAACGGATGTCTGTTGGAGAATTCACTATTTAGATCAATACCAAAGATTGCATCAAACCATCAATAACAAACATATTTTCAACAAAATGTCATCTTCTTCAAATCGAGATATATATAGATCGAGAGAGTGGATGTATAGAAGAAAAGATCCTATAACCGAAGAGATTGCGCAAGAATTCTTACACGGATTGGATCAATTCATGAGTTTTGCATCGATGCAACCTTTGTGTCAAGAACACAAGACAATGTTATGTCCATGCAAAACATGCAAAAACATAAAGTATCGAAGTCAAGAATTTGTTTGCAAACATCTTTATAAGGTGGGTTTCGTTGAAAATTACGAAATTTGGTTTTTTCACAGCGAAAATTACGGTGTTAGAGATATTGTGCAAGATGCACAAGTAGAAAGAAATGAATAAGTTATTTATGAAGCATCAACGACCAATCCATATGTGGAAATGGTGTCAAATGCTTTTCCTGGAGTTGTTAATGAACAAACGCATGAAGAGATGCTGAACATCGATGCATATAGATTCTCTAACCTATTGGATTCGGCGAAACAACCTATATATGAAGGTTGTTGTGAAGGTCAGTCTCGCTTATCTTTATCTTCAAGATTGATGAGTATTTAAAACAGACTACAATGTGGCTGAAAACTGCATGGATTCATTTTGTAAAACAATGCGGGAATATTTACCGGAAAATAATCAAGCTCTTGGGACATACTACTAAACAAAGAATATGTTAAAAGATTTGGGAATGCCACATGAGGAAATTGATGTTTGTAGAAACAATTGCATGTTGTATTGGGGAAATGATAAAGACTTGTTGGAATGCAAATTTTGCGGTGCAAGCAAATTTCGGCCTAAAAAACCATCTTCACGTAAATATGTACCATACAATAAACTGTTATATATGCATGTAGCAAACAGGTTGAGAAGGTTATATGAATCGAAAAAACCGCTGCAGAAATGAGATGGCACGCAGAACACTTAACGACCGAAGGTATAATGCAACATCCATCGGATGGTAAGGCTTTGAAAAATTTCAATGAAATATTTCTCCAGTTCGCGTATGAAACGAGAAATATTTATCTTTTCCTGTGGATAAATGGTTTTAGTCCATATAATTAAACTTGAACTCAATATTCTCTGTGACCGGTGATTTTATCTTCTTATAATTTGCCTCCCGAGATGTGTTTGACAAGAGAGGTAATGTTTCTTACGTTGCTGATTCCAGGATCAGAACATCCGAAGAAAAGTTTTGATGTCTTTTTGCAGCCCTTAATTCATGATTTAAGACAGTTGTGGAACGAATGAATTCTTGCTTATGACGTCAGTACTAAGCAAAATTTCACATTGAGAGCGGACTTGTTGTGGACAATTAGCAATTTTCCTGCATATAGAATGTTATATGGATGGAGCACGCATGGAAGATTGGCATGTCCATATTGTATGGAGGATACAGATTCATTTCGACCAGTACATGGTAAAAAACCATGTTGGTTTGATTGTCATAGAAGATTTTATCCTCGTGGCCATGCTTTCTGGAAAGATAAAAGATATTTTCGGAAGAACGTGGTACAAAAGAAGAGGAACCGTGCATGCAAACCGGAACACAAATACTTTATGAAAGATTGAACATAATGGGTGATTTACAAGAATCGGTAGAATGAGGTGGAGATTGTGGGCATCATAAACCAAAAGGTCAAGGTGAATGGCATAACTAATATAAATATAGTATCTTTTGGGAACTACCATACTGGAAATCATTGATATTACGTCATAATTTAGATGTTATGCATATCGAAAAAACTTTTTCGATAACATCATCAATACTATTTTGAATGTGGCGGGTAAAACTAAGGATAATATACAATCAAGAAAAGATTTGAAGTCAATATGCCGATGACTTGAGTCTGAATTTAAGAGATGGAAGATCACCTGTCTTGGTATTCAGATTGTCTGGTCCGGCGAAAACAATAATATTAAAATGGTTAAAAGAGGACGCTAAGTTTCCCGATGGATATGCATCGAACATTGATCAGTGTGTGGATATTGTTGGTTCGAGGCTGATCGGATTGAAAAGTCACGATTGTCACATTTTCATGCAGCGACTCATTCCAATTGCATTTGCTGAGCTATTACCACGGAATATTCACGATGTGCTATGCGGAATCAACATATTTTTAGAGATATATGTTCAAGGAATTTATAAAGGGATGACTTGAATTTAATGAAAAACAATATCTTTGAAGTATTATGTGCACTGGAAAAAGTTTTTCCGTCTTCATTCTTTGATGTCGTGGAGCATTTACCAATACATTTACCAGATGATGCAATACTCGGTGGGCCAGTTCAATTCAGATGGATGTATCATTTCGAAAGATTTTTCTTTCATTTAAATAAAAATACAAAAATTAAAGCATCGGTCGAAGGATCTATTGTCAAACAATTATTGCTGGAAGAAATCACATGTTTGAGCACATTTTATTTCGAGTCGCATATTCAAATGAAAGAACGATGTCCAATAGATGATCATATAAACTGTCTGTATCAATATAATCCGCATTTTGACACAATTCCTGAAATATTTACACCAATTGGACGTACAGGAGGTAAATCCGAGGAATATTGGTTAACATGAGAGGAGTATAATCACATCCACATATATATACTACTAAATTTTCAAGAGTTATTACCGTTCGAAAGGTATTGGTACATATTATTTTCAATCTTTTAAATATATATGTATATATATATATATACAATTTTAACGTATTTTCATTATACATGATATTTGATGAAGAAGTACTTGGTACATATCCTCATCTAAATGCAAATGAACTCACAAATATGAATTATGGCTCGTGGTTGAGAGACTGCGTAAGTACTCGTGTACACATCTATTAAAATTAATTTCATTTATCATAAATTATTAATTTTTTTATTATACGTACAGGTGAAATATTCTGATGAAAGACTTCCTACGTGGTTAAAAGATTTGGCTAATGGTCCTACACGAAATGTCATGTGTTGGCCAATCTTGTTTACTCGCGACTGTATGTTCCACATGTACGAACACGGAAAACATAGAAGCACATACAATTATGGCGTTTGCGTTAATAGTGATATAGAGGGTGATAACTTCTACGGCGTTTTGCAGCAAATCATACAAGTGGAATATCTCGGTCTCGTTCGGTTGAAGGTGATGCTTTTTAAATGTCAGTGGTTTGACCCAACTGTAGGATGTGGAATACGAAAAAACCGTTGGGGAGGAATTGACGTCAATCCGGCACGACAATATGGTAAGTATGATCCATTCATCACAATAGATCAAGCAGATCAAGTATGTTACGTGCAATATCCAACAACATCGAATTGTCGAAAAGAGGAGTGGTGGGCTGTAGTAAAGATTAAGCCATGAGGGATCATAAGCTCTGATGATAAAGAAGATCCGTTGCAACCCGATCATCCGCAACCGATTCGTTTAATTGATATAGATCGCGAAGAGATTCTCGCAAGAACTGACATAGACAGAGAATTCATACACGATTATGAAGACGTTGAACCGGAAGATGCTGAAGATGAATTCAATGAACAATCGAAGGAAGACTCGCCCATCGATGAATCTACTGAAGAAGAAATGTAAATACAATAATGTGTATGATGTGTAATAAATGTAGATGATGTGTAATGTACGTGACGTGTAATGTACATGATGTGTAGTAATATAGATGATGTATATTCGAACAATCGAAATATTAATACAATGAAAAACTTTATATAAATGATTTTTAATGTATTAGAAATTAGAGTTATCTAATACCAACGAGCATCCGTTGGAAATATTAACGGATGCCCGTTGACACCCGAAATCACTCCCGACACTTAGAAAAAAATTTCTAAGTTTTCCACATTTCCGACGGGCATCCGTTACACTTTCCAACATACACCCGTTACAACTATTCCAACGGGCATCCGGTTGAAGTGTAACTGTCGAAAACTTCTAACGAGCATCCGTTGGCGATTTGTAACAGATGCCCGTTAGAAATTTGTAACGGCCGTCCGATACAACTTTCCAACGGATGCCTGTTGGAAAGTGTAGTGATGTATACCCTAGTCTGTAGAATTTCCAATGGGCATCCGTTGGAAAATGTAACGGATGCCCATTGGAAAGGGAGACGAGCCGCCATTTCGCCGCCTGTTACCTCGGGAACACGCATTTCCAACGGGCATCCGTTGGTAGTTCAAACGGATTCCCGTTGGAAAGGGAGACGTCACGTAAATTAACTGTGTCCGTTGCGATGACGTATTTTCCAACGGGTATCCGTTGGAATTGCCAACGGATGCCCGTTGGAAAGTTCTATATATATAAACCCGTTGAATAGTTTCATTTTTTTAAAAATTAAAAATCTCAAAATCCTCTCAAACTTTATATTTCACACAAACACATTTACAAACACTAGAAAAAAATGAGGGCTAGACGATTTATAGGATCGGGGGAATGTTGGTTGGTTCAGCGGGAGCTCCTCCCCCGCCTCCACCACCACCATATTGTCCTCCTCCACCAATATCGGCACCGGCGATATTTGATGAAGAGGACGATATGGTAGATATCGATTCTTTGATCGATGATTTTAATGGGCGTCCTACCCTTCCGATTATCGATCCCGAACGTCCTGCCGGGACGTTATGGTAAAAAAAGTTATTATTTGCATTTATATTATTGTAAGTGATCATCTTGTTTTCATACGTATTTCTTGCACGATTTAGGAGACGTTTTTGATACATATGTGATGTTTTACGTATGATTCCGTATCCGTTTTACTTGCTTTCGTGCTTTTCATGTTCTTACAGGTTTTTACGCGTATTTGGATCATTTTGGAGCTAAAGGAACATGCACGGAGCTAAGGAGCCTTGTGCCCGAGCGGGCACACATGCCATGCCCGATCGGGCACCATTCCAGCACCACAGGACGCGCACGAACTGCCCTAGCCGCACCCGAGCGGGTACACTCATTACCCGAGCGGGTAGCGGCCCGAAACCTCTCAAAACTTAAGTAAACTTAACTTAAAACATAAGGGAACTCGTGGGGCAATTAGGGCAACAATTGGACCGACTTAGGAGGCTTAAAAGGAGGCAAAAAGACGTGATTACAGCAAGCTTACAGAGGAGAACAATTCAGCGAAGTTAGAGCAGATTCTTGCGAGGAGATAAGCGAGGAGCATTGGAGATCAAGCACCACCACTTCGGTTTTGTTTGGTTTTTATGTTCCTTAGACTTTCTACTATGTTTATGTTTCTTTACAGACGCATGAGCGAGTAGTTTGTTTGTTCTAGGAGAAGGGATTAGCCCTTGGCTATCCCGAGACCGCTTTTGATCTATTTTGAATGCATCTTCCCGTTTTAGTTCATCTATTCTTTATCTGAGTTCTTGAATTTACTTGTGTTTGCGCTGGCCACGTAGATGCATGTGTTAGGGGTTAGGAGAAGGACCGAAAGGAGAATTCTAGTCCTAGAAAGTCAGGTTTAGAACAACCGAGGTTAGGCCACGAAAGTAGGGTAGCAACGGTTGAGGGTGAACGGGCGAATCACAGAGTTTATGGGTTTAGTTCATGGTGTCAGCCACGAAAGTAGGGGGCAACTTGTCTAGATCACGTGTCTATGCCTTGAGAGAGGGTAGATATCATGTTAGGATCGTCCGCCTTAGATAGCTTTAACTGGGATTGCATGATAGATAGGTTGATCGTGTGTTTCGGTAGTCTTGTGGTGAAACCGGTTTCCTAGGACGTTTATCTCATCGTTAGAACCCAAGTAGTTTAGTTACTTTCAGTATTTTATTCTTCATCATCACTCTCTCGTTAGCAAGTTTGATTCGTAGTTCGGGTTTAGGTAGCGTTGCATAGTCTCTGTGGGATCGACACCTAAAATACTACACACGTGCCGTGCACTTGCGGGTAGATTAGGTTATATTTAACTCTGATACGCATCAAGTTTTTGGCGCCGTTGCCGGGGACTATTGTCAACGCGTCTTAGATTCGAACCTAGAGTCCTTCTTGCTTTATTTTTTTTATTTTTGCTTTTGTTTACTTTCGATTCTTTCTACCTAAATTCCTTTCGTTCGTTCTTTTTGGTGTATGACCAGGTCGCAGGGCACTTCTAGTCTACTCAGAATCGACCCAGAGATCGAGCGAACTTGCAGACTACTGAGAAAGGGTAAGGAAGACGATAACACAGAGCCGTCAGAACAACAGAGTATGGATAATCAGAACGGCTGTGAACATGCTCAGTTACCTCTTGGTAACTTGGAGCCAATGCAGCAACAGCCACTCGTGCCTCAACAACGAGAACCACATGCTCCTCCACCACGTCGTATAAGGGATTACGTGGTGCCAAACATGAACAACGTGCAAACAGCCATAAGGATGCCTGCTGTTGCAAGAGAGCAATTCGAGATTAAGCCAGCAATGATAAATATGCTTTATCAAAAGCAATTCATGGGTGGAAACCATGAGGATCCACATCAGCACCTCAGAGATTTCCTCGAACTTTCAGGTACGTTCAAAATTCATGGAGTCTCTGAGGATGCAATCTTGCTGCGTCTTTTCCCTTTTTCAATTGGGGGAAAAGCGAAAGCTTGGCTGCAATCACTCCCCGCCGGATCTATCACCACTTGGGATCAGCTCTGCACACTGTTCCTATCACGCTTTTTTCCTCCGAGCAAAACAATTCAGATGAGGGGGGAAATCACAACATTCAGATGCAGAGATGGGCCGTCCGTTTGCAAGCCGTCCGTAAATTACGGGCGATACCCGATGTCCATCCGCAAGCAATCCGTAAATTACGGACGGGCCGTTAAGTCTGTCTGCAAGCCGTCCATAAATTATGGACGGGACACAAAGTCCATCCATAATCACGAAGAGTTTGTAGATGCCTGTTTTGTCCGTCTGTGATTTCGGACGGTTTACAGACAGTCTCCGCGACCACGTCCGTAAATTTCTTTAAATTTCTCGACAAAGGACCTTTGCCCAGCCACCAAAAAAGATTGCCTTCGCTTTCACCCGCCACCGAAAACCTTTAACTCAAGAAGAATACAACGAGATGTATTTCGAGTTAAATTAATTATAATTTTACAATAAATTTCTTATTTATAATTTAAATTTAATTTTAATATTTTCCGAGCACGTAAGACCGTACAAAGATCTTTTATTTGGTCTTGGAGGAATGACATCAAAACATGCGAGTTCCTCCGAAGGCAAGGAAAAAGTCGCGACCGAAGAACTTCGAAACACAATCTCAAAGATGCAAGGACAATTAGTACAACAAAGTTCATCGTTCAATGCTCTAGAAAGGGAAGTTGAAATATCAAGAAGGGAAGTTGAACGATCAAGAAGGGAACGTCAACAGTGGCTTAGGATTATGAAGGAACACATGCCCAATATCAATTGGGATACGACCGAAAACAATGATTCTAACGACGATGACAATAATCCCCAATTACCACCAACAAGCTTGTAAATACATAATATTAATAATGTATAAACATTAATTAATTAAAATCAATCTAAATTTTAAATTTAAATTTTTATCTTTTCTAAAAAAAATTTGTGGATGGGAACAGCACCGTCCGTAAAATTTAAGGATGGGTCGCGTACCATCCTTAAAATTTGCGGTTGGCATTGTTCCCGTCTGTAAAATTTAAGGATGGGTCGCGTACCTTCTACAACATTTTCCACCAAATCCTACAGGTGGAATGTCTCGGTCTCGTCGGGTTGAAGGTAATTCTTTTTAAATGTTAGTGGTTCGGCCCAATTGTAGGAAGTGTAACACGAAAAATCTATGGGGAGGAATTAACATCAATCGAAGACGACAATATGGTAAGTATGATCTAGTCATCACAATAGATTAAACGAATTAAGCATGTTATGTTCAATATCCAACAACATTGAAACTTCGAAGAGAGGAGTGGTGGGCCATAGTAAAGATCAAGCAACGAGGAATTATAAGCACAAATAAAAAAGAAGATTCGTCGCAAACCGATCATCCGCAGCCGATTTGATTAATTGATACTGATGATCGGGAGGAGATTCTTGCAAGAAATGATATAGACGGAGAATTTTTATGCGATTATGAAGATATTGAACCGAAAGATGCAAATGATGAAAACGACGATAAATTCAATGACCAATTGAAGGAAGACTCGCCAATCGAAGAATCTACCGAAGAAGAAATGTAAATACTATAATGTAATATATAAATCATGTGTTGTTTTTTAACTTCATATAATCTTATTTCAACGGGCATACGTTGAGATTGCTAACGGATGCCCGTTGAAATTTTAAATCTCGTTCGATACTGAGAAAACATTTCAAGGTTTTTTCGTAATGTCAACGAGCATCCGTTGGTAATTTGTAACGGATGCCCGTTGCGAGGGAGCTTAAAAAACAACGAATGAAACTTTGGCAGCACCAACGGGCATCCATTGCAGACTGTAACTGATGCCCGTTGCGTAGTGTCATCATGGTTACCTACACTACGGTTGTTTCCAATGGGCATCCGTTGCAAATTGTGACGGATGCCCGTTGCTCGAGGAGTCGTACGATCGTTTTGGCATCCGTCGCCTCGGGAGTACGCATTTTCAATGGTCATTCGTTGGAAATTGTAGCGAATGACGGTTGGAGATATAGAACGTCGTATCAATTAATTACGTCCGTTGAGTAGACGTTTTTTTCCAACGGGCATCCGTTAGTATTTCCAACGGATGCCCGTTGGAAATTTCTGTATATAAAATGTTGAACAATTTCATTTTTAACACAAATCTAAAACACCAATCCTCTCAAATCTTATAAATCATTCACACATATAAACACTTCTAAACACAAAATACAATATGAAGGCTAGACGATTTATAGGATGTGGTGGTATGTTAGCGAGTTCAGCGGGAGTCCCGCCCCGCCTCCACCGCCACCATATCGACCTTCTTCACCAATATCGACACCACCGATATTTGATAAAGAGGACGATATGGTGGATATCATTGTCTTGATCGATAATTTCGACGGGTGTTCCACCTTCAAATTACCGATCCTGATCGCCATAATGGGGCGTTATGGTAACAATTCAAATTATGAATTTATATTGTTTTTAATTATAATATTATCTAAATATTTCATTTCATATTCAGGTTTGATGTGGATTGATGTGGTTAATCTCAAGTAATAATTTATCTAGACTAACGCTTCCGCAAGAATACGAATCGTATAGTACCAGGGTCGAACACGAGGAATTGATGCAATTCTAAAGCTAGTAAACTAATGAATATGACGTGTAAAATTAATAAGTGATTGGAATGCGAATAAAGATAAACTAACTAACTAAATAACATATTAAACTCAATGAATTAAACACCACAGGTTTCGAGAGATGCACGATGATGCAACGAAGTTCTAACAAAATCATGGTTATAGATATTGTAACGTATTGGGGGAATTTAGGCTCTTTTATAGGGAATGATTCTCCCGATGCCTAAACCCACTATCTAGCATGCGTACTACCAATCTTTCAATTGTGTAATCTCACCTACTAGATGCATTAAGATCGCTATCATAATTCCTAAGTTCAATCAACCGACCGGCCAAGGTTCTAAATAATTTGAGACTTCATATCATGGCTACGTTCCAAAATCCAATTCATCTCCCAATGCAATTAGATTTTTATGATCATTCATTCAAGCTACCAACAAGAATAAAAGCATTACAAACAACCGATCAATCCGAAATGAACAAATCTTATAACCAAGCATTAAGAACAAAACTTCATTACATATCGGCAAAGCTCTCTAACCCATGGGTATGGACCTACTCGAACATGAACTTAGAAAACAAAACACGAAAGATAACTATATTCAACATGGATAATGAAAGAGATCCATTCCTATTCTATTACCGACGTCTTTAAAAGCTCCTCCGCGTTCTGGCTTCATCGCTCCGTCCTTGTCTTCGTGTGCGTTCTGCTCTCTTTTTTTTTCTCTTCGTGTGCTTTGTTTTTTTTCTCTAATTTTCTGTACCAATTGGGCTGCTGAAGCTCTCCCCTCTTTACCCTCTTTCTTCGTTTTCCTTTTCTCTCATCTCTCCTATTTGGCCGTCCTCTTTTCTTCCTCTCTAGTGGCTGGAATTTCCTTTTTCTTACAACTACTGCAGTTTTCTTTTTT
>CM071863.1:50045312-50063220 GCA_036759665.1 Gynandropsis gynandra
ACTAAAAGATGACTAAATGATGCTTTAATGCTTGGTAAAGTTCAAATGAATGATGAAACTAACTATAAAAAGAGACTAAAATACCATAACAAAATAGACGTTATCAAACTCCCCAGACTTGAACCTATGCTCGTCCTCGAGCAAGACTAGAACTAAGCATGAGAGGAGTTAGACAACAACCGGAATCTAGCACAATCAAACTCGAAAAGTTAGCCACCCTACGCAACAATGCGTCACACGAACGTAGATCTAAGCGTACCAAATTTAGACCCCTATCTACCGAAAGTCACTAACCGTGCAATCCTACACATATCCTGAGTTCATTTCACTAACCCCTAGACAACATCCAAGCAGTCTCCATACCTATTATAATGCACAAACCGTTCGATACAATTCTTAAGACACTTATTATTCTTTTTCTTTTTCTTTTTTTTTTCGGTTTCCACACATTTTTTTGTATATTCGCACTCGGTTTCTAGGACGTCGGAGTTGAAGAGGACATCCTTCTACTTAGCCCCAGGTTGCCAATTGGCACACTCATAAGGTCTTGTAACCTTAGCGGAGTGAAGAGGTTGCGCCATTGCTGGTTTTTTCGTCGTCTTTTTTCTTTTGATTAATTATTGTGAATACACATCGACTCTAACCCTTAGAACGTAGAGAAACTACCTCGACCCATCACTTAGACCCGAACCATCAATGTTGATGCACTCATGTCAATGTAGGGCTGAAAATGTTAAAGAACTTAGCTTATTGACAACGGAGTGTAAGTGCGTGGAAATATAATGATCGAAACAAATCAAAGAATGCAAGGTATGCTCAGAGATATAAGTGCTTGGGATTGAAGCCTAAGAGGAGGAATACAACTATAGGCTATGGATTCATGCACGACCACAAACTAATCGATATCTAAAGCTATGTTTCAGCAAACCTAGACTTTTATTTCCGATTCGACAAAGTTGCACAGAGGTGACTAAAGTTCAAAATTTTTTGTACTAGATATCCGTCCGTCTAATCCTAACAAAACTAATAAAAAGAAAAAATAAACGAAGAACTCAACATCTAAATCCTAATCACAGTCATGACATTCAAAGAATACCCCCAGACTAGAACGGAACACCTTCCGGTGTTCAAAACCTAAGAGAAGGACTAACATGCAAAAATCGAGGGAAAATAAGATAGATAGGAACGTGTGCACCTGATGCGTGCTTGCTGTCCCGAGTTGATGTAGCTGGGCGTATGCGTCTTTCCTTATGTTGTGGATGATTTCGAAGTGGAAAACCTGTGACAAAAGTCACACAATCCGAAGGAAACAGTACGATACATTGGGGTTGTTGGTAAGGAGCATGCTTGTGAAAAGAATAAGAGTCGAATTCTAAAAAAAATTAAAACGAAATAACTAAAAGGATATAGGGCTCGGGTTGCCTCCCAAGAAGCGCTTGTTTAAGATCGCGACCCTGACCAAAACACTCTACTCATGTGTTGGCTCCGAAATAGCGAAGACAGTTCGATTGCTGTCCATGTTGTCCGCGTTGTAGAGTTTCAAACGTTGGGCGTTCACTTTGAATGTGTTGTCGTTTCCCATTAGCTCGATAGCGCCATGTGGTGAGACACTTTTGATTGTGAACGGCCCGGACCAGCGTGACTTGAGTTTTCCTGGAAAAATTTTCAAACGTGAATTGAAAACAAGTACTCGGTCCCCTACCTCGAATGTCCACGGGACTATGTGTCAATCATGCCACTTCTTCGTGCTCTCCTTGTAGATCTTTGCATTCTCGTACGAATGGAGGCGCATCTCCTCTAGATGATGGAGCTTTAGCATTCGTTTCTCATCATCTGAATTGTAATCAAAAGTAAGTGCTTTGATCGCCCAATATGCTCGATATTCTAACTCGACCGGTAGATGGCATGCCTTGCCGTACACTAGCTGAAACGGAGTCATTCCGATTGGCGTTTTGAATGCTGTACGATAAGCCCATAATGCATCGTCAAGTTTCAGTGCCCAATCCTTCCTAGACTTAGAGACCGTCTTCTCCAAAATTGACTTGATCTCTCGATTAGAAACTTCAACTTGGCCGCTGGTTTGAGGGTGATATGGCGTTGCTATCCTATGTCGAACACCGTACTTCTTCAACAACCCTTCTATGATGCGGTTCACGAAATGCTTACCTCAATCACTGATCATAACCCTCGGGACTCCAAAACGTGAGAATATGACACATTTTAAACATCTTGGTTACTGGTTTGGAGTCGTTGGTTGGACTTGCCAAAGCTTCTACCCACTTCGTTACGTAGTCAACCGCGACTAGTATGTAGAGGTTTCCACATGAGGACGGGAAGGGACCCATGAAGTCTATTCCCCATACATCAAATGGCTCGACCTCTAGAATATATTGTTGTGGCATTTCATGGCGTTTAAAAATAGTACCCGTCCTTTGGAAATTGTCGCATGATGCGACGTAGTTGTGGGCATCCTTGAAGAGTGTAGGCCAATAGAAGCCCGCTTGCAGCCCCTTTGCAGATGCCTTAGCTGCAGCAAAGTGTCCTCCATAGCTTGAGGAGTGGCAGCGTGACAGTATGTGTGGAGCTTCTTCTTCGGGGATTCAGCGCCTAAAGATTCCGTCTGTGCCTCTCTTGAAAAGATACGGCTCATCCCAATAGTACGCCTTGACGTCATGGAGAAACTTCTTTCTCGCATTGTAATTCAGCCCTTCCGGTAGTACTTGACATGCTAAGAAATTCACAAAGCCAGCATACCATGGAATGGAAGTGCAAGTCAAGCACATTACCGCAACATCTCAGAGATAGTCTTCGATAGGAATGCACTCGGGGATTTCAAGGCGTGAAAGATGATCAGCTACCCCATTCTCAGTTTCTTTCCTATCCCTTATTTCAAGGTCAAATTCTTGCAGCAGTAAGATCCATCTAATGAGCCTCGGCTTTGCATCTTTCTTGGTGAGTAGGTAACGTAAGGCAACATGATCCGTGTAAACTATTACCTTGGAGCCAACTAGGTATGAGCGGAACTTTTCAAACGCAAAGAAGATTGCAAGTAACTCCTTCTCGGTTGTGGAGTAGTTGCATTGGGCGTTGTCTAATGTTCGACTAGCATAATAAATGGCGTGCAACACCTGATCCTTTCGCTGACCGAACACTGTCCCAACCGCATAATCGCTCGCATCACACATGAGCTCAAACGGAAGCTCCCTATTCGGCGGTTGTATGATGGGTGGAGAAACCAACGCCTTCTTCAACTTTTGTAATGCAGCTCGACTTCCGCTGTAAACTCAAATGGTACATCTTTGCCTAATAGATCAGTGGGTGGAGAAACCAACGCCTTCTTCAACTTTTCAAATGCAGCTCGACATTCCACTGTAAACTCAAATGGTACATCTTTTCCTAATAGATCAGTGAGGGGTTTAGATACCTTCGAGAAATCTTTGATGAACCATCTATAGAACCCCGTATGACCTAGAAAACCTCGGATGGCCTTAACGTTCCTAGAAGGTGGCAGCTTTCAATAAACTCTATTTTTGCGTTATCTACCTCTATCCCCCTTGCTGATATCTTATGCCCCAAGACGATGCCTTCGCGAACCATAAAATGACACTTCTCCCAATTCAACACAAGATTCACTTCTACGCACCTGTCTAACACTTTACACAAATTGGTTAGACAAACATCAAAGGAAGGTCCATGAACCGAGAAATCGTCCATGAACACTTCCATGATTTCACCATTTACATCGGAGAAGATAGAGGTCATGCACCGCTGAAAAGTAGTAGGTGCATTACACAAACCAAAAGGCATCCGACGATAGGCGAATGTACCGAAGGAGCATGTGAACGTCATCTTTTCTTGATCATTTGGATGGATTGGTATCTGAAAGAAACCTGAATAACCATAAAGAAAACAAAAATAGGAGTGAAGAGCTAAACGTTCCAGCATTTGATCAATGAAAGATATAGGGAAGTGATATTTCCGAGTGTTAGCGTTTAACTTGCGGTAGTCAATGCACATGCGCCATCCCGTGACCATTCTTGTTGGAATCAGTTCGTTTTTCGCGTTTGGGACAACAATGATGTCTCCTTTCTTCGGAACTACCTGTACAGGACTCACAACTTAAGGACCTCTTTCTTAACTACTTCCATCATGTTCGGCTTTAATCTACATTGATGTTCAATGGAGGTCTTAGAGTCATCTTCTAAGTGAATTCTATGCATGCAAAGGGCTGGACTAAGTCCCCTAATACCCTCTAATGTATAACCTATGGCATCCCTATACTTCCTAAGAGCTTCTAGCAATCGTGCTTTTTAGGATTCGTCTAGATTATCATTCACTATCACGAGATACGTAGATTCCAGTCCAAGGATTTCGTACCTCAACCCTTGTGGTAAGGGCTTCAACTCCACTTTTGGGGCTTTGTAAACACTCCAGTCAGTTTTTGGACGCTTGGTTTAGCTATTAGGCATAACGGAAGTTGTTGAACTTGCGTTGTAAGCTGCTTGAGACGCGCTGGAATTTGTCTGGAATGCGGGGAGGTTTGTGCACTGGTTTATGACGTTTTCTTGACTTGAATCCCTCCCCATTTGATCTGTGCTTATGTGTTTGTGAGTTTAGAAATATCCTTGATAAGGATTGTCCGAAATTCCATCTTTTTCTTGGGTTACGACCTGCTGTGCTCGGATCGCACAGAAATCTGCTCGGAGTGCGTCTAGCTCGGTGTTCGGGATCTCTTTCATCTTTTCTTTATCCAGCAGCTTTGTGTAATATTTCAATTCATTAGGGTCATTATAAAGTCCCTCTCCAACTGCTAAAAGAGCCATCTAAAGAGAATCCATGTTCCCAAACTCTTCGATAACTTCCTCGGCTAGTTTCTCTAAGACGTCTATGTAGAATACCGACTCTATCATACAAGGCTGTTTGAGCGTGTCGTTCAAATTAAACTCCACTTCTTCATCTCCAAACTTCAATGTGAGTCTATCTTCTGCACAATGTATGATCGTCTTAGCCGTATTAACAAACGGCCTACCGAGGATGATTGGGATTTTCTTGTCCTCCTCCATATCCAAGACAACGAAGTCGACCATGACGAATAACTTCCCAACATGCAAAGGCGCGTCTTCTAGCATGCCCTCGGGTATTCTATCGCTTCGATCAGCCATGGTCGGTGCCATTCATGTAGGTCGAAGATCCATCCTATCCCTAAGATCCAATTTTTCGTATAATGATAATGGTAGCACGCTTACGCTTGCTCCGACATCGATTAGTGCATGGTTAATTTCATAATCTCCTATTTTGCAAGGGATCACGAAATATACCTGGATCAGGCATTTTCTTGGGTAGGTTTGGCTGTAGCATCAAGTTAGTCACCATGACGATTTTCGTCTCCACATCTCGCTTGTTTTCAAGTACGTCTTTGAGGAACTTGGCGTATGAAGGCATCTTCTTCAACGCATCATGGAATTGAATAGTGATGTGCATCTTCTTCAACATCTCAGCAAACTGTGCAAATTGAGCATCCTCTTTCTTTTTGCGTTGGCGTTGAGGGAACGGCAAAGGAGGAGGCCTCGGTTCGGATTTGACGTATTTCGCCTCCTCTTCCTCCTCTTTTCTCTCTTTGACGTTGCTGCCCTTTCTCGCTACATTCCTAGATGATTCTCCATTTTCAAACGTCGAATGAGTAGGCTGATCCAATGTCTTACCACTCCTTAAGTGAATGGCATTGATTTTCTCACGAGGATTTGCTTCCGGTCGCCTTGGTAGAACTCCTTGCGGTTGAGAGGAGTTCGCAGCGAGTCCTGCAACTTGAGTATCCAAGATCTTTAGGTGCGTCTTCATCTTTACAAATTGTTTCTTTACCTCTTCATGTTCTGCTCTCATCCCTCTAGACTCATTGTATAGATCTTTTTGTCCTTGTAAGAGTTGAGCTAGCATAAACGTAATAACGGTATTAGCTTCTTGTTGTAGAGGAGGAGGCGCACGTGGTTGGTAATTCTGGGTTTGAGGCTGCGTCCTTGGCTGAAAATTCTGATTCCTTTGCATCACTCGTGGCTGAAAGTTTCCCGATAGTTGTTGTGCATTCGATGCACCGTCGGAATTCTTGTAGGAGAAATTTGGGTGATTTCTCCATCCGGGATTGTACGTGTTTCCCAAAGGCTAGTTGTTGCTCACATAGTTCACTTCCTCGCACCCTTGGACTTCATGATCCTCTAATTGCTCTCAATATTGTGGACGACGTGATTTGGATAGAAAATTGTAAATTCCAGCGACTTGATCCTTCATCTCGGCTAAACCGGCATATAGAGCATGTGTGTCGTTCACATGAGCTACCTTTGCTGGAGCGTTGCGATTATACTCTCCAGCGGCGTTGCTTCCTTCATCAACCATACGATCGATTAGGTCCTCGATCTATGGGAATGTGAGGTTACTCAAGGAACCTCCAACGGCAGCTATTATCAGAATCCTCGTGTTATCCATGAGTTCTTGCAAAAAATTATGTATGAGATAACCCTGATCCATGCCGTGATGTGGACAAAGGCGTTGATAGCCTTTGAATCGTTCCCACGCTTCGTATAAACTCTCAGCTGCCCCTTGAACGAACGTGTTGATTTGATTCTTGGCTAGTTGAGCTTTACTCTGAGGGAAGAATCACGTCATGATTTTCTCATCTAGTTGTTCCCATGATCGTATGGAATTCGTCGGTTGGAAATACAACCAGTCTTGCGCCTTATCCTTTATTGAGAACGGACAGGTAGCTAGCATGACGTCCTCATCTGAGATTCCGTCTCCAATTCTGATAGTTCTGCAGAGCATCTTAAAGTCAGTAAGATGCTGGTTCGGATCCTCTGCGGGTCTCCCTCTGAACGCTGCGTTACCGAGCATCTGGATGAATGCAGGCTGTAATTCCACACGAGCGTCTCTCCTAGTGATGCATGAAAAGAGTTGTGTATGCCTAGTGACCATGTATGATCCATAGGTTATCGCTGGTTGAAACTGTGGCACGTTTGGTTACATTTGTTGCAGGTTCAAGTCTCGACGTTCTGCCATTAATTCTTCTCCGCTCTTGTCTACAATCATTGGTTCGATTACTATCTCGGGTTGGAAGCCTAGGTGCACTTGTGTATTATCGGCCGGTTGGCTTGCACTAGCTCTTGTTTGTCTCCTTATTTCTCTGAGAGTTCTATCGATATCTAGGTCGTAAACTAGATCAACACTTTCGGTACCTCTCATGCACAAGTGAGCTGCACGAGATAAGGAAACAAAGCACAAAAGTCGTGTGAGTTCCAAGAAGTAAACGAATTTGACTCAAAACAAAGAAAGAAAAAATATGAAAAAGAGACAAATAAGATTTTGGAAAGGACACTGTCCTAATCCAAAAGTATACTAACTCTAAATCCGTAATCAATTCTCCGGCGACGGTGCCAAAAACTTGACGTGATTAATCTCAAGTAATAATTTACCTAGACTAACGCTTCCGCAAGAATAGGGATCATATAGTACCAGGGTCGAGCACGAGGAATTGATGCAACACTAAAGCTAGTAAACTAATGAATAGGACGTGTAAAATCAATAAGTGATTGGAATGCGAATAAAGATAAACTAACTAACTAGCTAGCGGATTAAACTCAATGAATTAAAAACCACATGTTTCGAGAGATGCACGATGATGCAACGAAGTTCTAACAAAATCATGGTTATAGATATTGTTACGTATTCGAGGAATTCAAGCTCTTTGATATGGAATGACTGTTCCGATGTCTAAACCCACTATCTAGCATGTGTACTACCAATCTCCCAATTGTATAATCTCACCTACTAGATGATCATAATTCCTAAGTTCAATCAACCGACCGACCAAGGTTCTAAATCAATTGAGACTTCATATCATGGCTACGTTCCAAAATCTAATTCATCTCCCAATGCAATTAGATTTTTATGATCATTCATTCAAGCTACCAACAAGAATAAAAGCATTACGAACAACCAATCAATCCGAAATGAACAAATCTTATAACCAAGCATTGAGAACAAAACTTCATTACATATCGGCAAAGCTCTCTAACCCATGGGTATGGACCTACTCGAACATGAACTTAGAAAATAAAACACGAAAGATAATTATATTCAACATGGATAACGAAAGAAATCCCTCCCTATTCTATTACGGACGTCTTCAAAAGCTCCTCCGTGCTCTGGCTTCGTCGCTCCGTCCTTGTCTTCGTGTGCGTTCTGCTCTCTCTTTTTTCTCTTCGTGTGCTCTGTTTTTTTTTTCTAATTTTCTGTACCAATTAGGCTGCTGAAGTTCTCCCCTCTTTGATCTCTTTCTCCTATTTCCTTTTCTCTCATCTCCCTTCTTTGGCCGTCCTCTTTTCTTCCTCTCTAGTGGCTGGAATTTTCTTTTTCTTACAGCTACTGCAGTTTTCCTTTTCCGAGCTTTTCCATCTTTTGTTTATCCATTCTTGTGTAATTGTCAACGTTTCCTCTTTATTTTCCAGCCATGTAGCTCCCCTTTATCCTACCTAACCATATTTCCTTTTGGTTTAAGTAGCCAACATGTTTCTTTTCTTGTTTTTGGAAAATTCCTTTTCTGGTTTTTGCAGGTAACGAACGCGACCTGCGCGGGCTGGCTGGCAGGAGAGAGCCTGCGCGGGCTGGTGAGGAGCCCGACTCTGGCTGGATTTGCTGGTGGAGGTGATCTGATTGTCTTTCCCCGCGCGGGTTAAGGTAGGCACCCCGCGCGGGTTGCCTCTCCTTTGGCGTGGAATGGTCACATTTTGCGGCATTTGCTCATGTTTGTGTCCCGGTATCTCCATTCGCTGCAAAGCACGAGGAAACACTAAAAGAGGACTAAATGATGCTTTAGTTCTTGATAAAATTCAAATGAATGATGAAACTAACTATAAAAAGAGACTAAAATACTATAACAAAATAGACGTTATCATGGATGATGTTTGTAAAACACACAAACAACAACATCATCGAAGGATCGCTATAGGATCGCCTCTATTAATCCTGACAAGTGACGCCAGAAGTCATACGCCGCCGATGGTGGTGTACTTTCATCGTAAGTTAAATACTATAAAATTTGTATTTAAAATGATTAATTACATTTATTCTAAACTATTTTATTGTAATTTCTTTTTGCAGTGCGTACGTCGCGCATCTACACAGCTTTGATGCATGACATGTAAGCCCGAAATACACTTGATGATGAACAATGCCAAGCGTAACTACTACAAGAAGAATGCCAAACCGACATGGGAAATGGGCGAGGTATTCAACTAACTCGTTTAACATTGGAAGTCTGAGGACTTCAAGGCCAAGAGCGAGACGACCAAGAAATGTTGGTATGATGAGATGGTTTCTAGAGATGGTCTGCATCGCTATACTTCGGGATCAAAATCATTCCCCAAGAGAAAGAAAGAATTGGTAAATTTATTTTAGTAATTATTTAAATTTTAAAATTTTTATATAATTATATTTATGTCATATAACAGATGCAATGAATAGAAAGAGAACCGACTCTTCTTGAGCTGATCGTTGAAACCCACGCCAAGAAGAATTCGGTCGTCGAGGAAGAGAGCGGCGAACATGAACTCGTCAACCCTCGAACGGAACGGATCGTGAAAGTTATGACGGATAAGATCACACAACAATCACAAGCTTTCGGTTCAACTCCCAACGAGCTCAGTCTTTTATAAAAGGACAAAATTTAGTTGGAGCTAAAGAAAAGATTTATTTTTTATAATTCGATTAGTACATAAAATATTTTCTAACGATTCTAAGTGTAACTTTTTTATTTTGCAGTCGGTTAGACCGTATAAAGCACGTCTATATGGTCTCGATGCGCTTCTAAAGGATATCGTCTAGGATGCCACGACGGTACCCCCGTGGTACAAGAGAGTTATAAGCAAGAACAACATATCGAGCATCTCGAAACACAACTTCGAGAAACTCGAGCACATATACGGAACATGGAGAGCGTCTTAGAATTGCTAACCGACCGGGCGTATTAACTTCAACATCTGACGGGGGAAGCAATGCCGCGTCAAGAACCGGGTAACGATTCTGATACAACGATTGAAATTAGGTTTCTATTTTTTTAAGATTTGTTTTAATTAATTAAGCTTTTTTTAAATTTATTTTTATTTATTTTTATTTTTTTATTTATGTTATTTTTTTATTAAAATCTCAACGGATGCCCGTTGACAATTCAAAAAAAAATTGTAACGGACATCTGTTGGAATCCCAAATTCCTGCCATTTTGTAACGGATGTCCGTTCTATTTCCCACTAACTGACCAACGGGAATGCATTGCCAATTTTCAATTCCCACGTATTTTTTGTACCCACGGATGGGCAACGGATATCCGTTAAAAATTGATAACAGGCATCCATTACAATTTTGTAACGGTCATCCGTTGCACAGATTCTGACGGGCATCCGTTGTGATTTTGTAATGGGCATCCGTTGCAGACATTGTAATGGCCATCCACTACAATCTGTCAATGAAATTTTCCATTACCCATCCTTTGTAACCCCGTTGGGAATCACAACGGATCTCGATTTGCAATGAGCGATTCTCAACGGCTCTCGATCCGTTGCTGTCCGTTGAAAATCGCCTGTTTTTTGTAGTGTATAGATGTGCGATGTATCTTTCTTCTGTCATCTATATGCGCACTACAAAATTAAATTTCAATAAATTAGTTTATAAATAAAAATATATAATAATTTTAAAATTAAGTTTTATACTAAATATACTTATGATAAATGTACACCACCATCGACGACGTATAACTTGTAACGTTACTTGGCAGGAGTAATAGAGTCGATCTTGTAGGAGTAATCCAACGAGATCGAGTTATTCCACTAGTAGGATTTGATGCAAAATTCCGTATAGATTATTACCCTCTATTTTGACTATTAATACAAACAATTTCTTGTAGGACCATTAGCCAAATATTGTAAACATGTATGATGTCTCTAATCGGAATCTTTGACCTATATAAGATATAAAACAAATGAATACTTATAACATAACGTTTTGTTCATATATATATATACACGAATATACATGTATTTACGTAATCTCTCAACCACGAACCATAATATTAAACTTTCATTTTCGTGAAATCATCTGCATTTAGATGACGAATGTACCCATTATTTCTTCATCAAATATTTTGTAATGAAAATATGTTAACACGTATATATATATATATATATATATATATTTGTAAATTAAAAGATCGATTTTCATTATTTTGTACCTTTCGAAAGATAATAGCACGTGAAAATTTAGTAATATATATGTGTGTGTGGACGTGATTATACACCTCTGGTGTTAGCCAATATTCTTCGGATTTCTCTCTTGTGCGTCCGATCGGTGTAAAGATCTCATGAATTATTTCAAATTAAGTTTATATTTATATAGATAGTTTGTGCGATCTTCTGCTGAGCGCCTTTTTTTATGCGACTTGAAATAAAATATGTTGAA
Source organism: Gynandropsis gynandra (assembly GCA_036759665.1). NCBI lineage: Eukaryota > Viridiplantae > Streptophyta > Magnoliopsida > Brassicales > Cleomaceae > Gynandropsis > Gynandropsis gynandra. The sequence continues at coordinate 50,056,809 of CM071863.1, forward strand.
ATATGTGATTTCTTTCAACAAATACTATTTAACAATAGATCCTTCAACCACTGTATTGTTTTCTTTTTTTTTTGCTTTGCATGAAAGAAAAACGTTTCGAAATGATACATCCATCTGCGTGGTAGGAGCTCAGCAAATGCAAGCAGAATGAGTGGATGCATGAAAACGTGACAATCGTGACTTATCAACCCGATCAACCTGGAATCCACAATATCCACACACCGAGCAATGTTCTATGTATATCCATAAAAAAATTAACATATTCTTTTAACCACCTTAATAATGCGGTTTTCACTGGCCCAGACAATTTGAATATTGGGATAGGTGCCCTTCCATCTCGCAACTCCAACTTAGTCTTCGACATATTGTCTCAAATCTTTTCTTGATCGTATATTATCACAAATCTTTTCTTGATTGTATATTATCCCTCGTTTTCCCCATCACATTCAAAACAATGTTGATGATGTTATTGAACTTTTTTATACGATATGCATAACATTCAAATTATGACGAAATATCAGTGATTTTCAACATGGTAGTTAAAAAAATGATACGTTTATACCAGTTATGCCATTGACATTGGCCTTTTGGTTTTCGATGCCCACGATCTCCATCGTATTTTAAATATTCTTGTAAATCTTCCATCGTGTTTAATTTACGTTCCTGTTTACATCACAACGCCTATTCTTATTGTATAACGTTCTTTCGAAAATATTTTTATCTTTTCTAAATATATATCCACGGATAATAAATCTTTTATGATAATCAAACAAACATGGTTTCCTCCCATTTACTAGTCGAAATGAATCTATATCCTCCATACAATATGGACATGCCAATCTCTTCATGTGTGTTCCATTCAGATAACATTCCATATATAGAAAAGTCGGTAATTGTCCACAACAAAACCGCTTTCAATATGAAATTTTGCTTCGTACTCACGTCATAAACAAGAATCCATTGTACCACAAAATGTTTAATTTATAAATTAAAGGCTGTAAAAAGACATCGAAACATTTCTTCGGATGTTCTGGTTCTGAATCAGCAACGTCAGAAACATTACTTCTCTTTCCAGACAAATATTGGGAGGCAAAATATACGGAGACAAAATCACCGACCACAGAGAATATTGACTTCTAGATTGTCCTATGGATTAGAACCATCGATGCATAGGCAAAGATAAACATTTCTCGTTTCATACGAAAACTCAGGAAATATTTCATTGAAATCTTTCCAAGCCATACCATCTGATGGATGTTGCATTATCCCTTTCCTTTCAACTATTTTGCATGCCATTACGTTGCTTGTTTACCATCCTATAGATGTTGCGGTTTTTTTATTCATATAACCTTCTTAACATGTTTGCTATAGGCATATAGAACATCTTTTTGTACGATACATATTTACGCTAAGATGGTTTCTTTGGACGAAATCTGCTTGCATAACAAAATTTACAATCCAATACATTTTTATCTTTTCCTAAAAACATGTAACCGTTCTTATAAATATCAACTTTCTCATGTAGCATTCCCAAATCTTTTAAAAAATTCTTTGTTTTGTAAATATTCATGCATGGTTTTACAAAATGAATCCATGCAATTTTCAGAAACATTGCAGTCTGTTTTTTTACTCATAAATTTTGAGGACAAAGATCAACGAGACTGACCTTAACGACAACCTTCATATATAGGTTATTTCGCCGAATTGAATAGGTTGAAAAATCGTGCCTTATTATTCGGCATCTCTTCATGCGTTTGCTCAAAAACTCCAGAAAAATATTTTAAACCATTTCCACATGTGGATTGGTTGTCGATACTTCAAAAATTACTTTTTTGTGCTTCTTGCACAATAAATGTAACACCATAATTTTCATCGTGAAATAACTAACTTTTGTAATTATCTACGAAACCTACCTTGTAAAGATGTTTGCAAACAATATATTGACTTCGATAATTCATTTTTTGCATCATTTACAAGGACATAACATTGTCATGTGTTTTTGACACAAAGGTTGCATCAAGCAAAACTCATGAACTGCTCCAATCCGTGTAAGAATTTTTTAGTAACTTCCTTGGTTAGGGGTAGCTAATCCGGATTACCCGAATCGGACCGATCCGAAAAACTCGATTCGTTTACAAAACGGGTTACCCTAATAACCCATATGGGTTTAAATTTTAAAACCCATTCGGGTTCGGGTCGGTCCGATCCGGGTTCGGGTTAAACCCGAGGAACCCGAATTAAATTTTAAGGCTAATTTTTTTAGGTTATTTCTTCTCTCTTTGTTATCCAGCCGCTTGCCTTCCCTTCCCCTGCTTACTCTCTCTCCAGCCGCACGCAGTCTCCCTCTCTCCCAGGACAAACTGCTTACTATCCTTTCAACCCCTCACCACCGACCGACTGTTCCTCTCACTTGCTGGCCGACTGCTCTCCTCACCCGCCGGCCGACTCCGTGTGTCGTTTCTTCTCTCTCTATTAGCCGCCTCCGCTTGCCTTCCCCTGCTTACTCTCTCTCTAGCCATAGTCTCCATCTCTCTCCTTTAAACCCCTCACCCGCTGGCCGACTCCCACCGCACCGTTTCTCTTTACCTCAGAGTCTCCTCAGCCCGCGCCCTCTTTCGTCGACTGCTCCCTTCTCCTGCCGGTTAGCTCCATTTGTCTCTATACTAGACTAGTGAATAGCTCCATTTGTCTCTATACTAGACTAGTGAAGCTGCATTCCGAATAGGAGAAAGGATTTTGTTTGTATTTGAGTTTATTCTTCTTTCGCTTTTCTGCATTTCTTTGTATTACAGTCACTAAATTCCGAATTTGGAAAAGCCAGGAAATAATGTTTACTCATTTTAATTCAAATAATGCACGTGAATGAGTGCCTTGACGACTGATTTACAAACTAGTATTACTTGTTTGTGTACGTTGAGGAATGAATATGTCAGTAAGTATAATGCAATCATGAATATATAAAAGACATGATTAACAATTAAATGAATTGGATTTGCAGATTATGATCAATAAATCTTTAGCAAGGTCTATCAAACATTATCTGTCATTTGGTTTTGAAAATGTCTATTTCCTAGTTTTGTACTTATAATGAGAATTCTTTAATATTTGTTCATTTGTGTTTGTTGTTGATAGTAAAAAAATATTGTGTTTGTTTTTTTATAGATAGATATGCATATGGTAGTTGCGGATGAACTTGATACGAGCGAAGTTCAATCTCACAACAGGGCAGCGGCTTCTGAATCCGAACAAAGTGAGTTGCCACCAAAATCTAAGAAACAATATGTTTGACGATCAAAGGTGTGGGAACATCTTTTAAGAGAATCTAGTGAATATAGTAAATGCAAATATTGTGCTATAAAGTTGAAGTGTGGAAGTACATCGAATGGAACTAGTAGCATGAATAAGCATATTTGTATTTGTAAAGCATATAAGAACATCCTTGGAAGTGAAACTCAGAAGGTATTAACTGTGGATGATAGTGTTAATCAAGAAGATGGTAGTCATATGCTTGTTGCTCGTAGTTTTAGTCAAGAAGCATGTAGGCGAGCAACTGTAAAGATGATCATTATGGATGAGATGCCACTTTCTACAGTTGAAAATGTTGGGTTTAGACATCTTTCCAATGTCTTGTGTCCTAAATATATTATCCCTTCGAGGCAAACTATCACTAGAGATGTGCTTCAAATGTATGCATCTGAAAAAGCTATTTTGAAAAGTATGATGAATGGGGGAAAGTATCTTTTACGACTGATTTATGGATTTCTATTACATCTGTGAGTTACATGGTCGTAACTGCTCATTTTATTGATGATAATTGGCAATTGCATCAAAAGATTATTGGTTTTTTAGTCCGGTGTCTAACCACAAAGGGGAAATAATTGCAAAACAACTTGAGAAATGCTTGACTGATTGGGATATCAAAAAGGTGTTCACAATAACTGTTGACAATGCTAGGTCTAATGATCGTGCAATTAAGTTGTTGAGAAACAAACTGAAGACTTGTGAAGATGATGCATTGGTACTTGATGGTGAATTTATGCATGTTCGTTGTTGTGCTCATATTTTGAATTTAATTGTTAATGAAGGCTTGAGGGAGATTCCCGTTTCTACAGTTGCATCCGAGTCGGCATTTAGTACCGGAGGACGTATCTTAGACCAATATAGGAGTAACTGAATCCTAATATGGTTGAAGCATTGATTTTGACGCAAAATTGGTTGCGGTCATCATTTTGTATTGATACAACAATGAGTCTTCAACAAATAATGGAGGAAAATGAGTTTATGGATACACTTTCTCAAGATATGTTCTTCTTATTTCATTTATCGTTTTATATAACATTGAAATTATAATTTAATTTTTTTCAGCTTATCGGGCACAAATAATGGAGGAGAATGAGATGTGATTTCATTCATGGATACACTTTCTCATAATATGCTCTTATTTCGTTTTATCTTTTTATATAACATTGAATTTATACTTTAATCTTTGTTTTTTACCTTATCGTACACAAAAAAAAGGAGAATGGGATGTGGTTTCATGTTGTTGCACGGCAAGAACTTAACGATTCCGGATTTCTTTTCATTTTGGCGCTTTTTGATTTATTTTCATTTTGACGATTTGGGAATTCATTTCATTTTGGCGTTTTTAAAATTAATTTTATTTTGATATTTGCGAAGTTCATTTTTATGAGTTATATTATCTAACTTAGATTTGTATTTTTTTTAATTTTTTGTATGTTAACTTGGTTTTTTTAGAGAACCCGGAAAACCCTTACAAAATCCAAAAAACCCAAATAACCCGAACTCGAATAACCCGAATAACCCATGGACACCCGAATTTAATTTGGGTTATTTTGGGTTCACTGCTTGAGAACCCGAATAACCCGAACCCGAATCGAAACCCGATGAACCCAGACCGAAAAACCTTCGGGTTCAATTTGGGTTCAATTTTCGTAAACCCGATGAACCCGAACCCGGATCGAAACCCGAGGAACCCGGATCGAAACCCTGATTGGCCACCTCTATCCTCGGTTACAAGATCTTTTTTTTTTATACATACACTCTCTTGATTTGTATATATGTATATCTGAAGAAGACGATATTGTTTTGAAAATATATTTCGTGTTGATGGCTTGATGGTAAAAGGTTTGAGTTTGATCAATAGATAGTAAATTTTCCAACGGTCACTCGTTGATAATACCAACGGTTGCCCGTTGTTAATACAAACGGTGGCCCGTTGATAATACGAACGGATGCCTATTGAAACACAATATTAAGATATTCCAATGGTAACCTCAAAATTCCAAATATTCCAACTTACATCTATTCGTAATCGTAAGAGATGCTTGTTGCGCATAACAACGGGCATCAAAAGGCGATTTTCAACGGTGTTTCAATGGAATTGTGCAAAGGATTTTGTCTGTTGCGCCGTTGATAATTGCAACGGATTACAATGGAATTTCGATTGTTGTTAATATTTTGAAATCCATTACAATCCGTTGAAATGTTATCAATGGACGAATCTTTTAATTTGTCCGTTGATATTTGACTGTTTTTTTTTTGTAATTTATAAGGTTGAAACAAACTTAAAGCTTAGAAAATAAGGGAAAACATTTAAATTTAAGTACTTTATTCGGCCGAGCAGGTTCCAACTCATTGGGTACCACATAAGGTTTTCAATTAATTGTTTGTTCTTATCAATATGGATGGCTCCATTCCCAATCCACTCGATCAAACATTTGGATCGATTTCAAGATGGAGATTTTGCCAAAGCCGAGCACAATGGCAGACGGGCCGGGCAATCATTATTCTTTGATGAACACTGTGATAGAGCTCAGGTCGAGCATGACATTGTTTGGGCCAATTGAATTATGCTCGATCTGTTCCATAATCTGTTTGATCATATACCATCCCCATCCCTTCCTATACTTGCAGCTAGGTCACATATGTTTGACTTAGTTGGCATTGACGTGCTTGGGACGTAGTTACAAACTCTTCAATGATAAGAAGATGAACAAATTCTAAAATTTTCTTCGCCTTATCCCTTGTGATTGATTATTGCGTGTTTTATGTAACATTTAGATCACATTCTCCTAGTTCACTACAAAAAAACTGGCGATTTCCAACGGACGAATCCGTTGGAAATCGCCAAAAATCCGTTGGAAACAGCCGTTTCCAACGGACACCAACGGATTTCCGTCCGTCGCGAAAAGTTCGTTGCAAATGAGGATCCGTTGCAATTCGTGACGGCCTTCCAACGGATATTTTCCGTTACAACATTGCAACGGACTTTCAACGGAATCAGCCGTTAGAATAATGGTAACGGATCACCGTTGCAAAACGTTGTGACGGACGGCCGTTGGTGTGCAACGGCGGTCCGTTGCAAAATCGGAAATCTTTGCAACGGACATCC
>CM071863.1:50073750-50087903 GCA_036759665.1 Gynandropsis gynandra
CGCTGCCGAACTTCGCTGGATCACGTCTCTCTTGACGGAACTTGGTATGCCAATGTCTGAACCACCGGTCATATACTGCGACAATATTGGTGCCACATATCTGAGTGCAAATCCCGTCTTTCACTCGCGCATGAAGCATCTTGCCTTGGATTATCACTTTGTTCGGCAACAAGTCCAAGGCGGTCTCCTCCGAGTCTCTCATGTTAGCTCGGCTGATCAACTTGCGGATTTGCTCACCAAACCACTATCCCGTCAACCGTTCGTGTCACTTTGTAACAAGATTGGAATCACCGATGGTGCTTCATCTTGAGGGGGCATATAAGCAATAGGGACATTTCTGTAATTTCTCATGTATTAGGGTTTTCTACTTCTTTGTATCTATTTATACACATTGTAATTCATTTGAGTAATACAAGACGTATTCATACAATTTACATAAACGGACGTCGCTACAAGTTTTTGGCGACAAAATTTTTTGCGCCGAATAAGAGTGAAAATCTAAGATCAGGTGCAACATCAATGGTCCACCTCCAAACATATCCTGATAGCAACCTAAGGGCCCCGTCTATGTCAACCCCATAGCATGAATCACACCACACTTCAATTGAACAAAGGGGAAACTTCTACCTCCTTAACTCCACCGAGAGAGACCCTAACAACCTCGGTTTCCCCACCGGGTGCTGCTCCATCAACCATTCCAACAACGTTGGTATCTGCTGGAAGACCGGTCCCTGCTACTGGCACTCAACCCTCTGCTTCTTCGAGACGAGGTACTCCTCTATCTTCCTCCAAGGCCTTTTCACACAAAATGTACAAGGAATCGTACCTCACTAGGTTTAAAACCCTTAAGGAAAGGGAAATTTTTTCTGAAAGAGGACTAAGTGTACATCATTTTCAGCACCTCTCCGTTTAGGACTTATTAGTGAACCGGAAGCTGACAAACACAGTCACTACTGTGACTTCTGTTTGTAAGGAACTTGTGTATGAGTTCTATGCGCACTTAGTTCCTGACATTGAAGACCCTGGTTCGGCTCTGTTTGGCACCACGTATGTTCGTGGTCACGTTATTAAGTTCAGTGCTGAAGTGATAAACGAGTTTTTCTGTGACTCGCACAAAGGAACTCCAGCTTGATTTAGATATGAACACTATCACTAAGGAGTTGACAGATGGTAAGCTGAGTTCATGGCCTGGGCAGATCCCAAATTCCAAACTCCAATAGGAATATGCTTTACTGAACAAAATTTCACGCACCAACTGGGTGCCTAACAAGAAATCGGATGGAATCAGGCAGAATACATCAATCTTCTTGTACTGCTTGAAGAATGGCATCTCCATCAATTTTGGCAAAGTGTTTCTTGACTCAATTGTCGGACTGGGTCTGTCTAATTCAACGAAGTTCATTCTTCTGTTTCCATGCCTGATCTAGAATATTCTGTGCCAACAAGTCCCTGATATCGTTGGAAGAGATGAGGTACGCGAAAATACCCCACCATGGATCATATTGGAGAAGCGGTATATGGCCAAGATGCCATCTTCTTCAGCTGCCGGAACTTCAAGGAGTAGTATGGTTCAGGAGCTCATTGAACTAAAACAGACTCTAAGTGCAACGCTGAAATCCATTGATGGGCTACTCTTGCGATTCCAGAGTAATCAAGTGTACTTATATTGTTGTGTAAATTGGTTATTATTTTTGTGTGTCTCATTTGGTTTGAAATCTTATCACATAAATAGGGGGAGAAATGCAGGACGAAGAGGAGGTTGAGGTTGGAGAAGATGAGGTTGAAGAGGTTCGTGAGGAACCAACCACAAGAAAAAGCAAGGGAAAGAGACAGAGGAACTGATATGTTCCTACGCGTTTTTTCGTTTTCTTTAAGTGCATCTAAAGACAATGCTTTTATTAAGTGTACTTAATTTTCTAATTTTCGTGCTTGAACTTATTATGATCTGAACATGTATGCGTGAATCTATTTTGTGTTGTTTGATCTTATATGGTGGTCGCTTTGTGCTTGAATTATTTTATTGCATTGTTGATCTTATATGGTGATTGTCTTGTGCTTGAATGATTTTATTGCATTGTCTTGAATTCTATATGATTGATTGACGTATGTTTTTGTGATAAGAATTCAAAGGGGGAGATTGTTAATGCAATAAAAATAGGATTGCAGAGTAAAATTGTTATTTCAGGTAGTTGAGATATTCAAGGAGCACAAATTCAAATCAAGAGAGACTGAAGGAAGTCAACGAGAAGATCAAGGAGAAGAAGGAGGAGTCAAGTTGAATCTGGCGGATTCAATGTTGAAGAAAAATCAACAAGACGGCGCGGCTGAAGAACCGGGGAGGGTTGCTGAGCCGAGTGGAAGACATATAAGTTAACCTGAAAAGAAAAATAAGGTTAACGAATCTGGGTGATATCGCTGAAGTAAACGAAACAGAGAAAAAAAGAGTTTTGGGGTTTTAAGTGTACTTAGATAGATATTGTACTGTGCGGACAAAAACAGTAGAGGTTGTATTTACGTCTAACTCAGGGGGAGTTATCCGCGGAGATCTTTGGTACATTGTAAAGACTGACAATTGTATTTAAAGATTGACAAGTAAATAAACCAATACTATTTGATATTTTTTTGGTCTCTTTGAATTATTGATTCACAAGTTATATTCTACAAGTTTTCAGATGGTATCGGAGAGTCATCATGGATGGAGCAATCAAAACCATGGCCTTAACGAGAGCAATGATTTGAACGTGTCATGTGAGATAGTTTAATGGCATGAGTTTGGTTACATTACTCAAGTTCACAGAGAGCAAGGTACGACATGGTTCCTCAGAGTTGAACAGGGGGCTATGCTCTGTGATATTCATGTGAGTCATGGATGAGCTTGACTTCATGAAGTCGGACTTGGAGAACGATAGATAAAAGATCGCAAGCAATGATGGTGGCGATGATCGAGAGTAAGTCCACGATAACGAGTGTGAATGGCAAAGAGTTGGCGGTGACACTCTGTGAAGAGAAAAAAAAGTAGTGGCCTTTCGATGACAAGAGGTAGTGAGCGAGAGAAAAACGTATGGTGGCTAGGGTTAACGTAATGTTGTGATACTATAATAGAGTTCGAATATTATACTTTGTTATGAACGAAAAGACTATGTATAAATATAATATTCGACACATAAGTTTTACTTAATTAAAAGAGTAATTTATAATTATATATTTGTCAGTATCTTTCTATAAATTCAAATTGTTTGCATTGGGATCAAATGCACTCTCTTTCCTTTTTACGCCCCATGGCGTCACACGGGAGGGGCATAAAAGGTGATCCTATCAACAATCAATGATATTTTTTTAAACTATTTTATTCAAAATTAGAGGTGATTAATATTAATATTTATAATTTAAAATATATATGCCTATCCTATCCAAAATGAAAAATATGTCCCGTAATAATATTTTAGATTCGTTATTGGTGGCGATTGAAAAAAAGTAATCTCCATGGTATATATTTAGAAATTAATTTGAAAATAATTATAATAGTTCATATTTCATTTTAAAAATAATACGATTAATGAGTGAAATATATAGATATAAATATATCTTATACATACTAAAATATATGTTGCAATGAACGGTAAAAAAGACATGTGACATACTTTTAAGCCTTTTGATTTTTTCTTTGATGTATTGGTCATTTATTAGCCATTAAATTATTATTTATTGTTTGGGAGAAGGTTCTTTTTTGACCATTGGATCTATATATTAATGATCTCGACCATTCATTTTTCAGTCTTCCTTTTATTCTTTTTTCTTCTCCTCTCAGACCCTAGTTTCGTCTCTTCTCTTCTTTCACGCCTCCTTTTTTACTACACCGGTGAGGCGAAGCGGGTGGGGAAGGTGAGGGGAGGCGATATGGGTGGAGGAGGGGAGGCGAGACGTGGGGTGCTGGAGGAAGTGAGGCGTTGGGTGTTGTGTAGGCGAGGGTGCGGGGGAGGCGAGGCAGGTGCTGGCCGAGTCAGGGTGTTGAGGGAGGTGAGGCGTGGAGTGCTGGTGGAGGGGAGATATGGGGTACTGGGGAGTAGGGGTGGACATTACGGTTCGGGTTTTAAAAATCGAACCTATCCGAACTGAATTTTTGTATTTCGATTCGGTTTGGATATATTTAAATTATCCGATTGGATATGAGTATATAAAACCCGTTGGGTTCGGTTCGGTTTGAGTAATAACCGAAAAATATCGGTTATTCGATCGGGTATTAAAATATATTAACAAAAAAGCTAACCCCTATATTTTTCTGACTTCACGCTATTTTTCTTCTTTCTAACGCTTTTCTTCTCTTTTCAGACTGTTCTTCTTCTTTTCCTTTAGTCTCACCCGGCGGTTTCACCCACTTATCGATTTCACTCACCCATTGATACATCTTTAGAGTTAAATTTTAGTGAATGATACATTTTTAGATGTAAATAAGTTAATATTTTTTAAGATATTGTCGTTTTGATATTTAGTTACGTTCTTTATTTGGTTATATCTAACGTTTTTTTACACAATAGTGGTTTAATCTTAAATTCTGAATAACCGAACTAATATCTAAATAATAACCGGATTAATACCCAAATAATAACAGAATCAAACTGAATTAACTCGAGTTCGGATTATTTTGGTTATCATTTTTTACATATAACCGAACCAAACCGTTATAAAACCGAACCGAACTGAACCGATTTACATTTGATTATAATATGGTTATTATTTATAGAAATCCGAATAAACCGTATTCATCATAACCGAACCGAAACCCAAATCGTAAATCGATTTGACCAAGCCTACTGGGGAGAGACGAGAGGTGTTAAGGAAAGAGAAAGAGGATGAAGGGTAAAGGAAAAGAGAGAGGAAGAAGAAAAAGGAGAATGTGAGGTGTTGAAAGAGAAAGAAAGAAGGATAGAAAGAGATAAATAAAAAATTAAGATTTTATTTTATTTATTAATATTAGTATTAATTTTTGTTGTTATTATTTAGGTACGCGATAATATTTTATAAATTATTTAATTTTAAAAAATTAGAACAAAAAATTATTCTGTATCAAATAAAAATAAAGAAATGGAATAAAGATACGGTTTTATCAATAATATCAAATACATGAATACGTAATCATAGAATTAGACTCTGATAATTTTTAAAATAAAATTGACAAAATTCAATAAAATAATGACACCTTAACGTATATTTTCGTGGTATTGTCTCTATATTTTATTTCATATAGGCTCAAATGTGATCTATTAGTGTATTGGTATCATATATATGTCATATGTCTCCAAAAGAATGGGCCTAATGGGCTCATAACTAAAGCCCATTATTGTATCCAGTCAATTAAGTATACGACGCGGTCCTAGCATGCATAACTAGTTTGACCGGCATATGAAGAGGCGGTGGACGACGTTATCGGAAGTTTCTTCTGCCAACGCGCATACACCACCTAACGTTAACCAAAACCTTCAACGAGAGGTTTAGCTACGTAAGCGTCTTTGATTTTTCTTCTGTGTACGCGTGTACATTTTATATGCGTGGGTGTATATATATATACACATGCACTGCACATTATACATAAACATCTGCAAGTTTTCTTCTTTTGCCCTCTAAAGAAACCGAAATCGTTAAAGAAACAAAGAGAAATTTTGCATCAATGGCACAGTATTACCAGCAACAATCTAAGACCGGTAAGATTCTTACAACTAACCATGTCGAAATTTCTCAGTACGTAGATTGTTATATGGTATAACCATATATAATATATATATATATATATATTTAACTTATAAGCATAAGAAAATCCTTTAGTTCATGTCAGAACTTCGTACGAAATAAAATTATTAATGTAAACTTGAAACGCAGACACTTACACGACACCACCGTTGTCAGAATCGTATCCAGCGGCGGTACAACCTCCATACGTGACGGCGCCGCCACCGATGGGATATCCGGTGAAAGATCCGCCGATGGGTTACCAAGAAACGACGCCGTATCACCAAACTCATAGCAAAGGCCTTGGCGGATGTTTGCAAGGATGGTAACGCTTTTTGAGATTCTATCTGCGATTATTAGAGATTTTAACGCTGTATGTAAAAGTAAATGTTTGATTGTGCGTTTTCAGTTTGGCGGCTCTCTGTTGCTGCTGGGTTTTGGATTGCATCTTCTAGGAGGCTCGCCGGTTTTTTTACACTTTCATGTTAATTTCTTATTTATATAATATTTTTCGTATTTATATTTATTGGTGTATAAATATCTCATTATCTTTGATGTCTATGTCTTTATTACATTAATTATTTGGATAATAAAATTGTTTCGTTTGTGCGAAGAAAACATACTATCGTACTCGTGTATATATTGTCTTTGTAAAATGGACGGATCCTTTCAATTTTTCTTTTGATTTTCTGTTTTAAAATTGGTGTTTTCAAAAGATTTCAGTTTGCGACCATTGTTATTTGACCGTTGAAAATCAACATTGTAACTGTTAACCGATGAATTATCAATGATATATTTCAATGGTAACCGTTGAAAAATTATTAAAATTTATAAAATATGAGTTGTAAGTATCAACAATTTTATTAGAAAAAGAAAAAGATTATTTATTGATTGATAGATTGATCCAAAAATACATGTATGATCATGTGTATGTATAATATTCAATATATTCAAGATCAAGAAATAAAGAAGAAAAATCAAGAAAGAAAGAAATAAATAAAGAATGAAAAGAAAAAAAGAATGAAAAGAAAAAAAGAAAGAAAGAAAAAATTAAAAAAATAAAAAATATCAAGATGATATTTAATGCTCCCCTCAAGATGAAGAGTATGAATTGAATACTCTCATCTTGGAGAGTAACAGATGAAACATGATAGTTCCGATAGTTTAAATGGAGCATTAGCTATTGTCCTGTATTCAGCCTTAGTAGTGTTCCGAAAAATGGTTATCTGCATAGCCAAAGAAAATATAATAAGTAGTAATACAACAACGGAAATCCAAATATAATATCCAATTGACAGCTAAAAAAAGGAGAATTGTGGTTTAGATTGTAAAGAAATACTTCCCAATCATCAAATTTCCGGAAAGAGTCCACTATAGACTGTAGCATGAAATATATATTGTCGACAAAGAATCGCTTTTCATTCTAGAAAAGAGTTGAAATAAACTGAAACGAAAACAACATTCTTGAATGCAACTTTTACAAGAACCGTTTTGGGAAACCTCCACGAAAAACACTTTGACGAATCAAGAACCTAATTTTCTTTTTATAGTATCAACATCTAGCTCCAACAACTCCCACCAAGGAGACGATTTGAACGTCCCATTGGGCTGTTCAACTACGACTATATCAATCGTACCACCAAAGGGATGAAACGGACCGGACACCGTACCCACTCCACGATAGATATAGCTCCCAATCCTACCCATGGTAGGGTCGATCATCAACATGCAGGAGACATCGAGATTTTTGCCCTTGGCAAAACCAATAAGTGTTGCAAATATGATTCTCTAATAGAAGAATAGGAAGATAGGAAGAAGAACACAGGAGAACTAGTGTTTGAGTTGTGAATTTTCCATTTCATTTCATCCCTATTTATAGGAGAAAAATTACAAAGGAATAAATTTGTAACACCCCCATCCAGGAACAACCTTGGGACTAGGAGTGCCCACCATCACTTCCAAGAGGTGGATACACGTGTCATCACCAAACACATTTATAAAATAAATATAAATGATTTATTCCGAAATAAGAGTGGTCCGGACCAAATAGCAAAACAAATATGTAAATATCATAGTCACGATAAATAAAATAAATACGAAATGCGAAATAAAACTCATCGAGACCTCGTGCACGCCTCTCCCATCCGTCCGCTGTGAACCTTCATGTTGCTGCTCAACCTCATTACTTTTTCTCCTTGCCATATCCTGTCCATCCACGACAGTCCAAAAATTGGGTGAGTACGAAATATGCACTCAGTGAGATCAATACGGGTACGTACTCTATGCCATGTATTCTCCTGCTCGAACTGAATATCATAAAATAACATATATCCAAAGTCTAAACTAAAGATATACAAATCACTCTACCCAAACCCGATTGAGTATCCAAAATCTAAGACTAGTACATCACTGGATCATAACGCACAGAGTCCACATGACTCTAGCTCGGGCATACCCTCGCAAAGTCCAAAGGACCCCAACACACTGAAAATCTCGCAAGGTCACAACGTACCCCAGCTATCAGTACACTACACTGAAAATCTCGCAAGGTCACAACGTACCCCAGCTATTAGTACACACTGAAAATCTCGCCAGGTCACAACATACCCCATCTATCAGTACACTACACTGAAAATCTCACAAGGTCACAACGTACCCCAGCTATCAGTACACTACACTGAAAATCTCGCAAGGTCACAACGTACCCCAGCTATCAGTACCATACAGCGCTCCGTCGCTCGAAAGGTTACCACAACCCCAACACGGTATGATGCCGACCCAGATCCAAGTGTCGCAATACTAACGTCATCGACCAAATACTCCTCACGTGATAACTCTCACCAACGCGCTCGCACACGCCTTCTTCCGAAGGTTCGAGTGTGAACCACCCGATCGAGCACACTAACAAGATATTCACTCGGTTTAAACACCGACCCAAATATCGACGTTCTCCGACCCCAACACTAGGTCGCACGTCGGTTCTCTAGATCATCTATAGTCACTTATACAAATCATATACTTATCATAAATTCTCATACGACAAATTTAGGGTTTTAATCCAATTCCACTTGTAGCGTCTCATTTTTCCCATTATGATCCTATAAATTCTATCGTGATCATGCCTCATTTTAAAAATATAATCTCTTCCATAAATCGATCACAAATCCGAAATTAGGGTGGAGAAAATCATCACCTTAGCTTCCCGACGATTTGACGATTCTGGCTAATATTGTTAGCAACAACAACGATCAATTTTCCCTATTATAGATCCATTCAATTCCATAAATTTCCATAATATAAATATTCGAATTAAGTGAATAATCACAACGAATTACTTAGAGATTTACCACAATCGCGATTAGAATCCACTCACGAAGAACGCGATGAAAAATTGAAGATCTCTTTCCAATTTTTTTTCTTCCCTTTATTTTTCTTCTTTCTCGTGGAACGGCTGCTGCCCACTTTCCTTTTTGTTAACCCTTAACCTAATATTATAAGTTAAATATATACATATATATAGGTGTGTTCGGTTCCACCGACTCACGCCTATTTGACTGGGTCTCACAATTCTCCCCCACTATAAAAGAATTCGTCCTCGAATTCTATATCTCTGATTCTTACGGCAACGTTTGTACTCAGTGAATAGAAGAACCATATAACTCATCTCCAAATAACTCGGGATACTCATGTCTCATATCCTCTTCTAATTCCCATGTTGCTCCTTCCACGCCATGATGTTCCCACACAACTTTTATCATAGGAATTTGTTTACGCCTCAATTGTTTCACTTGGTAATCCACAATGCGTATTGGACATTCTTTATATGTTAAATCTTTCCTCAAGGTTTTTGGTGGCTCAACAAGTATCTTCTCTGGTACTGATAGACACTTACGCAACAATGATACATGAAACACATCATGTATTCCCTCTAAAGATGAGGGAAGCTCCAATCGATAGGCCACTACTCAAATTCGCTCAATCACTTTAAACGGTCCTGTAAACCTTGGTGATAGCTTATTCACTCGACTCCCACCTGGTCTCCCTCGCCTCGCTTGAATCCGCAAATACACCATATCTCCAATGTTAAACTCAACAGCTTCATATGGTGGCATCCCAATGCTAGCATGATAGCTATTGTTGTATGCAAACTCAATGAGTGATAAAATATTCTCCCATCTACCAGGCCACTCCAACGCACATGCTCGTAATAGATCCTCAAGCGTCCTTATAGTTCTCTCAGATTGTCCGTCTGTCTGTGGATGATATGCGGTGCTCATGCGCAATTTGGTTCCTAACTCTTTTTGAAACGCCTGCCAAAGACGTGAGGTGAATCTCCCATCTCGATCTGAAACAATGCTTGATGGAACCCCATGCAACTTCACAATTTGTGCAATATATATCCTTGCTAGCTGATTCACATCAAAAGTCTTCTTTATCGGAATGAAATAAGCCGATTTAGTTAGTCGATCCACGACTACCCAAATAGCATCCTTACCACTTTGCGTCCTTGCAAGACCCATCACGAAATCCATGGTAATATGGTCCCACTTCCATTCGGGGATTGGTAGACTTTGTAATTTCCCGCTTGGTACTTGTTGCTCCGCTTTAATTAATTGGCATATTGGACATTTTGCTACCCACCGAGCAATGTCCTTCATCATCCCTGGCCATTATTAAAGCTGACGAACATCCCGATACATCTTCGTCGATCCCGGATACATCAAAATCTCTTCTCTGATCCCTAGATCCTTCGGTACACAAACTCGACCACTAATCATCATTAGACCGTCTTCCCTGATCTGATACAACTTGTACCTCGGGTCTTGCTGATTATTACGAATCTTCTTTAACCTCTCATCGAATAATTGTGATGTACGAATTCTACTCAATAGACCAGCCTGATTTACAGCTTGCAAACCGACACTCTCGGACTCAATCTGCACTGCAGCTAGTCTCAAAGCACTTATCTGGCTAATCAAATCCCTGAATTCTTGCATAGCCAAAACCTCAACTCTTTTACGGCTCAACGCATCTTCAACAACATTTGCCTTCCCTGGATGGTACGTGATGTCCACCTCATAGTCTGCGACAAACTCCATCCACCTTCTCTGACGCAGATTCAACTCTGGTTGCGTAAATATGTACTTTAGACTCTTGTGGTCCGTAAAAATCTATACCTTCTCCCCATAAAGATATGCCCTCCAAATCTTTAACGCGAAGACCACAGCTGCCATTTCTAAATCATGAGTCGGATAATTCTCTTCATGCTTACGTAACTGCCTTGACGCATAAGCAATCACGTGATCTCCCTGCATAAGCATACATCCTAATCACGTCTTTGACGCATCCGTGTAGACTATGTATGGAATTCCTGGTTATGGTAGGGCTAACACTGGGGTTTTCGTTAGCTTCTCTTTTAGCTCCTTGAAGGACTTCTCACAATCTTCATTCCAAACAAAAGGTACATCTTTTGATGCGATCCCGACTGGAAACGGATTGCACAAGGGTGTGTGGGGCGAGTGGTCACACGAGAGTTGCGGAAGGCTCTCGATTCACCGGTTCGTCTCCAATGGATATTACGCACCAATGAAGAACGAACGATCGTTGGATATGACACACCAACGAAAGGATGCTGGATATTACGCACCAACAACCAAGAACTCACAAGGAATTCAAAGAAAGATCAAAAGATCGATTCAAAAGTTTGATTGAAAATTGGGTGATTGTTCTACAAGGGTTGGCCGGCCATATTTAGATAAAAACAAGAAAAGCAAATTCAAAAATTACATTAAATGCTCATTCTTCATGCAAGGCCTCTAATTAATGCCTAGGTATTGTAAAACAAGAAGATAGCATAGTTGGTCGTGCATGTTGGGGCGCACACTCCTCTTGGGTTTTGGGTCAGTAATTAGCTCGCGGGAATAAGTGACTCGCAGCCTCGTTAAAAACCCGTCGTCGGAAAACCCCGTGGGACAAAACCGACGAATGGAAAAGAGTACACACGGGCCACTTAACCTAATCAATGGCCGTTGCGGGTTGAGCTTCGGCTTGAATGATGTTTGTTAGGCTCGTGACTTCACGTGAATGTGAATACTCTTCATGCGCGTGGATGGTCGTAAGAATCTCGACAATAGTGTCTTTGAGAGCTTTGCGGCCTTGGCTCGGGTCACGGGACCGGCGGGTTACGGGATCTATGTATCTTGACCGCATCTCGGGTCGCGTTGGTGACGGTCGCGTCTCGGGTCGCGTTGGTGGCGGTCGCATCTCGGGTTGCGGGGTTGGCGTATCGGGTCGTGCTGTTGGCGTCTCGGGCCGCGTTGGGGGCGTCTCGGGCCGCGCCGACTTCTTCTTCTTCTGCACCGCAGGTTGCGTCTTCGTCTGCGTTGTTGGTCACGTCTTCGGCGTCCTCCAGGATCATATCATGCCCCTTTCTTCAAAAGGATTTGTCCTCAAATCCGAGTGATCTCGCAGATCTAGCCGGTAGGCGTTGTTGCTGATCTTTTTGGTCACAGTGAATGGACCGTCAATCCGGGGCATTAGCTTTGGCTTCCGCTCGTTCGGGAAACGCTCTTTCCTTAGGTGAATCCAAACTTGATCACCGGATTTGAAAATCATTCGCTTTCGGGCTCGAAAGCGCCATAGTTGATGCTGCCACGTTCGCAACGCTCTCACAAGCGCGCAAAGCTCTTTATCGTATGTGGAACAGTTGAGGTTTGCGTCTCCAAGCTTCTTGCTGTAATAAGCAAATGGTTCCCGTTCCTGCATCAAGATTTAAACCATCCCTACACCAGACGCATCATTATCAAATGTTTTAAGGAAATCCGGTAAAATTAATGGCGGGGTATGAGTAAGCTTCTTGTTTAGCGTTTGGATCACTTCTTCTTGTGCTTCCTCCCACTTGAATCCCACATTTTTCTTAATGACTTAATTGAGAGGGGCTGCCAAGGTACTAAGGCCCTTTACAAAGCGATGATAGAACTCAGCGAGTCCATGGAAGCTTCGAGCTTCCCCGACGGTTTTTGGGCTCGGCTATTTCCGATTGGATTGGACCTTCTTCTCGTCCACCTTGACTCCATCTGTACTTATAACAAAACCTAGAAACCCAAATTTATCCGTACAATAGGTACCCTTCTTAAGGTTAGCATAAAGTTCTCCTTTCCTAAGTACCTTTAGATCCGATTCTAGGTGTCCAACGTGTGCTTCTAAGTCTTTACTATAGATCATATCATTAAAGCAAACCACTACGAGTCTACCTATAAACTCTCTAAGAACTTGGTTCATTATACGCATGAAAGTACTAGGTGCACTTGTCAACCAAAAAGGCATCAGTAACCACTCAGATAATCCATGTTTAGTTTTGAACACCGTTTTCCATTCGTCAACGTCTTTCGTCTTAATTTGAGGATATTNNNTTATCTAGCCTAGGAATAGGATGTTGATACTTCACCGTAATGTTGTTGATTGTGCGACAATCAACACACATGCGCTAGCTGCCATCTTTCTTTGGCACGAGTAGCACGGGTACGGCGCACGGACTCATGCTTTCGCGAATGTGTCCCTTGGCCATGAGCTCCTCCACTTGCCTTTGCAGCTCCTTAGTCTCCACGGGATTCATTAGGTAGGCTGACCGATTTGGTAACGTTGCTCCGGGAACGAAATCGATTTGGTGTTTGATTCCACGTATCGGTGGCAATTCGGTGGGACTCTCTTCGGGAAAGACATCGCCGTTTTCCTGCAATAAAATAGAGATCTCACTCGGCAGCACCGGAGCAAGGTTAGCTAAGCTCGAGAGAGCTTTCTTATATACAAACAATAATATGGACTGATTCGAGTGAAAAGATTTCTTGATCTCACCCGATTTCGCGTAGAAGTTCAAAGACTTAAGCACGCGTTCTCCTTGTTGTTTTAAGTGCATTTGATCTTGCTGTACTTCCTTTGGTGTCTTAAGAATAAGACTCATTTTCCTGTCATTATGCTCGAAAGAATGGTGGTTAGTAAAATCGTCATTTATTACCTTAGGATCCGATGGTTGCGGACTACCGAGAAGGGTAGGGCTTGCGTCCATTGGAAGAACGTCACACATGTTCTCGTCCTTGTATTCGCCAATGGTGATAGGCACGACCACTTGGTTGGTCACGTTCATTTTGCCATTCTCGTGAAGCCATTGTAGTTTAGAAGACATCGGGTGCTTCTTGACCTCTAAATCGATATTTTCTTCACAATCCTTGGTCGAAGAATCAGATTCTTTGTCCTCGGATTTACTCTCAGCATCCTCACAAAATATCATAAATCCTTTGTTTGGACATTCATCCGCATAATGATCTCGTCCATGACACTTGAAGCACTTCGCATTTCGAGCCCTCGATGTAATGGCCTTGGCTTCTCCTTTGTCCCGTTGAGCCGATGGAACCCTTTGATTGCCATCTCGG
>CM071863.1:50126660-50181668 GCA_036759665.1 Gynandropsis gynandra
AGACCACCGAGCTACAATTATATGTGCTGGTTTATGTTGATGATATTGTTGTTATAGGCAATTCCCCATCACGGGTACAACACTTTATTGATGCGCTAGCGGCACGTTTCTCAATCAAGGACTTAGGTAATCTATCCTTCTTTCTCGGGGTTAAGGCAACACGGATATCTCGCGGTCTCCTCTTGACTCAACGGAAATACATTACCGATCTTCTCAACCGCTGCCTCATGCATGAGTCAAAGCCCGTTCCTACTCCCATGTCGTTCACTTCACGTGTTACTCTCCAAACCGGTATTGCACTATCCAATCCAACGGAATACCGGTCCATTGTTGGTGGGCTACAATACCTTTCACTCACAAGACCAGACGTAAGCTTTGTGGTCAACAAACTGTCTCAATTCATGCATGCTCCCACGGATGTTCATTGGCAGGCGGTTAAACGGGTCCTACGCTATCTTGCTGGCACGAAGAATCACGGCATCTTCTTATCCGCAACCAACTCATTGTCTCTACATGCCTTCACGCGATGCTGATTGGGCTGGTGACTCTCATGATCTCAAGTCCATCGGTGCATATCTCCTCTTCCTTGGTGCGCATCCTATTTCTTGGCCGTCTAAGAAGCAAACAGGACTCTCCCGCTCATCTACTGAAGCTGAATACAGATCGGTTGCGTCCACTACTGCAGAAATTCTCTGGGTTCTTGCCTTACTCTCTGAACTTGGAATAATGCCATCAACACCACCTACCATCTTTTGCGACAACATTGGAGCAACATATCTGAGTGCTAAACCAGTTTTTCATTCCCGGATGAAACCCTTGGCTCTGGAGTATCTTTTTGTTCGCGGGCTTGTTGAATCAAACACTCTAAGGGTCACTAATGTTCGGGCTGCGGATCAGCTTGCAGATGTTCTAACCAAACCTCTGCCAAGACTACCATTCGAGCTACTATGTTCCAAGATTGGACTCACCAACGGTGCTCCATCTTGAGGGGGCGTGTTAAGGATATTTCTGTCATTTCACTACTTATATTAGGGTTTCTGTATTTACTCTTATAAGTACTCTTAATCCCTTGTACGCTGTTAATAACTTTTGTTAATTCAAATCCTTTATGGCTATCCCGGAACCTCTTTGATTTATTTACGAATGCATTTCCCGTTTTGCTAATCTATTCTTTGTTTGAGCGTTGAATGTCTTGTATTTACGAAAGCCACGTAGATGCATGTGTTAGGGATTAGGTGAAGGACCGAAAGGAGAATTCTAGTCCTAGAAGATCAGGCTGAGAACAACCGAGACTAGGTCACGAAAGTTGGGTAATAACGGTTGACGGTTGATGAATCATAGATCATATGGGTATAATGAAAATACATCAAGATACATTTCTTCACGTTGATGTTGAGTGAGAGAAGGTTATGAACTTACATATTTCAAAAAAACTGAGACACTCATTGCGAGTTATTGCACCTTTTCATGAACATTATTAGGTTAGGCATCAATCCAAAATTCATCAAAGTTTGTATGAGTTTCTCCACTAGTTCAAAATAGGATGGTTAAGAACCTCTTTTTTCACATATAACATAAAATAATAAGAATATTTACAGATATAATATATATATATATATATATATATATCATAAATGAATTAAATATTATTATGTACTAAGTGTTTGTTCATTGCCATGAACGAACGAGACCCGCTAATATGGGTGTTTATGTCGAAGTCATTTCGATTATATTTACGAAATTTACATACTTTCATGCTTTTAAGCTTTTGGATTGTCCCAATGTACGCATATTACTTCTCGTACATCGAAATTATCCATATATATTTTCTTTTTTCTTTCAAAACGTAAATCTACAATCTGATAAAAATTAGACTTAACAAGTCAAGTAATCTCTAGATTCCAATAAATTTTTTTCTGAAACACATTCTAGTAAAAAAATTGTATATTTATAAAATTAATAAATTAATATAAACAAATTCAATGAAAATTAATATTGTAGGATAGTTACAATGAACGCTTTTCACTATCTTTTGATTTCTTTATCCATATGCGATCAGTTGTAACATGATTGATCGATACTAACATTTATTTATTTGCTTATGTATTGAGAGAGTTGATCAAAACCAAAATTATAAATAATTGTGGTTAAAATATTTATAATATTATTAATTTTGTTAATATTTTAACATTTTCATAACGTAATATTTATGGCATCTTCATGACATTCTTCTTACATCTCGAATATATAGTCCATGATTTTTTCTTAATGAATTATTGAATGACGATAATTCAATAGGTGTTGGAGAGAAATACCGATAGAATGGATGATATAACAAATATTGTTGTGTAATACTCAGTGGTCGAATTTCATGCTATGGGCATAGGTGACCAGGTTGCAAGCGCAGGTGATTTGGTCATGGAGAGTTGATGACTTGGCTGAGGGGGACCAAATTATGGGTGACTAGACCATGGGAAACCAAGGCGCGAAGCACATGTCACCAGATCAAAGGAACCAAATTATAGGTGATTAGGATACACGTGACCAAGTTGAGGGGACAAAATTGCGGGTAACTAGTCCGACAGGTGCATATAACTTGGATACGACGTCCACTCTATGGGACCAACTAGCGGGTGACTAGGCTGAGGAGATCGTCGTGGGTGATCTGGCCCTGGGTGACCAAGCTACGTGTGATGAGGTACGAGGTGACGACCAAGCAAGGCTTGAGGTGAGACGATGATTGAGAAAAATGACATGGTGAAGTGAAGATTGAACGTTGCGATGGGCAGAGGTGATGTCCCGAGAGACAACTAGGTGAGGCAATGACAATAACGATAGGATAAAAACGTATAGAGAAAACGAAGGAAAAGAGTAACACAAAGTGAAATCCTAAATGGTTGACTTACATGGCAACCGCAATGATGATGATGAAGAGTGTGAAGGTCGTCGTGGTGAGTGGTAATGAGCATTTCATGTTATGGATGAATGAGGAACTGATTCGATTTTTATGAATTAGTATTGAGGTTCGAGATGCATTATGGACGTGAAGCTTTTAACTATGGACGAGTTCTAAAATCCAAATGCAGTTTAATTATTGCTAAAGAAATCCTTTAGTAAATTAGGAGTAGATTCAAATATTAGTCCCTAATTTTGGATGAGCCATTTGGAATATGCATGACTATTTCAGGTTTTGGTTCAATTTTAGGTTCGGATTTAATGGGTACGAGTCCAGTTTTAAAAAAAGTAACCAAACAATAACCAAAGTTAAATAGATTTGGTTTGGTTTGGTTGTACATCGATTCGGTTATATCAATAAAATATTTTAATCTAAATAAAATCCGAACTCTAATTTATTCGGTTATTATTCATTTATTTCAATTTATTGATCATTTTATCATATAAATAGTATAAATAAATGATACTATTTGAAATATTTCAAATAATTAGTATGTTTCATAAAATATAATATATTATTTAAAAATAAATTTCTTTAATTGTTTATTAATTCTTACGTAATACAATATCTTTAATTGTTTATTAATTCTTAAAAAATAATTTCTAACTATAATGTTTTTTAGCTTTTGCAAGTGATTTATTTTACACCCTATATAAATATTTTAAAAATTAATATATACGAAAATATTTTAAAAAATTATAACAAAATATGAATTATAATGAAACATTGAAATAAATTTTTTTAATAATCTTATAATTTAATATTACCAAAAACAGTGAAAATAAAAATAAAAAAAGAATAAGTAAATTAATATGCATTGAAGATATATGTAATTGAATTATAATAAATTAAAAATAACAAAAGAATGAGTAGATTAATAAAATAGCTAATATGTATCTTTGACCTCGAGATTTGATTAACATCATTGGTTTGATTTTAATTTAGACACTCTCTCACGCCAGTTATTTATAAAGATTTCTATGAAAAACTTTAATAAATTATATATCAGTTAAAAAATTCTTATTAATAGCTGTAAACATTGAAGTTGTTTTTTGAAATCTACCCAATCTAAAATTTAAGTGGAAAGTTATATTAAATTATAATAATAAAAATTATTTTTTTATAAAATGTGTAATGTACAACAAAACAAAAATTATTAATAGTTATAAAAGTGAAAGTTGTTTCTCGAAAATTATAAAATAACACAGAAGATATTTTAAAATTTTAATAATTAAGTGTAAATTATATATAATTTTTAACATTACTATCTTTATAATTTGATCAAATTTTTTATATGAATATTTTATTTTAAAATAAAATTCCTTCTAAATATGATAAATTTATTAAAAATATATATATATTTTTTCTATTTAATCATTATTTTCAAAACTTCTGAAATCATAAATAAATTAAAAAACTAATTTATATATATTAATAGTAATAATAATTTTGAAAATCTTTATAAATAATTTTTAAAACAGGTTGTTATTATAAAAAAAATTGAATTTATGTTAAATATTAGTAATATTTAATTTAAAAGATATATTGTTTGGTCAGATATGTTTTTAAAAAATATATTGAAAAATTATATTTCTATTCACTTAAATCGTTTAAATGGTTATATAATTCTAATATACAAATTTTAAAATTAAAAATTAATATTATTTATATTTATTACATAATAAATTTGATTCTATATTTTTACAATAAATATTTGAAGGGTGAAGATGAAGAATAACATGAGAATAAATTTAGAATCAAATTCATTAGGTAATAAATAATCTATATTTTTACAATGAATATTTTAAGCGTAGTAATCGAACCGATTGTCATACTGATTCTAAATTTTTTTAAAATTATAACTTTGATTTTACAATTTGTTCTCTGTAATCCAATATCATTGATAGGTGACACTTGCAGAATTTACACACCAAGAATACCACAAATTTATTTTTTTATCGTAAATTTATGAGAGAATGAATATATATAAAAGAATAATGAATAGAACTTCTATAGTTTTTTACGGGGGAAATTAAATTTTTAAACTAAAAGTGAGAAGTTATTGGTATTCATGTAAGTTATATTAAATTAATAATTGAATTATAAATTTATTGTTAGGTTTTAAACTTTATTATTCAGTTTTACAAATTATAATATTGAATTAGCATATGAATTATTTATTACATAATTAATTCGATTCAATATTTTTAACTAAAATATTTTTTAAATATAACACACGAAAAAATAATAATAAATTTTTATATAATATTTAAATTTTCAACCAAATTACTTTTTTAAAACAATAAAATATTTTACATAATTTATTTGATTCTATGCTTGATTTATCGGATATTAATTTTTACGAAAAACATTTTAAACAATTATAAAGAAAATATAAATTATAGAGAAACATGAAAATTATTTTTTAATAATCTTATAATATTTAATAATAATAAAAATTAAATTAAAATAAAGCATAAAAAACTAAACATAGCAAATAAATTTATAATTTTCATTTGTAATTTTTTATATTTAATTATATTATTATTGGGAAATCAAAAATTATATTAAAATTTAGAAAAAAATTATTCAATATAAGTTTCATTTGTAATTTTTTATATTATTATTGGGAAATCAAAAACTATATTAAATTTTAGAAATAATTAGAAGAATTGTATATATAAAAGATTTATAACTATGAAAATGTAAATGATTTCAATTTTGTGTAAATAATTTTCCAAATAACATTAAATGATTTTAAAATTATATTCTTAAATATTTTATAATAATAATATAAAATTAAAGTAAAATAAAATATGGAATACGATTATATTATTCAAATTAATTATTATTATTGGATAATCAAAAATTATATTAAATTTTTGAAATAATTATTTCAAAATACATTTAATATTAATTATTTTATATTTAGATGCAACAAAATATCATATTAAAAATATCTTTTGATTTTATTTATATTTTAAATTATACGTTGTTTAGAGAAAATATAGTTATATTTGTTAAATAATATTTAAATTAAATGATTCTAAATAAATTATTTTAAAAACCAAAAATTAATTTTTTATTTAACTTTCTCTCTCTGGTTTTTGTTTTAGTAATATTAAGATGCTCACAACTATATAACCAAAATTATGTAAATCTACCCAAAACAACTCCCAATTTGTCTTTAGCATAATGCATAACAGATTTCTGATTTTTTGTCTTTATTTTCCAGGTACAACCCAGAAAACGTACTTGTCTTTTCTGGTATATCTTTTGTCCAGCCTGCAAGTTTTGTGCCTCCTTCAACCCGCTCGGGTGCCTCCTTCTGCCCGCTCGGGCTCCTTCTCCACAGCACGCTCGGGTGCCTCCTTCTGCCCGCTTGGTTCCTCCTTCTGCCCGCTCGGTTTCCTCTTCAGACAACCCGCAAGTAAGCCCCATTTTCTCTTCAGTTTCAGCTCCCAACTGAAACCCTAACTCTTCCTTCTCTCCAGGATCTTTGCTGCCACCATCGTCCAGCTTGCCGCCGCCGTCCTTGCCACCGCTGCTACGCCGGAGAGGGAGACCAACACCTTCAGATTGTGTGAAGTAGCCCACGACGGGTGAGTAAGGTGTTTCATTTCTCTTCGTTCTTTCGGTGGAATTCGTTTGGTGAAAGCAAGGTCTAGTCGATCGTAGTTGAACAATCTCTTCAAAAACAAAGGTAATGATCAAAGTAGGATGAGTAAAGATCGTATCTTGATGAGCTGTTGTTATAGTTTTGTGCAACGATGTGGAGGAAAGGGAAGATAACGACGATCAATGGTCGGTTGACAAGTCTGGAGATATCTATCACTCGAAAAAAAAAAAGAAAAAATCAGCCATTTGAGAAACTAAATAATATGAATGAGAAGACTAAGTAATAGAATTTTAATCAACCATGGTAATTCTATTTAAATATATTATAAAAATTGAGATGTAACAACACCACAAGAGAGGAAAAAACATCTCTTCTTATTTATATATATATATGATTAGATAAATATTCATTTGATAAATATTTTTATCTATATTTTTAAATTTTTTAAATAACCAATCGATTATCTACATATATGATTATAACAAATCCAATCGGTTTTTAACTTGTATATCTGATAGTTTATGTTTTATATACCTAAATCAAACAAATTATTATTATTCGGTTCGATTTTATATAATTGAACCAAAATTTTCACCCCTAATTTGGAAATTACGATGTTACCTCCTATGAACGTGCGAACCCATTAGTGTATTTTCAATCATATTTTTCTCCAATGCAATGTACATCGTGGTATCCAATGTCGTTGCACTTCATTTGTATTACTTTTTCTGGAGCTCCCTTGATATGTTTGAGAATCTGCTCCACGATGTTCACTCGCACTTGGTGCATGCATAAACTTGTTGACCTGATTCACTTCAAAACGTATATTAAAACATGAAATCATAAGATAAATTAACTTAGATATAGTTCTTCAACATCTTCCACATCCCTAAGCGGTTCCTTTTGACGATGATCATTAATTTCTCATTGATGAGGATCTTGGATGGTTTTGCTCCGAGTTTACCTGTATCACCTAACAGATCAAGGGCATATTTCCTTAGAGAAAGGAAGAGTCTATTGTTAGTTAAATAACTTCAGTTCTCATAAAATATTTCAATTCTACTAAAATCTTTAGTGTCTAATTTATTCTTAAGGAACATTTTTGTGTTTTCAATTTTTAAAGTTATCTTCAATATTTATAATAGTTTCTAATTTCTAGTTCCCCAAATTAAAAACAAAGAATGATCCGCTTTGCATCTAGCATAACCATATTCTAAAAAAGCATTGTGACGGATTTGATGATACCATGCACATAGAGACTTTTTCAACTCTTAAATCGATTTCTATAGGTGACACACCAGATTGATAGACTTTGTACATCCTACGGGCGATTTCATGTAAATTCTTCTTCCAAGTCTCTTTGGAGAAACTCGTCCTTGGTATCTAGCTGCCACATATTCCAATTAAAATTAGTAGCAACAAAGACTAAGATGATCGAGTGGATTGTTCAGATGTATCTTGTGAGATTAGTCGTGATCGTGTAGTTTTTTTCCATTTATGTATTTGCATTTGATCTACAATATACCTAAATAAACTTGATACATGTTTTCAAGTTCCTTCCGGTTGTTGTTTAAAAAAATCTTTGGTTTTTAAAAATTTTACTTTTCTTGATATGTGGATACAACCAGTACCAAGATGATTGCTTTTATAACACTTCTAAGTGGATAAGTAGTCCATGCAGATGCAGCTGATGCTTTTGGGCTCACGTTTGTTTTGTAACCCCATATCTACAAAAATATAAAAAAAACACATATACAAAAAAAAAAACTCTAAGGTAATCAAGATCGGGTTGACACTACTACAATTTTTTTATTTACACATGTATATTCTGGATGGTTAATCCTTCAATAAATTTCCAAATTTATTGTCGAAGGAATATGAACGATGTAGATTGTTGTTCATAATATGTTACAAACCTTATAGACGATCATTTCTTCGAGAAACCTTACATGTATAGAGATGGTTTATGAACAATTTTGCCTTGTCTAACAACTCGATAGTACAGTCTATATTTTGTCTTTTAAAAAAAGACATCCTAAACCCTGACTAAAACCCGACTAGAGAATCTCAGATGCAGTGAACGCCAACACAACACTTGAGATCTACTGTTACTAAGTCGGTGAATAACTTGAAATCACTCCAAGAGTTTAGTAGCTATATCTTAGGGTTAGCAAAGAAAAGAAACTTTCAAATCATCATAACTTCATTTAAAATGTCATACAACAGGTCCTTTATTTATAAGGACCAAACAATAATGGAAAATAGAATAAATAAGGTAACTTAAAACAACTTAGTAAAATTGCTTGATCGATCGATCGCATCGCTCGGTCAAGCACCGCATAATTCTTGCTCTGGCCGAGCGCCTTGACCAATCAAAAATCTGCTCTAGCCGAAGATTGCGTAATGCTCTTATTTCTTGGTCCTTTCATCCTCTTCTCCTTGTATGGATCTCTTGTAGTCTTTCTCAAGTATTTTTGGGTTTACTCGTGGGGTCTTTAGTTTTCTATTCATGCCCAATTGTATGAACATGTCTCAAAACTTGTCTTAATTCTCATTGTGTGTTCTCGTGCGAACACGTCTTGAAGATCCTTTGCATTGTCCCTCGTTGTTTTTCATCGTGCAACTTATTGCAGATCCAAGATCTCGTTCACATAATTATGAATGGATTCGTGGTTCTTCCAAAAATTAAAGATGATCACTTTGTTCGATTGGAATTACAAAGGGCTGGAAATGTATGTATGTAACGTTTGCATTGTCCATATGGAATTATTGATGGTTCAGTCTCATTTGTCATTTGGTCTCTAATCTATCACATTTGTCCCCAATCCATAAAAAAATTACTTATATAACCGACACCACACCTTTCTTTGTTTTCTGCAAAAAATATCATATATACTACTTCATATCATCTTTATATTTCACATATATGGTATCGTAATCGAGATCAAATATTTTTCTTTCAAAATAATGGATGTACAAAATAATTTTTCCTGAAACTCAAGGTTTCTTGAAAGCGTTTATGGAATGTGTTACGTAATTTATGACTTATGCAACAAATTAACAAGTATACAAGGAAATGGATAAGTTGGTTTTTGATGTTTCAAATGCAGGAATGAGAAATGTTATTGGTGAAAAATTGTGTGGTATCATTTTTATTTAAGAGGTATACTCCTGATTATTATCTATGAGTCTTCTACAATTGTCTTTGTCTACATGTCTAATGAATTAGAAGACATACAATAATCTTTATGAAGCTGTTTGAATTTTATTCCTCATTTAGTAAGATATTATATGCTTTATTATCATATAAAAAGATTGATGCGTGTCAAGATAATTGCATGATATTCTAGAAGGGGAAAACGTATTTGGAAAATTGTCGATTTTGTGGAAAGTATCGATTTTATTTGACTGGAAAATAAAAATCAATTTTGTATCATTGCATGTAGTATTTACCAATTATTTAGAGACTTTTCATTTTGAAAAGACAACAAGTAACATGAGATTGCATGCTGACCATTCAAGTCATGATGGAGAAATTTGGCATCCATCATATGGTTTTAATCCTTTTGGCATGTCTGGGAGGAATTATACCTTATGGCTAATTATTATGACCCTATATAATTTATGACCATAGAGAATGTTTGTTTTTAACAAAATTGGTTTATAAGCTTAACCATCCTAAAAGAAATTTTGATATATACTTTAACTATTGATTGAAGAGTTACGAGATTTTCAGATGGGATTCAAGCATATGATGTTATGTTGAGACATAATTTTATGTCATGAGGTGTTATGTAGACCATAACGACTTTCTTGCTTATGATATACTATATGGATAGACAACACATGGTCGATTGACTTGTCCATATTATATAGATGAAATATATGTTTTCTTGTTAAAACATAGAAGAAATACAAGTTTGTTTGATTGACGTGATTGTTTATTCCCCCTAATGATACACTAAGGTGAAACAAGAAAAACTTTAAAATGAATTAGTTGTACGGAAACCTCAACCTCTAGTTTTGAATGGTGAAGAGGTTTTGTATGAGAGATTTCTTGTTTTGGATGTTTTTAAGAGTATTGATTGCGAAGGGAACAATCATCCCATTATTAGTGGGTATAAAGTTATCCATAAGTGGTACAAGAGAACAATTTTTTGGAATCCGTCGTCTAGGAAATATAATAATTAAAATTAAATTGCACATAGATTTGAAAGAGTATTGCTCGTAGAAGCATTACACTTAATAGATGATGGTAAAGCTCCAATCTAATATTTAGCTTGACAAATGAAACGAAAAGAATTTGTAGAAATAGTTGAAAGATGAGGTGAAATTTCTAGATGGTAAGGCATATAACATTGAAAGGCGTATCAACATCAACATGAAGTTATTCAGAATGTAAATTCATGATTAACATATCTTTATGGAAAGATTATTTCCCATAATTTTTTCGGAATTGGTGGACACAAATGCACATGAAGCAATAGAAGGTATGTTTAATTTTATAAATACAGTTTTTATTATTTTAATCTATTAATTTATCTATACAATTTTTTATTTACAATTTTAGGCATTGGCTCATTTTCCGTAATTTATGCGTTCGAAATTTAAGTTTGGATGTGTAAAAATGATAACATCATTACTATACTATGTAACTTGGAGATGATTTTTCCATCATTATTCTTCGATGTTATGAAATATCTCACAATTCATTTAACTCATGACACTATATTAGGAATTAAATTTAATTTCGTTGGATAAATCAATTCGAATGATTTATGTTTCAACTCTATAGAAAAGCTAAACAAAAAGTTAGATCAAAAGGTTCAACTATGGAACAATACATGAATGAAGAAATTTTTTTCTTTACGTCAAACTACATTGAGCCATGTGTTCAAATACAGATTTAGAGATGTAGACACATTTTTGATGGTGGTGTAACGTTTACATATCCTATATCAGATGTTGTTGTATTGGTCGAGTTGTTGACAAGGGAAAAGATATATGAGTATCAAAACAAGATCAACATTTCACAAATATTTTTATGCTTTTCAATTGATAATATCTTAGGCTTTTTGAAAGTTAAATTAATACACATAAACATATAAAATTCATTTCAATTGCAAATATCTATAATATTGTAATTCCAAGACGTTTAATGACATCTTGAAGAACGCACATTTTAATATAAATGAATCTCAACTTCAATAAATACAAGAAAAATATTATTCTACATGGATTAGATAATATATCAAGTTACTAATTTCTTTTAATAAACTGTTTGAAAGATTCGATAGTATGAGTTATAACAATATTTTTCATGATTAATCACCCCTTATGGTTGCGAGATAGACCCATTGTGAAAGTTACGACTTGACCAATGTCTTTTATTCGTGGTTACGACTTACACACGTACGACAATAGAATTTAAATTCAACAATAAACTATGGTGTGTATGTTAAATCCGAAAGTCATCGTGAATAACGTAACGAGCTTGACATTTACGAGATTTGAAAAAGATCTTGTAATTTTAGTATCCAGGCTTAAGTCTTTTGATATTTTAATAACAGTTGAAAGAATTAATATTGTAAGTTATAACAATATTTGCATTACAAACAAATCAAGTTTATTACATTGCACATCGATATCTTCTGAAAGTTTGGTTGTTGGAACGAAGATACTTCCTAGGGGTAAATATATAGATAGCATCAGAGACCAACAGATGGCATTGAAAAAAATATCGAGATTATTTCGGTTGATGCAATAATAATTGATGAACTAGCCCAAGTAAAAATGAAGAAATTGAATCAATATAAACAAATAATTATGAAAGAGTTGGGGCGACAAAAGAAGATGAATTTGAATCTAATTTGAAACAACGAAATTGATGGAAGAATAAACTAACTCTAAAGAATAATTGTGTTAAACGTATTGAAATTATGATCATTATTTAACCTTGTGATTTTTCATATTCAAATTTTATTTTTTTATTTCTAGACGTATTCCGCACCATATTTCTGCCGAAATATTCTGACATTTCTGGATGGACAAAGCATCTATTTCGAAATTATAGATGAACTTATAGTCAGCCAGGAAATTATGAATGAACATTGCATTTATCCAGAGTAAGGATTAAAGAAGGCAATATGCGCGACAATTGACTCTTTGGTAATCACACATAATTACAAATTAATTGTGACGGCTGGTTATTCCTTATGTGTTGTCCTATCCGTCCAAAAATTTTAGGACGACTGGTTAATCCTTTCCTAACTCTTGATAGATGATCATGAATCAAATTGGAATTTACAGACGCTTTTGAGTACTACGTTCATATTTGTTTTGGGTTTCCTCCAGATTTTCAATAAATCCGAAAATCATCCCTAAGTTATCACACTATTGTTTGATCCATCCACTCGTCCTGTCACGACATCCTCCCATCCTATTGATAGGTAGGTGATCATTGCATTCTCACTCTATTATTTGTTTTTCATATTTCTACTGCTCATTGAATGATTTTAAGTCTATTCAGTTCTTTTTTTACGTATTTTTGTGTTATTTCATGTTTTGAATGCAATATAGACTAAGGAGCATATTTTAGAGAAACCAAGCAAGATTCAACACTAAAAAACGTCATCGTGCAAAACTGACAAATTGCTTGACTCGAGCTCACTACCACTTGGTCGAGCGTGTTATCTAAAAATGAAAAGAATCTGTGATAAATCACTGAAGTAAAGCGATAAGTAGCTCTTCCACAGAAATGAAGCAACATTTGTACCAGAATTTCACTCGACCTGAGCACCTGCCAACACATTCAAGCGATCGATCAGAACTTGTCAATCTTTGACCTAAGCTATAAGCAAAATGTATGGAATTAGTCATTGCTTGCCCCGGGCTAGCTCCAACTCAAATCATTCAAAATTGGAATTATTTGAGAGCTGTTGATGATTTTCTAAACAAAGGGGCTGCTTTATGATTCAAGGACTGAAAAATTAGGGAAAAAGATTTTGGAGAGTGCTTAAGAGTGAGAAAGCTATTGGACTACCTTTTGGGTTCAAATTATCCACGGAAATGATTTGAAAGCAAGGTTGTAGAGGTGATCGATCGAGAATCAAATAAGCCATATAACCTTTCAATTCAAATTTTTCGTTTGATCTCGCTTGTTCCCAAGATGTAGATCCAAAGACTGTATCCATTCTTTAGGGTAGAGTGTTTTATAAATGAGTTCATTGTGTTCAATCTTAGATTATTTGATCTTTTTTTTTCTTATTGTTTCATGCATGATTTTATTCTTTCCATTTTTGTAGAGCCAATAAAATTTATTGTCACATGGATAAATTCTAATAGAGATGTTAAATTAATCTATATCATATGTATTAAATAATAGTAATGATCATATGAAGAGATAGGTTAATCGGTTTAAGAAATATGATATCAATCGTTACTGCCTTTAATCATTCTGGTCATTTGATAGATATATTGATGAATGAATGATTGAATAAGCATCTAGGATTTGAGAAAAAGTAGATCGATATAAGAGGTTGAATTCACTTATAGAAAAAAAAATGATATATTTTATGAAATCTTTGATAAATTCATATGCGTGAAAATATTCTCGAAACTAAAAGCATTGTCTCGATTGTAAATACTTGTAATCCTTCTTTACTTTATTCGCATATATTAGATAGTGGATACAAAACACATTTTTGTGTTCATGGCCATAGTTTCTGGGACATTATTAAATATCTCTTAATCCTTGTGTTCGACCTTGGTACTACATGATCTGTACCTTGTGGTAATGTCTAATATATGTATAAATTATTAAAACATGAGATGTGATTAGATCACACCTAGGCAACACATCAAAGCTTTGCATTGTTTCTGTGGTCCTTTTTTTACGATTCTGAGTATTTTTTAATGATTTTTTGTTTTAGTCTGCTATTGATACATCCTTTGGTGAAAATTTCTTTGTTTTATTTTCAAATCATTAGTTTATGACCAAAAAGATTCATAGCACTCGATCTTGAAATTGAGAAAACTGTAAGAAGAATATGAAAATAAACAAAAAGGAGACAAATTGCTAACAATGTTGAGAATAGGGTTCCAAAGGAGCACCCACAACTCTTGTCTTGTATTTGATGACCAAACATCGACCATGACAATTTTGAGTTCCGACCATCATTTCAGCAAATGTTAAACAAAATATCATTTACAGGTGAACCTTTAGTTAACAAGGTTCAAGATGTTGTGCAATTCCCTGGAGATAGTTCAAGGAGTGACGGACGATGTTATCATGATGATGGCTTTCCCATTAACTTTCATAGAATAGGTGCAAGAATGGTTGTAAACATTAGCAATAAATTCCATCCACACATGGAGTCAGCTTCAGGAGAAATTTATGATGAGGTTTTTCTCGCCCCACAAAACATAGACATCCAAGAAAAAGATAAATTCCTTCACTGAGAAGGACAAAGAGATGTTGCACGAGGCATGGAAGAGGTTCAAAGGCTACCAATGACCATGTCCACACAATGCCATGGATCATAAGTACCTCATATTGACTTTCACTAAGCATGTTCGAGAAGACATGCGTATATGGATCAACTCGGCATGTGGAGGATCACTTCACGACATTCACTTTGCTCATCTTCTGCACTACCAAAAACACGAAACAACCAATGCAAAATGGCATTGGAAAAAGCTGATTTTGCATTGGAAATTTGCATTTCGAATGCTAATGTAACACAGGATTTGCAGACTACAACACCGTTGATAAATGGAAAAAATTGGTCCAAAGTCATATTACGTAACGCTATTGCAGTGCCAATGCTCATCAAACAACCTAATGCAGTTGCAATGAGACATAAACGAAAATGGAAATGGGATTGAAAATTTCATTAGAATTTTTATCGATGGAGAAAACATGATTCACGTTACTAACTTCAATGCATTGTTAACACAAGTTGGCGTTACAAGTGGTAACACCATTGCAACAATAGAATGCATTAAAATTGCTACGTCATTCAAGCACTAATCCGTGTAGATATTTTGGATGCTTGTTAAATGCTATTAAGCTTTAAAAAATATATTGCAATTGTAATGCCGCTTGAGTTAGAAATTTTGATTTTTTTTAATTTATATATAATATATAAATAATAATTTCTACAAAATATGGTTATCATTTTAAAGGTCTTCTAATCCTGTAATGTTAATTTTCAAAGATGAATAAGACTAATAAGACGATGATCAAGGAGCGGGTATAGAAGATGTCTTGAAGTGGGAACAAGTGCGAAAGTGTCAATATACAACGTCGACTGATAAAGAAGCTCTACAACAGAGTCGAGTTTGCTTATCTTTGTCTGATTCCCGGTGAGCTAGCCCTATTGCGACTCCACAATTGTGGTGAGATAATCTACTAGTGAAACGAACCTCATGACCTCATGCATACCCATGGGCTTCTCATCGTCTGAAGTCCTAGAGATTTGGGACTTCAACGAGTCTAAACTGAATATACATCCCAATCAATTTGGCTGAATGATTTACAAAAGTACAAAAAAGCCAATTAGATACATATTACATCAAGTATGATGAGATTATACAATAGTTTTACTTACCAATACGTTGGTTTACCATCCGAAGTTGGAACTTTCTCCGGATGTACCCAACGTGTAGACGTGCGCTCGAGACAATGCAGTAAGTTGTCGATGTTTATGAAAATGATCATCCACCATAGCTCATCTTCTCTTCAAAAAAAAAAAGTTGGCAGCTGTTGTTGCAATGATGTCAATGGGAGAGGTGGAAGGGACGGGCCCGAGAGTGACTAAATGTTACAATTATATTATCAATTATCATCATCTACATCATCGCATTTTTCATTATATTTGGCCTCTTCATCAGGTATTTTATCTAACTTGTTTTGAGGTGTAAGTTTTTTTATACGTAACAATGATATGTTGCTAAGTTTAGCCACATGCTCTTAGTTGTCGTCTTGTATCTCTATCCTTTTCACCCGGTAATACCGTACCTCTAGGATTAACTTTAACAACTGCACTCTAATTGTTAGATTTTTTTGTGTTCACATATGAGAGTAAAACCATTTGGTTGACTTGAGATGATAAGACGAAAGGATCATATTTCCAAAACCGATGTGATGTCTAGGCATCGAACCACCAATATTGTTTTTTTAGTTCCTCCATTCATCATCAGATTGAGCCAATCATAGTGGAAAAGTATAACCTTTCGTTAAAAATCCTTGATACTCGAGCGGCAAGTCTCCTTAATAATACCATGAAAGTTTGGTTATTCGGATTAGTTGCAATAAATAGCTCCTAGTACAAAAATATTGTATTTACTTGTCGTTATGTCTGAACCATGACTAAGTGTGTGAAATATGTAGCAACGAGTAACAATTATAGACCAATATTTCATCATTCTTATAGGAGATCGTACCAAGTCATTCAACGACATGGATGAGAAATTATAACTTGTGTTGTAATTGTGAACCTGAAATAAATATGATATATGATTAATCATTATCATTGTAACTATTTGAATTCACTATATTATATATATATATATAAATCAATGTTTACATACCTTTGAATCAATGGAATATATGTTTGTTCTTTCATCGCAATTAGATCTTCATTATCAAATATGTACCTTTCATTTGTATCTCGTCGTAAAAATTCTATGCATGTGTATTTATACATACATATTAAATTTCTTCATATAAAAACTATATATGTATACAAAAACAGGTTTTTTACATTATCTTTCATATTAACGAAGCTCTTTTCAATTTAATAAAATATAAATATGTGAATGATGTAGCCCTTGATCGGTCAACAATCTATGTGTAACTTTCTTGCTCAACCGTCCAATTTTATTTAACATATCAGGAATATCGGTAAAATTATCATTCTTTCTTCGCGATGTGTTCTTAGATTTTTTTTTTTTTGCAATATGAGAGTCAAAATATTATTTCATGAAATGTGTAATCTCTTCGTTGATGTCGAACTAAAACCCTTATCATAAGTGTTTAGGTATGCTTTTCTGGGTCCCAAGTCCACATATCTTATTATCATTAATGCTGCTTTGGACGACATATAGGTAGATGCATTAATGAACACTCTTAGAAGGTATAGGAAAGAAATATGGTATAAGCTTGATGAGTTGGAATCATTGAACCTTCATTTTGCATGCATCGGATTTACTTAGAGGATGAGTCTAAATCATCGATAGAGCACATCGTAGGCCTAACCTAACCATGAATGAAGTAGTGAAGAAAGAGGTCTTGAAATTATTAGTGCAAATATTATCTATCCGATTTTCAATAATTCATGGGTTAGTTCTCTCTAAGTAGTACCTAAAAAAGGCAAGATCACAGTAGTCCTAAATGAGAAATATAAGTTAATACCTATGAGGATAGTAACAGGTTGGAGAATGTGCATAGATTATAGGAAAAACAAGTAACATGTTTCTAAAATATTTAGAAATGAATCCATATATGTTATAAAATTCTCAAAACCTAAATGCATTGTCTCTGATGTAAATACTTATAACTATAGTTGGCTATAGTAGATACATAATACAATTCCATATATGTTCATGATGATAGCTTTTGTAAGATTCATAGTCTTAAATACAATTTAGTCATTGTGTTTGACCCTAATACTACATTATCCATAGCCATGTGATAGTCTAGTCTAGGTTAATTTATTAAAATGTCGATATGATCACACCACGCGACACATAAAACACTCAAAACAGTTCAACCCTAACACACGAGTGTGTTCTCGAAATGAATACCAAATTTGAAATATGTTTATAACGAATTATATTTCATGTTTGTTCTCAATCTTGATGGCAAGATTTTATAAGTGCCACCATTGTGTTTGATCTCGTTGGTCTTTAGCTTTTTTTAGTGGAGTATTTGTCGAAATCGTGACTCCCATTTAAAAGAAATTCAATTATGCACCAAAAGGGTCTTTTCAAACAGTAAAATTGCCTTTGTGTAAAAACATTTGGAGATCAATTTCACAATGACATTATTTATATCTTTAAATTTGAACCAGAAGTATGGCTTCTCTAGTTTAGGTACCATCGCACTAGTTTAGGTACTAGCACATATACATGTAAATTTAATCAATTATCACTGCAATACTAATACGATTTTTTTATGACCTTTTCGACCTATTTTCGATGTTAATAATACTTTCCAACTTCATTATGACCTTTGTTATTAATCTGAGACTTTTTTTTTACAACCTTTGCAGCTTTAGTGCTATCGTAATGCGACTTCTTTACGAATTTAGTAATAACTTGCAACTTCTTTATTATATTTTTTACTACTTTGCCATTCTTCCTTACCTTTGCCACTTCAGTTCGATTTCGTTGCTGAAAGTATTTTGCCAATTATGTAATATTTCAATAGTTATGGGTTTAAGTCGTAATTATTAACGAGTTAATAATTATAAATAAACGCATTACGAGGTTTCGTAAACATACAATTCTAAACCTAGAAACCCTAGCCGTCAGAAAAGAAAAACCCGAAGAACGAAAAACAGTTTTCGTTCTTCTAATTTCCACATCAAAGCAATCCCGATCTCGGCGTGGATACGCGTAGAGGACTTACCATCAAGCCTCACATCCGACTGCACGTTCAACACTACAGGTACCCTGAAATTTTTTCTGTATTTGTTCGCCGTTTATAATCGAAAAACTTCTCGTAAACATGACTAGATCTATAATCGGGTTGATAAAAAAACACGTTTCCGCAAGTAAATCAACCCTTCAGTGGTATCAGAGCGTCTGGAATTGTAACTACAATGAGACCTTCCCTTTGAAACTACAGTATGACTACTCTATCTTCCACTAAAAGACTACGAAGGCACGTTGTGGGCTTTTGATTTGAAATCGGTGAGAGGCGAACCGTCGGGGGCGCACGGAACGGGCGACCCTGGCGGCGGCGCCGTGCGTCGAAGGGAGAGAGAGAGCGAGCGGTCGCGAATAGGGTTTTTGAAACCCGAGTCGAACCGTCACCGCGTCGACGCCCTGGCCGGCGATTCACTGTGTCTCGTGCGGCGGTCTCGCAGGCACCTTGAGACGACGGTCGATTGTCGGCGGTAAATCGGCGATAGGGTTCTAGGGGCGGCGGCTAGGGTTAGGGTTACCCTAATCCTAACCCTAACCCTAACCCTAGTAAAAAACAAAAAAATAAATAAATAAATAAATAAATAATTTAAGATTAAAATTAAATGAATTTTAATTTTAAAGTATTAATAATTGAGTTATTAAACGATAAATTGTTTATCGTTAAGTTTTTCTTTCACCGTAGACGTGAAGGAAAAACTTCACGTCTACATGGTACGGCCTGACTACCAAGAGGTATGTAGTTCGAGATTTTGATTCATACGTCTATGACATCAGATGTCGAGTGAGAGGAATCAATTAGTTTTTGTAAACGCCTGGACTACCCGGGGGACATAAACTTAATTGATATCCGACCATGAGCTGAAGGATAAAACTCGTCTATATCGATAGGAATGACCTGACTACCAGGTGACTATGTGATATAGAGTTATATTAAAATTAAGAATTTTGAT
This sequence comes from Gynandropsis gynandra, assembly GCA_036759665.1. Lineage (NCBI taxonomy): Eukaryota > Viridiplantae > Streptophyta > Magnoliopsida > Brassicales > Cleomaceae > Gynandropsis > Gynandropsis gynandra. The sequence goes on from CM071863.1 coordinate 50,146,840, forward strand.
TAATAATTGAGTTCTAAAACGATAAATTGTTTATCGTTAGGCTTTTCCTTCATTGTAGATGTTTTGAATAGGTTCTTGTTTACATGGTACGGCCTGACTACCAGGAGGCATGTAGTTCGAGAATACGATTCGTACGTCTATGACATCAGATGTCGAGTGGGAGGAATCAATTAGTTTTTGTAAGCGCCTGGACTACCCGGGGGACATAAACTTAATTGATATCTAACCATGAGCTGAAGGATGAACTCAACTATATCAATAGGAACGACCTGACTACCAGGTGACTATGTGATATAGAGTTATATTAAAATTATGAATTTTAATCAATAATCGAGTTCTAAAATGATAAATTGTTTATCGTCAGGCTTTTCTTTCATCGTAGATGTTTTGAATAGGTTCTTGTTTACATGGTACGGCCTGACTACCAGGAGGCATGTAGTTCAATAATTCGATTCATACATCTACGACATCAGATGTCTAGTGGGAGGGATCAATTAGTTTTTTGTAAGCGCCTGGACTACCCGGGGTACATAAACTTAATTGATATCTAACCATGAGCTGAAGGATGAACTCAACTATATCAATAGGAATGACCTGACTACCAGGTGACTATGTGATATAGAGCTATATTAAAATCAACCTGTTTAATATGCTTAACAAACGAGCTGACTACCAGGGGGCTTATGCATGATTAGTTCAGGAAATATTACTGAAAGAAATACGATTTCTGAATACTATTGTAGTATTAGTCAGTAAAATAATCATTTAGATGAAAGTCCATATCTACTTGATTAAATAAGTGTTCTAATAAATGCTGCAATTTTTTCCTTACTTAAGATCGTCCTCAAGCAGGAGAAGATACTCGATTCGATCGAGAACCCTATCAAGGAACCTGGTAATAACGATGTGGATGGCTTGATTTCTTGGGTAGAGCAAAGGGATCGCCTTGACACTGCCAAGTGTATCATCTTAGCCTCAATGAGTTCAGAACTCCAGTGCGAGCATGAGGATATGGAGCCTGTTGCTATCATTGAGCATCTTAAGAAGATGTACGGTGCGCAGAGCCGAACGGCAAGATATCAGTTGTCGAAGGCTCTGTTCAAGTCCAGATTCTGTGAACTCTCCGGTGGGGCCCCATGTTCGTAAGATGATCAGTCTTATTGAACAGCTTGTCAAGCTGGGGTGCACACTAGGCAAAGAGTTATCTCAAGATCTGATCTTGCAGTCATTGCATGAGACGTTCTCTCTGTTAATTGTTAACTTTAACATGAACAAGATGGACATGGATCTGCATGAGATGCTGAACCAACTGATTGACTATGAGAGTCAGTCAGTGTCTGAGACGTCTAAGGGATATAGATGAACAAGATGGACATGGATCTGCATGAGATGCTGAACCAACTGATTGACTATGAGAGTCAGTCAGTGTCTGAGACGTCTAAGGGACATAGTGCCGTGATGATGGTCGGCTCTTCTTTCAAGAAGGGCAAGGGCAACAAAAAGCCTAAGAAGAAGCTCCTTGGGCCCAAGGGTGGTGTGACCATACCCAAGGCCAAAAGGGGCAAATCTGACCAAGCTGACGTTTAGTGATTCTTCTGTAAGAAGAAGGGGCATTGGAAGAGGAACTACAAAGAATACCTGCAGTCTCTGAAGGGTAAGAAGCCAGGTAAGATTCTCATGGAAAACTTTTTCATGATTTCCTTAACTACTATTGATTCGTCTAGATGGGTATAAGATACCGGTAGAATTTTTAACATCTGCAATATGTTGCAGGGGCTGAGGATCAGTAGAAGGTTCAGGAAGGGAGAGTTCAGTCTGAAGGTTAGAAATGGCACAAGTGTTGCTCCTCTAGCCGTAGGATCAATTTCCCTTGTAATGCCTACGGGCAAGACCTTGTTGTTAGACGACTGTTATTATGTTCCTAAATTTGTTTCGAACATAATTTCTATTTCTATGCTTGATAGACGTGGATTTCGAACAGTTTTTAGTAATAACATTTGCTCTATTTATCATGGTGATGAATTTTGTGTGAATGGTTATTTACAACAAGGGCTGTATATCTTACCTGATGTTAATGTAGAACAAATTAACATGCATGTTTCGGGCCTTAAGAGAAAAGTAGATGATCGTCAAAGACAGACGTATCTTTGGCATTGTAGACTTGGTCATATCGGTGAGAAGAGGATAAACAGGTTGCATAAAGATGGTCTTTTAGGCCATTTTGATTATGAATCTTATGCAACTTGCGAGTCCTGTCTCACTGGTAAGATGACCAAATCTCCGTTTAGTGGAACCGGGGAAAGAGCTACAGAACTCCTAGGGCTGATACATACTGATGTGTGTGGACCTATGAGAGTTCAAGCCAGGGGTGGATATTCGTACTTCATCACATTCACTGATGATATGTCGAGATATGGATTTGTGTTCTTGATGAAACACAAATCCGAATCTTTTGAAATGTTCAAGAGATTCCGTAGTGAAGTGGAGAAACAAACCGGAAAGAGTATCAAGGTGTTGAGATCTGACCGGGGCGGTGAATATCTTAGTCATGAATTTGTCGATTATCTAAGGCAAAATGGGATTTTGTCTCAGTGGACTTCTCCCGGAACACCACAACATAATGGTGTATCCGAACGGAGAAATCGAACCTTATTAGATATGGTGAGATCCATGATGGGGTTCACTGATCTTCCAATGAACTTATGGGGCTATGCTTTAGAAACAGCTGCCTATCTGCTAAACAAAGTTCCCACCAAAGCAGTCTCGAAGACACCATATGAGATATGGAAAGGACGTACGCCAAACCTGAGGCACATCAAGGTTTGGGGGTGTCCGGCCTTCGTTAAGAGACTTCAGCCAGACAAGCTTGATGCTAGGTCTGACAGATGTAGGTTCATAGGTTATCCCAAGGAAACTATGGGATATTATTTCTACCACCCGTCTGAGCACAAAGTGTTTGCGGCCAGAACGGCAACCTTTCTTGAAAGGGAATTCCTTGATGAAGGAATTCATGGTGGAGAAGTAGTTCTTGACGAGATTCAAGAACCCGATGAGCCAACACAAGCTCATGGACATGAGATGTCAAATGAGCGTTCTTGGCTGAGTGATATAGTGTTAGGCTTCGGCGCTTCATCTTCAAATGTTGAAGTGACAGTGCCCGTTCAGAAACAAGTTTAGGAACCGGTTTAGGAACCTGTTCAGGAACAAGCCCGACAAGATATCCCAGTGCAGGTTGAACCTGCTACATAGGCTTCCTTGAGAAGGTCAACACGTTCTCGACGTGCACCTGACAGACTTAATCTGATGGTGCAAGAGGATGTGGTCGGTCATAGAGATGACGACCCTTTGACTTTCCAAGAGAGTATACAAGGCCCTGATTCTGAGAAATGGTGGAAAGCCATGGAATCCGAGATGGAATCTATGAAGATCAACAAAGTATGGACTTTGGTTGATTCTTCACAGACCGATCGGTTGTAAATGGGTTTACAAAGAGAAGATTGGAACAGACAGGCATGTAGAGACCTATAAAGATCATCTAGTTGCCAAAGAGTATAGTCAACGTGAAGGGATTGACTATGAAGAAACGTTCTCCCCTGTGGCAATGCTCAAATCTATTCGGATTCTGCTTGCGATAGCGGCATTCCATGACTATGAGATTTGGCAGATGGACGTGAAAACAGCTTTCCTTAACGGAGAGCTCCAGGAAGAAGTCTTCATGACTCAATCTGAGGGTTTAACGTCGCCAACTCAAAGTCATATGGTATGCAAGCTTCAGAGGTCCATTTATGGACTCAAGCAAGCTTCTCGAACCTGGAACATTCGCTTTAACAAGGCAGTTGAAGAGTTCAACTTTGTTAGATGCGAATAAGAGCCTTGTGTGTACAAGAAGTTTAGTGGGAGTGAGGTTATCTTCCTTGTGCTTTATGTGGATGACATATTGCTCATACGGAATGACATTCCGGCATTGCAAGAGACGAAGTTCTGGTTATCCGAACAGTTCTCCATGAAAGATTTGGGAGAAGCAACCTATATTCTGGGAATAAAGATCTATAGAGATAGATCAAGGAGGTTGCTTGGACTATCGCAGTCCCAGTATATTGATACCATCATGAAAAGGTATAACATGGAAAATTCCAAGAGAGGCTATCTACCGATAGGCACTGGAATTACTCTCTCCAAAGAGGATTGTCCTCAGACACAAGAAGAGAGAGAACGCATGAGTAGGATCCCATATGCTAGCGCAGTGGGAGCCATCATGTATTCCATGACATGTACGAGGCCTGATGTAGCCTTCGCGCTAAGTGTAGCGAGTCGGTATCAGGCAGATCCCGGTGAGGAACATTGGAAATTGGTGAAAACCATTCTCAAGTACTTGAGAAGGACTAGAGACCAATTCCTCGTTTATGGAGATTCTAACTTAGAGTTAGAAGGGTTCACGGATGCCAGCTTTATGTCCGATAAGGACGATTGCAGATCGACATCGGGGTATATCTTTTGTCTCAATGGGGGTGCAGTGTGTTGGAAAAGTTCCAAACAAGCTACTGTAGCTGATCCGGTTACTGAAGCGGAATACATAGCGGTTTGCAAAGCTGCTAAGGAAGAGGTCTGGATGAGAAAGTTCATAACTGAACTTGGTGTAGTGCCTTCGATAAAGGAACCGGTTCCTTTATTATGTGATAATATCGGGGCAATAGCCCAGGCGAAGGAACCAAGATCTCATAAAAGATCAAAGCATGTTCTGCGGAAGTACCATCTAATAAGGGAAATCATTGAGCGTGGGGACGTTCAAATCCAGAAGGTAAAAGGAAAAGAGAATGCAGCGAATCCACTCACAAAGGTGCTTGGTTCAAATGAGTTTGACAAGCAAAAGTTGAAGATTGGATTGAAAGACATGGCATGTTGGAATTAGTTTTAGGAATAGTGCAACTGTTGTAACTATTTAACTTAGTAGATCTCTTTTACTAAATCACATGTATGGATGATGCACATAGAGATGTGATCATTGAACTGACCCTAAGGGAGAATTCCTAATGGTTACATTACCATTGAACTGTCAATAGGAATTTCTCTAGAAGGATTGGAATATTATAATTTCCTTAGACCTGAGATCAACATGGTAACTGGCAAGTTATCTACCATTCTTTGATTCTGGACACCTTATGTCTTGGGATGTAAGTTGAAAGGATATTGGGAATGATTAGATGGTTGTGCAGTTAGTGATTGATCAAGATGGAATCTGTCAACTCTAGGTAAAGAGTTTGAGCTGTATGTTGTCAGCAACATAATGACTGAAAAGGCCTTGGCCAGGGCATTTGAATGAGAGAAGAAAGGAGTTTCTTGCGATCATTCACCAGTCAGTCATGTTAGGCATGAAACATAGTTGATAATCTATTAGGACTTGACAGTTAGACCATGTCCTAGGATTATCCGGAGCTGTAAAGACGGAGGGAAATAATAATATTATCCTTCTACCATGGTTCTACAGAGTAAGGATGTTACTTCACACTATCTGGTCGTTGAGGAGTGTTGCTAGACGCCAACCTCGATTAGTTAATTAGTGAGACCAATTGACTACCAGATTAGTGATGAACCTACGACGTCACACGCATACGAGTGTCTCGGTATTTGCTTATGATTATTAGACAATCAGTGTGGGATACAATTATATTCATCTGCTAGCACCGAAGAATATAATTGTATTTGTTTTTCTTTTGGGTTAGTACATAAGATGTACAGGCAAATATGTGTATGGAGATACATGTATTTCGACTATTTGAGATATTACGTAAAGGCAAGTGGGAGATTGAAAGTATTTTGCCAATTATGTAATATTTCAATAGTTATGGGTTTAAGTCGTAATTATTAAAAGTTAATAATTATAAATAAACGCATTACGAGGTTTCGTAAACATACAATTCTAAACCTAGAAACCCTAGCCGTCAGAAAAGAAAAACCCGAAGAACGAAAAATAGTTTTTCGTTCTTCCGATTTCCACATCAAAGCAATCCCGATCTCGGCGTGGATACGCGTAGAGGGCTTGTACCATCAAGCCTCATATCCGACTGCACGTTCAACGCTACAGGTACCCTGAAATTATTTCTGTATTTGTTCGTCGTTGATAATCGAAAAACTTCTCGTAAACATGACTAGATCTATAATCGGGTTGATAAAAAAAACACGTTTCCGCAAGTAAATCAACCCTTCAGTTGCAACGTCTTTGTATTTATTGTAACTACAATGAGACCTTCCCTTTGAAACTACAGTATGATTACTCTATCTTCCACAAAAAAGACTACGAAGGCACGTTGTGGGCTTTTGATTTGAAATGGAAGCAAGGACTAAACAAAGCGAACCTTACAAGAACCCTAAAATTTAACTCTTCAACCATAACCTGATAAAAAAAATCCAAATAAAATTTCATCAAATGTGTGATTCAATTATTGGGTTGTTACATGGGGTGCGGAAGCGTGTTTTTACAACCAAATTGAAGATCTAGTCAATTTTGGAAATAGTTTTTGGGGTTTCAACGACGAACGTAATTAGAAATAATTTCAATAATACATGTTGCGTTGAAACTGATGATTATGGAATGTGAGACTTGATAGTGCAAGTCCTCTATGCGTATCCACGCCGAGATTGGATTCTGCTATCAACGATTGGTGCGGTTTTTGAGAAGAACGAAAATTGTTTTCTCATTCTTCGTTTTTCTCTCTGGTGGTTATTAGGGTTTAGATTATTCGTTAATGAATTCTGATAACGAAAACCTGTTTTTCGTTTAATAAATAATTATTGAACTTTTCAACAATTACGATTTAAACCCGTGACTATTAAAATATTACATAAGAGGCATAATACTTTCAATCTCCCACTTGTCTTTACGTAATATCTCAAATAGTCGAAGTACATGTTTCTCCATACACATACTTGCCTGTACATCTGATGTACTAACCCCCAAAAGAAAACCAAATACAATTACATTCTTCGGTGCTAATGAATGAATATAATTTCATTCCACACTGATTTTCTAACAATCATAAGCATAACCGAGACACTCGTATGCGTGTGACCTCATAGGTTCATCACTAAACCGGTAGCCAATTAGTCTCCACTAATTAACTAATCGAGGTTGGCGTCTAGCAACACTCCTCGATGACCGGATAGCGTGAAACAACATCCTTACTCATTTGAGTAACAATCTTACCTAAAACGAATCAGGGTGAAGTTGACGTTAGTATTTCCTTCTATCTTTACAGCTCCAGATGCATCCTACGCATGGTCATAACTGTCAGCCTTACGGATCATCAACTATGTCTCAAGTCAATCACAATTGACTGATGAATGAACCTAAGAAACACCTTTCTTCATTCATTCAATGTACTCTGGCCAGAGATTCATACAGTCATTGTGATTACTGACAACATAGAGCTCAAACTCTTACCAAGAGGATCCCATCTTGACAACATAGAGCTCAAACTCTTACCAAGAGTTGACGGATCCCATCTTGATCAGTCACTAATTACGCAATATCAAACTTGACTCTCTTTATTATGATCTCTATCATAATGTCAACTTTCAGATTTAATCTTGGACTCTGTCATACACTTATGAAAACTCATCAAATGAAAATAATGCCATATATTATTAAAATAAAATCGATGTCTAAAATATAAAACTCGCTACAAGTCTATAAACTAATGTCAACTAGTCATCTCTCTCAATCCGATCCTCAGCTTATGTTTGTGAAACTCCTTTGACCCAAGCGCCTTTGTGAACGAATCTGCTGCATTTTCCTTTCCATCCACCTTTTGGATTTGCACGTCCCCACGCGTTATGATCTCTCGTATCAGGTGATACTTCCACAGAACATGTTTCGATTTCTGATGAGACATTGGTTCCTTCGCCTGGGCAATAGCCCTGGTGTTAATCTATGAACTTTCTCATCCTAACCACTTCTTTAGCTGATTCGCAAGCTGTTATATATTCTGCTTCAGTCACCGAATCGGCTATAGTAGCCTGCTTGGAACTCTTCCAACTTACTGCGCCTTCATTCAGACAAAACACTAGCCTGAAATGGATCGACTGTCATCATTATATGTCGAGAAACTCGCATCAGCGAATCCTTCTAACTCCAAGTTAGAACTACCATAAATGAGGAACTGGTTCTTAGTCCTCAAGTGCTTAAGGATGTTCTTAACAACTTTGTAGTGTTCCTCACCAGGATCTGCCTGATATCTACTCACTACACTTAGTGCGTAGGCTACATTAGGCCTAGTACACGTCATGGAGTACATGATGGCTCCTGTGCTAGCGTAGGGAAGCCAACTCATGCGTTCTCTTTCCTCTAGGGTCTCCGGACAATCCTCCCTAGAAAGAGAAATTCCAGTGCCTATCAGTAGATTGCACTTCTTGGAACTTTCCATGTTGTATCGTCTCACGATACTGTCAATGTATTGGGATTGTGACAATCCAAGCAACCTCTTCGATCTATCCCTATAGATCTTTATTCTCAGAATATATAGGTTGCTTCTCCTAGATCCTTCATGGAAAACTGATTAGACAACCATGACTTCGTCTCTTGCAATGTCGGAATGGCATTCCCTATGAGCAATATGTCATCCACATAAAGCACAAGGAAGACAACCGCGCTCCCACTAAACTTCTTGTACACAAAAGGCTCTTCATCGCATCTAACAAAGTTGAACTCTTCATCTGCCTTGTTGAAGCGAATGTTCCAGCTTCGAGAAGCTTGCTTGAGTCTATAAATGGACCTGTGAAGCTTGTATACCATATGACTTTGAGTTGGAAACGTGAAACCCTCAGGTTACATCATGAAAACCTCTTCCTGGAGCTCTCCGTTAAGAAAAGCTGTTTTCGCGTCCATTTGCCAAATCTCATAGTCATAGTATGTCGCTGTCACAAACAGAGTCCGAATAGATTTGAGCATTGCCACAGGGAAGAACATTTCTTCATAGTCAATCCCTTCTCGTTGACTATAGTCCTTTGCAACTAGACGAGCTTTATAGGTCTATACCTGCCCGTCTGCTCCAATCTTCTTCTTGTAAACCCATTTACAACCAATCAGTCTGGAAGTCTCTGAAGGATAAACCAAAGTCCATAATTCGTTGATCTTCATAGGTTCCATCTTGGATTCCATGGCTTTCCCTTATTTCTCAAAATCTGGACCTTGTATAGCTTCTTGGAAATTCAATGGATCGTCATCTCTATTATCGATCACGTCCTCTTGCACCATCAGATTGAGTCTCTCAAGTGCACGATGAGAACGTGTTGATCTTCTCAAGGAAGCCTGTGTAGTAGGTTCAACCTGCACTCAGATATCTTGTTGGACTTGTTCCTGAACAGGTTCCTGAACTTGTCCTGAACGGGCACTATCACTTCAACATTTGAATAGGAAGCCCCGGAGCCTAACAACATATCTCCCAGCCAAGATAGTTCATTCGACATATCATGTCCATGAGCTTGTGTTGGTTCGTCGGGTTCTTGATCTCGTCAAGAACTACTTCTCCACCAGCATTCCTTCCTCAAGGAATTCCTTTTCAAGAAAGTTTATCGTTCTGGCCACAAAAACTTTGTGCTGAGACGGGTGGTAGAAATAATATCTCATGGTTCCCTTGGGATAACCTATGAACCTACACCTATTAGACCTAGCATCCAGCTTGTCTGGCTGAAGTCTCTTAACGAAAGCCGGACAACCCCAAATCTTGATGTGTCTCAGGTTTGGTTTCCGTCCCTTCCATATCTCATATGGAGTCTTAGAGACTGCTTTAGTGGGAACCTTGTTTAAGATATAAGCGGCTGCTTCTAAAGCATAACCCCACAAGTTTATTGGAAGATCCGTGAACCCCATCATGGATCGGACCATATCTAATAAAGTCTGATTTCTCCTTGCTCGACTCTTACCGGTTTATTGCTCCACTTCACTGTTGAATCTCTTGAACATTTCAAAAATTCGGATGTGTTTCATCAAGAACACAAATCCATATCTCGACATATCATCAATGGACGTGATGAAATATGAATATCCACCCTTGGCTTGAACTCTCATAGGTCCACATACATCAGTATGTATGAGTCCTAGGAGTTCTGTAGCTCTCTCTCCGGTTCCACTAAACGGAGATTTGGTCATCTTACCAGTGAGACAAGATTCACAGGTTGCATAAGATTCATAATAAAATGGCCTTAGAAGATCATCTTTATGCAACATGTTAATCTTTCCTTTCTTCTTGCAGAAGAAACACTCAGCATCTGATTGGTCGACCTTGATGGCACTGCCCTTTGTCCTGGTCACACCAGTTTTAGGTGCGCTCGCCTGGTCCTGGGCCTCTTCTTGCCCTTCCTATATGATGAGAGGACTGCCCAACCATCAACACAGATCTCGATCCCCTCTTTCGTATGAACATCTACTTCTTATACTTAGTGAGCATGTTGTGCATCTCTTGCAACTCAACATCCAGGTTGTTCATGTTGTAGTTGACCACGAACGGGGAAAAGGACTCCGGAAGTGAGTGCAAGATCATCTCCTGTTACATCTCCTTGCAGAAGTTCCACCCCAGCTTCTCAAGCTGTTATCAGATTGATCATCCGTAGAACATGGGGTCCCATGGGAGAGCCCTCACTCAGAGCGGATTTGAACAAAGTCCCCAACAACTTGGACCTTATCGTCCGACTCTGCTCACCGAACATGTTCTTAAGATGCTCCATGATCTGCTTGGTATCCATATGCTCGTGTTACTTTTGGAGTTCGCCACTCATTGACGCCAGGATGAGACACTTCATAGTGATGCACTTGTCTTCGTACTTGGTGTATTCATTGAAAGCTTCATCATTCACTAGATCTGGCACTAGAAGAGTCGGTTTGTCGATTACATCGACTAGCTTCTCATGTGTCAACACCAGCGCAAATTGCATTTCCATTCGTCGAAGTTCTCACCAACAAGCTTGTTAGTCTCGAGGATTGGACGCAAGTTGAACTGAGACATTCTCAGGAGATTTGAAAACAAAGGAAAAATTTTGAATAGCAGAGAGTTAAACATCATAAATATCATAAAGACATGGACTTTATCTAAATGATATATTCGCTAATCAATGCTACAATAATATTAGAAATCTTATTTCCTATTAACATCAGTAACTATATGCCTGAGCCCCTTGGTAGTCAAGACGTTTCCCAAACATATAAAATAGATTCTTTACAAAATTTTATCCCTATAAAATTCGTAGTGAATGAAAAACGGCTCTATATTACATAGTCACCTGGTACTCAGGTCGTTTCTATTGATACAGTTGAGTTCATCCTTCAGTTCATGGTCGGATAGCAATTACGTTCATGTCCCCCAGGTAGTCCAAGCGTTTACAAGAACTAATTGTTCCCTCCCACTAGACATCTAATGTCATAGAAGTATGAATCATATATCTACGACGAAGGAAAAGTCTAACGATAAACAATTTATCATTCTTAGAACTCAGTTAATTTTATTATTATTTATTTTTAAGATCTTCCGCATGAGCGGGCTTGTTACGCGCGCGTGCTCGGATTGCAGTGCTCGTCCGCTCGGGTCGAGCACGTTTGCTCGCTCGGGCTCACAAGAAACGTTCGCTCGAGTTAAAACACGACGCCTCATTTGGTCTGAAAGAACCGCTCGGTCGGCCTGGAGGAACCGCTCGGTCGGGCTGGAGCAACCGCCCGCTAGGGCTGGCCGGATTGCCCGCTCGGGCTGGCCGGACGAGCCCGCACTAGGATTTCCAAAATCCTAGGCACTGTCGCTCGTGTAGACACCCGCTCAGGCTCCTTCGAACCGCCCGCTTGGGCTCGAAGGGCTCGAAACCTTTTTGCCCGCGTCGTTCGCCCTTTGCATCGATTCACCAGACCGTCATGCCTCACCATGCCAGACGCTGCGCAGAGCGACTATCGCCCGGAATCTCTTCTCGCCCGCCGACCCTGGTACATGACGCTCACTGAACTGCCCGCATCGCTCGAGCAATCACATCGCTCGTGTCGGAGTTCGTGCGCGTGTCGGTACCCATGTTCACGGTCGCCTGCGGTGGCCCCACGGTAGCACACCATCCTTTCGCCTGTGACCGACGTCGAACGCACGGCCGGCTAGGGTTTCGGTCGCCGCCCAGTTCGTGCGTTTGTTTGCGTGTGTGCACGGCACATGCATCTATGCGTTTATTCGATTTGATTTTAAAAAAAATCCAAAACTTAATCCTGAACACACGACCAGACGCTCTGATACCACTATTGGGTTGCTACATCGGGTGCGTTTTTACAATCCAGATTGAAGATCTAGTTAAGTTCGGAATAGTTTTTGGGGTTTCAACGACGAACGTAATTAGAAACAATTTCAATAATACCTGTTGTGGTGAAACTGATGATTATCGGATGTGAGACTTGATAGCGCAAGTCCTCTATGCGTATCTACGCCAAGATCGGATTCTGCTATCAACGATTGGTGCGGGTTTAGGAAAGAACAAAAACTTTTTTCTTGTTCTTTGTTTTTCTCTCTAGTGGCTATTACGGTTTTGATTATTCGTTAATGAATTCTGATAACGAAAACATGTTTTTCGTTTAATAAATAATTATTGAACTTTTTAACAATTACGATTTAAACCCGTGACTATTAAAATATTACACTTTCATCAATTATATTAAACTCGAAATAGGAGGTGAAACGACCATAAATGCGAGCTTTATGGTTTTTTAGATGATGATGAAGAATAAAATGATTACGTTTGTTTCGATGAAGATTTTCGGGGTGTTTGAAAAGAATTTTGAAAAAAATGGATACTTTTGATGAAATATTCTCGTCTTGTTCGGTAATTATAAAGTTAAATACAGTTTCTGGTATCTATTATCTCTTTGATCACGATCTTACTTTCATATTAAAAGAAGATATATCGAACTACATTGCGTGTGAAAATACACCAATATTTACAAAATTCATGGAAGGCATTTCAGACATTTTATGAGTTTTGAAGAGTAATTTAGATAATCAACCCACACACTACATTTTTTTGTTGGGGTAAACCCAAATAAAACCCTCAAAAATTCATTTTGATAAAAAAAAAACCTTGTACTTTCTAGGCTCTATTTTAAACCCTACACAATATTGTTTAATCAAAATAAAGCATTAACAGAAACGGTCGTTCTCTTTTTCTTCCATTGCTTTCCTTCTCTTCACAGTGGCTATCGATCTAGGTTTGAGGCTATCGCCGAAGCACCGCCGGAGCACCACCGAAGCACCGCCGGAGCATCGCCGAAGCCCAGCCGAAGAAATCGCGAAGCCGACCGGAAGAAATCGAGAATCCGAGCCTTTGGGCTCAGCCACTGCCGTCGTGCCCTTGGGCTCAGCCACCGCCGTCTCTGGCCTTGCCGTCATCGTTCATCTTCGGTAAAGAGCATCTGGTGAATGTTGATTCATGGTTTTCTGTCTGCTAAAATCATGGAATCCTTGGTAAATTCATCTTTCAAGCATACCTTCTGCTTCAAAAGAACAATATCATCGATATCCTTTAGTTGAGGAACTTGTATGATTCCCTTTTTAAGCTGTTCCAACTCCTCTTTTAGATTGCGTATCTCGCTTTGGTACTTCTTAATCAATGACTTCTCATCAATTATCTATTTAAAGAGTTAGAATATTAGAAAGCACCTTCAGTAGATATATGTATATATATAACTGGTAGAATATAGCTAAAATCATGGAATCCATGGTCCATTGTTGATTCATGGTTTTCTAAGGTTTGCATCTGGTGAATGGTTTCGTTTTGAATCCTAATTTTGTTGCAGACAATGCTGGACAGTGAGGCAGGGGAAAACAGAGCACCGACATTCCAAGTTGCAGACTATAATCCTAGTTCTCTAGTGGTTTGGGAAGGTGAAACTAGCAATGGTTTGGTTCTAAGTCTGGCTGATAGAGATGGTAATATAGATAATGGTGCTAGTGGTTTAGAGAATAGTGAAGATAGAGATTCTGAGGATGACATAGATCGTGACTATATTGATTACTCAAGTGATGACTCCAATGATGGAAAAAGCAAGCCTTTTCAAGTGGGACAACAATTTCTAAGCAAATATCATTTTAAAAAAGTTGTGGATGATTATGCTATCGTTGAGAAATACAATTTACGGTATAGTAAGTCAGAAAGTGACAGAGTTGAAACAAAATGTGATATGAAAGGATGTAAATGGAGGATTTACGCTTCTCTCAACAAGGAGACTGGAAAAATATGTTGTCAAAACATTGAAAAACATTCATACGTGTTCTTGGAACTGCAAAATCAGGTTGTTGACTGCAAGAAAAATTGCTCATTTGATCCTCGAAGACCTTAGAGCTGATCCAGATTTTAAAGCTCGTCATATTAAGAAGAAGCTGTTATCAAAGTACAAAGTCATTGTTCGAAAATCTAAGTGTCAGAAAGCACGTGAGATAGGGCTAAAGCTCCTCGCAGCAGAAGTAAACCAACGCTACTGGTTTTGATTTCTTAAGACACCAAATCCAGAACCAATTCCAGATGCAGACATTGAGGATGAAGATGATGAAGCTCAAGATACAACATAAATACGAGAAAAATAAGGATCCATGTCGAGTCGACAAACAAGGTGACAGCAGAGTACATGGAAAGATAGACACTGAAGCAACACTTGTCTTTTGTGATGGAACCGTCCGGATCGTCTAAAGGAGGAGGAGAGGAAGAGACACGAGCTGGTTTTATTGATGTTGCCTTCAACTCTTCAATTACAGATGCACGTGAAAAGCCTATTGTGGAAATGTTGGAAACCATCAGGAGACAAGTTATCACTAGTAACTTGACTAAGATGGAAGCGAGCCAAAATTGGCTTGAGAGAATAACACCAAAAGCCAAGGGTTTGGTCAACAAGCAAAAACAAAGAGCTACAAAGTGCATGTCTTGTGGTGTTGGAGGAGGGCGTTATGAAGTTAGTCATAAACAAAACAGTTTTCGAGTTAACATTAGAGGAGATGTATCATGCAGTTGTCGGGAATATGAGATTAGTGGAATTCCATGTTGCCACATCATTTCTGCATTATGGGATGATACTATGGGCAATGGACAACCCGAGGATTTGGTTTCAGATTGGTTTACCACTGAACACTGGAAAAGATGTTATCAGAGCTTGGTACAACCGATTAATGGTATGAATTTGTGGTCATGAACAAAGATACGAGTAGAAGCACCTATAAATAGAAGAATGCCTGGAAGACCTAAAAAGATCAAAAGAAAACGTGATCCATATGAAAATGCAGAAGGCTCCTTATCACATCATGGGAGAGTCATGGTAAGATATCTATGCTCTAGTAACTCTACACTTAAAAGTTTGTATTTAACATATCAAAATTTTTATTTTGCAGAGATGCAGTCGTTGTCAACAACGTGGACATAACAAAAGGACTTGTCAAATTACTGAAAAGAGGCCGATGGAGCATTCACATCAACAGACAACTTTACTAAGCTTACCACTTCAGTCATATGAGAGTGAGAATGAAACGATAGATCCAAACATAGTATTGGTAATATGAACTATACTCCTATTTTTTGTAGATGAAATGATCTATGATTTTGTTTATTTGTATTAAGAGTAACAAGAAACATGTAAACAACACACTCTTAATATCTTCACAACGACAACACACTCTTAATATATTCACAACGACTGTTGAATCACCCTGAATAGTGCGATCAAAACTTCACTGCTAAATGAAGTGCAGGTTCCCATCATTTTTGTGCTCGATTGCAGCAACTTAAAATCCTACCCCCACACTGTTTACAATAGTCTTTCCAGCTCTCTTCATTCAGCCCGAAGTTGAAGAAGTTAGTGATATCAACTCCGGGATATCTTTTCCTCAAAACCATCAATGTCGACCTCGAATATAGCCCTAAAAAATCAGAAAGGTGGACTTCAATGGAAGAAATGAATCAGCACTTTGATCATTGGTATTCAGACATCAGATCAAGATAAGTAATAAACAATCACCACTAAGCTGCAAGAGAAATCCAAATTCTACTTACTCTATAGCGAATTCAGCTGCAAACTAAATCCAAACTCTACTTACTAAATCGAGCTACAAACTAAATCCGATTCAGCTACAAACTAAATCCAGCTACAAACTAAATCCGATTCAGCCACAAACTAAATCCAGCTACAAACTCCGATTCAGCTACAATCCTGTATACTAACCGCCAAATGCACGACGGTTGCAGCATCCATTATTCAATCTGTATTCATCAAGTTATTGCTTGTTTCACTTTTGCCTAAAGTATCCAAGGATTATGTCCACACAACAAAAGGTTTTCAGGATGAAACATCATCCTAAGTTCTCATGGCTTCAAATTCCGTTTTATTTCAATCATGGCTTCAAATAAAACGGTGGAAACTATTCTGACTACGGAAGGGCAACTCAAACTTTCAGTCTTTCCGTTCCCAATGAAATTACAGTTGTTCTCGCTAAAGCCCGATCTAATCCCGCTTCGCTTGAGCGGCTGGGACTCACTTCATACAGTCGTAAGGCTTCCAAGTCGGAATTTCATAAATCCATTCTCAAACTAACCCAAAACAGGTAAACTAAGTTCTCAATAAGGCATTTCATCAACCACGTTCCGAGCACTCGGAGGGGCAACAGATATACCTGGCAAATTCGAACCCATGGACGGTGTGAGGAGCGTGTGACAGCGTTGCAGAATGTGGATTTTCCGCTTCCCGGCGGACCAACGAGTATCACAACCATCAGAATCATCTTCTCTCCTTGAGCTTCCGCCATTAAATCATCAGAGAAATTCGAATTCCCAGAATCGTCGATTTTCACCTTCATTCCGGCACCATGAATCCCAGACGAAGCAGAGAGAACGCCCTTTGCCTTTACCTTTTGCTGAATTTTGTTTACAGAGAGGTTAAGAGAAGGAAGGAGGTGAGCAAACGAGGTTTATCCAATTTCTGTTAAATGTTGATTTTGATTAAAAAATATTTTATAGGATTTAAAATGTAGATGTGTGAAAGTATAAGGTTTTTTTTTATCAAAATGAATTTTTGAGGGATTTTTTGGGTTTACCTTTTTTGTTCGATGTGTGCAACAGTTTTGGTATAGATAGTTAAAGTTTCCCTAACTAAAAAGAGCAGACGGTCCTAAAATATCTCTCTTATCCTCTTGCTTCCGTCTACTGCTGAGTCTATCGCTGCATCAGACTCGACAGCGAAAAATATCAAAACTGCCGTACAGCTTCAGCCATCAATGGTTGCTTCCACCGCGCTCTCGTTCGCCGGAACTGTGCTTTCTACCGAGCTTCGTCTTCGATGTCCCTCTTTTCAAATTCCCAGGAAGAGTTATTCGTTGTCATGCCTCGGTGAAAATCTGTCGGTACAATACAAGTGTTATTCGCGAAAACCCAGAAGCCAAATCTTGAAATTCTTCAATAACTCGCGGATTTCGGCTTTGGGAAAGGGAGCTGAAGATGGGTTTCGACCGGTACGACGATTGCTTACGATTTTTTTTTTTTTGCAGTTCTCGGTCATGGTTGTATGTTCCTCATTGCTGTAAGACAAAATTTTGATAGTGCTGCTAGTTCTTCTGGTGCGTGTGTCATCTTTTAGTTTTCTTAGGTGTTTCAATGAGTAGATGATGGAGTTTAGATGAAGGGTTGTTTGACCGCTGAGGAAACTGATGAAAGATAGGATTTCTCTCTCTTCAAGGTCATATTGATGTTGAGTCACGTTTTCTCTCACTTCTTTGTGGAGCGAGTTGCTTCGATCAGATTGATGATAATTTCTAAGATTGTAACAACGTTGTGTTCTGCAGAACGTTAATGAAGGTACGGATGAGGTGTTCGATGAATTGTTCAAGAAGTATGGGAAGGTTGTTTACAAGAGTAAGGATCAAAAGCCTCCGACTGCTGAGGTTGATGACGATGCCGAAAGCTTAGCTTGTAAGCAGAAGGGTTACATCGGATTTGCTTGTGAATCAAAAGCCTCCGACTGCTGGGGACACTAACAGTGTGTTTATTATCCGTTCTTGCAGTTGCTGTGGAGATGGCTAGAGTCGCCAGCGATGTGAAAGCTGCAGACATAAAGGTCCTCTTTGTGAAGCCTCTTGTGTACTGGACTCGGTTTTTCATCATAGCAACAGCATTTTCAAGGCCTCAAATTGATGCGATTGGGTAGAGATAGACTTGCATTTCTGCTAGTTTTGTATCTTTCATGTTTACCACAAACTGAACAATTACCATGGATTTCCATGAAGGTCAAGGATTAGAGATCTGGCAGAGAAAAAGTATGGAAAAATTCCCAATGGAGACTCGAAGCCGAATTCTTGGACATTACTGGATTTTGGTAAGCCATTTGGTGTGATATTGAAGATCTACTTGATGTGTTACTCCAATAGTGCATGCTGGTTCATGATTTTCAGGTGATGTTGTGATCCATATTTTTCTGCCGCCTCAAAGAACGTTTTATAACTTGGAAGAGTTTTATGGGAACGCAACGCTCATCGAACTGCCATTTGACAACCACACACCGCCACGCGGCTAATGAAGACACTGTTGGTTCAATATCAAAAGCCTTACTCCTTGGGTACACTATGCCCTGCTTGTGAGAAGAAACAAGTCTGTTTGCCTCACTCCACGTCCACAGCCGCTTGGCGATATATTTAGAGAAAGGCTGAACCATATTACTAGTTATTTTTTCTTTTTAATTGCCCTGGCCCACAGATACTGCTCTGATGCTGAAAACAGCCTCTGGTGTGAAGGATGATAGATTTTGCACGCTAAGATCATCTTGGGAGATTCAGAAGGGTTCTTAGCAGTCAGATATTCTCAGAAACTTCTTCAGTGTGTTGTAGGCAAAATCATGCATGAATCAGTAGGATACCTCTTCTGGCTAATTTGCTTGAGAGACTTGTGAACAAATTTAATGTACGCCTGGTGGTGTTTAAAGAAAACCGTGCTTATTCATGATGAACAAGATGCTGATAGGCTTTGGAACGTTGTAAAATTTATCATAGAAAGTAACAAAAGCTAGTGTATTTGGTTAAGTTAAAACGTTTTCATTCAACTTGAAGCCGCCATGTATCTGCTGCTGAGTCTTTAAATGGTGTACAACTATACTTATATTTATCATACAGACGTACAAGAGACTTCAGAATCTCGTTTTGGCTATCCAACAGCTCATCCACCACCCGTTATTCAATCACACGACAGGAAAAAACTGACTGAGACCTGACCTGAATAGAACATTGCCATAAACAAGAACAGAAGAGGAACCAGCATCATGGTTACAGAACATCTAAGATAACAAGTGCAAGTTCTGTCTTGTTTGCAGAATCTTGAGAAATAATTGAACATGTCTCCTGCAGGCAAAGAAATCAAAGAAAGGTCTGTCACCTGGAACTGCCTGAGGTGTTTTTAATCAGGGGAAACTCTGGTAATTATTGTAAAGAGTTGTTGGTTAAAGAATGGTTACAGTTAGTCATGTGTTGGTTGCCCTGGGTGGATTCAGTCAACTCAACTCCATGTCATGGTTCGTCGTCCATCCGGGCTCATATGCTTCAAGAAACCCGATTTTAGCTTTGTTGGGAAGGTCGTGAGGATGAACAAATGGTACGCCAGGAGGCCAGCCGATCTCCATTCTTATATTGGTGCAAGGACTGTCAAGCCCATGGTGGTGATTCTCACAGTCCTTCAGGCTGCAGAACCGGAGTTTGATGCCTTTCTTATCTGCAATCTCCTGAACACGTTCCTTGAGGACTCTCTGTGCTTCTAACCGCAGCCGCTTTGAAGGTGGTAGAGGTTTACATCTAGAATCGCTTTTTCTTCGTTTTGCTAATTGCTTCAGGGATCCTGTAGCAGCATTTCATTCGTTCAAGGATCTGCCGTTAATGAAAACTTCTCACAAAGCCTAACTTAACATAGCGGAAGAAATGTAGCTCCAACATGATCAGCACCGTCACGCAGTAAAGGTAACAAATCTGCTGGTTAGTGACTAGACGAGCTCACCAAGAACAATTGTGAAAGGCCGTTTCATTTATGAGTAGAGAGATCTAGCATGCAGTCTTGATTCAAAGAATCTAAATGAATACATGGCATTTCACAAACCTCCAATTTGCATAGATTAGTTTTTTGGCATGCTATGAAAGACCAATGATGAAAAACAAGTATGAAACTGGAAAAATAAAAAGAATGGTGTTTACCATCCTGGGATTGAGGGACGCTGTAGCTTTGCAAACTCTGTCTATTGAAGATTTCATCATTGGAGTGAGATCTCTGCATGAAATCATCAACTGATACTGGCAGCTGGAACTGAGCTTCAACCCCATGACCAGCTGCTCTCATCTCTGAGCAACTGAGACTGGTCATTGATTTAGGCATGAGTTTAAAGGCCAAGGAGCAGCGCCCATAAATATTCCCTTGCATATTGTTTATGTCTGTTCTGTGCAGAGCGGGATTGACGTATCCTGCTGTAGCCTGGTAAAGAGCTAACCCTGGGTACACAACGGCCTCTTGAGGACCAAGATCTGAATCCACGAGAACCAACCGCCCATGCATGTCCCTAATGTGCAGCCCAGCCTTATCCGACTTCATAAGCGATATCAGACTCTTGTCAACTTGGTGATCATGGTCAGGGTACATGATAAGCTGACCATCCTCCGTTATATTATGGTGCTGTGCTCCGTGAAATGATGGTCTCGCATAACAGCACACAGATAATACAGAAGAAGAAATCTCGCGATTCCTCAAGGGAACATTATCAAGAATCTCAGCAAATGGACAGCTTCTCAAGTTCAAATAGAACCCAATGGCATCAAGAACTAGCCGAGCCGCCTTTCCCAACAAAGCATATATATCGGGCAAACCTGCTGGAGGGAACTCCAACGAGTTATTGGGCTCGGTGGGGGTTAAACCAGGTCTGTAATCATAGTTCTCCTGCCACAAATGAGAATCGGCATAGTAACCAGATGTCTTGCACCATTCACGCGAATCATTTGTGTGTATCATATCAGAGGCAGGATATGAATCTCTCTGGTGAAAGTAGAGCCGGGCAGAATCCAGACCGGATCTCAAGAGCGCCCCATCGCCGGCAGGAAATTGAATAACCGCAGCAGAGAATTGGGCAAGAGATTGTGATAATGTAGTTACAGCAAACTTGTAAGAATCGGGAGGAAGACCTTCAGAGGGAGCTAGATCACTGAGCTTGACACGACCCAGAGTTGGCAGGCCATTTCCTGCCATGAAACTGTATATCTGATTCAAAAACGTTCTATAGGATATAACAATCAACAATCACATAGGTTTAAAAGCAGAACACCGTTAAAAACACAAATGCATCTATTTCTTGCACGATTACAGGAGCAAAACGGCCTTTATCCACAATGGTCGTTTTTGAAACACGATGTCCCAATGAGTATTTAAGAACTCGTATAAGGTACACGTCCAGTAGCAAAAGAGCAATCCTTAGAAATATCCACAATAGGCAAAGTCAGTTTAGATGAAAATAGAGCAAACTTCATCGCTTCACGCCGATAATCAGAACAAATTACAGAAATTGTATAAGGGCAATTAATATTAGACTCGCATAAACAGAATTTTCAAGAACAAAGTCATGAATCCACCACCCACATAAATGAAATCGGTGGCCAAACCCTATCTAACTACGCAGGGAAAACAAATCAGGACTTGTGAAGCCACATTATGCAAAAGAACTAATACATAAACCCCAGAAGAGATCCCAGGAAGCGAATCTGCAGAAAGAAAACAGAATTCGAGGTATCGGAGATGACCTACCAACCTGGGTGGATGTCTCCACTGTATGACAGATAAGCTTCACAAGATAAAAGAACAAGGGACAAGAAGATATCGAAACTTGATCGGTTAACTCCTCAGGACTAGAAACTTGAAACTCCGTGATATGTTCTTCAATCTCAAAACTCAAAACTCTGCGATTGTCCAAATATTTTCCATCCTCAGAATAAATTAAATAAACAACTTAAAAAACTTCACGTTGACAGATAACACCTAGTTTTCGAACAAGACAAAACATTTATCTTAAAATAAATTGTTTATTATAATTATAAAAATTTATAATCATATAAAATTATTATGAAGGTCTAATATTAATATTGAATTTATGATTCATCACCGTTAATTTATGATTTTCAAATTGCAGTGGTATTATTTTAATACATAATTTATTAATTCCAAAATTCTAGTTAAATTTTGAATCGTTTTTCGTTAATTTTATCATACATATATATTATATATAAATATATTTATAATATGATATATGTGTATATATATGATATATCATATATCATATTATTAATATCATAATATATCATGATATATATATATACATATAATAATATATATGCTCATATATAATTATATAACATATATCCATATATATGTATTATGATTATAGTAGTATTAAATTTTAGGCCAAAGAAGAACGTTTACTCGTCTACGATTACTTCCCCAATGGCAGTCTTTTCTCTCTTATCCACGGTACGTGTAAAACTTCCATCATCTCCAAATCCGATATTTTTACACCATAAGCCATTAAAAAAATTTACGTCATTAAAAAAATTTTCGCCGTTAAAAAAATTACATCGTAAATTTTTTTACGTCGTTAAAAATACACGGTAAAACTATTTTTACGATGTTAAAAAATATATCGTAAATTTTTATTACGCCGTTAAAAAATTATTCAATAAGAAATTACTTCAATTTTTTTCAATCATTTTTAATTTTCAATTTGGACTCTATTTAAAAGTATCTATATATATATATATATATATATATACATCATGAAGTGAATAACGTACATATACCGAACATCATGGACTGAATATTGGATATCCTGGACTGAAATTCACACATAATGGACTAGATACAATACATATGGACTAAATATCAACATTATGAACTAAACAATGAAAATAAAATACATATTTTATATTATATAATTAATAAGATCGACTACCAGTTAATACTTTAATACTTTTCTATTTATCTTATGTTTATTTTTATAAAGGAGGCAATACAACCTAATTATTTATTTTATTATTTAATATTATCTGTTAATTAATTTTTATTTAATTTATTTAATTAATTAATTATTTATTTTATTTAATATTACATTTAAAAAATTTATGATAATGAATAACTTGAATTTGTTTTAAATATAATTATAATGTCGGATTTTTGAATCTCATATCATGATACTTGATGTCTGAAGGGGAAATTATATAACATGGGCATTTGATGGTAAAATGCATCCTAATGGAAAAAAAAGTCATTGACACAATGATAAAGACAATGATTCTTCCAAATAGGAAAATAAAAGCCATGATTTTTTTATGTCATCATATTGCCTATGATCTAAAAGATGAATATCGTACAAAAGAAGATCCCGTAGATTTGTGGGAGTCTCTTAAAGATAAATTCGATCACAAAAATATGTGATCCTCCTAGAGTCATTGGCTAAATATGAGAGTTTAAGATTATAAGTCTGCGGACGAATATCATTCTGCGATGTTCGAAATAATATAAGTGATTATGATACATTGGAGAATATATTATCGACATTACATGTTTATAATGTCATAATATCGAATGAAAGTTTTCAAAACCTATTGCGAATTATTACAAATTCTCTTTGTTGCAGAATAATAAAATGAACTACTAATGAAAAATTATCATGCTCATTCCACTTGGTCTGCACCATTTTGTGAAATGAATGAGCATGACATATTTTATTAACAAACTTAAAAATCATAAATTATGAAAAAATATCGACATGAAGTTTTTATTAGATTATTTTTTAATATTTTTGTTAAATTGTTATATACAACTCTAATTTCATATTTTTCAGGTGCATCAATATCTTTATCGAGTAAAAATAACATCAAATATGTTACAATCAAACCTCAATGATGGAGATATATGTTTAGCGGATTGTGTTACAATGCACATAATATTAAAAAATAAAAAGTATTTCTCCAAGTTGAGAATACATGAATCCACTATCAATACGATATCTGGAAATGCAAAAATAATTGAGGAGAAACAAATTTTATAATATTCAGAGGGACAAAATTTATTATTCAAGATGCATTATTCTCTTCACAATCCCAAAGAAACTTATTAAGTTTCAAAGATATTCGCCAAAATGGATATTATGTCGAAACAATGAATGACGAAAATCGTGAATATCTTTATATCACGAGAAAGGTTTCTAGAAAGAAAATATTATGGAAAAATTATCAGCTTTATCCTTTGGATAATATTTCACAAAGATAAGAGTTGTTGAATCATATACCACCTTCAACCAAAAGTATAAAGATGTGTCTAAGATTTGGCATGATCGACGGGTCACCTAGGTTCAATAATGATGTATAAAATCGTTGAAAATTCCAATGGTCATCCATTAAAAATGAGAAGATATTTCAATCTCATGAGATCATATGTATTTCTTATTCTAAATAATAAAACCATCATCGGTCAAAGTTGGGCATGAATCACCATCGTTTTTAGAACGAATACATGGAGATTTATGTGGACCAATTCATCCACAAAGTGGACCATTTCGATAATTTATGGTATTGTTCAACGTTTCAAGCAGACGGTCACATGTTTGTCTATTATCAACCCTCAATATTGCATTTACGAGGTTTTTTTGCTCAAATAACAGAATTACGAGCTCAATTCCCTATTACCATATTAAGAAAATGAGGTTTGATAACATTGGTGAATTCACTTCCCAATCTTTCAATGATTATTGTACATCGATTGGAACTGAGATTGAACATTCTGTACCACATGTTCATACACAAAATGGTATGGCGGAATCGTTAATTAAATGTCTCCAACTCAATTCTCGACCATTACTAATGAGAACAAAACTCCCAGTTTCTGCTTGGGGATATGCCATTTTACATGTTGCAGTACTAATTCAAATAAGGCCAAGTGCTTATCATAAATATTCTTCATTTCAACTAGCAAATTATTAGGAACCAAATATATCTCGTCTTCGAGTATTTGGTTATGTGATATATATTCTGATTGCTCCTCCGCAACGGACAAAAATGGGTTCATAACGAAGATTGAGTTTATGTTGGATATAATTCACCGTCCATCATTAGATATTTTGAACAACAAACGAGTGATATGTTCACAGCTCGTTTTGTTGATTGTCAATTTAATAAGAATGAATTCTCAATGTTATGAGGAGAAATGAAACAAGTCTCACAAGATTTAACAAGGAAACCACAATCAGTATTATATCGTGATCCTACTACAAAACAATGCAATATGGAAGTGCAAAAGATTATACATTTGCCAAATATTGCAAATCAACTTCCAGATGGATTCAATGATACAACACGGGTTACAAAATTACATACATCGGCTGCAAATGCACCTGCTCAAATAGAAATACCAAAAGGTCATGCGAGTGAAAGAATTTCAAATGAGTCTACGACACGGTTAAAGCGTGGAAGACCACTTGGTTCTAAAGATAAAAATCCTCGAAGAAGAAAGAGGTTTGATAAAAATATTAGTTCTCAGATCGTAGAGAACATCCAAAAAACAAACAAGGAAGATGATCTTCAAAATGAAAGTGATGAAAATAATCATGGACATACAGAGAATAATGATATTTCTATTAACTATATTTATGATGAAAAGATCATAAGAAGAGATGAAATAAGTGACAATGATGGAATATTCTCATTCTCTATATCCAAAGAAATTGAAAAATGAAAATGAAGATCGAGAACCATTGTCAGTGTTTGAATGTCAAAAGAGACATGATTAGATAAAATGGAAAGAAGATATGCAAATAGAGTTATACTCATTGAATAAAAAGAAAGTATTGGGATCTACCGTTCAAACTCCTAATGGTGTTAATTCAGTTATATGCAAATGGGTTTTTGTGTGAAAGAGAAATGAAAATAATGAGATCACAAGATATAAGACACGTTTTTTCGTACAAAGGTTTTCCTAGAAATTTGGAATTGATTATGAGGAAACATATTCCCCTATTATTTATGCAATCAAATTTAGATAGGGGTGTAAAATGAGTTGGCGCGGTTCAACTCAGCTCAGCTCGCTATGAGCTCACCAAAACATGAGTTGGTTCAACTCGTCTTATTTTCAAAACGAGCTAAAAAATCCTAGTTCAGCTCAGCTTGCCTTTAATTCGTCCAAAAATGAGCTAGCTCATGAGCTAGACTTTTTAATTTAAAAGAATTGTTATTAAAATATTTTATTTTTTATTTGTTAATAAAATTATATTAATTTGGTATAAATAGGAAAATAATAATAATATGATTATTATTATTACATGTAAATAATATATTTATTTTTTCTTTAAATAATATTTAATAAATGCAAAGAATATATATAATATGTAAAAATAGGAAATATGTACTTTTGTACTCAGCTCGCGAGCCACCTCGTCAGCTCACGAGCCAGCTCGCCTAAACTCTAATTCGTTTTCGGCTCAGCTCGTCAACTCATTTTTTAAACGAACTAGAACATACTCACCTCGGCTCACTCAAATATGATTCGAGCTAGAGCTAGCTCGCGAGCTAGCAGCTCATTTTAGACCCCCCCTACATTTAGATACTTGATGAGTTTAACTGCATCCAAAAATTTAGATATGTACCTTATGGATGTGGTTGCAACATATATATATGGATCTTTGGATAATGATATATACATGAAAATCACTCAATGATCAAATGTACTTGCGTGTTATCAACCGAATTGCTTGCACTAGCTCTCGTTTCTTTCCTTAGTTTTCTGAGCGTTTTATCAATGTCGGGGTCGAAAACTAGATCCGCACTTCCGGTATTTCTCATGCACAAAACCAAATAGCCGAAAGTGAACCAACCTTTTCTAGAGCGAGCTGTGATACCACTTGACGTGATCCTCGCTTGAATGACACTCCAGAATGAAGGTAAGATGGATAACCCTTGCTGCAGCCGAGCCGGAAGACTCCTTACACAAGGCGTGTGGGTAGATAGGTCACACGAGAGTTGCAGAAGGCTCTCGATTGGTAGTTGAGTGCGTTATATCAAGTGATAAAACCTAGACTAACGCTTCCGCAAGAATACGGATCGTGTAGTAACTAGGGTCGAACACAAGGAATTGATGCGACTTATAAGCTATTGAACTAATGGAATAGACGTGTAGGGTGACTAGAGATGGAATTGTGATTGAGCTAAACTAAATTAAATCGAAGAGATAAAACTTATGGTTAAGCACCATGGGTGTCGAGAGTTTGCATAATTATGTAATGAAGTTCTAAAAGGATAATTGGTCTAAGGTACTATCATGAGTTCAGGGAATTCAAGTTCTCCTATAGGAACTGACTGGCGTAGACTTGTCCACTATCTAGCATGCATATACCAATATATCCATTGCGCATCTTACATGCATAGACGCATTATGACCGCTATCCTAATCCCTAGATTCAACCGATTGACCTGGCGTAGATTCTAAACCAATTAAACCCTAAATCATGGCTAAGTTCCAAAGTCTAATGCCCTGGCGTTGGTTTATTAGGCTTCTAACATCATTCATTCGAGTGGCGTACAAGTAATGAAAGCATTAAGTTCCACCATTCATTAAGCGTAAGACTTCGTTACAACATAGCAAATCTCTCTAACCCATGGCAAAGGATCTACTCAGACATGAATACAGAAAAGGAAACACAAGAGAAGTCTAAGTTCGACATAGATAGAGAAAGAGATGAGTCCCTATTCATAAACCGATGTCTTCGGTAGATTCTCCTTGCTCTCGATCCGTAGATCTGTCTTTTCTTCCTTCTTCCTTTTGCCCTAGTGTCTCTCAATCTTCTCCTCTACCATCACGTTCGCCCACTCCCTTTTTCAGATCTCAAATTCCCTTAATTTGGCCGTTCTAGATTTTAGGAGTTTGTTGAGAATGAAGGACCCGAGCGGGCATGTCCTCTACCCGCTCGTGCAGGTCACTTGCCCGACCGTGTGCACACAATTGAGCCCGAGCGGGCACCATGCCCGATCGTGTAGATCATCAGCCCGAGCGGTGCAAACCTACGAGGTTTTCTTGACATGAATGAGCCCGAGCGGGCACACCAAATGCACCCGAGCGGGCACACCTCCCTGGGCGTGTTCCTTGAGTACCCGAGTCGTGCAAAGCTACGTTTGAGTGTTCACTTTCAGTCTATGGCCTTGCACAAGTCGAACCTTGTTACTCAACTACGTTTTCGGGGTTAGATTGCCATAATCACTCGTGTTTCTCCTCATTTCTTCGCTTCCTATGCAAAACACGAAATGTAGATAAAGTCTTCGAATATACTCGATAAGTGAATGAAATCTAAATAATCTACTCTAAACTAGACCTAAGAATGATATAAAAACTACAATGGATTACGTGTTATCAATTACCTTAAAGTATTTGGGTGTGTTTGTTATGTATTTATAGATGAAGCCTTACGAAGTAAACTCGAGCCCAAAAGCATCAAATGTATCTTCGTTGCCTACTCATCCACACAAAAAAATGTTCAAATGTTATCACTGTGGGACTCGTTGGATACATGTATCAACGAAAACCAAATTCAATGAAAAAGCTTTTATTTACAAAGTAATTGGAATGAACTTGAGAATACGATCCACTCACATGATGTGTCTAGTCCCTTAAGATCTATTGTAGATCAACTTAAAGTTGACAATCGTGACAAGCTTAGACCGCAACATGATTCAAATCTTATTATTGAGGAAATCCGATTATGGAAGAAGAAGAAGAAATAAACGAAAAAACTAAGGAAGCAGAAAGCATTGAGCACTATGATCCGCCAATAATGAACTCACAAGTAATGATTGGTTATCTTTGTTGTTTTCATTATTCTAATTTTTTCGTTACTTATCCAATTAAATCTTTTTATGATTTAACTAACCTACTTGATGAATATCAGGGCTTTGTGAGTCAAATTTATATCATTTAGTAATCCACTTCATATGTGAAACTTGATGTATACCACTATGGCAACAAGCTAGGAAGAGGAAATCAAAGCTCATAAAAAGAATATAACTTGGGATTTAGTCGAACTCTCTAAAGGAAAGAAGGAAATGGATCTATAAGGTCGAATTTATAGCAATGGCAAGGTTGAGCACTACAAAGCCAGATTGGTGACAAGAGGCTTCAAAAACATGAAAATATTACACAGAAACATTTGTGTTGATTGCAAAGCTATACACAGTTCGTATTCTACTAATAGTTGCTACTACATTTAATGGAATATATGGTAGCTAGATGTGAAGGATGTATTTCTACAAGGTGATCTGGTGGAAAAATCTTCAAACATCCTCCAGGATATACCCAACCCGATAACAACATGTATGTCGGCTGAAGAAGTCGATTTACAAGTTGAAATGATCTCCCTATGCCTTGTATCAAACTTTTCATACTTTTTTACTAGAATATGGTTATCATAAATGAGAAGCTAATCATTTATTGTTTTCAATTCACGAGGAAACCATTGGCGTATTAGTTTATCTAAATGATATTATTATTACGGAAAATGATTATAAAGGAATCGAAAACATCAAAACGTATTTTAAGTTAGTTTGATATCGAAGACTTAGGAGAGCTAAAGTATTTTTTGGGTATTGAAGTTGTTCGTACTGATGATAGGCTATTTCTCTCTCAAATAAAATAAATCCTTGATCTATTATGCGACATGAATAAACTAGGATCTAAACCGTCCGAGAAACATTGACGAAAAAAGTTGAATGATCATCGACAGGGGGAACCCTTCAAGGATTTGAAAAAGATATCGACAAACCGTAGGTAAGTTAATACATAATATGATTACACGATCTGATTTATGCTTTGTCGTGAAATAGGTTAACAAATATATGCATGCTACAGTTCAATGTGAATGGAACATGGTGGAGCGGATGCTCAAATTAATCAAAAGATCATTAGGCAAAGGAATTCATATGAAGTGCTACAACAACCTCGACGCTATATACTACCACGATGTTGACTGGGATAGAGAAAGGGATGATTGAAAGTCCACCATAGACTTTTGCATGTTTGTAGGAGGCAACATGTTTACATGGAAAACAAGAAACAAAGTGTCATGGTCATATCGAATGCAGAAGTTGAGTATAGAGTCATGAAAAAACAAAACATGCGAACTAGTCTGGATAAAAACAATTCTTGAAAGACTGTGGATCAAGACCACTCGGCCATGGCTTCACTGTGACAATCAAACATCTCTTCATATTATAGCCAACTATGTCATCAATGATCGGACCAACCACATCGATAGATTTCCATTTCATCTGAGGTAAAATCCAAGATGACATAATCACCACTACATACAACCAAGTATATATAGATTAACTGGTAGACATCTTCACCAAAGTTACAAATGCTCGAATATATTCAAACTCGCATTAACAAATTGGTCTTGCAGATCTACATCAAAACTGCAAGCTCGAACAATATCCTCAAACACGTGAATCAATGTACCCTTTTTCATTCACCAAGATTTTATCCCACGAGATTTTACTTGTTTTAACAATGCATTACCTCACGGTGTTAAGATTGTTTTGAGTTTGAGGGAAATATTAATACTCTCTCCAATTAGTGCGTTTGGTTCATTTTCATAATCGAATTATTTTTTTTTCATTATATCTTTTATTCTCTATTTACCCCCTTATTCTCTAGAATATAGACTTCAAATAATTAAAATTTCAGCATATTATATATTAAGTTGAAATCAAACACTGCGACATTCACCTAAAATAATTAAATAATACACGATTACATGACATTTAGCAATCAAACAGTTCAATACTCAATTAAAAAGAAATAAAATGTAAAGTATGACTGGACACATGTTTAATTCCTTACATCTCTCTATATCCAAATTTGTTTTTATAGAATTCATATGGGACACCGACGAGATTGAGTGTGTAGTCTAAATTAATAGTAATTACATATATAAACAATAATAGTTATTTTAATATATGAGTTAATTAATAATTATTTTAGCGATTAAAATTATAATTGGTTGAATACCGATGATGGTGAGTTGAGCTTGAATGTGGTCATTTGTCAATTATAATGCAATTGCATTACTGTTAATATATGCTAACGGATCCTAAGATATTAATTGCTTTTATAATAGATTTTATGTATATGGACAAGCGATTGATTTATTGTGTATTTGAAATTTATCGTAATTTCATGATCAATAATTATAATTCTATTATATGAGCTGATTAAAATTATTTCAGTTATTAAAATTAAATTGGTTTAATATGGAAGATTATCGGCAATGATCCTGAAAAAAAAAATTCTTTCCCTTATCTATTTTAAGAAATAATAATCCATTAGAAGTAAATACCCATCAATTTCTAGACCATTAACAGTATATTATATATTAAGATTCCAATTATATTTAATTGCAAATTTTATATTATCTTCAACTTCATATTTTTGTTAAACATATGTATTATATATCTATATAAGTAAGATGCAGTATATTATTAGGAACACCTATTACAAAAGGAGATACAAACCCATATAAGGGACCACCACTAAAAACATATACAAAAGAGTCATGAGCTTAACTCATCAAAATCAACAACGGCGGCTATGTCAGAGGAGAAGGAGAGGGTTTTCCTGATTTGGTGCCAGATCTTGCAGAGAAAGGATACAATCTCGAATTCTTCGATCAACCATTTCACGAAGGGAGTTCATGGAAGTACTACGGCTGCTATGTAATCTGGTATTGCGTTCACCCCATAAGGAGTAGACACAAACCAGCATGACGATCTTCAGGAGAACCACCAGCTGAGAAGGCCTATTAGGTTGCGCAAACCACATGTGGGATGTGTGGAGAGAAGGTGGTGGATCAGAGAAGCAAATGGAAGCAAAACTAAGCCATAGCTCGGCACTAAACTCGCAACCAAAGAAGATGTGTTCGTGGGACTCGGCCTCCGAACCACAAAGCAAGCAAGAGTCATCATTTGTAACCCCCCATACCTTGAGCCGATCTCGGGTAGGAAGACGGTGGAGAAGAGCCAACCATTGGATAAAGCTGTAGCGAGGCGTTGCTTGCTTGAACCATACCAATTTGTACCATGGGACCAAGGGCGATGGAAGTCTCAACATCTGCCAAGTGAGTTTAGTTGAGAAGGATGTATCAAAGGAGGTTGGGGTACACCACCATGAGAACACGTCTGAACCGCGATCATCCGAAGGTATCTGTGTCTCAGAGAGTGCCATGAAGAGCTGGACCACTCTCTCTGATCGAGCTCCATCAGGAAGGCACCACCCGTTGGAACTAACTACGTCTCTAACCTTTGCAAGAAGAGGGATTCGGAGCATTCTCGGGCCATCTTCTCCAAGAAACTTGATTAGGGGACCAAGCATAGTCCAACTATCGAACCAGAACATTGCTGACTTTCCATCCCTGATCGTACACGATAAGAACTTTGGGATTTCCTCCTTAAGCTTGAGTAGCTTTCTACTGTTCCATGATAAGGCGTAAGAGGCGTTTGTACACCAAAAACCCCGCTTCCTGAAAACATTACGCAAAAGCCAAGCAACCCAAAGCGAACCGGATTTGTGAAAAAGGATCCACACCAGTTTCAATCGCAAAACCTTACCGAAGTCAGCTAATTTCCGCAATCCTAGTCCTCCCTCAGGTTTTGGTTTGCAGATAGAGTCCCATGATACCCTAGCTGACTTGGTAGATTCAGATTTGTTACTCCGGAGAAAGGAAGCGCATAGACTATCAATTTTCTTGAGGATATGTTGCGGCAAGAGGAAGGATTGAGACCAGAAAATAACTTGCCCATAGATGACAGATGCAACCAGTTGTATTCTTTCTGCATAAGAGAGAAAGTTAGTGGTCCAAGAGGCCAACTTTGATTTGATTCTTTCCAATAGGGGAAGATAGTCTTGGTTTCTAATTTGCAGGTAGATAGTGGAAGGCCCAAATATCTGACCGGGAAGGAACCTACTCTGACACCCAAAACAGAACTAGCCAACAGAACATCATGTTCGGAGCATCCCCCCATGTATAAATCTGATTTATGAATATTCATCTCCAACCCTGAAGCTTTGCGAAACACTTGCAGGACTCGCAAGGTTTCCTATAGAGATGAGGGAAGACCATCAGAAAATAAAAGTAGATCATCAGCAAAGGAAAGGTGAGTAACCAAAGGAGAGGAGCATTGTGGGTGTAGGCCAATATTTCCCGTAGTAGTAGCTCGGTCTAGAAGCTTCGACAAGACCTTTATGATCAACAAGAATAAGTATGGAGATAAGGGATCCCCTTGTCTCAGTCCCCTATGACCCTTGAAGCAGTTTGATAGTCACCATTAATGGAGACAGCAAAGCTCGTTGTAGTAACACATTCACTAATCCAATTCACAAAGCATTGGGAGCCTCAATAGCAACCAGTATATCCCTGAAAAAGCCCCATTCAACCGAGTCAAAGGCCTTCTTTAGGTCTACTTTGAGCATAGCACTCCTGGGAGCGTTGGTTTTGTTATAGCCCTTGATTAACTCAGATGCAAGAAGAATGTTCTCTAACAGTAACCGCCCTTTTCGGAAAGCGGATTGGTTTGGCGAGATGCAATCGGGGAGGATCTGCTTGAGTCTATTGGAAAGGATCTTCGAGATGACCTTGTATATGAGGTTGCAACATCTTATTGGTCGAAAGTCTGTTAACCTTACTGCTTCCAGAAACTTCGGAATTAATGTTAAAGTCGTTGCATTGAGTTCCCACTGAAGTCTACCAGAATAGAAAAACTCCAAAACTGCGGAAGTAAAATCCTTGCCAATGATTGGCCATGCTGCAACGTAGAACTCCTTAGGGTAAACATCTGGCCCAGGGAATTTGTTGTCAGGCATGGCAAAAAGAACAGACTTAACCTCTTCCTCCGTTACACAAGCTGCAAGGATAGATTTCTGATCTGTAGAGCAAGTGAAACGCATTAGATCTTTCAGCTGAGAGATAGAGAGGGGAGATATACCGCTATTGGGAGCGCCCATAAGCGATGAGTAGAACGCCACAGCATGCTCTTTGAGACGATCTTGACCAGTAATACGCTCTCCGGATTCACCAGTGAGGAATGGAATGGCGTTGCGAGCTGCTCTGAAGCTAGCGGTTCTGTGAAAGAACTGGGTATTTCGGTCTCCAAGCTTCAACCATTTCACCCGAGATTTTTGTCTGTAGAACCTCTCCTCCGCACGTATAAGAGTATTCCACTTAGATCTCATCTCCTTTTCTTCCATAGCAAGGCATGGGCTCGGATCAGAGAGTAGCCGGAATTGGATATGCTCGAGGTCTGAGGCCACTTGCTTCACTCTTCGGGATAAGTCGCTAAAATTGCTTCTATTCAGTTGTCTCAGATGGGGCTTAAGATCTTTTAGTGCTTTGTACACCTGAAATTGGAGGGAGCCCCACCTAGAGTTGGGATGCCAACAGTCTTGAACAACCTGTAGAAAATCTGGAAGGAGAGTGAGATGGTGAAAAAATTTAAACGGTTTATGGATCTGTGTCAGAGCACCAGGGAGGTGGATAAAACAACGAGAGTGGTCCGAGGGTCCCAACGGTAGGAACTCAGCATAGGCCTGTGATAACACGTAATCCGTTGTAGTTTTTATATCATTCTTAGGTCTAGTTTTAGGTAGATTTGTTAGATTTCATTCATTTATCGAGTCTATTCGAGGATTTCATCTACATTTCGTGTTTTGTGTAGTAAACGAAGACATGACGAGAAACACGAGAGATATTG
>CM071863.1:50192046-50239800 GCA_036759665.1 Gynandropsis gynandra
GATCGACCGGCGGTGAGGGGGGAGTCTCCTGGGTCTGGCGATGGGTGAGAAGCCGCCTGGGTCTTCGTCGCTTGGGTCTTCGTCGCCTCAAACTCAATTCTCTTCAACTTCATATTTCCGAAAAAATTTAAAAAAAACAATAGTAAATTTCAACTCAATTTTCATTCTGTCGTTTTCAAAAATTGGGTTTAACAAACTCAACAACCCAACTTTTATCGGGAGCAATTTAAAAAAATACTCTTGATATGGTATTAATGATTGAATCCTATCTTTCTCTAAAAAATCAACTTTAAATTTATGTTGATAACATTGATATTCCCAAATTGTCCTGCAATCTTTGCGATCCATACGACCCTTGTTACCCATACAATCTATGTGACTCTCGAAAATCGTTTGAAATCGTTGAAAATCGCAGAAAATCATTGGAAGTAGCTTGAAAATCGCTGGAAATAGCTCGAAAATTGCTGAAAATCACTGGAAATTGCTCTCAACTTCGAAATCGCCTCTCGTTCCTTCCTCTCAACTTTGAAATAAATAATGTTAAACCGTGTGTGTTTTCACTAACAAAAAATATAGACATATCTTTCTTTTCTCCAATTTTTTTCATTAGGTTTTCAAGGGTATACGTGAAGCAAGGTAGACTTAAAAGTTATCTTTAATATTTTTCCCTTCTACTAAATGAGATTTATATAAAAATGTACACATTTACTAATTAGGGACAAAAGTATATGTTTAGAAAAGTGATTACACGTTAGAAATCATATCCAAATCCTGTAAGATTTTATAACTTATGAAAATTTAGTGGGTAAAATCACTTTCAAAACTGTGGTAAAATCATTTTTTTAATGGGTGTGGGTCTCATACCATTACGGTGGACTCACATTTATCTTTTCAGTTTATTTTCTCCTATATAAGGATAAGTTTTGGAGAGTTTTGAATCATCACAAAACCATAAAACATGAAGAAGAAATGGAAAAATAAAAGGAGAAAATAGATTTTTCTAATTTTAAAGATTCTTTTCTTTTTATTGTAAATCGATTTTTCCTCCTTACAATTTAAAAGAAGTGTTGTAATTTCTTGAGAGTCAGTAAAAGTCTTTTACTATTCATCCGTGCACATAGGCATTTTATCGAACCACATAAAAATCTGGTGTTCCATTTTCCATTTTAATAGTTATTTATGCACATTCGATCCTAACATTTATAAGTGCATCACAATCATGGAAGCTCAAAAAATATCTAACGTTTTGTGCAAGATGGATAAGATGATCAAAACAAGGTCGTAAGCTTAAAACAGTACATTTTATTCAAATCAGAATGGTAGAAATTATACGTGATCGAAAAGTAACAAATGATTTAATGAGTAATGTATGAAAACTATAGAATCATGTGAAAAGTTACGAAATAACTTAAAAACTCTACAAATCATGAAAACCCCACAAATCAACCTAATTCTTACCATTATACTATAAAAAAAATTTAATTTTTAAATGTTTTTATTTAGTTCTAGATTTCATTTTCTTTTGTCTTTGTAAATATAATTTAATATTTAATTTAAGATGTTTTATCTTTTATTTTTAGATTTGGCATTAAAATTATGAATGTTCATACTTCGGCTTGTCAAATATCAATTTCATATTATAATTACGAGTTCATTCAACATCAATTTATTCTTAATTCGATTTTTTAAGAGATTAAAACAATATTATTTTTATTGATTGTGTAAATCTAATTTATCGTTTCAATCATTTCAATTTGTTTAAAAGACTTTTACAACCTAAGAGATCACATCAATCCAAACCACATCAAATTAAAGGAAGCCACATCGATGATAAAGATGTTCTTGAACTCTCCAGAGCTGATTGGCACAAAATCTAGGCACTGGTGGAATCAACCCGAATGAGTTCACCTTTCTCGTACCCTAGTGAGGAAGGTACTTTGATCAGTACCCTGTAATTAGCTCAAAATGTCTTATTACTCGCATCGTACTTTGATCAATAGTTGTATATTATCATCACAAAATAAATAACATAGACGTATGGTCCAAACTTTTGTGTCGTGGCATATGAATGGAAACATTTGGATGATCCACTTCATCACAAGTCAAGTAATCGATCATTGGTATGCTTCAACTGTTCACCAAAAGCGAAATACGTATTAGAATTAGTTCAACATATTTTGTTAAAGTTGTTAAAAGTTAGATTATACAGTTTTGTATACAAGTCTTGTATAAGAGTTAACTTCAGCTCAAGTAATCAAAACACAGAAATTTTCCATCCTTCTTCACTCTCTGATTCACTTCTCTTTTTCCATATTTTCTATGGCCATTTCTTGGCACTTTCTTGGCTTTTCTCAACCTAATATGGTATCAGAGGAGTTCTCTAACTTCATGAACTGAGATATCTGTTCTTTCTTGTTTCTCCAGATTCATTCTTTTTCTCAACATTTCTTGGGAAGATGAATTCTGCGGATTACCCAAATCGTCTTGATTCATAAGATAACCCCTACTACCTTGCAAACACAGATCACTCCAATCTTCATTTCGTTTTTGATCGTCTGAATGGCCTAGAGGATTACAGATCATGGCATC
This sequence comes from Gynandropsis gynandra, assembly GCA_036759665.1. Lineage (NCBI taxonomy): Eukaryota > Viridiplantae > Streptophyta > Magnoliopsida > Brassicales > Cleomaceae > Gynandropsis > Gynandropsis gynandra. Next base: position 50,194,636 of record CM071863.1, read on the forward strand.
GTTCGATCACCAAGGCGCTTGAGGGAAGCAACAAGCTTGGATACATTGACGGAACCATGTCAAAAGCTCTAGATGATCATCCCGATGCTCGGCTTTGGTCCTTAAACAATGTGGTGGTTAGTTCTTGGATTCTCAATTATGTATCAAAAAACATTTCTCCCAGTTTGTTATACATGAAGACTGCTAGAGAAATATGGCTCGATTTAACCTCACGATTCTAGCAAAACAATGCTTCTCGATTATACAGTATCAAACAAAAAATGAGAAACCTTCGCCAAGGCTCGTTGGATGTCACTACTTTCCACACCAAGTTAAAAACCATTTGAGAAGAAGTGAAATCTGCTAAAAAACGCCCATTTGTGAATGTGATCAATGTGTTTGCCGGGTTGATCAGAAGTGGCAAGAACTGTTTGAAAATGATTTTGTCATTGAGTTTCTTTTCGGACTCAATGAGTTATGATCAAACTGTGGACCAGATCTTGATGATGGATCCTTTACTAGACATGCAAAAGGCTTTCAACCTTGTGAGCCAGCATGAACATAAGCGACAAATTAAGCCTTCCCCTTCATCTGATGTTGTTGTTCTGCAGACTTCATCAAATGAATTAGTTGAGACAAATCTTGTTACGGTGGTTTCCAACACCCATTAGAAACGAAGACAAAGGCCTCTCTGCACACATTCTCGACTCTATGAACACAGAGTTAACAAGTGTTACAAGCTCCGTGGATACCATCCAGGTTATAAACTTAATGGAACATCTCATCAACCAAAAAGGCCACACACTGTGGCATCAATGCTCACTGAGGCTACGGTCTCTAGTCAAAAGAACCAAGCATTGGATATATAGTCCATTCCAGTTGGACAACTTCAACAACTTTTCTCTCAATTTGGGCTTCAAGTAAAACTCTCGAATCCTACAACAGCAAGTTCTACAATCACTGCATAGGGAACAACAGAGAAAAACTCTTCTGGTGTGATACTCTCTGTTTACTGTAATTCTATGCATGAATCAAGTGCTTTAGATCATGGCAATACTTGGATTCTGGATTATGGTGCATCAAGTCATGTATTTTTAGATCTAAAGCTTTTCAGTGAAATGCATCATATTACACCAACCAAGGTGACATTACCTAATAGTGCCAACATTATGATCTCGGTGGCTGGTACTATCACAATATCTGATCAAATCATTTGATCATCTCGTTTTCATACGTATTTCTTGCACGATTTTAGAGATGTTTATGATATAGATGCGAAGCTTTACGTATGATTCCGTATCTGTTTTACTTGTTTTCGTGTTTTCATGTTCTTACAGGTTTTTATGCGTATTCGGTTCATTTCGGAGCTAAAGGACGTGCACAGACAAAGTACCAACATCGAGGGTCATCACGGGACAAACGGGATGAGAATCGACAAGGAATAGCCACTACCCACGCGGGTAACTCGCTAGCCCGAGCGGGCATTTGTTACGGTGATTTTTTCTATCAAATTGAGCACGAGTCGGGTAAGAAATACCACGCTCCGGGCCTCAGCCCGAGCGCGCAACAATACAGCCCGAGCGGGCATTGGACCAGCCCGACCGGGGCACCCTCCAGCCCGAGCGGGCTGCCTCATTCTCCATCGCATTCTTGCGCGATTCCGCGCCGCACCCGAGCGGGTCACTTACTCAGCCCGTGCGGGTCGCGTCCATCACCTGCAACTCCAAATAAGTTAATTTGACTTAAAACAAATGGGAGTTTTTTGGGGACTTATACGATAAGGAAAACGACTTTGGAGAAGAGGAATAGATGATATTTCGCTGGAGAAAGTAATGGAAACGTCCCCTAACTTATTCAAGAATGGAAACTCATAAAAAGACAACAATCGGTGGGTGCTCCAACATAAGGAAGAACTGAACGATCGAAAAGGAAAGAGGGGAGAAAAGGAAAGAAAAGAGAAAGAGAAGAAGAAGACTCTTGCGAGGAGTTTGTTGGGGACTTATACAATAAGGAAAACGACTTTAGAGAAGAGGAATAAATGATATTTCGCTGGAGAAAGTAATGGAAACGTCCCCTAACTTATTCAAGAATGGAAACTCATAAAAAGACAACAATCGGTGGCTGCTGCAACATAAGGAAGAACTGAACGACCGAAAAGGAAAGAGGGGAGAAAAGGAAAGAAAAGAGAAAGAGAAGAAGAAGACTCTTGCGAGGAGACGTGCAAGGAGCATTGGAGATCAACCCAAGACTTCGGTTTCCTTTGGTTTTCATGTTCCTTAGACTTTCTACTTCAATTATGTTTGTTTACGGACACATGAGTGAGTAGTTTGTTTTGTTCTAGGAGAAGGGATTAGCCTATGGCTATCCCAGAACAACTTTTGATTTATCTTTGAATGCATCTTCCCGTTTTTGTTTATCTATTCTCTATCTGAGTGCTTGAATGACTTGTGTTTGCGATGGCCACGTAGATGCATGTGTTAGGGATTAGGAGAAGGACCGAAAGGAGAAATTTAGTCCTAGAAGATCAGTTTTAGAACAACCGAGGTTAAGCCACGAAAGTAGGGTAGCAGCGGTTGAGGGTAAAACGGATGAATCACAGATCTTATGGGTTTAGTTCAAGGTGTCAGCCACGAAAGTAGGGGATAACTTGACTAGATCACGTGTCTATGCCTTAAGATAGGGTAAATATCATATTAGGATCGTCTGTCTTAGATAACTTGACTGGAATTGCATGATAGATAAGTTGATTGTTGGTTTCGGTAGTCTTGTGGTGAAACCGGTTTCCTAAAACGTTTGTCTCATTCTTAAGAACTAGTTTGTTTATTTGTTTTTAGTATTTCATTCTTAAAATCATATTTCGTTCGTTAGCAAGTTTGATTCACAGTTAGAGTTTAAGTTCTGTTGCGTAGTCCCTGTTGGATCGACACCTGAAGTACTACACACGTGCCGTGCACTTGCGGATAGTTTAGGTTATTTGTTTAACTTTGATAACGCATCATCATTCTCACTTATGCTCTCTTTATTCCCTCTTTTACTTTTAATATTCTAAGAATCAATGCCTTGCTCAGAAACAACAAATTTCATATATCTTTCTCACCTGAATCATGTCTTATTCAGGATTCTATTCGGGGTTGGACGATTGGATAAGCTAAACGTCATAACAACCTTTATTTTCTCCACCTAGACATTGCCATGATCAAACACTCTTCATGTTGATCCTCTCATCTGGCATAAGAGGTTTGGTCATGCCTTCCTTCCCTGCATCAAAGAAGCCTTAGCTTTCACTAAATGCTCAGATATTCCTCATTGTGATGTCTGCCATTTAGCAAATCAAAAACACATTCCCTTTGAATCCAACAATCACATTTCTGATACACCTTTTTCTCTTATTCATCTTGACATTTGGGGGCCCTTTTTTGTTGATTCTGTGGAGGGATTCAGATCTTTTCTTACTATAGTTGATGATAGTACATGAGTCACCTGGGTCTATATGTTGAAAAGCAAATCGGATGTAACACGGGTGTTTCCAGAGTTTATGACTCTTGTAGAGAATTAGTTTGACAAGAGAATAAAAGCCATTAGAACAGATAATGCTAATGAGATTTGCATTTGCAGAATTATGCAAAACAAAGGGTATTCACCACTTTCACTCTTGTGTAAACACTCCTCAGCAGAACTCGGTAGTTGAGAGGAAACACCAGCACATTCTGAATGTGGCACGAACTCTATTATTTCAGACCAACATTCATCTTCAACACTGGCCAGATTGCATCAAAACATCTGTAAATCTTATCAACATGACGCCAAGCAAAACACTAAAGAGCAAGACACCATATGAGCTTTTGATGAATAAGATTCCTGACTATTCTCATTTAAAAACTTTTGGGTGCTTGTGTTACAGTTCTATTACAGCAAAGGATCGACACAAATTTTCACCAAGATCACGAGCTGCAATCTTCATTGGTTATCCTACAGGTTAAAAGGGATACAAGCTATTTGACATTGAGACTAATACAACAACTATATCGAGGCATGTTGAATTTCATTGAGACCCTGTCACAGTTTTTGCCTCACACAATCATTCCCAATCCCATACCTGAAAGCATCTCGGATCAAGAGCCATCTTCTGCGACAGATACTACAAATACTTCTATTGCAGAACCCCTTATAAGAGCACAAAGGATAAGGAAACCTCCTTCATATCTGCAAGATTACCATTGTGCTCTCACTACAGAGTTATCTAAAAAATAGAGTAATCCTTCTACACCATATCCTTTGTCATCAGTTTTAAATTATGGCAAGTTCTCTCCTAAGTACAGAGATTGTATCCTCAACATCTCGGCGGATACAGAACCAAAGAGCTACAAACAAGTTGTTTCATCAGAGAAATGGCAAGAAGCAATGAATCTGGAGTTGAAAGCTCTTGAGGATAACAACACTTGGTTAGTAGTATCTTTACCCTCCTTGAAAAAGGTTGTTGGGTGCAATTGGATCTACAAGATCAAAAGGAAATCGGATGGAACAGTTGAACGGTTTAAGACTCGATTGATGACCAAAGGTTGTACTCAACATGAGGGAATTGATTACATAAACACTTTCTCTCTAGTTGCAAAACTTGTTACAGTGAAAGTTTCTCTTAGCACTAGCTGCAACCCAAAATTGGACTCTTACTCAAATCTTGCAAATCTTTACTGTGATAATAAATCACATTAATATTGATTGTCACATTGTGCAAGATAAACTCAAGACGGGATTTATTCAAACAATACATGTTACACGGGAAACGGGAAATCAAATTGCAGATTTATTCACCAAGACTCTACAACCTACTCAATTCTCCGAAGCTTAATATTTCAAGCCTAAATCATCCGAAATGATTTAAAGTTAGTTCAATGGATTCCAACATGATTTACACTCGGGGGAGTGTATTAAAGTTAGTTCAACTGATTTTGTTAAAGCTATTAAAAGTTAGTTTACACAATTTTGTACAAAAGTCTTATATAAGAGCTATCTTGATCAAAACACAAATACATCCAACAACCTAGCATGCTATGCCCGGATAAAGAGATGATATATATATATATATACTCAGTTTTCCCTGTAATTAGCTCACATAAGACCCTATGACCTATCTCGATGTAGTTAGAATAATCATAATAATACAGTAGATATAATGGAGGATAGGAAAGGTTTACAGAGCATATAGGACTAGAAAAACGAGATCCCAAAAGTTTTAGATTCGTCGCTAAAACTCAGTAACCAGATAGAAAGGTGTTAAAGATAGTTCAGACAGAAGACAACAAATGATAACGACATGTTCCCAAGACTTCTACTTGGATCTCTGTCTCATCTTTCTGCGCTTCCTCTTCAGCCTCCTCATGCGCTTCTTCTTCCACTGCAAAGATGTTTAAATCCAAACTAGATGTTTACTTGACATACAGTACAACAACCTCATTTATTACAAGTACACAGCAGAATAACAAGTTACTTAGTTTGGAACAAATGTTAATGTCGAAGCAAATGACTTGTTCTGCTGTATCTGATAAAAAGGCTATCCTGAATTTACTTATATTTTCCTTTACCAATAAAAACCTCCGACACTTGAGAACAACAACGATAAGAAACATTCGGAAACGATAAACCACAACTGACGAATGCACAATCGGAGACCCACGAAATTACAACCAATATCTACCTGAAATCACCTCCTAATTCATCTACGAGTGACCATAGTCAGTCAACTTCAAAATCCACCGAATGTAAACTCCACCGCAAAATCATATCAACATTATGGAATCAACTCGCAGAAAAGGAAAGCTCGCATTAGGAGCGCGATACAAGATACTCACACGACAGTATACGAGAGAGATCCAAAAATTGAAGAACAGAACACATCAATGCTAAGAAAACCTCTCGGGCAAACCAAGAGAAAGAGAACGTACCTTCGCTCTCATGGTGGCTAACGCAGCTTCTCCCTCTCCACGCGCCGATTTCTCTAGAAAGTAAAAGACCCCCCCAACTCCGAATCCTGTTAGTAATGGAGCTCTGATTTTTATAGCTAGGTTTTCCGTACTATAACTCCTAGGCCCAATTATGAAAATGGGTTTAGTATTATCCATTGGGCTACTTTCTTATAATGGGCCTACTATTACTCATTGGGCCCTAGTCCTTTCAACTGCCATATATATATATGATGGCCACATCGGGAATTGCCGAAGTTTAAATGTTCCGCGACCGTTCCGATTCTCAACGAAGAAGCGCGAACTAGCAGATGAAAAGGCTTAAAGGCATTATTATGCCTTCGCCAGCGGAGAAGAGGAAGGGCTTTTATGGATTTCTTCGGGGTAATTCACTTCTTTTACTCTCCCTTTTGGTGTTCTCTGGTTTGATTTCGCATTGATTTTCGAATTTAGCAGAAGGAAGTTCAGCGGTCGTATTGCGGTTGGAATATGACCGAGGAGGATCGAGTTGTAGAAATGGTGAAGAGGTAATTCTTCGAGCTAATCGGTGTTTGGCTGACGTTCGTAGTGTAATGCCTCGGCTAGTGAACATAACTAACCCATGATATAATTGGGTTTAGATTGATTTTCTGTCCGGTTTTGTAGTATGATGAACTGGTTGACGCATCTGAACTTCGAGAAAGTTACGGATCAGCTCGTAAGCGCGATACGAGGAACCCCGTCTCCCTTTGTTTTGAAGGTTTTGTTGTTGCTTACGCATTTAGGAGTTTATTTATATCTCGATTGTTGCGGAGAATTCCAATTGTTACTTCTGCATTGCAGTCTCTTGTCTCCAGCATTTTTTATATGGCAGTGGCGGATGATTCTTACAGTTTGTTTGGTAAATTATGCGTTAAGCTTAGCTGCGAGCTTCCCCAGGTTCCATCTGATGAGTCTTCCGGGAAACATATCACTTTTAAGAAACTACTCTTGTCCAAATGCCGAATAGAATTCGATAAGATAAGCTCTGCGACAGAGATACCACAGCTGGTACATGATGATAAAGCACTCCGATTGCGGCTCGTGAGGATTGTTCGCCTTGTGGCAGAACTTTTCAAGTGTAGATTAGCATCGGAAAAAACTTGCCAAAGTATTATTCAGGTTGTTGGCTCATTTGGTCATGCATTTTTTTATTTTGAATTCAAGTCCTGTCCAGATAAGTAACATTGATACTTCCCTCTAATGCAGGTGCTTATGAAATCCACCTCCCCACTTGAAAGGAATATCGAAGCTATCTATCGATTTCTGAGCTCTATAGGAACAGAAGTTGATACAAGCCCTACATTCCAGCGGTTATTTGATGCACATTTCAAAGGACTAGATAATCTTATGCGTCATCCATTGTTATCACCATGTGCGAGGGACATGATTTTGAAACTTACTTATTTGCGTGCCAGCAACTTGGTATTTGCTACATCCAAAGTTTACCCTGCAGGCGACCTGGAAACGCACTCTTCAAAAAATCTGTGTGTAACCCAATCTTTGGTAGTGCACTCTTTTAAGTGTGAATATATGGAGTTCATAACCATGTAATGGTGTTCCTGATTGAGATTTTGTAATACCTACAGCTGCAAGCTTAATATCTTTGTCATATTTGGCAGAAAGACATCAGTGAAAAACTTGATTCGGCCTTGATGAATCTTAGATTGTCAGAACAAAAATTATGTGAAGAACATACCAGGCGAGATTCAGCTGAGAAAGATGCTACTGCGGCCAGTCTTAAGGTAACAGAGTATTCTGTTAACAAAATTAGTTATTGACTTGACTAAGGGCAAGCATTTTATGCTTTTCTAGTAGTGTTTGTCGGATGTATCGTATAAGTAAGTGACAGAATCCGTTAAAATTTTTTCCTTTTGGTGGTATCGAATACACGTGATGTTGAAATGCAGGCGGAAGAGTTGGAGAGCAAGTACACAAATGAGGCGAGGATTAGGAAAGAAACTGAAGATCTGCTGTGCAGGGAAAGGGAAGAGATGGAGATGATGAAAGAGCTATTTCAGTCTTACAAGTTAGAACGAGAGAACATGAAATTACAGAAAGAATTGTATGAGGGCAAGTATAACGACGAGTTGAGGTTAAGGAAAGAAACTGAAGATGCACTAGCTAGAGAAAGGGAAGAGCTTGAAAAGATGAAACAACTGCTCGAAACTTGCAAAGAAGTGCAAAGTAAGATGCAGGTAGAGCGAGACAATGCACTTAAAGTAGCTGAAGAACTTGAGATAAAGCTAAGGGAAGGACAAGAAACTCCATCATCTTTCTTATGCCCTATCACACAGGCAAGACCATCTGTGCACAAAGGCTCAATCTTTCTTATTTTAAACTTTCAAGGGTCAAGAATGTGATTGGTTTTGTTGGGTTTTTGGTCATCTTCATGTGATGGCAGGATGTTATGCAAGATCCACATGTCGCGGCGGATGGATTTACATACGAAGCTCAAGCAATCAAACGGTGGCTGGGAAGCGGACACAATTCATCTCCGATGACAAATCTAAGGTTGTCTCACTCAAATCTTGTCCCAAACCTCACTCTGCGCTCCGCCATCCAGGATTGGGTCCAACATCATCACTGATCATCTCCACTCGCTTTACTTAATTTTTGTTTGGACGTCAAGTTACTTATTCTGTACCAACATTTTCTATCTTTATATGATATGATGATGACCTGTGGCTGTTATAATACGCTTTGATCTGAGATCTTTCTTTTGAAACGTTAATAGCTAAATGTTTTCAAAAAGTTCTTATGTTATTATTGTAGTTTCAATACTCATCTATTAATATTTTGATATTTGAGCTTTTTTTAGAAGAAATTATATCGTAATATTTAAATTTAGAAGAAAAGCCTATTCCACTAAATTGTCACATTTTACTCATATTCCCCTTAAACTTTCTCTTTCATCCTAAAACATTCAAATGTGATCTGGGTCATATCACATTCGAAATAATATTCAATATTTGAATTCACACGTTTTATATTTTTATTATCGAATTGAATTATTCGAGTACTCATTTTTTATTTGAATCGAATCGATTCACTTGTTCCAAAAAATTTTAGATGTTAATCGCACGGTAACCCAACACATATAACCTATACAAAATCTAGACGGACTAAATGATATATATAAAAAAATAAAAATAATTATATTTAATAAACACAATATATTTGCAATTATATTTATATTATAAATATGCATATATTAATAAAGATTATTAGACATAATATATTTGCAATTATATTTTTATTTTAAATATACATGTATTAATAATGATTATTATATTTAAATCAAGATTTGAAGGCAAAAACTTGCAATCATAAAAAATGTAAATATATTATTTTAATATTTTTATATCAATCATTATAACAATTTTAAAAGTTATTATATTGTATTTTTTATTTTAATACTTTTTTATTAATCATGAAAAATGTAAATATATAACCAAAATTTAATAATACGTTAATATTAAAAAAAATATTGTATATTTATAATAACCAAAATTTAAAAATATGTTACTATTAAATAAAAAAAATGTTACATTTATTATAACCAAAATGTAAAAAAATTTGAAAATACGTTGAATATACAATTTGTTTTTAGAGAGGGAATAGGTTGGAATTCATATACTTCGGGGTGAATAGGTTAGAGGTTATATAGTTCAGGAAAAATATGCTAGAAGTCATATAGTTCGGGGGAATGGGCTAGAGGTTATATAATTCGGGAGGGGGAATAGGCTAAAATTCATATAGTTCGGGAGATAATAGGCTAGAAATCATATAGTTTGGAGGGAAATAGAATGTTTTAAAAAATTTAATAGAAAAATTAACGGATATTTAACAGAAGATATATGATGAATTTTTAAAGTTTAGGGGAATATGATTAGTAATTATAGTTCAAGATAGAATAGGATGAAAAAGAAAGTTCACGAGAATAGGATTAAAGTGTGATGGTTTAGGGATAATAGGTCTTTTTCGCTGAAAATAGAATAGAATATTCTAGAAAGGATTTAGGTGTTTGCCGGTGGGTCACGACCGTGACTTTGTGCAAAACAATCGTCCTAGGAGGTGGGTCTCCGTTCCCACCTAGACCGGTTACGCAGTCGATTTTTATTTATTTATACTCCAGAACAGACTCGTGAGATAAATAAAAAATTATCGTCACTAGAAGGAGGAGAAGAAAATCTCATAAAATGTACGGATTGAAGATCATAGGGTTTCTAATTTTTGAGCCCAACATTTTGGGGTTTATATAGGCTTTTAACGGCTTTACTTTATTTTGTAAGCCCATTCCATTTTAGTTTGTAAGCCTTTTACCTTCTTTTTTCACTTTTTTTTCTTCTCGGCTTACTTTTTTAAGCCTTTACAGTATTGATGATACTAACTATTTTTTTAAAGAAGACACGGAAAACAACCTATTTCCTCCTAAACTTTACCATTTTAATCATATTCCCCCTGAATTTTCTTATTCATCCGATTCCCCCCTAAACTATCGTTACTCATCCTATTTTCCCCTGAATATTAAAATTCATCCTATTCCTTCCGTTAACTTTCCGTTAATTTTTCTGTTAAATATTTTTAAAACAGTCTACTTCCCCGCGAACTCTATGAATTCTAGCCTATTTCCCCCCACCCCTCGAACTATATGAATTCTAGCCTAATTCCCCCCGAACTATATGAATTCTGATCTATTCCCCCAAACTATGTAAACTATAGCCTATTTCCTCCCGAACTATATAAACTCTAGCCTATCCCCCTCTCGAACTATATGATTTCTCTAAAAGTAGCATATTTTCTTTAATTTTAATGTATTCTTTAATTTTTTATATTCAATTATTATTAAATACTTTTTGTAATCCTTAAAATTTAAAGTATTTTTTATTTTAATATTTGAAAATACAAAAATTTAATAATACATTAAAATTAAAGAAAATATATTACTTTTAGAGAAATCATATAGTTCGGGGGGAATAGGCTAGAGTTTATATAGTTTGTGGAGGAATAGACTAGAGGTTACATAGTTCGGGGGGAAATATGCTATAGTTTATATAGTTTGGGGGAAATATACCAGAATTCATATAGTTCGGGGAGAATAGACTGAAATTCATAAAGTTCGGGGGGAATAGACTGGAAATCATATAATTTGGGAGGAAATAGGTTGTTTTAAAACAATATAATAGAATAATTAACGAAAAGTTAACGGAAGGGGGAATAGGATGAATTTTTAAAGTTCGGGGAGGAATAAGATGAGTAACGATAGTATAGGGAGGAATCGGATGAACAGAATAGTTCAGAAAGAATAAGATTAAAGTGGTAAAGTTTAGGGGGAATAAGTTGTTTTCCAAGAAGAAATTTAAAAGTTTCCAATTGGATGAATAAACCCTTAAAATTTTATGTTATACTCCTATGATTGAATTAGATAATTAAATAAATTATTTTTTGTATATATTATTTCTTTTGATTTTTTTTGTTTGGTATTGATATTTGAGAGATGTTATGCATATCTAGTATTAAGTATTTAAATGCAAAGATGTTATTAATATTTATACGATATTTTTAATTATATCTATATATATAATCTAATTTGTCTATAGACGTCGGACATTCGATCAATGATTGACTATCATCGACTGCATTTTTGAATGTTGGTATTATATGATTTTTTTTCAATTTTTATTTCTAAATCTTTATATCGATTTGAGTATAATACATAGAATATGATAATTAATTCCCAATTAATATCTAAATATATGTCATATAGTATAGGTGTACATATATATTATCATACCTAAATTTAAAGATTAAATTAGAATTAATTCTCAAAATTTATATTTTATTATAAAAAATAATATAATTTATATACTTTTATGGAAATTTATTTTTTAAAACGTTAGAGTGAATTAAAGATAAAATTTTAATATTCAAATGATTTTTAATAGTAACAAAGTAATATGAGTAATTTTGTAAAAGAAAAATTATAATCTTTAACTTGTTACTGAATTGATAATAAATTTAATAGATGTGTGAACCTGATCTTGAACCACCTACTTTTCCAAATTGATGTGATATTCTAAATTTAAAATTTTAACTAAAATCATATATACTTTTAAATTTATTTAAAATTAATGCAACGAGATCGTTGACAATGCAACGGACTATCAATAAAACCGTTGATAACACCAATAAAATCGTTGGGCTGAAACATTCAAGGAACGGGATAACACAACCAAGGGGTGAGAGTGGGATAACCAAGAGATGGGGAGGCCAACTACCGGACAGAGGTGGCCAGTCGCGGACAGATGCAAGTCGATCGTGTAGACGGACTGAGCGGTCGTAGGGATAGACTAGGCAGTCATAATTGAGGGGATGGATGCAAGGCCACATTCGGATGAACGAATGGAAGATTTTAAATGGAACAATGAAAATGAGAAGGTTTAAGATATACGTGACGACCACTATAGCAGGCAGGTTAAATGGACAAAAAGATGACATGGACCACGATGGCGGTAGTGCGATAGTGACGACGAGATGATGAAACAAGATTAAGATGGAGTAGATACGATTTCAAGATAATTTGATTTATAAGGAGTTACAGACGTGATTTAAATCTTGTTCGTAATCCATCCGTTGTTTTAAACGATAGTCCTCAATCCATCCATAATCGCGGAACAACAATGATAGATCGTATGCAATTGCGGACGGACAACAGTAGGTCGTCCACAATTGCAGACGCTCGCCCTTTACTCGTCTTCCATTTTCGTTCATCCTCAATTCATCCGAGAATATGTTGACAAATTTTTTCGAATAATTGAGTTAGTCCGGAATCTATCTCTATCTCTAGATAGTGAAAAACATTTACAAACAATATACTTAACAATATAGAATGAACTAAAATAAGTTTAGAGATAAAAAACTTAACTTTTGAAAATAAAAACAATTAAACTTCAATAAGATGATGTTCATATTATAAAAGTTGTAACAAAAATAACATGAATAATCTTCAGAGTTGGATAATTCTTTAGTCGATTGTTGTGTTTCTGAATTAGAATTAAATTCATTTTCTTCTTTTATCGCTCCTACTAATTCATCTTCATTTGTTTCGATGTCTCCAATTTCTTCTTGAACAAATTCTTAAATATTCATTGCATCAAGTGAAACAATTTTGATAATTTGTTCAGATTGAATCCCCAATTGTTGGTCTTCATTGTTGTCGATATGTCTACCCTTAAAAATATTTTCATTGTGACACACCAACCGGATGATCGTCTATTAAACGGATGTACGATGTAACAACTTGATCTCTTTGTGACACAAGAATAAAAGTCTCGCATTTTGCATATTTTCGTGTTGAGTTGACTTCAACGACACCTAGCTTGTTTATTCTTGTCCTACACCCGATTATCAGATGAAACCAATTACATCGAAATAACATCACATTTAAGCCAACGTAACCCGCACAATGAGAAATATTGTTATAAGTCATATTATAATCTTAACGTGAAATGTTTAGAAGATAAAACTTGGATATTAATGGCAAATTTCTAGATTACTAATATAATCTAAATACTTTAATTGCAATATTTCCTTCAAGATCACGTAAATCAGGTTTGTTGTTCGATTCACAATAACTTTAATCTTTCACATATACACCTTAGTCAACTTTCCACGGTCGCAAGTTTGAAAGTAGGAAACACAAGTAAAATACATTATCCAACTCATAACTTTCATAATCGGTCTCTTAAACAATTTTTTAGACTTATTTAAAGATTGATTAGGGACTAAACATGTTATCATTTTTCGATGGACTGTTCGTAAACTGTTTTAAATTCTGGATGGATTCCAGACATAACGTTATACCATGTGTAATTTTCAGATGAACGTGTCAACCGTCCGGAAATTTTCAGATGGGAGTCATGTCAATCCGCCAATTCCGGATGGATGAAACGTCTATCTATATGGATAAAACATCCAAGAAAAATTATACATAGGATAGTGTCCCATCTGAAATCCATATGAAAACCGTATGAGAATTTTTGGGCGAATTAAGGACGGATTTTGATGTTGGTCCGCAATTCATCCAAAAATGCCGTTTAAAAATGGTAATTTTTTTGTAATAAATATACACAGATGGTTGTCTCTTTAACGCCCATTGATTGGATATTTTTTTTCAAAATCGAGTATATAACATGTTGAGTAATTCAACTTTCAACATAATTCAACCAACTAAACCAAAAAAAGCTCTCTAAAAACTTTGTACCAAACATTCCAAATCCTTCTAACACTTTAGAAATCATGTAGTCAAGGCGATTTGTTGGCGGGTTTCGCTGGAACCCCTCCACCACCTCTTATGCCACCATATTGTCCTCCATCACTGATTTTGACACTGCCATTTGTTACTACAATGACGATATGATGGATTGATACAAGTCTAGGTGTGTAGTTAAATCAAGTTTTAATTCCTAGACCACTTATCACAAGTATATGGATGTTGTAATATCAGGGTCTAACTCAAGGAACTAGTGCGAACATCAAAACGAAGACTCAAGAGAAGAAGATCGATCAATATATGGTTTTCAAGCTAGAAAAATAAAAGAACAACCTAAAGAGAACAGAAATTGAAAACAATGCAGGGAATAAAAGATTATCAAGCAAGAAAACTAAGATAAAAAATAACAAGATTAAATTCGATAAGATTTCGGAAATGCCGGGACTTGTAATGGACGTTTCTATGAATCATGAAATCGGATTATATCACTCAATGGGGAACTCAAGCTCAAATATCGAAATAACTCTCTCGATGCCTAAATCCACTACCTAAGAAATCAACGTACTTATCTCTCGATGTGGCAACTCAACAACCTAGATGCATGAGAAACACTATCACGATTCCTATATAGATTAATCGAACGGTTAGATTCTCATTAATGTAATTTATTCTAGGTTTAAATCCAAGAAATTAATGTAATTTTTTAGCCAAGACAAGCCTCTAAACTCATTTAATAAAAGGATTAACAAGGATGAAAGCATTAAGAACAACTCATTAAACTATTTGAGAGAACAAATCCAAAATCAAGCATTAAGACCTAAAAAAATCCATTACAATGACATCCCTAACCCAACATAAAACCATAGATGAATGTTATACAAAACATGGAGAATAACAAAGAGATGAAGTTTCAATCGTCCCTCTACTCAATACCAACCTTAAATCGAGTTCTTTAGCTTCCAAAATCGCCTCCCAAGCTTCCTCCCTCTGAAAATGGCATCCACTCCAAGCTTTCCTTTTTTTTCCTTTTATTTCGTGTGAAAACGCGTTTTAGGTTTCTTATAAGCCTGCCCGGGCAAAGCAAACCGCCCGGTCAGGCATCTGTATTCAAACGGGCGATCGCCCGGGCAATGGAGTTGCCAGGGCCGCGCACATTTGGGGCGTCTTCTAATTAATGAGCACGATCAGGCATTTCTAAACCCATGTATTTTTGTGGCATTTGATTGTCTTTGCGTCCCGATATCTGCGTTTCTTGCAAAACACGAGAAAACGATAGAAGAAGCCTCACTTATGCGTAATATACCGGTAAAGTCCAAAATTATAATAAAAATAATCCTAGAAAGGAATGAAAATCTTAAGAAAAATTACGCGTTATCAAACTCCTCCAGACTTGAATCTTTGCTCGTCTAGTGCAATGTCATAAGAAGGAGAAAAGTGTTTGTCGGAATCAAAATGAAGCTAAAGGAGTCACCGGCTATTCTGAACAACACGTCATAAGAACATAGGAGAGGTCAAGCCTAATGCAAACCAGTCTACCTCAAGTCACGAACTCTGAAAATCATCTAACTATCCAAAACCCAAGGACAACCCCTAGACAATCTACTAAGCACGTTTCTCGACCTTATTTTACCGTTATATTCAGGAATAAAAAAATGAGATAACAATTTTTTTTATCTTTTTTAGGGCTCGCACACACAGTTTCTGGGACGTCGGAGTTGAAGAGTTCTAACCTCAATATAGACCCAGGCAACCTTTTAGGTATACTCATATGGCTCATCTGTGACCACAGTGGAGTAGTTTGACTTTTCGTCGCATTGCCACTGAGACATTGAAAGATAGACTCGACCCACCATTTAGACTCGAACCATCACGTGATGCACTCATCCCAACCTTGTTTTCGATGGCTTTTTATTTACCTTCAAGTTGACAGAGAAGTGTTTGTGTGCTTTTTTTAACGAGCAAAATAAAATTCCTTAGAAGCGGGAACAATTCTATACAAAACTTATAACGCTTGGAATAGACATAAAAAAAAAGAAACCTTGAGATTCCAAGTAGTTATTCATTGCACAATTATGGTCTATTCAACATCAGGAGAACCTAACTTCTGCACCCAATCCGATAGAGTCATCACAAGGAGTATATTCCCAAAGTGCTCCAATAAATCATCATATTTCGGCTCATACCTTGACTAATGCAATATGACTAATCTAAACAATCTAAATAACTATCAAAGCGGGAAATAACCTCCCCCAAACTTGAATGAAACATCGTCCCCGGTGGCCATCCTTGTCCAAGGGAGTTCAAGTGAAAATATTAAAGGAAAGAAGAGTAAAGGGACGAGAACACCTTATAATCTCTTGAGAGATTCCTGGTTGATTAATGTTTGTGGTAATGATTACATTGGTGTATGATAGCATTGAAGAGCGAAAGGAACCTGAAAAGAACACATCTAAACTCGATCGAGCGTGATATTACGCACGATCGGGCGGTCCTGATATTACTCAGATAAAATAGCGACTCGTTCTAGGAAAAAAACCAACGAAAATAAAATAATAAAAGGATAGTAAAAAGGATATAAAACCCAGGTGACCTCCCGAAAAGCGTTTGTTTATGGTCCCGAGCCTGACTGAAATGCTCTACTTGTGTGAAGGATCCAAAAGAGGAAGTATGCATCTTTCGTTCGTCATGTTTTCAGAGTTGTAGAGCTTTAGATGTTGTGCGTTGACGTTGAATGTGTTCCTCTTATTGTCGTCCAACTCGATCGCTCCGTGGGAAGAAACTAACACAATCCTAATGCAAACTCGTCTACCTCAAGACGAACTGTGAAAATCATCTCACTATCGAAAACCCATGGAAAACCCCTAGACAATCTACTAAGCACGTTTCTCCACCCTATTTTACTGCTATCTTCAGGAATTAAAAAAATGAGATAACAATTTTTTCTTTTTTTAAGGGTCGCACAAACGGTTTCTAGGACCTTGGAGTTGAAGAGTTCCAACCTCTACTTAGACCCAGGATATCTTTTAGGTATACTCATATGGCTCATCCGAGACCACAATGGAGTAGTTTGACTTTTCGTCGCATTGCCCTTGGGATGTAGAAAGATAGACTCGACCCACCACATAGACCCGAACATCACATGATGCACTCACACCAACCTTGTTTTCAATGGCTTTTTATTTACCTTAGAGTTGACAGAGGAGCGTGTGTTTTTTTAACGAGCAAAATAAAATTCTATAGAAGCGGGAACAATTCTATACAAAACTTATAACATTTGGAATAGACATAAAAAAAAGGCAACCTTGAGATTCCATCTAGTGATTCATTGCACAATTATGACTTATTCAACATCCGGAGAACCTAACTTCTGCACCCAATCCGATAGAGTCATCACAAGCAGTATATTTCCAAAGTGTTTCAATACATCATCATATTCCGACTAACGCAATATGCCTAATCTAAACAACCTAAATAACTATTAAAGCGAGAAATAACCTCCCCCAGACTTGAACAGAACACCGTCCTCGGTGTCCATTCTTGTCCAAAGGAGTTCCTGTGAAAACATTAAAGGAAAGAAGAGTAAAGGGACGAGAACACCTTATAATTTCTTGAGAGATTCCTGGTTGATTAATCTTCGTGGTAATGATTGCATTGATGTTTGATAGTGGTGAAGAGGGAAAGGAACATGAAAAGAACATATTAAGCAGCCAGACCCGATCGGGTGTGATATTACGCACGGTCGGGCGGTCCTAATATTACTCAGAAAAACGGTGACTCGTCCTAGGAAAACAAAACCAAAACCAACAAAAATAAAATAATAAAACAAAATAAAAGGATAGTAAAAAGGATATAAAATTCGGGTTGTCTCCCAAAAAGATCTTGTTTATGGTTCCGAGCCTGACCGAACTGCTCTACTTGTGTGAAGGATCCAAAAGAGGAAGTATGCCTCTTTCGTTCGTCATGTTTTCAGAGATGTAGAGCTTTAGATGTTGTGCGTTGACGTTGAATGTTTTCCCCTTATTGTCGTCCAACTCGATCGCTCCGTGGGAAGAAACTGACACAATCCTAATGCAAACTCGTCTACTTCAAGACGAACTGTGAAAATCTCTCACTATCCAAAACCCATGGAAAACCCCTAGACAATCTACTAAGCACGTTTCTCCACCCTATTTTACCGCTATCTTCAGGAATTAAAAAAATGAGATAAAATTTTTTTCTTTTTTAAGGGCCGCACAAACGGTTTCTAGGACCTTGGAGTTGAAGAGTTCCAACCTCTACTTAGACCCAGGATATCTTTTAGGTATACTCATATGGCTCATCCGAGACCACAATGGAGTAGTTTGACTTTTCGTCGCATTGTCCTTGGGACGTAGAAAGATAGACTTGACCCACCACTTAGACCCGAGCATCACATGATGCACTCATGCCAACCTTGTTTTCAATGGCTTTTTATTTACCTTAGAGTTGATAGAGGAGCGTGTGCTTTTTTAACGAGCAAAATAAAATTCTTTAGAAGCGAGAACAATTCTATACAAAATTTATAACATTTGGAAAATAGACATAAAAAAGGCAACCTTGTGATTCCATCTAGTGATTCATTGCACAATTATGGCTTATTCAACATCCGGAGAACCTAACTTCTGCACCCAATCCGATGGAGTTATCACAAGCAGTATATGTCGAAAGTGTTTCAATACATCATCATATTTCGGCTCATACATTGACTAACGCAATATTCCTAATCTAAACAACCTAAATAACTATTAAAGCGAGAAATAACCTCTCCCAGACTTGAACAGAACACCGTCCTCGGTGTCCATCCTTGTCCAAAGGAGTTCCAGTGAAAACATTAAAGGAAAGAAGAGTAAAGGGACGAGAACACCTTATAATTTCTTGAGAGATTCCTGGTTGATTAATCTTCGTGGTAATGATTGCATTGATGTTTGATAGTGATGAAGAGCGAAAGGAACCTGAAAAGAACAGATTAAGCAGCCAGACCCGATCGGGTGTGATATTACGCACGGTCGGGCAGTCCTAATATTACTCAAAAAAAACGGTGACTCGTCCTAGGAAAACAAAACCAAAACAAAAAAAATAAGATAATAAAGAAAATAAAAGGATAGTAAAAAGGATATATAATTCGGGTTGTCTCCCAAAAAGAACTTGTTTATGGTTCCGAGCCTGACCGAAATGCTCTACTGTGTGAAGGATCCAAAAGAGGAAGTATGCATTTTGTCATGTTTTCAGAGTTGTAGAGCTTTCTTTATACATTGTGCATTAACCTTGAATGTGTTTACCTTATTGTCGTCTAACTCGATCGCTATGTGGGAAGAAACTAATACAATCATGAATGGTCCGGACCAACACGATTTCAATTTTCCAGGAAAGAGTTTCAACCGAGAGTTGAAGAGTAGAACAAGATCGTGTTCCTTGAAGGATTGCTAGAGGATGTGACAATCGTGCTATTTCTTTGTGCATTCCTTGTAGATTATGGCGTTCTCGTAGGCATCAAGACGTAATTCCTCCAAATGATGAAGTTGTAGAACCCGTTTCTCTGTTGCAGTCTTGTAAACGAAGTTGAGCGCTTTGATGGCCCAGTATGCCTTGTGTTCCAGCTCAACGGGTAGGTGAAAAACCTTGCCATAGACCAACTGAAAATGGAATCATGCCTATCGGGGTCTTGAAGGTTGTCCTATAAGCCCAAACTGCATCATCGAGCTTGAGAGAGCAATCCTTGCGAGATTTGGAAACGGTCTTCTTGAGGATGGTTTTGATCTCTCTGTTAGAGATCTCTACTTTTCCGCTGGTCTGAGGGTGATAAGGTGTGGCAATCTTGTGTCTCACCCCGTATTTCTTCAGCAGTGTCCCGATCGCATGATTAATGAAATGTTTACCCCCGTCACTGAGATAACTCTTGGGACACCGAAATGATGGTTTGAAGAGTTTCACAACTACCTTTGAATCATTCATGGGGCTTACCTTTTCTTCCGCCTATTTGGTCACATAATCCACAACTACCAAAATGTAGAGATTACTTCATGAAGACAGGAATGGACCCATGAAGTCTATGCCCCAAACATCAAACGGTTCAACCTCCTGAATGTACTGTTGAGGCATTTCGTTGCGTCTAGAGATGTTTTCCATTCTCTGACATTTGTCACATGAAAAGACATATTGGTGGACGTCTTTGAAGAGCGCGGGCCAATAGAATCTCGCTTAAATGATCTTAGCAGCGATTTTGGAAACTGCGAAGTGCCTAGCATATTCGGGGGAGTGGCAATGGAAAATCGCTTGTTGGATTTCTTCTTCCGGAATACATTGCCTGAATAATCCATCTGATTGAAAGAAAGGGTTCTTCCTAATAATAAGCCTTCACGTCATGCAGAAACTTCTTCTTTGCATTGTAGCTCAGCCCATGAGGAAGTACCTGGCAGACGAGATAGTTAACAAAATCTGCATACCACGGCTCTGAGATTGCGGTGATGGCTACACATGGTCATCTCGAAGAGAGTCATCAATGGGTATACTCTCGGAATTTCTAGGTGTGAGGACATTCTCGTTGGTATCCCTTGAATCGCAGCTAAGCTTCAGGAAGACTCTGTTTATCCTCTTACACAAATGAATTTATCTTGTTCTTCCATGACTGTGTCATATGGGGTGAGAAGAATCGCATCATGAAGCATTCTTCGAGCTAATTCCATGTGTGATTGGAATCAGGTGGTAGAGTGTAGAACCCTTCAAGTGAATGCTCCCTGACTGAGAACGGGAAAGCAAGCAACATTATTGCTTCATCTTGTATCTCGGGGTACACTTTCAAGTTCGAACACAACATCTTGAATTGAGTAAGATGATGGTTCGAGTCCTCTTTAGGTCGTCCCCTGAAAAACGATTGGCTCAACATCTGAATGAAAGTCAGCTGCAGTTCAAATCTATGTCTATCCACCTCGAGCCTTCGGATGCAGGAGAGAAGCTATGTGTGTTAGGCGTGGTGTACGCCCCATACGTTTCTGATGCTTCCTCCACAACCATCTCTTCTAAGCTAGATGAATCTTCTTCAAATGTTTCTTCCTCAACTGTTGTTTCCTCCTCCAGACTCCCAGATGCACTAGGTCTTGCTTTACGCTATTTTAACAACGCTCGAGCAGTCTTCTCAATTTTGGAGTCGAAGAGAAGTTCTTTGTCCTTCGAACTCCTAGACATACATTCAGGAATCTGCACGTGGAAAGACAACAATAATTAAAGGTTGAGATCGTAAGAGATGTAATAGACTCAAAACTAAGACTCAAGAGAAGAATATCAATCAAGATATGGTTTTCAAGCTAGAAAAATAAAAGCAAAACCTAAAGAGAACAGAAATTGAAAACTGTGCAGGGAATAAAAGATTATCAAACCAGAAAACTAAGATACAAAAGAATAACAATATTAAATTCGATAAGATATAATAGCACGATTTTCAGAAATGTCGGGACTTGTAGACGTTTATATGATTCATGAAATCGGATTATATCACTCAATGGGAAACTCAAGCTCAAATATCGAAAATAACTCTCTCGGTGCCTAAATCCACTACCTAGAAAATCAACATACTTATCTCTCGAGGTGGCAACTCAACAACCTAGATGCATGAGGAACATTATCACGTTTCCTAAATAGATTAACCGATCGGTTAGATTCTCATTAATCTAACTCATTCTAGGGTTAAATCCAAGAACTTAATCGAACTTCTCAGCCAAGACAAGCCCGTAAACTCATTCAATCAAAGGATTAACAAGGATGCAAGCATTAAGAACAACCCATTAAACCATTTGAGAGAACAAATCTGAAATCCAGCATTAAGACCCAAACAAATCTATTACAAAGACATCCTTAACCCATGACAAAGAGGTTTACGCTCAAATCATAGATACCAACACAAAACCATAAATGAATGTCATACAAATCGTGGAGAATAGCAAAGAGATGAAGTTTCAATCTTCCCTATACTCAATACCAACCTTGAATCGAGTTCTTCAACTCCCAAAATCGCCTCCCATGCTTCCTCCCTCTTAAAACGATGTCCACTCCAAGCTTTCTTTTTTCCTTTTATTTGGCATGAAAACACGTTTTAAGTTTCTTCAAAAGGGCGATCGCCCGAGCAATGGATTTGCTGGGGCCATGCGTTCTCTTTGGGGCATCTTCTAATTAATGAGCCAGATTGGGCTATCTAAGACACTCGGTCGGGCACTTCTGAACTTAGATAGTTTGCGGCATTTTCTTGTCTTTGCGTCTCGATATTTTTCGTTTCTTGCAAAATACGAGAAAACGCTAGAAGAAGCCTCAATTCTGCTTAATCTGCTGCTAAAGTCCAAAATCATAATAAAACTAATCGTAGAAAGGAATGAAAATACTAAGACAAATTACGTGTTATCATGGATGTCAATCAATGTATCGATAACTTCGTCGATTGTCACAACATGCTTATCATTCACCAAGAATGGTCGGATGAAACAATATGGTATAAATGTCTTATTCATAATTATATATTATAATGAAATAGCCATGCAGCTTTGTTGTGGATGATGAGTTGGCAGATACAAATAACCACATCATCCAATCATCGATGAAAGATCGATTACACAATTCTTGGCAGTGACACCAAAGGTTATACACCGTCGATGGTGGTGTGGTTTTGTTGTAAGTTTTAAAATTTTATAGTTTAAAGTTAATTCATATTCATTTTGACACATACAAATAACCATATCATCCAAGCATCAATACAAGATCATTTATACTATTTCTGGCAAGTGACACCAAAGGTTATACACGACCGATGGTGTGTAGTTTTATTGTAAATTTTAAATTTTGAAATTTTTAGTTAATTAATATTATTTTTATTGAATATTTTACTTTTTTTTTTGTTTTGATTGCAAAGATCTTATATATGTTGAGAACCAGACTTCGGATGTCTATATTTCATGGATATGTGACATGCAGTCATGACTAAAGATTATTATAAACATCGCCAAAAGAAACTACATAGAAAAAATAATGTCAAACAATCATAGGCCACAAATGAAGTATTAAACTAATTCGTTCAACGTTGGGATTCCGAAGACTGTAAAGCCAAAAACCAAAAAATGTTGGTACGACAAAAAGGTTCCTAGGGATGGTCTGCATCGCTTTAATTCGGATGCTAAATCATTCCTTAAAAATATTTGGTAAATATTTAAACTTATAAGTTTTATTTTATATATTTAAACTTTGTTATCGTGTCTAATAAATATTTCAATATTCTAGACGTAGAGGATTGGGAGAAAACCGATGTTTTTTAAGCTTATAGTCGAAACACGTGTAAGAAAAAGTATATTCTGAATGAGGAAGAGGGAATCCGAACACGAGATTTTCGATCTTCAAGTAGAACGGACGATGAGTATTGTCACCATGAAGGTTATGTAGCAATCCGAAGTCGTCGGTTCATGTCCAGGATGAACTTACTCAGTTTCACGTAAACTTTATTTATTTATCTTTAAATTTAACTATTTATTTTATTATTCTAATTTAGTATTTTTTTTATATGCAGTCGTATCGGCTATATGAGGGGCAATTATAGAGTCTTGATTCTCAACAAAAATATGTTAGAAAAGATGTCACGACCATACCCTCTTATGTTCAGGAGATGTACTCATAAGAATGACACATCGAGCATTTCGAGGTGATAATTTGGGATTACACCGCGAAGATACGTTACATATAGAGTATCATCGAACTAATGACCGACCAACCGTACTAGAATCCGCCAGCACCTCCACCACCACCCGTAGAGGACACAAAGCTTAGTTGTCAAGATATGGCGTTTGATTTCGAGGCGAGCCCGTCTCACGGATCTAGAGGTGGCAATCAAGATGGGAAAAAAAGAAGACGATAGGTTATATGATATGTAGATCTCGTAATTTCAAATATTTTTATTTTTTAACTTTTTTAAAAATTTCTCGTCATATTAGCCATATGCATCCGTTGAATTATTTGAATTATCCACCAAATATTTTAACAGATATTCGTTGTAATTTTGAAAATTTTTGCCAAATTTTTTCAACAAAGTTTGTTGATACATTACCACACGCTTTCAACATATTTCCATGGATATTGTTCGCGATCGGTAACAAATTTCAACTGTAAAATCCATTACAATGTTTACAAGGTGTCAATGGATGAATATTGATTAGATCAACTATTATAATCATTGATATATTATAATCAAATTTGATCGTTGTAATATCATTGAAACTTTTAATAGGTGGGTGTTTTTAACGATTGATTATAAATGAACTGAAATCTGTTGAAAATCGTCGCTTTCAAAGGAAAAAATATGTGTTTTCAGTGGATTCGTTTGTTGAAAACACCTTTTTTGCATAGTGAGATAGACTCTCACCAAATATATACAAATATTGATAGATCAATGTTTAGAGAGGAAGAGAATGAAGCTCGTCTAGCTTCGCGATGCGTTTATGACAATATAGTTATTAAATGTGTTAAATGTATTTAGCTCTTCTTGTGTGCTAAAACCCAATCATTGTCTTAACACTCTATCTTCAATATTAAGGTGTTTCCTAATGCAAAATGCACCAAGACAATATATATCCTTGTCATGTGAGAAAAAATGTTTAAGAAGAGGAGAAATCAACTTGCAACCTCTGTTGAATAAAATAAAAAAATACGAAAATACAAGAGAATACGAAAAAACAAGAGAAATAGAACGTGATAATTTTTAAGTGTGATATGGTTCGCCACATCAACATCATGTAATAGAAGGACTAGTCTAAAAATCGGTCTAGGCGGCGCCTAGGCGGTCTAGGCGGACGATTAATCACTAGGCGGTATTCTAGTTTTAAAGGTAGAAAAAAATTAAGACAAAAAAACTTTAACAACTAGTTATCAAAATGATAACGAAATTAGAATACTTTAGAATGAGTAAGTGATTAACAAAATTCATTTATTTATTTTTATTATAGTTATATAAATAATCATTTGTGTTCTTGTGTAAGTAGGTATACACAAAAAGACGAAATCGACTTGATAGTAAAAGGTTGAATATTCTTGTTTATTTTTAATTCAATATGAGGTTGATGATTTAAAATAAAAATAAATGAAAAAGGCTTTGAATGTGTTTCTATCTAATGGTCCATATCATTTTCAAGATTGGATTGTTGATAATGGAAAAAGGACGATAAATCAATGGAAGAATATGAAGGATCAAACCAAAATGTGTTGACGTGTGAATGTTCAAGAGATCGAGCAAATTGATGATTTGCTTATATATAGAGAGTTTGATGAATCATATTTTGATTCTGAAAAAGAAGAAGAAATTAACATACAGTTTGAATCTCATGAACAACATTTGTCGGAGTAGCGACTGACTCCAGCGGCAAGGTCTGGGTTTGGGCATTTAGGGTAATGGTTGAAACTGATTTTCAAGGAACCCATCAGAGCATTCTCAAGTTCTTTGTCAATCTCATTCACTCCCAAGTTCTTCATAAGAATGGCTAATATGTTCTTGACACAGGTTGTGCTCTCTTCACGTATTCCAACACTTGGTCCCTATATACCCACTTTGGAAGATTGAAATATTTTCGAAGACATTTCTCAATGACCTAAATCCACAGAATCTCCAAATGAATTTCCTAATTCCAGATTTTTAATCGAAGAGACAAAATTAGAGAAGGGTTCATAGAAATCTCACTTGCAGATAGAAGGTGTTATGATAAGTTGTCCCACATCGGCTAGGACATGAACCTTGGGACTTGTATATACGGTGTTGGGCAACCCTAAACTCTTGAGCTAACTTTTGGGATTAGTTAGGTCCAGCTCATATTTGACATGCTATCAGAGTCCGGTTCATCCCGATTTGAATATACGGATGTTGGGCCCCCGATTGCGATGTCCACGCTCCAGAATCGAGCCTGAACGTGAGGGGGAGTGTTATGATAAGTTGTCCCACATCAGCTAGGACATGAACCTTGGACTTGTATATATGGTGTTGGTCAACCCTAAATTCTTGAATTAACTTTTGGATTAGTTAGGCCCATCTCATATTTCGCACAAGGCCAGAGAGAAGTTAAAAAATTGGATCAATATTATATTATATATATATATATATCCTTCTAATCTGTCTAGACGTTTTAGGCGCTAGACGATGGGTGTCCGCTCGCCTAAACGTTAAGGTTTTCTTGAACCTTCAAGTGAAAAATATTTAATGTCATCAACATTACATATAGATTAAGTATCATTACATATAGATTAAGTATCATTTATTAAATTAAAAACATTTGAAAGTTCGTACTTAAATATGATATACATATAGATGTATAATTTCCTACAAAATTTGAAACAATTTAGAAAAACTACAATATAAATCTCGAAAATGTATTTAGAAAAAAGGAAAAAAGAATTGCTTTCTGCAAAGGAAATCACGTGATTTCAATATCTTATCTATTTCATTTTTCATTCTTTCTAAATATTTATTATTAAACTTTTTGTTATTTTTTTCGAGTTTAAATATGATAAATTCGAGATATAATATTTTTTAAGCTAAAATATAAATTTCAACATAATATTATGAAAAAGAACAGAAATTTGGGATATTTTTAAAAACGAAATTCGAAATCCTATCCCCCATGTAAATCTGGTCAGTCAAAATGTGTAAATCATCAATTCAATTGGAATATAAATTTTTATACGATGGATAGATTCAATAATGTATGTAATGTATTTTCTCAAACTAATGGAACAAAAAAAAAAGGAAAAAAAGGAGGAGAAAGGCAAATGCTGCAGGTTTTCACCACACACGTCCAAATTGTAATGTAAATTTTGTGACAAAAACATCTCAATCAATGAAGCTCACTTTCAGCTACATGACAACTTTTCCTTTCCCTTTCCACCTCTCATTTCTCTATATCTCTCTCTATATATATATTTTTGTATGTGTATGTATATATATATCATATCTTTCTTTTTTTCTTCTTTTGTTTTTTTGCTGCTAGTCTCTTTGTACTTGTAGCCATCATTTGTTGGATTTAGGTAATTAATTAATTATATGACAACTTTAAATAATTAATTATATGTAACCATGTGACCAAATGAATCCACTTTTATTTTGGAATATTTCCACATTTTTAATATTTTTGTTGATTTAGTACTAATCAAATTAATGACATATTTGTATAATTCTTGTTGGAGATTTTGTAAGGTTTGTTTCGAAAATATTAAGCGGATATATATATAATATTTATATTTAATATCACGACAAGAAAAATTAAATATTCAGACAGCAAAATCCGTGTCTAATTCGTCTGGAAAATGGTTTCCAAAAGTTTTCTGAACGGATTTTATCGGTCCGTAAATGAACGTCGCTAATTAATTTCCGTTCGGAATTCGTCTGAAATTCCGGACGGATATATTTTTCCGTCCGGAATTTTTTTTTAAGAAAAATAAAAATTAAAAATTAAAAAAATTAAAAATAAAAACATTTTTGTGATAGATTAAACTTCTTCTTCTGTCTTTATCGTCGCCTCCAAATCAACCGTTGTCGTTGTCTCCACCTCCGTCGCCATCGCCACCGCCATCGCCACCTCACCTCCACCGTCGCCTCCACCACCACCATCGTCTCTACCTCCGCCGTCGTCGTCTCACATGCCTTTCTCTATTCCTCTTTCTCTTCTTATTCCTTGCGAATGAATTTATAAGATTGGATTTCCGGACGGATTCAAATATTCTGTCCCTAATTCCAAACGGATTAAATAATCCATCCCTAATCCGTCCCTAATTCCAAACGGACTAAATAATTCGTCCCTAATCCGTCCCTAATTCCAAACGGATTAAAAAATTCATCCATAATCCGTCCTTAATTCCGGACGAATTAGGGATGGTTTTTTTAATTTTTTGTTTTTAAAATTTTTAATTTTATTTGAAAAAAACTCCGGACGGTTAGATGTTCGTCCGGAAATTTTTCGAAAAAATAAAAAATTATTTTTTCATAGAATTATATTTTTAAATAAAAAGTTAATTTTAATAATAAAAAATAAATATTTTTTTGAAAGAATTTTTTTTTCAAAAAAAATCAAATTAAAGAAATAAATAATAAATAAAATAAATTAAAAATACAAAAATTCCGAAAGGATACAAAATTAATTTCCGGACTTATTTTTTTAGCCGTCCGGAATTTTTTTTAAAAAAATAAAAAGTGATAAAAAATGTATAAAAATAAAATAAATAAATTTTTTTTAAAAAAATAAAAAATCCGTTCCTAATCCGTCCGTATTTTAGGGACTGATTGGAGGTAGTCCCTAATCCGTCCGGAAATAGGGACTGAAAGAATTTCGTTTGTAAATTACGGACGGATTAAAATCCATCCGGAATTTAAGGACGGACCAAAATTTTCGTCCGTAATTTAGGGACGGATCAAAATCCGTCCGGAAATTCCGTCCCTAAATTTAAAATTTCTAGTAGTGTATAATTATATATACAAATACTTAATTTGAAACATTTATAATTATTTAATTTTAGGAGTAGAAACATATTCGAATTATTTGTATCTAATCCGTATCGGAACCGAAAATTCATATACCCGAAGGATCACGTACAAATAATAGAAATTAAATATTCGAAGAATATAAATAATCGATTTAATTATCTGAATTATTTGTATTCATAAGTACTAAAATTAGATATTATATATATATATATATAAATTTATAACAAAATTAATTTGAAGATATAAAATTATGAAAAATTAAACTTTAACCTAACAATTTTCTTTAAAATGTAAATATATAGAATATTATAAAAACTATATATAACAGAAGAGACTAAATAGGAAATATTGAAAATTCTATTTAAATTTTTTCGAATATCTAATTTCGATTATTTGTACTTGATCCTTCAGATATATGAATTTTCAGTTCGGATACGGATCAGATACAGATACTTCGAATATTTTTCTAAACTTAAAACATAAAAACTATACATAACAAAAGAGACTAAATTGTAAATACTAAAAAGTTTAAACCTAAACCTAAGATACATTTCTTCTTCTCCATCGTCGTTCTTTCTTCCCCCTATCTATTTCCTTTCTATCTTCTCTCACACTGTTTTTCTTTTCTTCCTCTTCCCTCTTTGTCGTCACCTCGTTTGTTTGTCTGTCGTCTCCCGTTTGCTTGCATTTGTCGTCGTTTATTCGTTTGTGGTTCAACAGAAGATAGACGACAAAGAAAGGCGAGGACAAGATACAACGCGAAACGATGACAAAAGCCAAAGGTTTACGCAACAGATCTTGAACACAAGGAGGATAAAGGCGAACACGGGAGATCTCTTGACGAGGATGAAACACATTGTAGAAAGAGGCAAGGACAAGACACAACTTTGTGTTTTTTATTAATGAACAACCGCCTAGGTAGTCGTTGAGCGACTAATCTACTGCCTAGGCCGCCCAGGTAATCCATCCGCTAGAACCCTCGATTAGAGTTTAATCGGAGTGTCCAACACTTAGTGACTTTTTAGGCCGGATTTAAGAACCATGGTTTTGACCAATATACTTTTACATTATTTCGTGTCTTGTTATTTTCCATGTATGTATGTGGATTTTGGTCATATTTGAAAGTTATAAAAGGATCTGAAGCAACACATAAGGAAGCCACAATACAAAAAGGCCGAGTGTTTATTTCCTTGAATCTGAGTGAAGTAAGAGACAATGGATGTTTGGAAAACACAGGTTAGTGTTTTAGGATTTTGGGAGTTTGTCATAGTTTTGGAAAATCGTATGTCAGGAGATTTATTTTCAAGTTAGGAAGAGTACTGATTCTGGACCAATTGAAACTCAAATAAAGTGAAATTCTAACTTGATTTGTTACTTGGTGAATAAAGTATGTTTATTAACTTTTTTCTTGACCTTTGTTATGTTTTCATATACTTGCTTTTAAAAGTGGTATCACAGCTGGTCGCGAGAAATATATTCCTTGTTAATAGAGAAAAGTATGGATGACACAAGTCCTTCACGAAGAACAGTGATATCAAATTCATCAAAATACAGATACTAAAAGGTGTGCTTGTGGAGTACAATTCATGGAATTGATGAAGAAGCTTGGAGAGTTTTGAAATAAGGATCGTGTTAATAGGAATTTTTGCAGAAGAATGGTAAATTTGTATTAATCACAGAAAATGGAAAAAACAACTTGGAGGCCTTTGTTTTTCTCGCGTGTACCCCTCCACACGCCCCTTTACACCTGTTTGTGATGCTCAAATTTTGCATAAAAGAAAATTCTCCCCATGCCCCAACTATATATATTCAGTCTGCTGGAAAACACCCTCCCCAGCAGCTGAATTAACAAACTCTGCCACATAACAAACTTCAACAATAATAAAAAAATACAAACTGACTCTATTGCTAAAAACCTTGTCGTTCTTCCTTCCCGCAAACCACAGGTAATCCCCTCTCCTTCAGCCGAAACCCCCTTGTCTTCCTTCATTCCTCTTAGCTCTCTGATGCTTTCTTCTCCTGCCTCTGCTTCTTCCTCACGTAGACTGAAAATGGTTTATCAATACCCCCTCTTTGAGTCGCAACATGTCCCCAAGCTGAAATTGTGGGTATTGTGCAGCCACATCACGAGCAAGCACCAACGTAGAATCATGTGCTGGTGCGTTTCTCCACTTAATCAGAACCTCCAGGTGGCCCTCTGCGTTGTAGCGCTCATCGACCAACTCCTCAGGTTCTAACGACAGTTCTAGCTCACTGGATAAATTATGTGGTAAAGGTTGGACTATGTTGTTGTTGCCCAGTGCTTTTAATTGGGATACATGAAATACTGGGTGAACCTTGCTGTCCGCCGGAAGCTCAAGTCGATACGCCACCGAACCGATGCGTTGCAATACCTGAAATGGATCAAAGAGCCGCACTACCAATTTCTGGAATGGTCTGCGTGCCACACTTTGTTGTCTATAAGGACGCAACTTGAGATATACCCGGTCTCCCACCTCAAACTGTACCTCTCGTCTCGACTCATCTGCCATTGCTTTCATCCGTTGTTGCGCCTTCTGCAATTGCTGTTTAATCTGTACCAACATCGTATCTCGCTCCATCAATGACTTTTCCAACTCAAAATTGCAAGTAGATCCTTTCTCGAATTGGATTATAAGCGGGGAGGATCCCTGTCGTATACCACTTTGAATGGGGTCTCTTGAAGAGATGAGTGGAATGAAATGTTGAACCAAAATTCAGCCCAATGTAGATACCGTTCCCATCTCTCAGATGCGCTTCCGCCAAACATCTTAGATAAGTTTCGAGACACCTATTAACCACCTCCGTCTTTCCATCCGTTTGAGGATGGAAAGCGGTACTGAATCGCAATTTTGTTCCGGCCAGTTTAAAAAGTTCCCTCCAAAACCCACTCAAAAATATCTTGTCCCGATCTGATACGATTGACTTAGGATAACCATGCAGCCGAATGATCTCCTTTGTAAACACTCTTGCTACGTCCTCAGCCGAAAAGGGGTGTTTAAGAGGAAGGAAGTGATTGTACTTACTTAGACGATCCACTACGACCATGATCACACTGTACCCCGCTGATTTTGGGAGCCCTTCAATGAAATCCATCGAGAGATCTTCCCATATGTGTTGCGGAATATCCAAGGGCTGTAGTAATCCTGCCGGCGATAATTTCGAATATTTCTACGTTTGGCAGATCGGGCACTGAGCGACGTACTGCTGAATCTGCCTCCTCATGCCTTTCCAGTAAAATAACCTTCTCTTCAATGATTTTAGGACACCAGAATGTCCTCCACTTGGTCAATCATGTAACTCATTTAGTATTAAGGGTATGAATTTCGAGTCCTCTGGAATAACTATTCGGTCATTGTACATTAATCTTCCATTACAGATGTTGTAATTGGATTAATCTCCCTGTTCCATGCTCAATTTCTACCATATTTTACTCAACTCAGGATGAAGGAGGATTTCATCCTGTAAATCCTGTAACTGTAACACATTTGGTATCGTCAACTCGCATAATTTCCTGGATAACCCATCAGCCAGCTTATTTTCACGCCCGGGCTTGTACACGATATCAAAGTTGAATCCCAGTAATTTAGTGAGCCACCGTTGATACTCCATATTGATTTCCTTCTGTTCGAGTAAGAATTTTAAACTTTTTTGATCCGTGCATACTTGAAACTTGCGGCCCAAAAGGTAGTGTCGCCACTTTTGTATCGTGAACACTATGGCCATTAATTCCCGTTCATAGACTAGCTTGAGCTTCTCTCTCTCGGTTAATCCTCTGCTGAAAAATGCGATAGGATGATTCTTATGCATCAACACTGCTCCTAACCCGTTACCCGAAGCATCCGTTTCCACCACGAATACATCCTCAAAATCTGGTAATATCAATACCGGAGCAGTCACCATGGCTGATTTCAACTGTCTAAACGCCTGTTCTGCCATAGCATTCCAAGAAAAAGAATCTTTCTTAAGCAGCTCGGTCAAGGGCTTTGCGATGGTGCCATAATGTCTCACGAATCGCCAGTAGTACCCCGTTAACCCCAATAATCCTCTATGCTCCTTGACGGTCTTTGGTGTTGCCCACGATCTCATGGCTTCTGTTTTATTAGGATCAGTAGAGACCCCTTCCTATGAGATAAAGTGGCCGAGATATTCCACTGATTTCGCACCAAAATTACATTTCTTCCGATTAGCGTAAAGCTTGTGTTGTCGAAGATGTTCTAGCACTTGAGCTAAATGTTCGCAATGATCCGACAACGTCCTGCTGTACACCAAAATGTCATTAAAAATACAAGCACAAACCTGCGCAAGATAGGGTGAACAACCTAGTTCATGAGGGCCTCAAATGTTGCAGGAGCGTTTGTCAATCCGAACGGCATTACCAAAAATTCGTAATGGCCGTCATGTGTTCGAAACGCTGTCTTAGCCACATCTTCCTTCTTCATTAAAATCTGGTGGTAACCAGCCCTTAAATCCGATTTGGAGAACCATGCTGCACCATACAACTTATCCAATAACTGATCTATCATAGGTATTGGGAATTTATCTGGAATTATGACACAATTGAGGGTCCGATAGTTTACACAAAACCGCCAGCTCCCATCCTTCTTTCAGACTAGTAAAACGGGACTAGAAAATGGGCTTTGGCTCGGCTTATTTATCCCCGCTACCAACATCTCTTTTACCAATCTCTCAATTTCCTCCTTGTGTTCGTGAGGATATCGGTATGGTCTAACACTTATAGCACCAACCCCCTCTTGTAAATTGATTATGTGTTCGTATCCCTTAATGGGTGGTAACCCCACAGGTTCCGCAAAAACATCCTCAAATCGACGCAGCAATCGTTGAATCTCCTCGGGTTCCTCTTTACTATGGTTGCTTCAGCAGTGATTTGCATCAACTCAACCCAAAATCCCTGCACATCTTCCTCGACTGTTTTCATTAAACTTTTAAAGGTTATCAACGTGTTGTTTAGAGTAGGGTCACCTTTTAACAAACCGTCACTCCCTTAAGATGGTAAGACATCTCAAGTTTGCTGAAATCTATTTGAATATGCCCGAGGGTTTGCAACCATTGCACTCCCAATAACAAATCTGCACTCCCTAATTGAAGAGGTAGACAATCGCATATTATTTTCGTTGCTTGAATCTGCACCGTCATGGCTCTGTAAATTTCATCAGTTTTGACCGTTAATCCAGTTCCCAATGACACTCCGTAACGTTGGGTCAATTCCGGTACTAACCCCAAGCGCTCCACCACAATCTCAGCAATAAAATTATGGGTAGCTCCAGTATCGATCATTACCACAATCTCTTGATCCTTGATTTTTCCTCTCAACGTCAGTGTGGTCGGAGTCGACAAACCGACCACTGAATTCATAGAGAGTTCAGCCAGCTCCGTCACCTCTACAATATTTTCCTCGATGTTCTCTTTCCATTCTTCCTCAGCTTCATGAAATTCTTCCTCCCCTGTTATTATCAGCACTTGCAGTTCTCGTTGTTTACATTGGTGATTGTAAGAATACCTTTCATTGCATCTGAAACACAGCCCCTTCCTTCTCCTCTCATCAACTTCAGCATCGGTTAAACGAGGGAAATTATTACGCCGAAAGTTACCACAATTTTCAGAAGTTTTTTCTCGATTCGGTTGCACAGCCATGGAAGTCTTAGCTCCTGAATTGTTCATCACAGATTGTCCTGAAGCCTGAATTCAGGTTTGATTGGTGTTCCCTAGTCCTCTCGCAATGGAGAAGGAGTTGCGACGCATAACGTTCACCTGCTTCGGCTCTACTTCCGAAGGAACTAAATCACCCAAATCCACTTCACAATCTTCTAATCGTAACGCCGTATCGATGATTTCCTGTAAACCCTGCGAATTCAGCACTCGAACCATCTTCCGTAGTGTGGGTCGTAACCTATTCATAAACGCATTGATGAGTACGTTGTCTGGTAATCGAGTAATCTGTGAAACCAGATCCTCAAACTCCATTAGGTATTCGTAGATTGACGTCGTTTGCTTGAGTACAAACAACCGGTCACTGGCAGAGCCGATTTTGAATCCTCCAAATCAGTTGTAGAGGGTGAGTTTGAATTCATCCCATTCCAGGAATTCCTTCCTGGTTTTCTGCCAATTGAACCACCGCAACGCCGCTCCTTCCAGATTTAAAGTTGCGATCAGCAGTTTTTCATCCTCACTGTAATTACCAACCTCGAAGTATCGCTCCGCCCTAGCCAGCCAGTTCAGAACGTCGGTCCTGTCAAACGTCGGCATCTCAAATTTTTTGCAGTTTGCGTCTGGGTTCTGCAGTGCTCGATTCTCCATCAGATGATCGTCGGCCTTCTGTGTACCCAGTGCTCGATGAGCTCTAATTGCTCTGATACCAATATAATAGGAAATTTTGTAGAAGAACAGTAAATTTGTATTATTCACAGAAAATGAAAAAAAAAACTTGGAGGCCTTTGTTTTTCTCGTTTGTACCCCTCCACACGCCCCTTTACACCTGTCTCTGATGCTCAAATTTTGCATAAAAGAAAATTCTCCCCATGCCCCAACTATATATATTCAGTCTGCTAGAAAACACCCTCCCCAGCAGCTGAATTAACAAACCCTGACACATAACAAACTTCAACAATAATAAAGAAATACAAACTGACTCTATTGCTAAAACCTTGTCGTTCTTCCTTCCCGCAAACCACACTGCTCTCTGTTGCTTTCTTCTCCTGCCTCTGCTTCTTCCTCACGTAGACTGAAAATGGTTTATCACGCGTCCACCTAAAATTATTGATTAAAATGAAAAGATTATTGAAAAACCTATTAAAGATTGGACATCCATTAAGAATCGACACTCCACCTATAATCCCAAGGCACTTGCAACTATTTTTGGTTCTATTGATGCATTTCAAACAGACTCAGAAATATGAATTAACCAGAGATGCATGAGAAGCATTGGAAATAATACATGAAGAAATTTCAATCGTAAAGAAAATCATATTAGATATCTTGGAACATCAATTTGAGAAGATTACCATGAAAAAAAAATTAAAGTGTAATGGAATTCAGTGTAGGTTGAATGCTTTTGATAAAGAAGTATATAGTCTTGGAAAGGGTTACGAAAATGAGAAACTTATAAAGAAAAGCTTCAAGCAAAAGAAGCGGCCATGAAGATTGCTTTAGATATACTTAAACTATAAGTTTCAAAGAAATTGTAGGTATTTCGAACGCTTATGAAATGGAGCTTCAATTAAAGCAAAGAAGTTCATCAAAGGAGAAAACTAAAAGAATAATTTTCAGGAAAAAAAATAAAATCAAAGAATCAGTAACTTGGAAGAAAATGTTGGGTTAAAAGCCAAAAAGTTTAACAAATGCATGTGAAGAAAATCTAGACAATATCGTAATGGTTCTAAAATCCAACTTAAGTAAAAAACAGAAGGAAAAACAAACATAAAATTTTCACGAATATAAAGGTTATGGACAGTACAACGCGAATGTCTTACAATTCAAAATATGGAGGCTTTTTTGGAAAGCCTTAATGAGATTCAATATTTTTTTTTGCTGCAAAGGGCATGGACATACCAAGAATGAATGTGGAATTTTATAAAGGAAACACGAGATTGACGATGGAATACACTTTAAATGCTGATAGTCATGAGGATACATGATATTTTGATAGTGGGAGCTCCAGACATATGATTGGTAACAAGGATATACTTTTAGAATTTATCAAAGAAATCAAAGGAATTAATGTTACATTTGGTGACAAACAAAAAGATAAGATTGTATAAAAATGAATTTTGGAGAAGGATGGAAACCTTGTTTAAAAGATGCTTACTATGTCAAAGGATTAAAAGCTAATCTAATTAGTGTTAGTCAATTGTGTCATAAAGGTTTTAAAATTAAATTTAAAAAACTTGGTTGTAAAGTTTCTGACGAGAAAAATGAATTTATCTTGACATATGTTAGAGCTATGAAAAATTGCTATATCTGTAATGAAGGATCAGTATGCATCCAAAGCACTCATAGTGAATTCAGTCTTTAGCATCAATGTTTAGATCACATGAACACAA
Source organism: Gynandropsis gynandra (assembly GCA_036759665.1). NCBI lineage: Eukaryota > Viridiplantae > Streptophyta > Magnoliopsida > Brassicales > Cleomaceae > Gynandropsis > Gynandropsis gynandra. The sequence continues at coordinate 50,231,452 of CM071863.1, forward strand.
GATATTGGATAAAGCTGATGAAAGCATATGCTTATCATGGAATTACAATGCTCAATCAAGGAGAGCAAGTCATTTGAAACGGTTATCTACAAGGGAAAGAAGTAAAAATGCATGCATAACAAAAAGATATCGTATGTTAGAATTAGAAGATCATGAAGTTATTTCACATGGATTTAGGGACTATTTCAAACCAAAAGTTTTGGTGGTAAGAAATGCATTAATGTGTGTTGATGATTTTTCTAAGTTTACATGGCTTAACTTTTTAAAATAAAAATGGAAACATTTGACATTTCAATTTTTTTTTACAATTTGCTAACACAAAAGGAAATATCTCACAAATACGAAGTGATCACGAACAAGATTTTAAGAATGAAATTCACAAATTTATGTAACAAACATGGAATTATACACAAGGTTTTTGCTCTAAAAACCCCTCAACAAAATAGAGTTGTCGAGAAAAAAATCATACATTGCACGAAATGACACGAACTGTGCTTCATTCCAAAGGAGTTACAACTATTTTTTAAGAAAAATCAATCGATACCACATGTTATATCTCAGATTGAGTCTATTTATGGCATCATACGTTTCAATCTCCTTATGAGATCTGGAAAGGTAAAAACCCTAATCTGAATCATCTTCATGTTTTGAGATGCATGTTATGTTCTCAATGATCGAGACTATCTTGGAGAATTCGATGTCAAGTTTGATGAATCTATTTTTCTAGGATATGACATAAATTTAGTTGCAAATATAATATACAATTTATGTACAAAAACTATCATTGAATTTGTTATTGGATTTTTTTTGCGAAGTTGTTAGTACTACAAATTGTGATTTACTTAAAGTTCCTTTAAGTAAGACCAATTTGATGGTGCTAGACTCCTGAGTCTCAATTTCCAATTGATACACATCATTCTGTTGAAAGAAATGACACCGACGACAAACAACAAATTGACAATGTATTCACAAAATCATTATATCATAGATGTGATTGGTAGTGTTCATGATGCAAGAAAGATTCCAAAAAATCCTCAAAATTAATTACTATGACATGACAAAGTTTGTTTGTTTCATTTCACATACTGAATCTAACAATGCTACTGAAGTTCTTAATAATGAATGTTGAGTAAAAACATGCAATAATATTTTGAACAGATTATTTGAAATGATTATAGTTTCTTGTTTCTAGAACTTTGCATTCTAATGTCATTGGAACAAATGAGTATTCAATAATATGATTAATGAGGATGGATTTATAACTAGGAACAAGGCAAGATTAGTTGCAAGATGTTATACTCAAGTTGACGACATGACTTTGATGAAACATTTGTTCATGTTGCATTTTTAGAATTTATATGATTATTGCTTGGAGTTGCTTGTGTGCTCGTTTTAAACGACTATTGTTTGGAGTTACTCGTGTGCTCGATTTTAAACGATTATTGCTTGGAGTTGCTTGTGTCCTCGGTTTTATACCTCACAAGGATAATGTTAGGTATTGTTTATACGAATATACTTAAATTAAGTCAAATTTGAACTTGTTTTAAATTTTCAGAAGGTATGAAATCTAAAAAAAAGAATTTCTTTTAATAATTTTCTTATGTTCGTGGGAAATTATGAGAGAAGTGGTTATTTTTCTTAACATATTTCAAAGAATGTCTATTTTGGGAGGAGCATTATATTTTGAATTTAATAAAAAACTGATTTTTAGTGCTTGTATATCTTGGTTATCGTTCTAATATGATAGCCCTAGTAAAGTGTCAGGTTATTTATTCTCTTTTTGTACAAAATTTTCCAATATTGTCATTTGAAATTTCTTATCAATGGTGTCAAAAGGAAGACCTACATTTTTGGCAAGGAAGGCACAACCATCGAAGCAGAAATTACATCCAAACAAAAGGAGAAAGGCAATTGTTAAAGAAATTCAAGAAATTTAGACGAGAAATCAACATGGATCATTACTAGAAAGGGTCGACACCATAATGGTGATAGTTTTGCATTATAAAAGACATACACGAGGATCATATTTCGAGCTTAATGATAGAGTAAAATATAATTAAATAAAAATTTTTGACACCAAAAAAGGATACCTATTGTAGAACAAGTCCCTGAAAAGCGAACATAAATAAAACCGATTATTTTTTGAAACAAACAGATTCTGGTAAGAAAATATGTCTCTGTATTATAAAAGTTTTTAGTCCATGTTGAGGCCATAGATAAAGAAGGAGAATGAGATATAGATACCAAATGATATAAATATCGTTGCAAGAACCCTCACAAGGAATGGAGGAACAACTTGGAATGGGCAGATAAATCATACTCGTCTGACCATGGAATTTGAACTCATCAACAAAATTTGTGGATACCGGTTGCCTACAAAGAAGACAATCTCATTAAGAATTAAATGCAATCTACTCTATTTTGTCAAAGAATGAGTCCCATACACTACCTTTTTTTGTCTAATTCAAGGATTGCTCTTGACACAACATAAGAGGGTAATAAGTGATGTTGAATCAAATGAACTCATACCTTTTTGGATCAATAATGATAAACGGTTGAAAGTAAAGCTGTGACTGAGGAAGGCATAGATATTTATCCAAGAGATGATGTACAAACCGCTCTAATGAAGCCTGAGTAAAAGATTGACAGAACAAAAGAAATATGTGAATCATATCAAGACGCTTCTTCATACAAACAATATTTTCTCTTTATCTTTATCTTCTTCTTTTGATTTTTATCCTACTGACGTTTACTAATGATTTATGATTTTTAATCTTATAACTCACTCAAATAGGGGGAGATTGGACGAATCATGATCATGGTATGAATGACTAAAAGATGGATGAATGGAAGCAATAGTTAGACCCAAGTTGTTGTGTTTCGACTAATTCCAACTGTAGTGTGATTATAATCACTTCATTTGTAACTAAAAGACATGATTAGTTTTATTGTTTTGGGAATTTATGATTGTGAATCTTTGAACGTTTTATTGGTTATGTTTTTTTATGGATAAAGTTTTGAATATTTTGTTTTTGTGAATATAGTGTCAAGAAGGGGAATATTGATTTAATCTTAATCAAACTAATGTCACATTTGTAGGATTCTTGTTGAAAATTTTATAGAGTTTGTTTTGATCAATATACTTTTAGATTTTTTGGTACCTTGTTATTATCCATGTATCTAGGTAGATTTTGAGACGAGTTAGTGTTTTAGAATTTTGATATTTTATTATAACTTCGAAAATTTTATATCAGATATTTATTTAGAATATTGTATCTAAGTGAGACAAATATTAACTGTGGGTTAATTGCCAATAGAATAAAATTACATTATATGTGAATTTATTATTTGGTGAATAAAATATATTTATTGAAAATTTTGTATATCTTTTCATATATTTGCATTTACAACTTCACAATATTTGTAAAATACAACTTCATCATAACTTAGATGTATTTTTATCTAGTCTTTTACCATTTGAACTACCTGATAGTCCGGATATTCTAACATTACACTTTCACATGTATATATATATACACTCGCGTGTATATCTCTATTTCAGATAAATGCAGGGAGAATCTTCTCAGAGGGCACACAAACTGGGAACCATCACGTTCTCTCTCCTTTCTTACTGTTATAATTACTCATCCTTTAAAAAAGATTATTTCATCTAAAAAAATGAGCAAAAAGTACGAATATATATATATACACAAAAATTGAAATATATCAAAAATCCCATTGCAGCTTTTCGTTCTCGTTAACTATGTTAGCTTCATTAGCTGTCTTCACCTTTGTTTCTCCATATGTAAATTCTTTAATAGATATATCTAATGAGAGTATCTTTCATATCATTTATATTGTAAGGTATTAAGTGTCGTTATTCATGTTTCTTTATTTATACTAGTAGTATATTGCATGTGTTTGAATTATGTTGCAATTAGTGAAATAAAACAAAAGGGTTATATATATATATTGATATTGGAGATAAAGTATAAAAATTAAATTGAAATTAAAAAAATTGGTCAAACATAGACACGTCAGAGATTCTGCATTGATTTCAGGCTCTGTTTTTTCTTTGTTCAGTTTTAAAATGCATTAATGTTTGATAATCTTATAAAGTTTTAATGATGGATGTTTAACACTTACTTTTCCGTCCATTGACGGTGTTATATTATTGTTTTCATAATATTTCAAAATAATGTATTCAAGAACTCGTATATATATATATATACACCCTATACCTATGTATATGTAATCGTGATGAAATCGTAAGATCGCGGTAGTTGCAATATAGAAGTTGTCACAAAAATGGTAAAATTGATCTAATTCTATAATATAATCGCAGTATGTAGAACACGAATATGACACGTATTCTATTAAAAATAATATAGGCATTTACACCTTATATAAACTATTTTTAGTAAATTTGAATAAACGGAACATAAAATCTAAATTGATATAGAACAATGTATAAGAGATTCAACATGAGGATGATCATATTCATATCCATGTTACAAAGGGAAAAAGCAAAAAAGAGTTAGAAGAATCCCACGCTTCATGACGACGACGGAGTAATCTTGGAATTAATGGTGACAGCATTCCGACATTTATTTTGGTATGCTTTGATTTTTTGTTCATGTATATAATTAAAAAGGACAATAAAAATAAAAGAGCTTAATGTTTCTTGTCATGACGTGTAGATCCTCTGGTGGGCTTCATGTGGTCCACCTACCCGCGTCTCTTCCCTCTCCCTTCTCTACATGGCGGACTCTTTACTTTGTTACAAAAAAAATAAGGAGAATTTTATAGACCCTTATCTTATTTTATTTTGACTTTCAATTAATCTAAATATACTCTTTAAAATAGAATTAAAATTACAATGTAGAAACTATTGTGTACTCTTCATTTATGATTTGAATTAACATATTATAATTAGATCTATTATGTATTTTTCATGTAAAATTCGATTAATATTATAAAATAAATTTAACTAAAATATTCAAAATTATCCAAAATTAGATATGCAAATCTATAATGCATTCTTTAACTAATATAAAAAACAGAATATAACAATCTTGACATCCAACCTCATCACTGAATATACATATTACAATATCACAATTGAAGATTCTTTAAAATATTCAAATTTAAACAAAAAATTAGTTTACCGTAACAAATAAATTTAAATTTAATTCAATCCAAAATTTAATTTTAAAAAATAAAAATTATTTATATAAATTCATAATTCATATACCAACTCATTTTAAACAATATTATATAACAAATATAAATATAATAAATATAAATATTTTTTTAAATAAAGATTTGAATCCTTTTGAGTAATATATTTTATATCCTTTTGTTGGGTAAACTTTTTTAAACATTAACTTACTTTATACTTATTTTATATCATCAATACTGTTTACTAATAAATGCTTGCCCAATATATTATAAATAATTATAGTTTACTACTGCTAACAATGCAGTCTGTCTTTTGTTTTACTTGAATGCTACATAGAGTAAGTAAATTAAATATATGAACTTAGCAAAGACGTGGTCGACTATCGCTCTCTCTGACATGCAAACCACTGTCTTTTTAATTATAATCATATACTTAAAAATTTGTTTAATAAAAGGGAAACAAAAGCTGCATCCTCTCTGTCTCTTTTGTATTTTAATAATAATTTAAAACACTAAATAGTATTTTTAATACAAATTTATGATATTAATTACTTACTATATATATAATACAGTAATCACCTCCCAACATGGGGAGCACATCTATCTTTTTGGTCAGAGAGTATTTAATATTCATCGATCTCATCGTAGTAAATAATTACACTGTTCTCTTGGGTTCCTCCCTCCCTGATTATCAATGCACAAAATTTCTTCAATTTAATGAATTAATTTATTAATTAAAAAGTTAGAGAATAATAATAATAATAATATTGCGGACAAACCGAGATATATGAAGATTTAATCTTATTTACATGCCGACCCCAAATCTTAAATCAGTTAATGAAACGGCCCCAAAATTACATAAACTAAGGATCTCCCCCCACCAAGTTAACTTGAATGAAGCCGTTACCTTTGTTTGGTTTTACTGGAATTTGACTTTACGGTTAACTGGTTCGGTTCAGGTACGATTGGTACGGTTCTTGGTGTTAGAGTGCAACTGGCCTCTGTTCACTGAAGCCGAGACAGAGGAGGAAGAAGACGACGAAGATGACGAGGAGAAAAGCTGTCCGAAGAGGAGACCGGACTTGGACGAGCCACGTAGCGAACATACCGGGACGTTGAGGACAGGCGTTATTCTGACATTGGCAGAGTACGAACGAGGCATTCCATGGTTGTGCTTCAACCTGGGTCCGCCATTAAAGCTCCCTGGACTGCTCGAGCTCCGCTCAAGCCCATGAAACCCCAGCTTCCCCGACGCGTTCAGCCTCGGGCTATCCGCCGTCACGGTGACTCCTCTCGGCTCTGCCGGCTGATCCTCCGCCGCCCTCATCCTGGGTTGGTTTGGGTTGAGCCCGAGGCTCCGCGCAGGAGCGAAAGGGTTGGGACCGGGTTTTTTCTCGAGATCCAGAGACAGTCTAGGGAGATCGTCAAGCTCGTGTCCGGATGAAGAGGACGAAGAGAGAGAGAGACGCGAAGATGAGACCGACAGCGATTCGGAGTTGTCAGGATCCTTCATCAGGAGCGGGTGGTTGAGCGACGATGCGTCGGATGAAGACGATAAAGAGGAGGACGAGGCCAGGGAGGATTTGGAGCTCCGGTGAAGGAAATGTTTGAAAGATGATGTTTTTGGGTTGGGAGACGAAGAAGACAACAATGTCGTCATTTTGGAGCTCGGGGAAGATGACGAAGACAACAGAAATGGCGTTGTTTTGAGCGACGTCGATGGCGAAAGCGAAGACTCCTGTGTCTTCGCGAGCCTCTTGAGGCCTAAAAGCTCACGCCATCTAGTCGTGCAACGGGGTGCTTTGGGAGAGAAGAGGTACGGATCGACGTCGGAGATCTCCATCTCCAGTTTCGGGCATGATTTCACCATTTCCGGCGATTTCTCCGTTTTCATAGTTGTCGTCATGGGTTTTTGCGACGTTGTGCCAGAAAATTTCAGCGGGACGAGCTTGCCATTGGAGAAGAGCTCGTCGGCGGAGATCGTTGTCACCGGATCTTCGAGACGAAACTCGAAGTCCACGGGATCTTGATTCTCCGGCGAGTCGGCATCAGGAGATCGTTCATTTGAGGGGTAACGCTCGTCTTCTCGGCTTAAGGAAGCCCTAGAGGTCGTCCATCCGTAGGAGGAGTAACCCGGCGATGTACCAATGTTGTTAACGCAGGCCGACGCCATTTCCGGCGAGGTTGCAATACCGGTCAGTAGATATTGTCTGTTAACTGGAAATGAATTATTCGTGCAGAAGCATTTGCCAGAGGGAGAGTGAGGGAGAGAGAGAGACAGAGGTTTTTGGCGCACTGTTAGGGTTTGGAGAGAAGTAGCAATGACAGAGACAGCGATTAATACAGCTTAGATATATATACGTAGATACATACGCAGCATACACGTGTTACTTAAACCGGGTGGGGTAAGGAAAAGACAATGTCAAACACAAATGGCCCAAGATGGTAATTTATTACTCAGCCCGAGAGAGTTCTTACCGTTTAGTTCTCGTGCATGCATCCACCCTTCCACCCACGATTTGTTTAATTTTTGGTAAAACTTCTATTCCCAAAGTTTGGTACTTTGCCTATTTCCCCTTCATATATTGCATTTATTCTATTCCTCCTCATATATCACTTCTAATCATATTTCCCCTTTAAATTCTTTAATTAATTCTATTCTTTCACATCGTTTAAAATTCTATTAATTTTGACCCAAACCCTAAACACCCTAATTTTGATCCAATTTCATACCCAATTTTGACTCGACCCGACCCGACCAAAATTAAAATTAAATTAAATCCGGTTTATCCAATTATTAACCCGGTCCGGTTTAATATAATTTTGATCGGTTTACTGAATTTTGACCCAACCCAATTTATGATAAGTTTGACCCGGTTTACTGAAATTTTGATCCGGTTTTGTTGAAATTGATCCGGTTTTTTCACGTTTTTGTTGAAATTGACCCGGTTTTTTCCCGGTTTTGTTGGAATTTTATCCGATTTGCTGAATATTGATCCGGTTTTGACCCGATTTTGTAGAAATTGACCCGGTTTGTTGAAATTGATCTGGTTTTTTCCCGTTTTTGTTGAAATTGACCCGGTTTTTTCCCGGTTTTGCTGAAATTTTTATCCGATTTGCTGAAATTGATCCGGTTTTGACCCGATTTTGTAGAAATTGACCCGGTTT
>CM071863.1:50249840-50317773 GCA_036759665.1 Gynandropsis gynandra
ATAGAGATACGGCATCATTTTCTTAGAGAAAAAGTTGAGCAAAAACAAATGAAAGTTGAATATGTGCCTACGGAACGCCAGCTCACAAACATTTTCACAAAACCTCTGGATTTAAATCGGTTTATTTCTCTGAGAAAATCGCTGGGTGTGTGTGAGCTTTGATCGTATCTTGCATATTGCATTGATGAAACTGTGTTTTTGGAGTGTTTAACGATCCCATGAAGAAGAAGAAAATTATTGTCATGTCTGCCCGTTTTAAGTACACTTAAATGGTCTTTGTTTGGCATTTTAGCACAGTCTCTATTTCTGAAAGGTTCAGTTTTTTAAGTGCACTTAAAACTACACTTACTCCTCTGACATCGTTTATATGCATTTTCGATGCAAAAATAGAATTTGTGGTGTCATAAGTATATGCTCGGGTCTAAGTTGGGAGATATTCAATTTAAGGTATAACGTCCTATGACACAAAGCCAAAAATCGTGCTTAAATACTCCTCTATGTATACATAAGAGTATACCTAAATAAAGGTAGTCAAAGAGCTTGTTATATGAACAAAAGGATATCTAAACAACGTCCTAGAAGCTGTGACTAAGTGCTTGAAGAAATAAAAATAATAAAAAACAGAAAAAGAGAAAAATGAAAAAAATAAAACAGACTGCATTAAAGTGGAGAACAAATTTCATTAAGTGTACTTAAACGTTCAGCCGTTTACAGTCTTTGACTAATTTTTCATGATTTGTTACTGCTTTAAAACCATTCATCATGTTTTATGTCAAGTTGTTTTAGTTTGATCTGACAAGCAGTAGCTACACTCAAGTGGTTTTCTCTCTTTCTAATTACCGGCGGTTTGTTTTAATGAGATGAGATGTTTGTGGGCTGATGTGAGTGGGCATTAATTTCAAACCTTTTCAAAAAATCCCTGAATTTTTCTCTATAACTGCACTTCACATTTTTCAAACCGTTTCATCTCTCACATTTGAGCGCATTTACGAAACCCTAATCTGTCCTTCTCGAACGAGAGAGTGCAATTTCTTCTATCTGCAGATTACTTTCCTCACACAGAAAAGATGTAGACGCGTAGTTCTCACTTTGGCCTTTCACCGGATGATTCTCTCGTTGTTGATGGTAAAGAAGTGAAAATGAGAGATCTCGTCTTCACTCGCAATCCCCCGCGGGTGAATGGCCGTCGCTATAAGGTAATGGCTACCAAAATTTTCGCTCCTAACAAACAAGAGAACCTGAGACCAGGTGCTTCTCCTCTTGTTCATCTGCGTACTCACTCTGACAGCGACATCAGAGTGCCAGTTGATCCAGTAATACAGACAAATCCTCAGACTTGGTCTGCAGAACCTAGAGATGCGTCTACTTCGCAACGGTCTCCCAGTCCTTTGTCAGTTCCCTCCTCAAGCCCCGAACAGTCTAATGTTCAGCATTCACCGGAAACTGCGAGTTTTAAAATTCAGTGCAGAAGTTATTAATGATTTTTTAGGTATACCACATATGTCGATTACTCGAAGCAAATAGCTTCAGCTGGATCTTGATATGGACACTGTCACTAAGGAGATGACAGAAGGTCGGCTAACAACGTGGTCAGGGCAAATTCCGAATTCAAAGTTGCAATGGGAGTATGCTTTGCTGAACAAGATTTCCCGCACAAATTGGATTCCAAACAAGAAATCGGACGCTATCAGACAGGACACTGCAGTATTTCTTTACTGCGTGAAGAATGACATTCCCATAAACTTTGGAAAAGTATTTCTGGATGTCATTATTGGACTGGGGTTATCAAACTCCACTAAGTTCATTCTTCCGTTTCCCTGTCTGATCCAGAACATACTGGTTCAGCAAGCGACTGACATCATTGGGAAATCTGAAGCTCGTGAAAATACTCCATCGTGGATAATACTGGAAAAGCGCTACATGGCAAAGATGCCATCGGAGACGACAGCGGGGTCCTCCAAAAGTAGTGTGGTACGGGAACTCAAAGAACTACGCCAGACTGTGAATGCTACACTGAGTGACATGCTCCGCAAGATTGATGCTCTTATCTTGCGTTCTCGGAGTAATGAAGTGCACCTATTTTAATATGTCATCTGTTCTAGTTTATACCTTGACTAATCTGTTTTTGAAATCTTATCACATAAATAGGGGGAGACATACAGAGCGAAGAAGAAGAAGAAGAAGAAGAATTGGACATAGAGGCTGAAGAGATTCGGGGGGAATCCTTTTTCAGGTGGTTGAGCAGATTAAGGAAGCTAAATTCAAATTAAAAGAGACTGGAGCGAGTCAACGAAAAGACTAAGGAGAAGAATAAGGAATCAAGAGAATCGGGCGGATTCAAAGCTGAAGGGATTTCAGCATGACGGCGCGGCGGAAGAACCGGAGGTGTTTCTGAGCCGAGAGCTAGGCAGATAAAGTGATCTGGAAATCAAGATAGAAGGTCAACGAATCTGCAGTGCAAAATTGAAGTACACTAAAAAGAGAACAAGAGATTTCAGAGTTTAGGTGTACTTAGTTGGTCAGTATCATTAAGGTGCATAAAACAGAGAACAAAAGAGTTCAAAGCTTTTAGGTGTACTTAATTGGATACTGGGTGGTGAGTGAAAATAGTTGAGGTTGTATTTACACGTCTAACTCAGGGGTGGAGGTCTTTAGTACATTGTAGAAAGCAACAAGTGTACCTAAAGATTGACAAGTAAATAACAACACTGTTTGATATACTCTGGTCTTTTGATTTTCGATTTAATAGTCATCTTCTACAAGTTTTCAATGACGTTACAAGCATATAAAGTCGTTGCTACGTCTAACATTTCTAATCTAGTTTATAAACACATACTATTTCTATGTAAGCGTTTTTCTATATTTTTTATTTTCTTTTTGTTGGTTATTTATCTTTTTATTTTTTCCCTTTTTATTCTATTTTTATGATTTTTATTTTTCTGTTTTTCTTTTCTACAACAACTAAATTAATAAGAACTAAACTAAATTAAATGAATCAAACAAATGAAAAAAAATGCTAAAAGATGAAATAAAAGAAGAGATAAACTAACACAAGAACTAGACTCTGATACCACTTGATATGAACCTATACCGACGTTATATTATTAGATGAATAAAAATGAACTGAAACCCTCTAGCAACTCGATTGCAAAACCAAGAACTTGTGTTTCTAAGGAAAGAATGCCCAAAATCCTAACTACAACCCAATTAGAAACTTGTTGATTTAGATAATGACACCATAACACTTGTAATCTAGTGTTGATAAGTCGGTGACCACTCAAAATTTCGCTAAGATTTCGGTAGCTAAATATCAAGAAATAGGAAGGAAAACACACTCTCAATTGATTAAATATTTGTTAATAAGTCATACAACGATTTTTTTATTTATAAGGACCAGATAATAATGGAAAACTTCAAAAAATAAAACAACTTAACAAAACACGGTAAAAATTACTCATTCGAGCGCCACATAAGTCTTAACCCTAGTATCCACACAACTAAAGTACATTCGACCGAAAAACGCCTCTGCTTGATCGGGTCAACGGACTCTCGATCGAGTTATGTGATGCTTGAGGCGAGTGATATAGTTCGAATGCTTCTTTTATTCCCATAGGTTTTCTAGGGTTGAGTACTCTATCATTGGTGCAGAATGATGAATGATGCCATGCGTATATTAGTCGAGAAAGTTTACTTGGGATCAAGTGATTACTTGTTCGAGCCACATCTTCAGCTTTTCCAATTTCTTGCACCTACGCAGTCTCCTCTTCTTGTGGGGCCGTTGTCTAGCCTTCCATGTCCATGTGTGCGAACACGTTCAGAAGCTCATTTCTCCTCGCCCTCGTTGTTTGTTCTCGTACGGCTTGTGACGGTTTGAATATGTAGATTTTGTAAAACAAAGATGAATCAGCGGAAACAAAATTAGGAAGATTGAGAGCGAGCAAAAGATCAAGAGAATTGGAGAGAATAAGAATAATATTCTATTATGTTTAACATTGGATACAAAGGTATATATTTATACTACAACCCTAATAATTAGAAAAGAGAAAAACAAGGAAAATATAAGTACAAATGCAAAGCACACGTTTAGATGTATCATCCATGAGCTGGAGTGGTGAACTAGGCATAGGAGAGCGCGGAGCTCATAAATTGGCTTTGACCGGATGCAGGACCTGGGACGCGAGACGTAGAGCGGGACACAGAGAAGGGAGCGGGACACGACCTGTCACGAAGAATGGGACGCGGAGAAGGGAGCAGGATGCGGTTTTGATAGTGGGACGCGACCTTTCTTCTAAGCATTCCCCCTCAAGCTTAGGCGTTCAAAAGAAACATAAGTGGAACCTCATTAAAACCTTTTTGGGGAAAACACAATTAGGTGAAAAACCCGACAAAGGAAAAAGAGTACAACAGCTTATGAGCTCGGGGGATGATCAACTAAGCTTGAATGCAATGCTTTGGGATTGAAGATATCAACGAGGTCGATCCGATAATGGAGATATTCGCAAACTTTTTCACTTGTGGCTTTAGTAAAGATATCGGCCAACTGATATGAGCTTCTTGTGTATGTGAATTCAATGACGCCATCTTTGAACTTCTCTCGAACAAAATGACAGTCAACTTCAATATGTTTTGTTTTTTTCGTGGAACACCGAGTTGAAGGCAATGTGAATTGCCGCCTGATTGTCGCAATGAAGCACTGTGGCCTGCGAGGGTATGAGGCCAAGATCTTTGAGGAGAGCCCCGATCCAAATGAGCTCACATGTTGTATTTGCCATAGCTCAGTACTCGGCCTTAGCGCTTGAACAAGAGACCATTGATTGCTTTTTGCTTCTCCAAGTGATGAGGTTCCCCCCAACAAAGGCATAGAACCCCGTCGTTGATTTCTGATCTTTGCAGTCACCGACCTAATCTGCATCATAGTATCCAATTAGACTAGTATCGTTGTTTGTACTCATTAGTATATCTTTTTCTGAAGCGTTCTTGATGTATCAGAGGATTCTGTCCACCATTTTCTAATGTTGTTCCTTCAGAGGATGCATATGTTGGCTGACCTGATTCACAACATAACACAAGTCAGGTCTTGTTATCGTGAGGTATATTAGCTTATCGACAAGGCGTCTATATTGTTCTATATCATGAAATGGTTCCCCCTAATGCAAGTCTTTGTATTTTTTTCGATGGGGAACTTGGCCGGCTTAAATCCGCGTTTACCTGTTTCATTCAAAAGATCTAAAGCATATCTCTGTTGAAAAAGAAATAAATTATTATTAGATCTAGTTACTTCAATTCCAAGAAAGTACTTAAGTTCACCTAGATCCTTTATATCAAAAGTTTATTTTAGAAAATGTTTAATACTTTCTATTCCTTTATTATCATCACCTCTTATGATGATATCATCAACATAAACTAAGAGAGCGATGATACCAGAATTGTTTCGAATGATGAACATGAAATGATCAGCCTCACTCCTCTTAAAACCATACTTTCGAACAACATTATAGAGCCTAATGTACTAAGCTCGTGGGGATTGTTAAAGTCCATAGAGAGCTTCTTTTAGTTTGCATATGATTCCTTTTTCTGTTTGGAGACTCGGGGTAGATTTCATATAGATATCTTCCTTTATTTCCCCTTGAAGGAAAGTGTTTTAAATGCCCATTTGCCACAAACTCCAATTAAGGTTAATAGCAACATAAAAGATAATGCGAAAAAAATGAAGTTTAGCAACATGGGCAAAAGTCTCAGTATAATCTTTCCCATACATCTGATTATACCCTTGCGCTACAAGGCGAGCCTTGTAACGTTCTACCTCACCATTACTCTTATATTTGATTTTGTATATCCATTTGCTTCCTATAGGTTTTTTTCTTTAGGAACAGGGACAAGGTCTCATGTTTTATTCTTTTCTAAGGCTGCTAGCTCCTTGGCCATGGCTTCCTCCCATTTTGGCTTCCCTTTGGCTTCTCTATAGGTTTGTGGCTCGATATCCCTGTCAATCTTACTAAGAAAAGCTTTGTGATCAGTAGATATAAATGCTAAAGAACAAATTTTTTGAATAGGATGTTTGGTTACCACGCCATTGAAATAGGGTGTTTGGTTGCCACGCCATTGAATAGGATTATGAATCCAATCCGAGATTGATCGCCTTATTCTAGTGCTTCTCCGAGGCACTATCTCATTTAGAATCCTTCCTTCAATTTCATTGACATCATGATTCTCATTTTGGTTGTGATCATGGCTTTGTTCTTTGTTCTCATGATTTGAGGCCCTAGTTTTCTCCTCATAATTTTTCTCAGAAGGTATGATCTCATCATGTCTTTCTTGTTCTTCATTTTCTGAGATTTCTTGATCATTTTGGTCTTCATGATGCACATGTACACTTGGCAGGGGACCTGTTTCATTGTTAGTTGCCGAAATAGTATTTACTAGGTTATTAAGGGGTAAAACTATTTCATTTGGTTATGAGATTGCTTTAATCTCTTACCAGGATATTTTATCATGAAAACTCTTGTCTTCCAGGAACATAACATCTCGAGACACCATTACATGATGTGATTTTGGATAGAGACACTTGTAGCCTTTTTTATTTACTGAGTATCCAATGAACATAGCTTTAGTGCTCCTTGATTCCAACTTGTTTCGCCGTGATTCAGGAAAAAGAACAAAACACACACAATCGAAAATTCTAAAGTACTCAAGATCATGTTTTGTAGAGTTTAATACCTCATAAGGTGATCTGTCCGTTAGAACTTTCGTTGGACTTCTATTAATGATGTGACATGCGATCATGACCGCATTGGACCAAAACCTTTTAGGAACATCTCGATCGAACATGATAGTTCTCGAGACTTCCATTAGGTGCTTATTCTTCCTCTCGGCCACTTCGTTTTGTTGCGGAGTATTGGGACACAAGGTTTGGTGTGTAATGCCTTGTTCTTCAAGGTACCTGCGAAACTGAAGACTAGTATACTCTCCACCATTGTTAATCCTTAGACATTTTATTTTAGCATCATATTATAAAACTTCACAAACACATCATAAACACAACTCTTAGACGAGAGAGTATAAAGCCATGTAAACTTCGATTTTTCATCGATGAAGGTTACACAATATTTCTTTTAATCACGAAAAACACATGGATCTGTCCAAATATCAAAATGTATAAGTTCAAAACAATTTTTATAAACCGAAACAAATTTTGGAACAACTTGTTTTACGTGCTTTCCTAACATGCAAGCTTCACATGCTCCGTGTTTATCTTTAAGATCAGGAAAAATGATCCTTAGAACTTTGCTATGAGGGTGTCCAAGTCTCGCATGCCACATAAAAACTTTATTAAAATTTGAGTTTGATAGAAACACAAACTTAGGATCACAATACATAGACTCGAGAACATAAAGACCATTGAGGAGCTTTTCTTTGTCGATTACTTGTTTGCTTTCAAAATCATGCAGCCAAAATGATTTATAATCGAAAAAAACATAGCAAATAAGGTCTTTTGCAAGCTTTTGGACAGAGATAAGACTATTAGAAAATTTAAGAACGAAGAGAGCCCTTGTATCATGACCAAGAAGCTTAAACTTCCATTTTCCTTTAATTGGAACACTCTCCCCATTCACAATAGAAACAAAGCCACTATGAGATTTTATATCTTTAAGCAAGTCATGATTTTTGATCATATGATTTGTAGCTCCAGAATCTATTATAATATGGTTTCAAAAATAGAGAAAGCAGAGATAACATTACCTCCCTCTTTATTAGCTTTGTTTGTTTGATTTCCTACCATAATCATTTGGAAAAACCCCTCGAGGTCTGCCTTGGTGACAAACTCAGACTCATAAGCCATATTAGCTTTCCCTTGACCGTCACGGCTTCTATTCTTCAAATGGGGGTGAAGGATCCAACAACGATCCTTTGTATGATCTTTCTTTTTTCAATACTCACAAGAAAACTGCTTTTTGAAAGGCTTGATAGTAGCGGCTTGGCGAGAGGTGCTTTTGGAGATGTTAGCTTCCTTGGTCATCCCTTTAAGTCAAACTTTGTTAAATGAGGGAAACTCGTTTTGGCAATGTATGTGATGAATAAGGTCGTTATATTTGTTGTCGAGGGAGAATAAAAGGCAAAAGACCTGATCCTGGTTCGCTCTCTGGCCAATTTCCACAAAATCCGCAGTATGAGGCCTTAGAGTATCGAGTTCAGACCATAATTCCTTAAAATCACCCAAAGCCTCGTTAAAAGGCTTTCCCTCTTGTCTTAGATTATTAAAGGCTTTCTTTACTTCACACACACGGTTAAGGTTGGATTCATTGCCAAAAACTTGTTTCAGCTCATCCCAAAGGTCCTTAGAAGACTCTATATGCCCATATGTACGAAGTATATGAGAT
The DNA here is from genome assembly GCA_036759665.1 of Gynandropsis gynandra. Classification (NCBI taxonomy): domain Eukaryota; kingdom Viridiplantae; phylum Streptophyta; class Magnoliopsida; order Brassicales; family Cleomaceae; genus Gynandropsis; species Gynandropsis gynandra. The sequence continues at coordinate 50,258,219 of CM071863.1, forward strand.
TCGAGGGAATTTTGTAAAGCAACCAAGGCAGTGAGCTTATTTTGTTCCCATTTTTCTGATCCGGCACTTGAATCGACCGGTTTCACATCCGATCTTGTCAGAAAACCCCAAAGACCTCGTATGCCAAGATTGGCTTTAGCAATCTTCGTTTAGATGGAATAATTGTTTCCATTGAACGAGATTGAGATGCTTTTGGTCGAGTCCATGACAAGAGATCCGATAAAATAAAGAGAAACAAAAAACAAAGAGAGATTAAAACAAATTTTGACCGAAAACAACTTTTGAAAGAGATGAAATTTCAAAAGGAACATAATCGATCAATGATTTCCTAAGATTCGATCATCGCTCTGATACCATGTAGATTTTTTAAATTAAAGATGAATCAGTAGAAACAAGATTAGAAAGATTGAGAGCGAGCGAAAGATCAAGAGAATTAGAGAGAATAAGAATAACTATTCTCTTATGTTTAACATTGGATATAAAGGTACATATTTATACTACAATTCTAATAATTAGAAAAGAGAAAAACAAGAAAAATACAAGTACAAATGCAAAGCACAAGTTTAGATGTATCATGCATGAGCTGGAGCGGTCAACTATGCATAGGAGAGTGCGGAGCTCATAATTGACGTCCTTCCCTGCTCTGCTCTTGTCTTCGATAAAGAAAGATATTTCCCCGTTGCGAAGATCGAGGAAAAAATCGGTATGCCATTCAGAAGAAGTCTTCTACAGAGGGAAAGCGCTAACTCCATTTTAGTCTTTCTTACTTCTTCATATTTTAGATTAAACCATTCCTGTTGTTCTGGGCTTGAGATCGAGACGCGGTCGCTTCGCTGAGCTGGCACATCCAGAGACGTCTAGCGCTATAGGTATTACTCCCCACAGGGATTTTGGCTTTGATCGGATGCCGGATGCGGGACGTGGGGCGCAAGATACGAAACGCGAAGAAGGGAGCGGGACGTATCCTGTCACGAAGAGCGGGATATGGAGAAGGGAGCGGGACACAATTTTGAGAGCAGGACACGACCTTTTTTTCTTAACAGAATACATCATCCTTATCATAAATAAATTAAAATTTTAGTATGTAATTATAAATTTTAGTTAGTAAATTTAAAACTGTTGCTTACCATGAAATAATCTACCAATAATCTTTAGCTTTTTGTGGAGTAGACATTGAGTCCATGTATGTGTCCAAGTAGTTTGTTTTAATAGAATGGGTAATGTTGAATTCGACTATCACATTAATATCAAACCTATAAAAAAAATTAGTTACATATCACATAAACTATCCATATAAAATTTTTTTTTGAAACATTGGTTTACCATATGGAGTTAGAACTTTCTCCAGATGTAACAAATGTGTAGACGTGCACTCAAAATGATGCCATAAGTCATTGATGTTCGAAGATGGCTGGATATAAAAATGTTGATCTGCAACAGCCCGTTGGCAATACAGAAACAACTTAGTCAGATGTCGTTCTGTGATGTTGGTGGGATAGGTGGAATAGATGGATTGATGGTGATCCACGTGACCATTAGTCGTGTTTCTTGAGTCTCTTAGAGACTCAAAAATAAAATCCAAAAAAAAAAACTGTACACAAATCTAATTTCTACTTTATTCCAACCCTAAACCAATCCAATTTTAAACTCTATTCCAATCTTATCCAGCAATTGTGAACGTGAAATAAATATGATATATGATTAATCATTATCATTATACATTATATATATGTATATATATCAATGCTTTTTAGTTTTACAACTATGAAGTATATGTTTATTCTTTTATCACAATTAGATCTCCATCCATCAAATATGGATTATTCTTTGGTGTGTTGTTGTATAGAATGCTATATATACACACATAATTTTGAATAGCTTTATATATATACTAAAATACGTATACAAGAATAGTTTTTGTACTTTACCTTTCATATTGACGAAAATCTATGCAATTTAATAACATGTAAGTACGTGCATATTGAAGGTCTTGACGAGTCAATAATCTTTGCATAACCTTTTCTAAGGGTGTAAAATGAGTTGCCGGCTCGCGAGCCAGCTCTAGCTCGGACCATATTTAAGCGAGCTGAGTTGGATATTTTCTAGCTCATTTAAAAAACGAGCTGACGAGCTGAGCCCAAAACGAATCCGAGCTTAGACGAGCTAGCTCGCGAGGTGAAAAAAAATCATGTACAAGTACAAAAATAAAATAGTTTCCTTTTTAGTATATCATATATAATATTGAAGTTAATAAAATGTAATATATTGTTTAAACATAGTATACTATTATAATGTATTTTTTCTTTTTCTAACAATTTATATAACAAAATAAAGAAACAATTTAGTAAAGTTACGAGCGGTCGAATTTAGTGCAATGATATTTTATACTTTTTATTTGAGAAAGTTATTTTTTATTTAGTACAATGGTATTTTATAACATTATTTTTGAATTAATGTTTTCATATTTTCGATATTTTATTTGGTTTGTTTGATATGTTTATCATATATGATGTTACAACTAATTCAAAATAATTAAATAGTCTGGCTCGCGAGCCAGCTCGTTTTTGGCGAGCTAGAGGTGAGCCGAGCTTTAGCTGGAAATTTCCAACTCGTTTAAAAAAAGAGCCGAGCTGAGCCAGCTCGTTTTTTGGCGAGCTGAAGACGAGCTGAGCCGAGCCAGCTCATTTTACACCCCTAACTTTTTTGCTCAACTGTCTAGTTTCATTTAACATATTAGAAATATCAGTAAAAATTTCAACATAGTAAAAAAGAAGATTTTCATTCTTACTTCATGATGTGTGTTTGGATTTTGTTGCAATGTGATGATCAAAATAGTATTACGTGAAATGTGTAATCTCTTCATTGATGTATTGCTTGAAAATTGATCCCTCGAATTTACTTTTTTTTCTCACTGATGCGTGTCAAGTTAAACAAGTTAACCTAAAACTACCCGCAAGTGCACGACACGTGTGTAGTAATTAATGTGTCGATTCCACGAGGACAAATGTAACACGGTTTAAGAATCAAAACTAGAATCAATGCTTTCAGCGAAGGAAGAAGGATGATAAGATGCAAGTATGATGATGATGCAGTGGATAAATGAGTTCTAAACAAAGAGACAAACGTTCTAGGATCTAGTTTCACCGCATAGCTTCAGAAACCTATCTCCGATCTATCTAATCGTGCATTCCCTATCAATATATCTAAGACGGACGATCCTAATATAGAACCTACCCTCTCTCAACGCATAGGAACGTGGTTTGATTGAGTCATCCCCTACTTTCGTGGCTGACATCCCAAATAAACCCCATTACGATTCATTATTCACCCAATTCAATCCTCAACCGTTACTATCCTACTTTCGTGACCTAGTCTCGGTTGTTCTAAGCCTGATCTTCAAGGAGTAGAATTCTTCTTTTGGTCCTTCTCCTAATCCCTAACACATGCATTTATGTGGTCTTTGTAAACATAAGACAATAAGCACCCAGACAAAGAATAGATAAACGAAATGGGGAAATGCATTCATAAATAAATCAAAGACGGTTACGGGATAGCCATGGGCTTATCCCTTCTCCTAGAACAAATCTACTCGATCATGAGTCTAAACAACATAAACAAATAAATAGAGTAAGGAGCATAGAAATATCGAACAAGTGCAATCCCGAATCAATTGCCGACTCCTTATTCTGTCTCCCGTCAAAGAGAGCTCTTGAATGGATGGATGGATGCTTTGTACCCTCCTAGGGTTCTCCTCTGTGTTTTCTTGCTTCAGAACTCAATTTGGGGTCCCTTTTTTATACAAATTCCCTGTTGGAGAACTTCTATGGAAGTTGTTACAGCCATGCCCCGCGCGAGCTAGGAAGGCAATCCGTGTGGGCTCCTCACTTTCTCCATGCCCAGCGCGTGCTAAGAGTTAGCACGACTCGAGCATTGTGTGCTGGACAACCACCCCGCACGGGCTAAGGAAGACACCCCATGCGGGCTCTTCATGAACTTCAATCTGTGCGTGTTGAAGGTGAGCACGACTCGGGAAGGTGCTGCTAAATGTTCAACCCGAAGGGCTAAGGAAAGGAAAGCACCCCGGGGGGGAGGTGGGGGAGGGGCTTGTCTCCTCATGTCATGTCGCATTCGTTGCCCGTTTCTCGTCCCGTTTGCTCCGTTATAATCTCTTATGCTCGTACTTTGTCGCATGTATGTTCTTTAGCTCAGAAACGAACCACATACGCATAAAAACCTATAAGAACATGAAAACATGAAAACAAGTAAAATGGATACAAAATCACACATAAACATCGCAACTATCGGCATAAACATATCTAAAATCATGCGAGAATCATGTACGAAAACGAGATGATCAAAATCCCCTAGACTTGAATGTTTGCTTGTCCCTAAAAAAACGTAAACGTGGAACACATGAGAGATATAAAAGTCTAGAATTCCCCTTTCCCCTTGAAACACTGCTAAAGCAAACCTTATCGATCAACAAACAAGTTAGAGCAAATTTTGGCGTAATAACTTTAAGTCTTCATCTTAGGTTCACCATGGCTACCTATAAGAAAGCAAATCAAAGACGAGCTAAGCGAGAAACCACAATTCTCTCTACCAAACGAGATTTCAAACAAATGCTAATCATATAATCAAAGAGGATACTTGTTTTATTCTCGAACGTCTTTATTCTTTCATTCTATTTTTTTCTTTCTTTCTTTGTTCTTCTTTTATTGATATTGTGAATACACTAGGCTTCTAGGACACCAGATTTGAAGGGATTCAACTTCTAATTAGACCCAAGCTATCGATGACGGTATACTCTTGCATCTCGTTCAAGAGTGCAGCGGAGTAGATGGCGTTTTTATGCGCCTTGCTCTTAGGACGTAAAGATGATCGCCAACCCACCACTTAGACCCGAAAAATAAAAAATATATCAATTTCAATGCACTTATATCGATTTTAGATCATGCTTTTTAGGTATTATTTCTATCAATAGCGGAGTGTTAGTATGCGCTCTTATTTTCTGCAAAACAAGCTCAACTCATGCGATTAAATCATCCTCGTGATAAACAAATAAAACATCGTCTATATGAAGTATAATCATTTGGATAGAGAGAATGAACAAGAAACTAACCTAGCAAACTCATCTAAGCTTCCCATATATAACACTAGCATTCCCAAAGACTTACGACCCACTCGTTCCTCAACCAACTAATAAGCTCTAACATGCAGGATATCACGGAAAAAGCCAACTTCTTAAGCATCCTAGGTTCAAGGTTCATCTCAAAATGTGACACCGGACAAGTTCCTGGGACGACTCGGACTAAAAAACAAACTAAAACTAACATAAGAACTACAAAACAAAAGAACATGAAACGAGATCACCTGACAATCGTGAGCTACTACCCCCAGACTTGAATTGAACGACGTCCTTGATGTGAAGCTCTGATGGAGGATAGGAAGGTGAAGTCATGGTTGCAGGTGTTCTTCTTTTTATGTTTCTTTTTATTTTTTATGTTTTTCAAAATAATCCAAGTCATACGAATCAAAATAAAAACAAAATGTTGGGTGTCCTCCCAGAAAGTGCATGTTTAACGTCGTTAAGCTTGATGTCTCCATGCTTCATGTGCTTGCTATGGGTGGATCGAATAGGGAGATGGAGTTTCCACTTCCGATCGGTGGAGCGGCTTGATATAGCTTAACGCGCTGCCCATTTGCCTTGAACGTCCCGCTCAAATCGCTCCATAGTTCTACCTTTCCATGTGTGAAGACTTCTCGTACCTGAAATGGACCAGCCCAACGGGAACGTAATTTATCCAGAGAAGAATTAAAGCAAGAGTCATGAAGTATAACAAATCACATGGCCGAAATTCACGAGGTATGGTCTTTGTATCGTGCCATCTTTCAGCGCGGATGTCTTTCTCATAGCGCATTGCCGTCGTCGCTCCTTTCTCTTCCAAGCTTTGGTGCAGCCTCCTTTCATTGTTGATGGATGGTTTGCGGCTGTCCTCATCCAAGCATTCCGTGGATAGAGATTAAATGGCTCACTCTCCTGCGCTTCTTGAGACGCATTGGTGTCGCGTCTCATGCTGAATAGAGGAAGGAAGATGTTTGGACTGAAACCTAGATGCCTTCTTTACCGAAAAACTAGTGAACGTTTCATGCGGCGTCTTCTCATGTGAGGCGTCTTGCAGTGCCTCTATGGCACTCATGAATTTCGTGTAGACCTTCGCCCCTTCATTGGTAAGTCTTGCAATATTATAAACTTGCGTTAGCCCTCTCTCAAAAGAATCGGAAATACTTACTCTATTAAACGTGTCATTCGCCGACTTGTCCAGCACATCAACTCTATAGCATGACTCCTTGGGGCTGGACAAATGGAATTCAATTCTCTTGTCACCGACACGTAGATAGAGCTTCTCTTGTTGTACATCTATCTTGGCACCTGCAGTAGATAAAAGAGGTCTACCAAGAATAATAGGTATGTTAGCATCTTCCTCGATATCAAGTACAACAAAATCAGTGGGAATGCATATACTACCTACCTCAGTGGGAATGTTTTCAACAATTCCCACAGGATACCTTACCGAACAATCTGCGAGTCGTAGACACATCTTGATACGCTTGATATTCCCGAAATTCACCCGCTTATAGACCGAATGTGACATTATGCTCACGCTTGCTCCCAAATCTCACAAAGCTTTATCGATGTCAATGTCTCCTATGGTGCATGGGATGGAGAAACTCCTGGGGTCCTTCAAATTTTGGGGTAGCTTGTTTTGGAGAATAGCACTGCATTCCTCGGTGAATGCTACGGTCTCACTTTCTTTGATACGCTTCTCCTTGGAAAGATACTCCTTAAGATAATTTGCTCGATTAGGCATCTTTTGGAGCGTTTCCACGACTGACATGTTGATGTTGAGCTTCTTGAGGCAACGGAAGAATTTGGTCACGCTCTCTCGATTCTTACTGCTCACCAAGCATCCAGGAAATGGTACAGGAGGTTCGTATGCCGGCGGAGCAACATATGGCTTCTGTAAATCAGGCTCATACCCTTCCATGATCGCAATTCACCCCTCTCCTTTGTCTACTGAATTTCCAGCAACGTTATTTTCCAATTTGGAGGGCGGGCTCTCAGTCGTATCCTCGCTGTACAAGGTGATGGCGTTTACATACTCTCTCGGATCATGATCGGGCTTTCCAAATAGCATTCCGGGACTCCGAGAGGATGATGCAGCCTGTTGCGTAATGGAATTTTCTAGCATCTTCACATGTGTGCTCAAGGATTCCATTTGATTCTTAAGCTCATTGATCGCAGTCTCCACTCGATGCATGCTCAAAGAGTCCATTCGAGTTTTGAGTTCATTCATCGTTGTCTCTATTTCTGCATTGAATTTCGCTTGTAGTGATTGCTGCTCCTTTATGCTATCTTGATGTTGTCTTTGCTCTTTGATGAATTTGAGCATCACCGCCTCAAGGCTTGACGAAGGAGCTTGAGGAGGTTGAGGAGCTTGGTGGACTTGCTGGAATGACTGCGTTTGCTGGTATGACTGCTGCCTTTGTTAAAAAAACCCGAAATTTTCACCGGTTGTATCATGCGATACGAGAGATTCGAGTGGTTCCTCCAATTCGGGTTATAGATGTTACCAAATTGCGTGTTGCCTTGCTGCTGGGTGTAGTTCACTTGTTCCATGCCTTCTTGCATTGTGCATTGGTAAGCCATATGATCCGTCTCTCCACAATTCACACAATAGATGGCATTCATCGCATTGCCCATCGCTCTTCCTTGATCAACCTCATAAAGACCTCGTGTCTTGCTCGGCATACTTATTGGTGTAAACCACATGGTGTGGTTCATGGAAATATTCTCAATAAGCTCATACGCCGCTTCAACGCTTAAGTCCATGAATGATCCTCGAACAGCGTTGTCTAATGTCATTCTATGCTCATACGTGATCCCGTTGTATAATGTTTGGATCACGTACCACTGCTCTAGACCATGATGAGGACACATTTGTAAAAGGTCCTTGAATCTCCCCTAGCTTCAGATAACGTCTCTCCCTCTCGGCATCTAAACATTGTGATTTCTCGTCGCATTTGGATCGTCTTGCTTGGAGGGAAGAACCGTGACTAGAATGTTGTGCATAGCCGGTCCCATGTAGTGATCGAACCAGCGAGAAGAGATTGTAGCCACGTCTTCGCTCGTCCCCCAATGGAGAAGGGGAAAAGGCGTAGCAAGATCGCATCTTCCAAAACTCCATGTATTTTGAATGTGCTTGAAAGCTCTAGGAAATCTCATAGCTGTTGATGAGGGTCTTCGTAATTTATGCCCATGAACTATTTTTGGTATAATATGTTGATCATCATAGGCTTGATCTGGAATGGTTCCCTCGCAACAGTGGGCGTCCTTATTTCTGTTTGGACGTTGATCATGTTCGGCACCATGTAATCACGGAGACGACGTGGTGGAGGAGCATGCGGTTGCTGTAATTGTGCCACATTATCGACAGGTAATTGTGGCTGGCTGTGACAATCCAATACATCATTTTGATTGTTCATTTCTCGTGGATTGGTCGTGTTTAATCTTTCTTATCCCTTGCCCTCCTTTCGCTTATTAATCGTTCTCTCAATCTCGGGGTCGATTTGATGCAAATTCGAATTACCTTGAGATCGGGTCATGCACCTACGAAAAACAAGTAAAAAGAATTAGTAGAAAGAAACAAATAGAAAAATAAAAAGGAAACAAAAACAAGTATGATTCTAAATCTAAAACTAAGGCATGTTGACAATTAGTCCCCGACAACGGCGCCAAAAACTTGATGCGTGTCAACTTAAACAAGTTAACCTAAAACTACCCGCAAGTGCACGACATGTGTGTAGCAATTAAGGTGTCGATCCCACGAGGACTAATGTAACACAGTCTAAGAATCAAAACTAGAATCAATGATTGCTGCGAAGGAATAAGGATGATAAAATGAAAGTATGATGATGATGCAGTGGATAAATGAGTTCTAAACAAAGAGACAAACATTCTAGGATCCGGTTTCACTGCATAGCTTCTGAAATCTATCTCTGATCTATCTAATCATGCATTCCCTATCAAGATATCTAAAACGGACAATCCTAATGTAGAACCTACCTTCTCTCAAGTCACAGGAACGCGGTTTGTTTAAGTCACCCCCTACTTTTGTGGCTGACACCCCAACTAAATCCCATTACGATCATAGTTTACCCGATTCAACCCTCAACATTTACTATCCTACTTTCATGACCTAGTCTCAGTCATTTTAAGCCTGATCTTCGTGGGCTAGAATTCTCCTTTCGGTCCTTCTCCTAATCCTAACACATGCATTTATGTGGCCTTTGTAAACACATGACAATAAGCGTTCAGACAAAGAATATATAAACGAAACGGGGAAATGCATTCATAAACAAATCAAAGACGGTTCCAGGATAGCCATGGGCTAATCTTTCTCCTAGAACAAATCTACTACTCGATCATGAGTCTAAACAATATAAACGAAACAATAGAGTAAGGAGCATATAAATATGAAACGAGTACGATCCCGAATCAATTCCTGACTCGTTGTTGTGTCTCCCGTCAAAGAGGGCTCTTGAATGGATGGATGGATGTTGTGTACCCTCCTAGGGTTCTCCTTTTTGTTTTCTTGCTTCTGAACTCAATTTGGGGGCCCTTTTATACAAATTCCCTGATGGAGAATTTCTAGGGAAGTTGTTACAGCCATGGCCCACACGGGCTAAGGAGGCAATCCGTGTGGGCTCCTCACTTTCTCCATGCCCCGCGCGTGCTAAGGTTAGCACCACTCGAGCATTGTGTGTTGGACAACCACCCCGCGCAGGATAAGGAAGACACCCCGTGTGGGCTCTTCATGAACCTCAATCCGTGCGTGCTGAAGGTGAGCACGACTCGGGCAAGTGTTGCTGGATGTTCAACCCGAGCTGGCTAAGGAAATCACCCCACGCGTCTCTTTTGCTCTGTTATAATCTCTTATGCTCGTCCCCGCGGGCTCGGCGGCCAATCCGCACGGGCTCCCTTGACATCTCATGCCCCACGCATGCTGCAAGTGAGCACGACTCGGGCAATGTTTGCTAGACAACCACCCCATGTGGGCTAAGGAAGACACCCCGTGTGGGCTCTTCATGAACCTCAATCCGTGCGTGCTGAAGGTGAGCACGACTCGGGCAAGTGTTGCTGGATGTTCAACCCGAGCTGGCTAAGGAAATCACCCCACGCGTCTCTTTTGCTCTGTTATAATCTCTTATGCTCGTACTTTGTCTCATGTATGTTCTTTAGCTCCAAAACGAACCAAATATGCATAAAAACCTATAAGAACATGAAAACACGAAAACAAGTAAAACGGATACAAAATAACACGTAAACATCGCAACATTATCATAAACATATCTAAAATCATGCGAGAATCGTGTACGAAAATTAGATGATCACTCGCCTTACTTTTAAGATGGAAAAATAATCATTCGAATGTATAAATCCTTTGAAACTATACATGGTGAGCTTTATATGGAATTATGTATCGTCACATGCTTCATAACATCAAAAAGAGGGATGAGGAAAGACCTTTTCCAAGGGATATAAGATGTGTGGAGTATTATATTTCAAAACTCATTGGTACATGTACTTTACCATCTCTACTAAGTTCAAACTCTTTTCGTGCACATATATCTCTAATATCCAACTTTAATTTGCATTACCTTTCAATTTTTTTAGAGACATTCATTATCACATTGATGATATTGTCAAATAAATTATATGACATCAAGATTATGATGAAGGAGATGGTGCCGCCAATTGGAGAGTTCCCAAAAAAATATTATTTTTGTACCAATTGAGATAATCTCCAAATCCTTCCCATCTATCATGCCTATTGCCATCGAATCAAAATTCTTTTGTAATCCGCCCATTGAATCTAATTGCTCAAATAGTATCTCATCATCAGTCAACATGCATGGTAGATGTTTATCCACCATCTTTTTTTCATTAAAAGTTTTTATTGCATATCAATGGATAACGAAAAAAAACGACGATGACAATTAAACCAACACGGTTTACTATTGTATTATAGTATGAGTGAATATGTATCATCCATAGAATAGGGATATAAAATACGTCAATGTGTTCTCCAACCACACAACATCTCATAAGCTGGAAAATGGTTTTTGTCGACATCAACACAGGTTTCATGTGAAAATTTTGTTTCTTTGAAACACCATATGTTTCAACACCGTATTTCCATAAATATTTTCACTCATAAATCAAATGTTATAAAATATATAAAAACTCATTTCAGTTAATCCACACCATGTACGAGAATACTAAAAAACAATATTTTTTCAAACACATCGGGTGTAGCGAATTATATGACGAACAAAATTATGGTTCATAATGAATATTGTTTACCTTATACTCTATATGGAGCAAAACCATCTATGCATAACTCTAGCTAAAAATTTCATTTTTCAGAAGCGAATTTAAGATATACCTCGAAAAAAATGCTTCCGCGTTTTTCTGTCTGATGAATGTTACATCTCTTTATCTACGGAATGATGTTCCACGTGCCATGTCATGTGTGGTTTCGCATGTTGTGATCGTACAATCTCATTGATATGTCAACAATGCGTATGTAGAATATTCTTTTGTAAGAAATTCTTTTCTTTTCACTTGTCTTTTTAAGTTTAATTCTTCTAGGCCTCGAATAATGACAATTCAAAAGATTTATATAGAATTTTCAAAAGATCATACAATTCTTTAAACATACTTCCATCTTTTCATATCGCATTCTGAGAGATTCGATGAACTTTGACATATCGTAAAAAGACTTAATTCTAGTGTTACGTTTAGAAAAAATATCATGCAATTTTTAACACATTTGATCTATGAAATATTTTGTGGCATTGCAACTTTTCTTCACTCCCATCAATCTAGCTACAAGTGACAACTTCGAATGATCTTTCCAATCTTCATACAAAGGTTGTTTGCCTACACCATGTAGCTCGTAAAACATATTAGATTCAACCTCTTATTTTTTGCGTTCAAGTTTTCATCATGCATAATTTGATAAATGAGAAAATAATCCCCAATCATTTCCATTATTCCATATATCCACGATGACAAATACGATTTTCAAAAATTATTTCATTTATATTCGCTTCGTAATTACTATAAATATCATATGGTTATTCAATAATGTGTGTATGAGTTTCCATTGTACTCATATCTTGAACGTGATAAACCCTAATATAGTAGTTTTCATAAAACTTTTCTTGTATATGTGTTTTAACACATTCTCATCACTAAGCGTTTTGGTTTTCATTACTGCACCTAAAATAGGTTCAGTATCACTGAGGATATAAAATGAGATTGTTCGGTTCAGCTTGCCATAGAACCAGCCGGGTCATAAGCTAGACTATTTAGTTTAAAAGAGTTCTAAATATGTTAATCATCAAACCAAATAAAATGTCTAAAATATAAAAACATTAGTTGTTCCAACTTTGTATCAGCGGCGCAACGAAATTATGTTACCATACCTTACACATTCGTGTTATAGTTTCAAAGGCAATGAGAATATGAATTGGTTGTACGCAATGGTGTTACAAAAACATGTAACAATTTGCAACGCATGTGTCATGTAAACCCTCGTGTTAGATTTGCATGCCACCGGTGTTACCATGTCATTGCAAATTTTGATGAAATTTCCAATGCAATAATTGAAATAAAATTGCATTACCATGGTATTAAAATAGTGTTAGAAATGTCCATGCAATTACAATGTAAATCTGATTTTGTCCCTGGATTACAACATGTTAGAATAACATTTCAATTTTCAGGGTTAATATCCATGCAATTACTATCCACTATCTTTGTTTTTTTTCTAACGTTTGATTCAATTTAGTTTAGGTTTTTATCGTTTTAGAGAAATAAAGAAAAACACAAATAATGAAATAAAAAATGAAAAGGACAAAAAAAAGAAGACAAGAGAAATGAAAAAAAAAGGAAAATAAACAAGAAAATAAAAAAAGGAAGAAAGGAAAAGGATAAAAAAAAAAGAAAAGAATATGGAAAAGAAAACAAACGGAAGAAAAACAAAAGGAATAAAAAAGGATTAGAGGAAAGTATAAAAATTCTTAGAAATGAATAAAAAAGTATATAGAAAATAGATTAGAAATCTTAGACGTAGCGACCAAATATACATTTGTATATTTTCGAAAATTAACTTCGAATTGGTTCTCGAATTCTAAAACTAAATGGAACAGGAAATTTTAAAGATAGGATAGAAGAGCGAGTGAAAATCGAGCAAAAAACCTTATGAGAGATAATGAGCTTTGTTTATCTCCGTTTTGTTCATCTTTTCTGTTTTTTACTAACTTTTTTTATGTTTTGTTTCCATCTCTTCGATGTCTAATTCAGGATATCATCATTATGAACCGTTTCAGGGTGGAGGAGCAACGATCTTTCATATGTAAATGTAACTCATGATGATGGAATTATTGGGCATTATGGGATGAATTCACTATCACTCAGTGACGTCTTGATCCAGCGGAAGGCACAACATGTGGAGTCGGCCAAACAAAATCGAGGAGAATACTACCTATCTTTGAAAATCCACAACTTTGGATATGGATGCAGATGAATACATAAAACTGTGGCACCATGACATGTTCATTAAATCCGAAATCGAGACGACAATAATATCAAGATCCCGACATTCATGGTTATTAGGTGAGTACATTATCCATTCGCTTTTCAATGTAACTAATTTATCTCGTTCTGATGCAAATAAATGACAAAATTTGAGTTCAAATCCTTTTAAAAGAAGACAGAATGATGTGGACAAGATCTTGGATCCTCCACAAATTGCATGAGGACCAACAACGAGGGTCGGGAGAAATGAGCTTCAGGAAGTGTTCACTCACATGGACATAGAAGGAGGGGCAACAGAACAATGAGGACGTCAAGGAGCAATGTAGCAAGGGTACTAGAGGAACTAAAGGCGCTTGACCCAAGTAGAGAGTTGCTCGACTCGAGCGAACTCTTTGGACTAATGCACATATGGAATTGTTGATCACTTGGCTCGAGTGACGGAGTGCTCAACCCGAGAGAATTTGCATTGATGTTATGGAGTACCTCATACAAGGTTGAATCACGGATGCATTGGGTTAGAAGATTGTTGATGAGATGACACTCTATAATCATGGCATCCCCAAAATTTTGTATTGGAACTCGACGGTAGAACATCATGGTTTGAGCTACTTCCATAAGATAACGGGTTTTCCATTAAGGAGAGTACGAGCATAGTTTTTTATGCAAGCCAATTGCCACCTCACTTCATATCAAGCTTGAAATGATTAGAATTGTCAAAATGGGTTTGATTTAACAAATTAATCCAACCCAATAAAAAAATATTAGTTAAAACGATAGTTTAAGTATATGGATTGTTTTAGTTTTATGCGTTTATTGAGTTAGAACCAATTAACGTCATTGCAATTAGTACAATCCAATTAAATAAACTAAACTAAATCTAATTTTTAAAATTTATATTTTATTGTCTCTCTCTCTTGCTAGACCCAAAATGAAGTCTTCCTTGATAGAAATGTTAGGAACATTTGTAATGGTTTCTAGTTCATCTAAATTATTTCTAAGAAAGAAACTTGAGGTTTATCAAACTTAATTTCCCTTGATAGATGTACCTATCGTGATCCAGAATTTAAATACTTGTATTCTTTTTTCATAAATGAATAGCTGATGAAGATGCATTTGATGTTTTTTGTTAAAGTTGGTTTCTTAAGTCATAATCTAGAAAAATATAGCATACATACCCGAACAATTTTCGATGATCAATATCAAGTTTGGTGTTATGGAGTACCTCATACGAGGTCGAATCATGGATACATCGTGTTGGAAGAATGTTGATGAGATGACACGCTATACTCATGACATCCTCCAAAACTTTTAGTGAAACTCGACGGTAAGACATCTTTGTTTGAGCTACTTCCATAATGAGGAGTGTATGAGCATGACTTTTTATGTGTGCCAATTGCCACCTCACTCCTAATAAAGGTTGAAAATGAATAGAAGTGTCAAAATGGTTTTTGATTTAACAAGTTAACCTAACCCAAGCTATTAAAAAATATTGGTTAAAATGATAGTTGGGGTTAAGTAAATGAATTGTTTTAGCTTATGGGTTTATTGGGTTAGAACCAATTCACTTAATTTAAATTCGTACAACCAATTAACCAAATTAAATTAAATCTAATTTTAAAAATTTATATTTATTGTCGTTCTGTTTTTTCTCTAGATCGAAAATGAAATCTTCCTTAAATTAATGGGTTCGCCCCCAAAATAAAAAAAAATTGAAGACCTTCAACAAAATTAGTCTTTAACTATAGAGACGAAACGGAATTTTTTTTTTTAAATTTTGATGATATACCAAAATCCATCCTTCAACTTGAAATTGAACCAAAATTTTGTTCTTAAATTTTAATGACAACCCAAAATTTGTCTCCAATTTTGTTGATAAATTTAGGCATACAACAAAAAAATGTCCATAAAAAGTTTTACCTAGATTTAGGGACGAAAAAAATTTTGTTTTTAATCATTTTTAATGATGTGGCACACCTCTAAATTTAAGTATGGACAAATTATTCGTTCCAAATATGTTATCCCTGAATTGATGATTTATGTAATAGTGGCATTGATGTAATTATTTTTTAAACGATAAAAATATATACAAATATTAATTTTATAAATATATTAATGATCCATATAAACTCAACCCAATAACTTCAATAACTGAATGAATTTAATGGAACCCAATCCATTATAACATTAAACATTAGGGTGCTAAATGGATCGTCAATCCACAGGTTGGCATGGCCTAATCTGAATAAATGCGAGCTGGTTTGAGATTTTTTAGCCTATATAAAAAATCAGTTAATGGGCTAGGTCAGAATTTTAGTCGATCCATAAAGGCTACGGTTCAACCTGTAAACTAGATTAAAATTGTATATTTATTATATGTATACCTATATAAACATAATAGACGAGGAGAGACAAAGAGTGATACACGCCTTGGATCACTCGAGTAGGATTCGTTAGATCAAGGAGGATCTCTTGATTGGTCCAAAGGCACTCTTCAAGAATTTGTCTGTTGAAGATGGATGATGGTGGTTGACCTCTTGACAAGCCTAAGTGCACTCTTCAAGATTCATCCCTTGATAGTGGATGATGGTAGTTGACGAGGTGTTTGAAGTGGAATGAAAGACACCCACAACAGGTGTGGAAGCCTATTGAAATAGTCGAATATGACTTCAATTATTCTCAGAATACGTTGAAGACACAGTATTCTTGACGATGATCGAGAAAGAAAGGTTTATTACTTTAGAAAATTCAATCTTATAAAATGCATAATAGAATGATAATGGATTAGGGGTGGCCAATCCGGGTTTCGATCCGGGTTCCTCGGGTTTCGATCCGGGTTCGGGTTCCTCGAGTTTACGAAAATTGAACCTGAATGTTTTTTCGGTCTGGGTTCTTCGGGTTTCGATTCGGGTTCGGGTTATTCGGGTTCTGATGCAGTGAACCCAAAATAACCCAAATTAAAATCGGGTATCCATGGGTTATTCGGATTATTTGGGTTATTTGGGTTCAGGTTATTCGGGTTATTTGGGTTATTTGGGTTCGGAATATTCGGGTTATTTGGGTTATTTAGGTTATTTGGGTTCGGATTATTCGGGTTATTCGGGTTTTTTGGGTTTTGTAAGGGTTTTTCGGGTTTTCTAAAAAAACAAGTTAATATACAAAAAAATTTTAAAAAAAAAATACATATCTAAGTTAGATAATATAACTCATAAAAATTAACTTCGCAAATACCAAAATAAAATGATTTCAAAAAACCTAAAATATTAGTTGTGTGGTTCTTAGAAAATAACTTAAAATATTAGCCTTAAAATTTAATTTGGGTTCCTCGGGTTTCTCGGATTTAACCCGAACCCGGATCGGACCGACCCCAACCCGAACGGGTTCTAAAATCTGAACCCATATGGGTTTTTAAGGTAACCCATTTTGTAAACGATCTGGGTTTTTCGGGTCGATCTGGGTCGGTCCGATCCGGGTAACCCGGATTGGCCACCCCTATAATGGATTGCTCTACTAATCGTTGGGATGCTTTGCTAGCCGTTGGAAATCTTTAGAAGAGGAACGTAAATGATCCGTAGGATAAGATTGGGTTGGACAATTTTCTAACCGTTGGAAAGGATTCCTAGCATCTAAAAAAGATAAGGGAAGATCTTTATCTTCTACATTTCCTTATCTGTATCACTCGAGCCTATCGGTTCGTGTGACCCTCCTTTGGTTGTGCTTCAAGTCCAATGTCCTCATCATTCCCTCCCTTTTACGAGCGTTTCATCTTCAAAATGATATAATCTACATTTAAAAGAATAGATCAACAACGTTAAATGTTATAGACTCGTTATACTCACGTGATAGTTAAAGACAGTAGGTGATGTCATTAATCTGCTCTAAAATGCGAAATTGGTCGTCTCCTCTTAGTTCTAGTTTTGAACTCCTTTTGACGGGAACCTTTCTTGTCTCACCAATCTCCTTCTTCAAACACCAAATTTTTTCACCCCTTGTTGGCTTGTTCGACGTATTTGTTCGTCCTCCACCTTGTAAATTGTCGAACTTTTTTATGTAGCTACTTGATCAGTTCGACTTTCTTCTCTCCATCCATGTTTGTGACCTTTTTTCTTGGTATGGCTGAGAGGTCGAACGAAGTGATGGGATTGATCCCATAGATAACCTCAAACGACAAGTGCTTCGTGACAGAGTGTTGTGCTCGGTTGTAGGCATATTCGACATGTGGTAGGTATTCAAGCCACTTCTTTTGGTATCATCCAATGAACGATCTTAGCAGTACAACAGTTGACCACCTCTGTCTCACTGTCAATCTATGAATGGCAAGTTGTGGAGAGTAAAATCTTTGTCCCTAGATTTCGCCAAAGTGTTCGCCATAAGTGACTTAGAAATTTTGTGTTTCGATACGATACGATCGTCTTAGGAAGGTCGTTGATGCGGATGATCTCTCTGAAGAAAAGATCCTCAATATTGGTTGCTTCATTGTCTTCGAAATGATATAAAGTGCACCATCTTCGAAAACTTGTCAACAACAACAAAGACAGAATCTTTGGTTGTGATCTTTGGAAGTCCGAGACTGAAGTCCATCGACAGATCAGTCAATGGATGAGTTGTGATAGATAGAGGACGATGTAAACCATGGGGATGGATAAGAAACTTAGCTTGGTAAGACGTGATACATAGCGCACAAAGACGGTCAATGTCACGCTTGAGGTATGGCCAAAAGAAATACACCTTTATGGTGGCCAAGGTCTTATCTACGTGAAACCTCCTCCATGTGCTTCTTGAAGCACCAACTTCCTCATTGAAATTATTTAGAATACAAAGTCGCCAGTCAAGGAATAGATAATCGCTGGGTACATGGACAGGTCTATTAAATCCTTCCTTGTACAATTGGAATATCTCGCCATGTTCCAGAACTTGTTCATAAAGGTCTTTGATGTGCTCGAACCCCAAGTTTTTATCCTCTATGGTCGTGATGCGAGCATGTCTCCATTATAATGCATTGATTACCACATTTTTGTTGCCTTTCTTGTACTTGAATATGCATGGAAAGGACTCGTCAAACTCCATTCACTTGGCATGTCTTCGCTTGATATTTTTCTGACCTTGGAGATGTTTGAAGGTCTCATGATCGATGTGGATGACAAACTTCTTCGCCAATAGATAGTGTTGCCATGTCTCCAAGGCTTGGACAAGGGCGTAGAGTTCCTTGTTGTATGTGGGGTAGTTAAGTATGACTCCATTTAACTTCTCACTGATAATGCTAGATGTTGTCATTCTTGAACTAGGACCGCTCCAATTCTGATCCCCGAGGCATCACCCTCAACTTCAAACGTCTTCTCGGCGTTCAAAAATGCTAGAACATGTGCGGTGGTGAGGCTTGCCTTAAGTGCTTCAAACGCCTTTATTTGTCCATCTCCCAATTCGAAGGCTTTGTCTTTCTTGATAACCGCATTGAGGGGTGCGGCAAGGTTGCTGAAGTCTTTCACAAACCGGCGTTAGAAACATGTTAGCCCATGAAACTTCCATACGTGTGTAGCGGTGGTTGATGTGGGTCATTCTTATTGCCTTGATTTTGTCTTTGTCTACGCATAGTCTCTGTGAACTTACAAAAAAATCTAGGAAAAATATCATTAGTACAAAAGTAGCACTTCTTGAGGTTTGCGTAGAGTTGTTCCTTCGGATCATTTCTAGCACTTGCTCAAGATGTACTATATGTACACTAAGAAATTTGTTGTAAACAAGTATATCATCAAAGTAAACAACGAAAAATTTTCAGATGTGGTCTCTTAAAATATGGTTCATGAGCCTTATAAGGTGTTGTGGAGGTTTGAAAGTCCGAAAGGCATGACGAGTCATTCGTACAAAATTTTCTTTGCTTTAAAGATCAACTTCTATCCTCCATCTTCTCTTATATGCACTTGGTGATATCCACTCTTGAGATCGATCTTTGAGAAGATTGTTGCTCCATTCAAATCGTCTAGCATGTTGTCTAACTGTGGAATGGGATGTCAGTAAATGATTCTGATGTTATTTATTGCCTGAGAGTCGACACACCTCCTCCAAATCCCATCCTTATTTGGTACAAGTAGTACAAGAACGACACACAGACTTAGACTCTCTCGAACGTAGCATTTGTCCATTAGCTCTTTATCTCCTCGAGCCTCATGCAGTATGCTGGGCGATTTGGTAATGTGATATAGAAATTAGGTCAATCTGATGTTCTATACCTCGTATTGGTGGCAATCCGGCTGGTATCTCCTCGAAAAACAAGTCACAATATTTGTCCAATATTTTGATGATCTCTGGGAGATACTCTGTTGTACCTTGGCCTATCAAAACGTCTTTGTAGACCATTAGTAATATCAGGGTTTGATTACTCAAATCTTTTCAAATTGAACTAGGTTTAATATAAAATTAATCTTGTCCTCACAATTCAATTTCACTTGCATATCATGTACTTGTGAAGAAATAAAGTGTACTAGTGTTACCTTCCTTTTGTTCATGATGTAAAATAAAATTTTATCTATCCATTATGTATTATCTCACGGTCAAATTTTCATAACCGTTCTAGTAATATGTGTCCTACTTGCATGGAATGACGTCGTAAAGCACTTCATCGGAGTACTTGCCTATGTTTAAGGGTACAGTTACTTTCTCGGTTACATTGAGCTCCCCTTGATTGTTGAGTCATTGTAGCTTATATGAGTGGGGATGCTTCTTTGGTTCGATACCTAGCTTTTTCACCAAATAGGCGCTTGCAACATTAGTACATGAATCACTATCTATAATGAGTCCACATAGCTTATTCTTAACGAGACATTTTGTTTGGAATATTGTCTCGCCTTGGACCGTTTCTTGAAGGTTGACCATCGAGCTCAAAACGCGCCTTGTTACGTGTATTTCTCCACTTTATAGGTACTCGATTGCATCACTTTCATCTTCTTATGATTCTTCCTCGTTTGTGGACTTGTATTCTATGTAATCAGCGAGGATCATGACACAAAGGTTAGGGCAGTCATGTGTCATATGTCCTATTAAAATATATAAGCTTATGAGTACGAATCGACTTCAAAATAAGTAACGTGTTCCTTTATCCTTTGACATCCCTTGATATCTCGGGATCTTTACCCTTGGAACGATCGTCCATTCTTGATTTCTTCGGCATCATTGTGGGTTGCTCGACCGACCATGTCAATTGTGTTCTTCCTTGACCTGTCGCTTGCTTCCTTTTAATCTATTACTCAATTTGAATCGATAAATGCAATATATTATGCAAATCATGATATTGTTGTCTTTCTATATTTCTTGTAATTCATTTGTTTAACCCATCTAACGATTTAGCCATCACATTTCTCCATCTTCATCAATTTCTAATCCATTATGAAGATGCTCAAATTCATCAAAGTACTCTTTCGTAGTTCTACTTTCTTGGTTTACTTTTTTATATCTACGTTGTAATTCCTTATGTAAGTATATTGGTACACACCTCTTCCGCATGATAGTTTTCAT
Organism: Gynandropsis gynandra; assembly: GCA_036759665.1. NCBI lineage: Eukaryota > Viridiplantae > Streptophyta > Magnoliopsida > Brassicales > Cleomaceae > Gynandropsis > Gynandropsis gynandra. The sequence goes on from CM071863.1 coordinate 50,279,394, forward strand.
TTATCCCCATGTTTTGACTTGTTCAAGTCTCTTACGACATCGAGTGTTTACCCACTCGATCCTACGAAGTGAGTGTGTCATCTGTGAGTTGTGTCACGGTGTACTGCAACTTTTTGTGTTCTGTGTACATGTAATGCTCAAACATATTGTCCATCCATCTTTCCTAGTTGAGATAAGATTTCAGGTCAATACCTCTAGTAAAGTAGGTGGTTTCAGTTTTTAAGTGTTACCGTCGTGTTCGTGTCATTGTCTCTGAGGTGATTCCTCGTCTGAATCTTAATCCTCACAGATGACATGGCGTTGCCTTGGTCTTCTTGATAAATCTTTTTTCCTCCACCTCAAGATCGTGTTAAGGTGGTGCTCGACGTTCTCATCATCTAGGTTGAGGATCTAGTGATTCTACTTCTTTCACACTATTTTCAAGAATCACCGGTGCATCACGTTCAGGTTTCCTTCGTTCTTCTTCAAAGCAATCCATTCTTGATTCCATTCGTTAGAACATTTGCATAACCACGTTGAGTTGGTTGTTGCGTTTGGAAAGCATTAGTATAATAAAACAAATTTAAAGAAATAGAAACGTACCTTTGGTCCCTAAATCGGGCTCTGATACCAAAAATGATACATCTCTCGGGTGTTAGATCTCGAGATGCGTATAGATAATTCGTTAACTCGATCACTCGAGTAGGATTCGTCAGATCAAAGAGGATCTCTTGATTGACCTAAAGGTATTCTTCAATATCCGTTCATCAATGGTGGATGATGGTGGTTGAAAGGGTTTTTAAGGTGGAACGAAAGACACTACAAGAGGTACGAAAGCCTCTTGATATAGCCGGACATGACTTTAATTATTCTCGAAACAAGTTGAAGACATTGTATTCTAGACAACAATCAAGAAAACAAAAAGTTTTTTACTTTACCCAATTTAGCCTTATGTTAAAAATGATATTGAGCCTTTTATATATGAGAGTCTCCATGTAGAAAATAAGGAAAATGCATAATAGAAGGATAACGTGTTGATCTACTAGTCGTTGGAAATCTTGGGAACGGGAACATAGATGATCCGGTGGGATAAAATTGGCTGAGACAATTTCCTAGCTATTGGAGAAGATTATCTGACCATTGGAAATGATAAGGAAAGATCTTTATCTTCCCTCTTTTCTTATCAATATCCCCGAGGTCGCCAGTTCTAGGTGGACGGGATGAGGCATGGTTCAATGTAGAAGACCGTCGTGACATTTTCCTGCGTTGGGCTTGAATCTTCCTTTTGATCAAGAGTCTCCCATGCCTCTTTCACTAACTCTATTGCCTTGTTCCTTAAGCTCCTTGCTTTTCCATGTATGAGTAGGTTGTGGGAAGGTTATGTTTGTTCGGCTCCTTGAGTTAGCTCCTCGATCATGTGATCCTCTTTCGATTTTGCTTCATGTTCGATGTCCTCATCAAAGAGGATAGTAGAAAACCGAGAGAAAGACTCTAGGATCATGGAGAAGAGTGAAGAAAATATCTATACTACATTCGAAGGAAAAAGTTATCAGTGAAGACGAGTCAAAGGCGAGGTCATGGCGGCGATTAATCGAGAGATCGATTGAGCTTCTCTAAACCATTTCTCTTTAATTTTTTTATCATTATAGTTCTATTCTAGTATATAGATCCATAGGTTTGATCTATGCTTAAGGCTAGAGCTTTGTGTATGTGAACTCATCATAATTAATGATCAAAATTGTTGTGTTTGTTTCCACATATTAATGCATATTTTATTCTTTGAATTATAGAACAGATTCCATGAATTGATTTTCAAATGGCTTGATTTAGATGGAGACGTCGGATTAGGCTAGATCATATGCATTATATATGCATGAATAATCATATCAAGCTATGATGCATTCAACGTGTAGATCATAGCACAATGATTTAGATGTTGGATAGGATTCTAGACTACGAGAGAAGATAGATTTATTGATAATGCGTTCGGTATGTTAGCCATTAGGTGGAGACGTCAATGATCAATATGCTCGAATAGGATCTATATTGCGAGAGTATGTAGGTCCATTTAAGTTGATTGAATTCTCCAATTGAAACAAAACGACATTCCCCGAAATCTTTAGCGAGTTTATAGACATGAGAACGGATCTCGAGCTTAGAAATATTATTTTACTTATATATAATTGTAACTGTAATTTAGTTTACTTATTCATATGAAATACACCCATACTTCTTATTTTTCATTACCATAATTTTCGTAAAATCATTAGTTTTAATCCTATCCAGTCCTTATGTTTGACTCTATTAATATATGTATAATGTTAAGTATAGGTATAAATTTTAGAACTTGTTTAGGATTAGATCACACCTAACAACACATCATTAACCCTCTACGTTAGACCCAGTTTAGACCAAAATCTCCAAAAATCTCCAATTGGCACGGTAGTCTTCTGTAATCTCCAAGGGCATAAACAATGATGGCTTGGATGCCATACTCGACGCACAAGTTGCTCCAGAAGATGCTTCAAATCACCCAGGCATGGCTCAATGTTAATAAGTCGTGCAGTAGAGTTTTGTTGTTCTGTCACCACTTTTGGCTTCTCTGATCTACTTGGAGCACTTGAATTGTTCCTTGTGCATATCCATTATCTTGGTTGCCATGATTGTTGGAGAGGGTTTAAGATATTTTAGCACCAAATGTTATGAACAGTCTAGGATTATTCACAACAAGAACCAAATACTAAAAATAACCACTCTAGAACAAAATATGGATTGTGTATAAGAAAAACCAAGAAGAGAACTATAAAAGGATGTTGGTATTTTAAAAGGTTTTGCATCTCTTTTCCTCACGAGAAAAAATCTCAAAATACTTCTTAGACTTCCTCTCCTTTAAGTGAGATCATAAGAAAAGTATATTTTCTAGCTCCCCAGTTTGCTCTAAAAACATATATAACAAACTTTACTCCTACTATGCCCTCTAATCTTTTTCAATTGGCTTAGTATAATCCCTCTGCATCTATTAGACTGATGGTTGAGGCTTGTAAGAATGTTTATTATTCTATTAGTATTCACGGCTGAAACAATTGTTCGAGAGGAGTTTTAAATGTCTGATTTTATACAAACATTCATACTCTAGTATGCAGCAGATTCATCTAAAATACGTATACATATGGATTTCCTTCTAGAGCATATGGTCAAACATAAATGGTGCTACATTCATGTGGTTTGATGTAAAATGTACTTTTTTTTTAAAATATAAAAAGAGTGTTTTAGAGGTTTTTTTATGCAGACCATCCAGTAAAAGATTATATGCAATAATACCCATAGATGGGGCAGGGGAAGTAATTGTATGGCCGTTTCCTGCAGCGAAATAAAAGCGTCAAGTCCTCCACAACAAAGATAGTATAGCTCATCCACTTGGTATAACAATGTCTTGAATACTTTAAGTCAACATATACTCACAGAATCCTCGGACCAAAGTAGTTGCTGCAAATACATAAATGTAAACATTGCCTGTTAGGGTAACTCAAATTTCTTACCTCAAATATAGGATTCACCCTTCAAGACCCTTCATTGGTGATGAATATGGTATTAAAATACATAGTTAAGCTTGCTGCAGAGTAAGTATTTTATTTACTCTAAAAAACTTGTGTGATTAGAAAGATCATCAGCCATAATAATATTAATTTGGGTTGAGTTTCATGGGTTAACCCAACTTTACCCGTTTAAAATATATATAAATTTAAATTAAATGGACATAGAATATAAAACTCAATTAAATTAATTTCAATTGATGTTACCTATTTAACCCATTTCGCTCAGGCGCTCGCTTCTCTCACATCACTCAGAGGCTCTCCGTCATTCACACTTCACCAACCTTCTCTCACCGCCGTTCACACTTCACTTCAGATTCACTGCCTTTCCGATTACCTTCTCGGATTCGCTCGCTCTGGTAGCTTACTCCTTCTCCGGTCGTCGAGCTCCTTTTCGGTATGTGTCTCTAACCTTTACTTCTCTTACCTCTCTCACATCTCTCAGTGGATGCTAAAAGGATTGGTGATTTTAGTTGGTATATGCATGATCCCAAGCCGGTCACCTCCGTCTCCGCCGTCAGCAAGACCACATCGCCATTCCCTCTAGAGCTATTCTTATCTTCCTCGCAGAGTCTCATAAACATCGGTACGGAGATTTAACTCGAATTGCTTGCGATATACTTAGCATTTCAGAATCATTATAGGTTCTCGTTTATTAAACAAGTATAGAAGCCACATTTGTTGTTCTAATGTCGATGCGTTGATTTGTACATTGCGAAAACGGTAAGAAATATATTAATATTTTTATTTTAATTAAAATATATTCTATTTTTAATATGTTTATTAATGATAGGTGACAATAGTTGTGCCGACAAAATTGATGTTGTCGATGATCGTGATGTCGAAGTCAATGACGACGAGGAAAATGACAAAGATGTTAAGATTATATCAAACATTTTTTAATAGAATTTATTAAAAATTTTATTTTCATAAACTAATATCATCAAATGTTTTTAATATATCATGAATATTATTTTCATAAATTATTATTCTGAATATTAAAATATTAATTATAATATTAATGTGTATAAATATATATATATATCGTAAATGTTAAATGATAAAAATATATACAAAATGTTAATTATATTAATAAATCCGTTTAACTTGTTTAATCCGACCGGTATAGTTCATTGTTAAATAAGTGAGTTGAACTTGTTTATCCGACCTGTATAGTTCATTGTTAAATAAGTGAGTTGAACCCAACCCTTATGTTAATAAAATGGGTTGGGTACAATAAATTTATTGAGGAGGATATTAAAGAAATAAAGCATAAAGTTCTTACAAGTGTTCTCTTTGTTTTTGATGTATCCTTGAATAGAATAACTATAAGCTGCTAGATGTCTCCAACAGTTTTGAAGCTGCAGCTAAGCCACTGAGTATAGCACCTTCAACATTTGGGCTGACACAGAAATCCCCACAGATCGCGAGTTTCCTCTTTCTTTCCCAGAGGCATCTCTCCTCCACGGCTATGCTTTTAACTGGGAATGCACTCCCCCTCAAAATTACAGAAAAATACACTGTTATGATAAAGAGAAGCGACGTTGAAAGCAAAGAGATAAATCTATAATGAATTGCATCGGATAAGCCATATTTTACACAGTGCATAAGAAAGTATAGCTTGCTTTAAGGTGAATGGATGGTATAACAACATCATAATCTGAGTTTGAGTACTCAATTTCTTTTGATAACCCGAGAGTTGAGCTGTTTCTTCTCAATTTGTAATTTAAAATTAAAGTGCGTATGAGGGAGTGAGGATGGTGTACCATCTGTGGGCTTTCATGAAAAAAGGTTGAGAGCTGATAAGACCCAAGCTTTGAAATTCCTGGAACATTCTTTCAGATACTTTGTTCAATGTTTCGGCGGAGGGCTTTGTGCGGCCAGTCTGTGCAATAACCCTGTGGGCATATTCTGGAGTAGAATGCAGTATCCACCTTTCACTGTAAAATAAGGCCAAAACCACTCAAAATTGTATTGTGTGACACTTGCAACTTATGAACTCATGTGTCTGCAACCAGGCAAATGAAATGATGTCCTGTTACTTGTTCATTTTTCCTGGTAACATATTGAAGTACCTTTCTGTTGAACGTCCAGGCTTGCTGCTGTCACAGTGAGCCCAACTCAAAATCTCAGAATTTTTGAATGATATGCCTCTTGTGGGTATCTGAAACAGAAGTGTAGGACAGGTTATGACACGAACTTAGCTATGGGTAAGATAACAAAAAGCTTGTTTGAATACTCGGATGTGTTTCCTATTCTGGGGTAGAATTTGGGTATAAGAGTTGAACCTATCATCTTATCAAACCTGGGAGATGTATAAACATCATCTTAGCGAAAAAATTGGCAGCATAATAGACAAGTACATGTCATACCGAAGACAGTGGCTCCTTGAAAGCTAGCATCAGAGCAAAACAAGGACGGTCAGGAATATCTTGCAGCCTACTTGCCAATTCCGGAATCAAATCCAAATCTGTTGTAGCCAAATGAATAGAGGGACTTGGATTAACAAGAAAGAAAAAATGATGGTAACTATAGGAGGTTTGAGGTAACAATCTGCTCTTACTCAGAGGCGGTGGTCGTCCCGTTAGATCAGTAAACCTTGGAGAAGCAATAATTTTATCCGATGCAACTACTCCAAAGAAACGACCCAAGATTTCTCCATTTGAATCTTTCAACAACCATAATGTTTCTCCCTCCATCCATTCAAGCTTGGCAATACCAGTACCGAACTTACTTTCAATACCTATGAAGATACAGCAAAAAATAATGTCAAGTGATGCAGAACGGTATTCTAGTGCTTAGACTTTGAGCTCTTGTTTAAAAACTCCCGGATACATACTGTGTTACAAATTCCAAGTACCTGGTTCATGGCACAAGGTCTTGCATATAGAGTTCATGCCAGGCATTCCCACATACTTCTTCACAGATACTTCCTAAATACATATCTGGTTAGAGACTTCTAGTGGGAAAAATGCACACGCTTGGACAATTTTGGATCATTAGTGTTGATAATAATTTATCAAAACACAGATAGCTACTATCTATCTTACATGATGAATGAATACACGAAGTATTTCTAATATGAACATGGCGTGTGTGCGAAGAAAAGCTGATAGTAACCTGTTGGGGACCAAGAAACTTGTTGGAGGCACAATCAAAACTCCCAAAAGTTGGTATCCATTCAGAGACAATGCCTCTTGATTTCCACTCATGAATCAGAGGCAATGCATCTGAGTTGCTCACGCTGAAAAACGGAGCCCCATGGTCGAACAACAAATCCTTGCCATCTTCGCTAATTTCTCTGGTTGAAATTCAGCCAAAAGAGAGGAAGTTTAGAAGGGACTCCCATTTTCAAACACACACTTGTCGTCAAATTCAAAGATTCCGAGAGGAAGAGAGAGATACTCTACATCAAATCCATACGATGGGAGTAAATGAATTACTAAGGAAAATTCAGCAGAACAAAACACTTGGACAAAAAATTAAGTTAAAAGGAACAATCAGAAACCTTCTCTGAGACATACGTCCACCGGGTCCACGAGCAGACTCGAAAAGCGTGACGGAGACGCCATTCCTGGCGAGAGTCGAAGCACACACAGCACCAGAAACTGCTCCAATAGGGTTTTTGGGGCCAAAAGATAGAGAATGTCGTTAGAGTTTTCCATAATTACGTGGTAAAAGTATATTCAACGAAGATATCGAGAAACCAACTTCCGCTTCCGATCACGGCGACCTTCATCGCGGCGGTGGCTTTGCTCATTGCCCGAGCGCTCATTAGCTCTGGTGGTCGCCGTGGCCTGTGGGAGGATAAGGTGGGAACTTGGCCACGTTTAATGTGTTGGCTGTAGAACTTCGTCCCGTTGTGAAGGGAGAAAAACGGCAGTGCATTCTCAAGTCTAAAGGAGTTGTTACTACTGTTCCCTCCAGTACATATGGTCCCTGATTGAGAGCCACTCAATCCGAGTGGCACTGGTGTGAACTGAGGTAGGTTATCCCTTTTGACTCTGCTATCTATCTATGGGTACGTTGAGGTTCTATAGAGGTTCTCTGAGGTTGTAGAGATGTATGTTATGTTCTTGATGAATGATTCTGTGTTGAGTCTCGGTTAGGAATCACAACTGTGATTGAGTTAAGTCCCCAACCCCACCTATTTCTCCGCATGTTCTTTTATTAGATTCAAAATTTAAGTTCAAGATTTTAAGTTTGAGTGATAATTTGAATTCGGTCGTTTGATCATTTTAAAATTATAGGTTTGATTTAGACTTCAACATCAATTTTCTTTTTAGAAAACCTAAAATTTGAGTTATTAATTTTATAAAAAAAAAGACAAAAGTTTTATTCCTCTAAAATATTGTATTTGCCACTTTAATATTATTCTCTCCTAATTTTTCCACTCATACTTTTCCCTCTAAAAAATAATTAATAATCTTATTTTCTTTTGAACTATCAAAATTCATTATACTCACCCTTCTCCCAAATATATGACTTTTAGCCTATTATCCATACGGATTGTACATTCAACTTATTGTACATTCAGCCTATTATTAAGTCATTTTATATCTCTTAAAATTTGAAAATTATTATATAACTCTCTCAAATTTATTAAGTCATGTTATATCTCATAAAGTTTAGAAATTAATCTTATCCCCCTAAAATGTGTAAATAAAATATAAATACAACATAATTTATAAATGTAATATATTACATTTAAATTTATAAACGCAACATATTACATTTAAAAATTTATAAAACGTTTCATTTATTTTTAATAGTAACGTATTTCTAAATTTTGATTATTATATCCACATTTTGATTATTGATAAAAAAAATATTAAAATAAGTAAATTTTAAATTAGAAAAGATACTAAACATTAATGAAAAAAATTCTAATGATTACAAAACCATAAAAAATATAACATGATGTCCAACTATATAATAGATTCATAATTTCAAAACAACAAAAAATATGACATGATGTTCACAAATGATCTTCAAAATGATTTGCCAACAAAATGATATGTCAAATAAAATAAACACAAGGATATTAGAATCTGTTATAATTTAAGACAAGTTGCTTAACTTGGATACTTTCTTCTTGTGGAGATTCGTTTGGATCCTTTTTAAAATTATATCCGGATTGCACGAATTTACACGATCGAACATTTTGTATCGTGAACCTATTATGTAGTTGGACATCATTCCATATTTTTTTATTATTTTGTAATCATTAGAATTTTATGTTTCGTTCATGTTGAAGATATTTTAGTATCTTTTATAATTTGAATTTTTTTATTTAATATTTTTATCAATCATCAAAATATGGATATGATAACAAAAATTTAGCAATATGTTACTATTAAAATTAATATATTACGTTTATAAATTTTTAAATGTAATATATTGTGTTTATAAGGTTAAATGTAATATGTTACGTATAAATTTTATACATTTTAGAGAAAAAAAATTAAATATAATATGTTGTGTTTATATTTTATTTACATATTTTAGGGGGAGATAAGATTAATTTTGAAACTTTAAAGGGATATAAAATGACTTGATAAACTCGAGGGAGTTATATAATAAATTTTCAAACTTTAAGGAGATATAAAATGACTTAATAAACTTAGGGAAAAAAGATTGAATGTACAATTTGTAGGGTTTAATAGACTAAAAGTCATACACTTTAGGGGAGAATATGTTGTTTTAAAAAACACTTGACAGAAAAGTTAACATATTTTTAACGGAGGGGAGAATATGATGAGTTTTCGTAGTTTAGGGAGAAATATGATTAATTAGAGATAGTTTAGGGGTGAATAGGATGAGCGGAAAAATTGAGGGAGAATAGTATAAAAGCGCAATAGTTCAGGGAGAAATAGGTCTTCGTCCCAATTTTTTTTTTTTTTGTAAAAGTACACCTCTTCACTTTGCTCCTTCGTCTCTCCCCTCCTTAACTCCCATTTCCCTTATTTCCACGAGATTTTTTGCTCTCACTCTGTTTATCCTCTCCTCTGTTGGATTATATGAATAAATCGACGACACCAACCATACCCATGTGACCACATCTAAACACATGGGTAACGGCGGGGAGTCAATTTTGGTGAGAAAGATTTAGGGAGATGGATTGTTGGACAGACACAAAGGGATGCGATTGATATCATCATAAATATAAAATGATAGAGAGAGGATTGAGGTTTTATTTAGTATTTAATTTTAAATTTTTGAGGTATTTTAGTGATTTTAAATATTTTATACGGGAATTTCGAATCAAAACGCTAATATTTAGCGTCCAAAAAAGTATGAATCTGAATTTGGTATCGAAATTTTGAGTTTTGATTTCAAAATAAACTTTAACATAAACACATAAAATTCGACTATGAATGGGAACTTAAATTCAGAGTCTTAGAAAAAACATGCACATATTATGTATCTTGTCATTTCACTATTATGTGTTTATTATTTATACACTTTGTAAGCCTTGTTCAAACTATTGTATCGCATAACTATTATTTTCTTTGATTTATCATCAAGTTTCTTTCTGTTATATGCATGTATCAATACATGGCACGAACATCCAAAGACTCTAGATGGCCAACGGATGGTTTATGGCCACTCCAGACCTCAAGAGAGGTCTTGTGCTATGATGCCTTAGTAGGCATTATGTTCCAAAGGTAAGTAGTATTTAATATTGCCACTGTCCAAAATTTGGTAGATATATTCTTGTTTTTTTAACTTATTTCTCTCCATTTATATCAAAGTTATATTCTTTCTTTTAGCCTTCCTAACATGTGATTGAGAATAAACATCAGTAAACTCCCTTTTTACCCTTTTTTCCTCTAAAAGTATGGAGAATTCAGTAGAATTAAATTATTCCCCTCTATCATATCTAAATCTCTTCAGTTTTTTCCTTGTTTGATTTTTTACTAGGGCGCAAAACGTTTTGAATAGTACCGGGGTATCTTATCTAAATATTAGGAAGTAAACCACAATATATGGTAATAATGTGTGAATGTATACACTTCTATTTAGGGACATAGTCTGCATTGGTCAACATAGGTCAATATGGACTACCTCTAGAATCTCATTGGTTATAGCTTTTGAGTACTTAGAAAACTCATCTCTATCATGTTTCTCTTTTACACAAGCTTCACGCATATTTTTAATCACTATGAATTTCGGTAATCCCTTGATGTTTGTAGGTTATGAGTTCCTGCATGGACATACCTCATGTGTCAAAAGTCAGATAAGTTTTGAATCTCCCTAACTTACTTTGCTTGATTTTCTATTTGTTTTCACTTTAGTGGACATACCTTGTTGGTCATTTGAACCTCTATTACTTTAGACCCATATGTTTATCTCATATCACACATGAATTTTCTATAAACATCACCTTATACTTCTCATTGTTCGAGTAACACTCAATAAATTTTATTCAAGGGATTAAAATGACATCATTGTTTTTTCTATAAACATCACTTTTATATATATTCCTCATTGTTATAACTTCACTATTTCATTTCCCTAAGGTAGTTAAAATAATTTCATTTCTCACCTTTATAGGTAGTTTAAAGTTCTTATCTCTGGTGGTGAAATATTTTTCTTCATGAGTCATAATATTTGTAGCAACACTATCTATTAACCATACTTTATCTTCAAATAGTTTATGAGTCAAATGTACTGCAATGAATCGACTGCCATCCTCTTCATATTCTCTTAATAGAGCTTAATTAGAAGTTTGTTTCTTAGTCATAACACTCTTTTTTGCTCTTAAATTGTATAGAACCCTCTAGATTGTTTTTTTCCTAAAGAAACATTAGTTTACATAGTGGTTATCATTTTTGCACATATCACAACATTTCTTATCTTTAGGTTTATATAGTCCTGAATTCCAAATAGTTCAATGTTAGGTTCAGGTTTCTGCCCAAATTTTAAACCATTAAATTTTGCTTGAAAACATCCATCCAGACTTTCTCCATATCTGTCATGTATTTTAGACTCTCGAGATCGCATATATATCTCTATCTCACCCACTAATCGGGTAGTTAAGTCTTTGGTTTGTACAATGACTCTCATATAGGCATAAAATCTCCCTTGCAACGAGTAAAGAATTTTAGACATTAAAGCATCATCTTTAATATCATCCTATAAGTTCTCATTCATTTGTTAACTCAAAAAAATTTGTTAGCAAAATCCTTTATGATTTCTCCATCTTCTTGCTTCACAATGTAATAATTTACTTATAGTATTTTAAGCTTCATCAGTCTTAGGATCTCACTGATATCTTTCCTTACTCAGTTCTCAAACTATCTTTGAAGTGTCACATGTTGAGAGGTGTGCTCTAAAAATGTATTATATACAACACTATACAATAATTGTAATGTTGTATGATCTTTATCCTTTGAGACTTCCAATGAAATCGATGCCCTTTTCCTCTCCTCTATCAATTGATCTCCAAACTCTGGCATATTAGGTATGCCTTTTATTACAACTTTCCACAACCCTTTGACTCTCAAAACTGCCATAATTTTTATAATCCATAGGTTATAATTTTTCCCCCAAACACTCTAATATAAGGGGTATTATGCATTTTTATATCATCCTAAATCCTCTAAAATTTGTTGTAGATTTAGGTGTTGCCTTAGGTTGCTTGCTTTCCTTTTTATGATATTGTGTTGTTTGTGTTTGGTGCTTAGTGGTGGGACTTGGCTTAGTATCTAGTGCTAGTTTTATGTCACCAAACTATAGAGCTCTTATATCAATTGTTAGTTTTGATATCTATGTTAAAAATTAGAAGCATAAATCCTATAACTATATTTTATTTTTTATTGATTTATGCAAACTAAAAAATAAAGATGAAACTTGTGTTTTGTGTTTTGGTCACTCTCTCGGCTAAGAGTTTTGAATAATAAATTTTAGGGTTTCTTGAAAATATTTCTCTCACACTTTCTTCTACCCATTCATTCATATTATATACCACAATTACACATGTGAATGGCTCTCATATCATACTATAAATGGTAGGGCATGTGCATCATATGACAATATCTTAGAGATGGTGTTTTTGTCTTAGTTTCATTACATAACTTTTACTAAAATATTTGTTTCTTATTCATTAGGGAAATGGGCTTTCTGAGATAGGCTTTCTATTATTGGTGGAGTTTTACTAGTCTTGGGATTTGAGGTACTCCCGGGTCGTCTGCCTTATTTTACTCGTGGGCTTGTTGCAATTTCTTCTCTTAGGATTAATCTGTTCTCTTCATCTGGGTTGCTTTCTTCCCTGACCCAATCCACGCTTTTATCGCACCAGAGATCATGCCGGAGTTGGTCACTGATCTGATATGGATCCCACGACCATACTCTTTCTCTCTCCATCGAGACATGTATATAAAAATACTAAATATTTTTTAAAATATAATTATTATATTAATAATAATGATAATTTATTTTAAGAAGTTCATATCTTAAAAAATATATTAAAAAATACCCAAAAACAATATATATTGTATTTAAAAAATCTTATATTATATAACTAATACATTATACATTATTACTACATTTATTTATAAACATGTTCAGTTATTCCAATATATTTTTTGTATTTAATCGAATATCATATATATATATATAATATTAGTGTATTTAATTTTTTATATAAATTTAATATAGTATATATATATATATATATTAATTTATTTGTAAAAGATACTAAAGATAGTAAATGATAATCTTTTAATTTATTGAAAAATAATAAAGATAATAAATGAAATATATTTTTGAAAGAGTATGATTAAAAGAAAAATTTTATAAATAAAAATTATTAATACATATATAAAAAGAATATATCATAAAAAATATCCAACAATTTTATTTTAGTCTATAAAACATGAATTATTGTCTTCAACCTAAAAAACTCAAACTTATTTTTTTTCTTAAAAACACTAACTTTAAAAATATAGTGTAGAAAATATCAAACTTTTTAATTTTGTTCTATAAACACAAATTATTACTTTAACCTAAAAATTTTGAATTTTAAAGTTTTGTCTAAAAAAACATAAATTTATCAAATGCATCATATCTATACACAACCACTAACTCTTGGTAAACTTCCTTTTAGTGTTTACGATGTAGAATTATTTTTCAACAGAGTTTAACCGGTTTCAAAATAAAATCAGAATTTCACCAAATTTTAATAAGAATTTCAATCCGATTTCAATCGATTTCAACCCGAAATCCAATTCAACCAAAAAACAGTCCGAATTTCAACTTAAATTTCATCGGAATTTCGAATTCCATCCAATTTTAGAAAGAATTTCAGTCCAATTTCAATTTTAGTAAGAAATCCAAATTCGAACAAATTTCAACCGGAAATTCGAATTCAACCCAATTTTAACCTGATTTCAACCGAAAATTTCAACAAGAATTTCAACCCAATTTCAACCCGAAATCTGAATTCAACCCAATTTCAACCGAAAATTCAAATTCCACCAAATTTTAGTAAGTATTTCAATAACATTTCAACCCGAAATCCAAATTTAATCGGATTTCGGTCGAAATCGGGTTAAAATTAGGTTAATTCAAATTTCGAGTTGAAATTGATTCGAATTTGGATATTTTGTTGAAATGCTTACTAAAATTGGATGAAATTTGGATATTCGGTTGAAATTAGGTTGAAATTGGATTTTGAGTTGAAATTGGGTTGAAATTCTTGTTCAAATTGGGTGAAATTTAGATTTTCGGTTGCAATCGGTTTGAAATTGAGTTGAATTTAGATTTCGAGTTGAAATTTGTTCAAATTTGGATTTTTTAATTTGGATTCGGATTGAAATCGGGTTGAAATTGGGTTTACCAAGAGTTAGTGTTTGTGTATGGATATGATTAATTTGATAAATTTGTGTTTTTTTAGACAACACTAAAAAATTCAAAGAGTTAAAATATGATTTAGTGTTTGTGTTTGTGTATGGATATGGTTAATTTGATAAGTTTGTGTTTTTTAGACAAAATTTAAAAATTCAAAATTTTTAGGTTCAAAATAATAATTTATGTTTTATAGGCAAAAATTTAAAAGTTTGGTATTTTCTACACTATATATATTTCTAAAGTTAGTGTTTTTAAGGCAAAAAAAATTGATTTTTAGGTTGAAGATAATAATTTATCTTTTATAAACTAAAATAAAATATTTTGATATTTTTATGTTATATTCCCCGTATAAAATGATAGCGTTGTATATATATATATATATATATTATTTATTGGGGTAAACTAAAAAAAACCTTCAAAAATAACTTTTAATAAAAAAAACCCTTCACTTTTAACTCATAAAAAAACCTTCAAAAATAACTTTTAATAAAAAAAAACTCTGCACTTTTAACTCATCAAAAAAACCCTTAAAAAATAACTTTTAATAAAAAAAAACCTACACTTTTAACTCATAAAAAAACCTTCAAAAATAACTTTTAATCAAAATTTTAGTTTAAAAAATAGGGGTAAACTCAAAATATTAAGTTAAAAAATAGGATTAAATTCTGAAGATTAATTTTCTTTAAAACAAATATATCATCATTTAATTTGTTAAATATATGAAACATTATAACCATAGAGTCATAAAATACTTCATTATCTAACCAAAATTCATATATAAATAAAATATGATTATAAGAAAAATCATGTATTTCAATATTTAAAATACAATATATATATATATAAATACTATTTGTTTATTATATATTAAATAATATTTATATAATACTATCAAACATTTAAATTATATAAGTAAAAATTTTAGAATTATGACTTAAATGTTTGAAAATAATTATTGTAAAATTTTTACTTCTAAAATTTTTACTTATATAATTCTAAAATTTTTACTTATATAATTTAGATGTTTGATAGTATTATATTACTTATATAATTTAATTTAAAGAAAATTAATCTTCAAAATTTTACCCCTATTTTTTAAACTAAAATTTTGAGTTTATCCCTATTTTTTAAATTAAAATTTTGATTAAAAGTTATTTTTAAAGGTTTTTTTATGAGTTAAAAGTGCAGGATTTTTTTTATTAAAAGTTACTTTTTGAAGATCTTTTTATGAGTTAAAAGTGTAAGATTTTTTTTTATTAAAAGTTATTTTTTAAGGGTTTTTTTATGAATTAAAAATACAAAATTTTTTTTGATTAAAAGTTATTTTTGAAGGTTTTTTTTTAGTTTACCCCTTATTTATTCTATAAAAAAATATTTTGTAAGAAATTTCCTTCAAACTAATTGTTTTTTACAATGTTTTTTTAGTTGCGCAGCTACCGTATATAATTTTGTAATAATAATAAATTTATTGGAAAATGAGAATGTGATTTGATATATTTATGATTTCAATATCATTAGTTTTTTTACTTGAAATTACTGGAAAAATAAAATATTACTTTATTTCTTTGTAAAGTTTTATAATTAAATATTTATCTACGACTGGTATGTTCGGCATATATTTATACGAAAGTTTCTATTTTTCTTCAAAAGGAATTATTAAACCTTCAAAATTTACATCATCCACGACATTCTTTCACAAGAACTCGATTTCTTCAGCTATGAACTGAGTGTACCATGATCATACAGAGCTTTTGTCGGGGAGGAACAGATATCGGAAGCGTGAATCGAACGGTAGGATTCCACAGTTACGCGAAGCCAGAAGGCTTTGCCTTCTCTGAGAGATGCACTGCTCCACAAAAGCTGCCTGATGAGGTGGAAGGTACCGTGATATCCACACGGCCAAGTTCGAGTCATCCACAAAATTCTTGGCGAAGCAGTGAAGCATTTTCGGAACTAAGAGTTTCCCTTTTCTGCTTAGCCCTACTGAGGCTTGTATGAAGTCCCGTTGCGCTTCCAGAAGCTCTTCCTTCACTCCTTTTGCCGTGTAGATCCTCACCTGCGCAGTTTGAAGAACAGATTCACATACAATGGCATGATCTTACAAAAATGCGACAAACTCAAAAGGATAAAAGCCTATTCAAAGTTAACTACAGTTGTAAAAAGAAAAACCTGTCAGGTAGAAAGATGCTCGTAAATTAAGTCTCGTAAATGAAGGAAGCATGACAGAGTGGAGATCATTACCGCGGGCGAGGAATACATCCCACAGCTTAAAGCAAAAGCAAGAAGTGGTTCATGAGCATTGATAGCTGCCCTGCGTTGGTCTTCTGATACTTTCAGCTTGTGGATGGCAAGAAGCAGAGCCTGCATCAAGTAAAGAGCATGTTCTTAACTTTGAAAAGACAGAATGATGGACTCCTTATGCTTTTACAAGGCAATGTTCGTACGATTTGTGGCCTATGGAGAGGAGGTTTCATCTTTAGTATCACATATTCGATTGTCGCTGCAGTATATGAATGCCCTCCAACTGTATATGCTGCCTGTGAAGCCAAAACAATAGGAAGATAAGAAAGAACAAAGGAGGGAAGAACTGAAAGAGATAAAATGGATGAATTTTTGTCCAATGTTCAGACCTTTTGCATCAACGAGAAGAGCTTCAAATCACTTTTTGGAACCCCATAAGCCAAGTATGCCTGCAATAAAAGAGCAGACATCATAAGCATTCGCAACACATGTTTTTTCTTTGCTTTTAATTGCACAGATTGTGGAGACAGAGTGGAAAAATGAACTCACATGCATGATCAGTGCATTGTAGAGATTAATCCAGAAAGCAAGCTTCTCGTTACAGCTCAAATGGTTTGGGTTGACTCTAGCCAGTTGCTCCACCAGCGTTCTGTTCATGGAATCAACCACAAAATGCATCTTGTCACGTTCAATCCAGGAGGCAAAGCCGTGAAACAAGAAAGGAAACTACTACATCACCTGAATCTCCTTAATGCTCCGGAAGCATATTCTAGCTGCTTCTTCCCAACAGACATCCAAGAAACCTCCGTTACTAAACCATAGTTCCCAATTTCCACCCAACTTAACTTCCCTCGAACTCGGTATGGATCAAAGACATTTCCTGAGGCCAAGACATCGGTGTAATTCTGGATATCGATTTGTGGGCTTTGCACCAAGGATGTGATCATCGACCGTTCCGTTGATGGCCACCAGGATGCTGAATTAAACAGATGCCCTCGAGGTGATACAGGTGAGAGATGGCTCTCGTTTGTGGATAACTTTGATGAAACTGTAGGATCAGCGAGAGAAATGAAGATATTCTTCATACACCTCACCATTTCTTCAGACAATAGATTAGGGTGATCCCAGAGGCCCTTAGGTGGCATTCCTCGAGGTAACTTTCTGGAACTTGCAGATTGACATTGTCTGTTGGTCTTTCTCAGCACCCTCATCTCGAGGTGTGATGATTTCTGGTTCAGCGAATGACAATTACGCTCCGTTATTAATAAGAGAGAACTAGATAATCGCTACTTACAAACCTTTCTTAATTGATCATCAAAAGCATGCTTATGAATAAGCTGATACTGACGTTTCTGAAAAAAAAAATATAGTTTATACCTCCATCATCGACTCTGCACGAGAAAATTTGGATGTAGATTCTGAATTTTGGACTGTTTGTTCATGGCATGAATTATCTTCTGGCGATTGATGTAAATCCGAATTTGAATGCTCCAAACGGCTCCAGGAAGAAGAACAATTCTGTATAACTAAGATGAAGTCATGCACATTATGGAAGAAAGAAAGAATCGGACAATGATAAATCGTGCAGGATGAAATACATACTGTGGAAGAAGGTGAGTGAGTCAAATGGTATTCAGCGAGTCTTCTCTCATTCCGCTCTTGGCTTAGCTGGAATTGCAGGGATACCATTTCTTGCTCAAGTTTTGCTACAGAAGCCTCCAGCGTCGCAATATTGGAAAGAATCTCTTGCGCCTGCCCAATTTCAGAACAATTATACATACAACTAAATCCAGTACTGCTCCAAAAGCATTATATCGGAAAAAAAATCACAAAGCATGAAGCGAGTGGCGTACATGGTTTGGAACACTAGTAGAAAGAGAGAGTTCTAAAGGATCTTTCTCAATGGCATTTTCAAGAAAATTATGTAACTCAATTTCTTCTTGGAGCTGTTGTTGCAGATATTGGACCTGTAACAAAGTAACCCCTCGCTGTGATCATTCATCGGTGTTGGGAAAATGATAAACTACTTTTTGAGTTCAGAAGCTTACATCCTGTTCAAGTTGAAATCTGTACAGAAAAGACTCAATGCTCGTCGAATCTTTGTTCCATCCTCTATCCTGCTTAAATCATCAAGCATAGATGAAGGAGATACTGAGAGCGATTGACATGCAATTAAATTTCAAGGACTGCAAACTTATTCAACAGGTAAACGAACAACATTGTCTTTATCTGAGGCTTACTTCTGACTTAGTTCCTCGGCCATGGAAAAATTCCCCTTTTCCGGAATATGAACATCCTGGGAAAAGATTGGCTCTGTTGAACATTCCATCAACAGGTGAGACGAAAGGAAAACGAATCCGAAACTTGAAGCTACGGATAAAGAGCAAGAAAATCCTTACTCAGATCTCAAAACCGGTGAGTCGCACATCTTGAGAATCTGC
The DNA here is from genome assembly GCA_036759665.1 of Gynandropsis gynandra. NCBI lineage: Eukaryota > Viridiplantae > Streptophyta > Magnoliopsida > Brassicales > Cleomaceae > Gynandropsis > Gynandropsis gynandra. The sequence continues at coordinate 50,298,502 of CM071863.1, forward strand.
GATTTGGCATTTACTGCTAAAAAACCAAATGATGAACTTCTCCAGATGTACTTCAGCCTCTTCTCTAACAAACATCATAAAATCCAGCAGATCAGATTCACATAAAAGAAATGAAATTGAACAAATTAAACAAAAGACATTTATTGAACTCTGGAGGTATCCAAAGGTTAAGGAGTTTATCTGATGAAAAGACACTGTTCCACTTGTGAACATCTAATGAGGACAAATATGAACTATCAACGCAGAAAGAAAACAGCTACATGTCTTTTTTCAGACACAACCACACAGAAAGAATCACAAAGTAAAATAGCACAAATGCTTGATGAGAATCTGATTGCAGATTTGACATTTCACCAAATACAAAGAATGCACAGAGATTATTAATCAACCATTGATAGAGAGACAAAACGTGAAAGATGAGAATTTTGAGTTTAGGATTAACTCCAATCAATACAACAATGATGAAATCATATTTTTTTATCAAAAGGGGAAAAAACCTAAAGACCAATCCAAAAAGACAGATCACAGTGGTCCCTTGTCTATCTTTCCCTCAAGAACAGATTTTCTTTTCTTTCCTACAATGTCGTTCCCTTTCCTATACGTTTCAGCAACAAAAAGCAAACTGTGGAAATAAGATTACCCATTGGCACTGATTAGGGTTTGAATTCGACAAACGCCAAATATCGAAGACTAGAAAAGCATGATATTTTAAACCAGAGAAGAGAGAGGTGCCCATCACGCCAAAGGATAAAAAAGTTGAAAAGACCAATTTTTCTCCAATAAAAAGCTCTGAAACAAGGAGGAAAAGTGGAGCTTAAGCACAAAAATGAACCTTTTATTAGCTCTTCCAATGGCTAAAAGCCTCAACAAGCAGCTGTAAAACCTCCAGAGAAAGCAGAACTTGTGGTTGAGAGAAACAAAACCCTAAGCTTCTTCTGAAAATTCTAAGATTGCTTCCACATGCACCCTCTTATCTCTCTCTCTGCCTCCAGAGCAAATTTGTCAACTGGGTTTGATAAAACTGTAGGGTCACGTCAAGTGCAGAGACTCTTTATCACCAAACCTAAAAGTGGAAGTTTCTGGTTTTGAAATTCAAAAATCGCAGGAATTGTGGAAAGAATTAATGGTGACTAAAAAAGGGTTATATCTATTAAACAAAACCATTAATACAGATATACAGTTGAACTATTTTTGCAAAACACTACTTCCAACCCACACGGGAACTTCAAAGTTCAAGCCTTTTTTGTTTTCTTTCTCATGAACCCAAGAAATGAAAAAAAAAAAGAGATTAAAAAGAAAAGAGAATAAAATCCAAATCTGAAGCATAATCACATGCACTAAGTCGTCTTAAAACAAAACAACTAAGCACTCTCTTGTCTCTTTCTGCTCAGAGCTTAGTGAACTGCACCCTGATCCCTTTCTCGTGTTTCTCTTTTTCTTTTTCTTGTTTATTTGACGTAATTAAATGTCAGTTTTATTTCCAGATTTTGCGAATTTTGTATTTCAAAATTTAAAACCACCAATGAAAGAAATCATGCTGGTTATGGCCTATTATACGAGTTTGACTTCAGGGTAAGGGGGAATAAAATTTTTAAAATGGTGGTCCTTGTTTTGTGAGAGAGACCATTAATGCACATATCTGCTCATTTATCATCCAGCATTCAATCTTTCATGAACTCTGAAACCACAAAATGCTGTGATAGATATATACCCATTTGTCTATATATATACATACATATATAAGAATCTGAAAGCACTGAACTGGAGCCTGCTTGAACTGAGGCTGTCCTCTGGTATCATGCCTTTAAACGTAGCCTTGGCTTCGTCTGGAATCATCCAAATACCCAATTCAAATATTTGAATTTCAATTCAATCTTGAAGAGAAGATGACAAACATTTCAATCTTGCCTTTTTTTTTTACATAGAATCTTCAAACCTGGTATCCAACCAAATGGAAGCCTAACATTCCTAAGTTGCAAGTCCCAACAGATCCCATCATGAAGACATAATAAACATTTAACTTAAGCTCACAAACATTCCTACTTATAGCACACACAATGCATGGTTATATACATTACATGGACTGACAAGAAAACCATTAACTATCTGAAATGATCTTCAGAGTCGGATTTGTTCTCAATCCGAGGCCTTTTGGGGGAGTTTTCAGCTTCAGCTTCAGAAGCTTTGTTCTTGTTGGGTGATGATGATGGTAGAGGAGAAGATGCATCGGCTTTGGACTCGTTTTGAGATTCTTGTTTGGAGTTGCTTGGGGATGAGAACGCCTGAGAAGTCGAAATCAATGCGCCTGCTTTTTGCTGTTCTTCCAAGATCTTCTGCAAATACCTTGCATGCTCTTCTATGCGCAGCTGAAGCGCTCGCTGTACCTGCTCATGAAGAGTGCACGTGGAAATATATAAGGCAGAGCTCAAGGAGATAGCATTCTCTCGAAGTATTATTACAGGTTGAGATATGAGTTTATGATGATATTGGTTTCACCTCCAGTTGTTCATGCAATTGCTTCTGAACTTCCATCTGCATACGTAGAGCTTCAGTAATCTGTATGACCCTGAAGATGAAAGGATGTTAGGAACCTCAATACTGAGGTCAATGAACAAAGAGGGATGATATCGGATTTAAAAGGGAATGTTTCATCCCTTTGAATGAAAATTTCCGCCAAAAAATGTCCTAATCGATGCTTGATCACACACCTAAAACTTCTAACACAAAACATGGATATGAAAACACACAGGATTATTATCAGAAGGTTCCATACTACAAACAAATTTAATCAGGAAGACAACGGCTAACCCTTTCTTTCTCCCATCTGTTTCGATGTTACCCAACACAGGTTTCTTCCCTTCTAAGGTACCATTCTTCTTATCTGCAGAACAAGCAAAAAGCAAAGGAAACAAGACACAGTCAGACAAATGGATTTGGTAAACAAGTGTCCAGTGAATAATTCATAAAAATAAAACTCAACTATTGTATGAAAACCATGGCTGATGATCATGATTGTTAATATAATGTGATGTATGACAAGAAAAGTTTGAGTTGTTACCTTCTTTTCTCTCTGGAATATACTTCGCTAGTCTGTACTTCTGTAAACATAATGAACAAATGCTTAAATGCTTCAGAAAAAAATCATCTAATTTGGTATATCAACATTAAAAGTCTTGAGCTTCAACTAATATGCACCTGCAAGTGGCTTTTCACGTGATAAATCGTCAAGCCTTCGACGTTCATGAGCTTCAGAACGGCTTTTGGAGTTGCCTCTACAGATTTCCAAGTAAAACAGATAATACATTTTCAAAAGAGAATCTTTCGTCAAGACAACAATAGGATTGGTTTATGGTCCCAACAAGAATCGCAACTCAGACAGTATCTATCAACTCCTCAAGAAGAGGTCATAGAAGAACCACAGACCGCAACACAGATATCAGTTACAACCTCTGATAGACTGTACGATATCGATTTGGTTAGAAAGTTAATGGTGTCTCATGAGACTAACTCACTTTCAGGCCCTTCAAGCTTGTGAACTGCCTCCACAAAACGCTCATGGAGCTCAGGCGACCATCTCATTCTCGGTTTGTGATTAGTGGCAGATCCTGGAGAAGGATGAGATAAAACTGCATCGACAGATACAGCAGAGACACAGTTTTGGATGTGACTTACGTTGGTCCCTGGATTTGACGAAGCCAGAGGAGTCTCATAGATCTCCTGCACCACCATCGAATCAACCAAGGAAAGTGATTTGAGTTATAAGCAGAAACTCACATTTCATGGCTTCTACTTAACACTTTCAATGCATTCGTGTTGTATGTCAGGATGCTAACTCTTTGAAAAGACCACTTGTCACTAATCTTAACCCGAGATAAAATTTCCATGCAAAAAGAGGGATGGAAAATCGTAAGGACTGAATTTTAACTTACATCGAGCCTAGGAGTTTCAGCGCGGTCTGTGATGGCCAACTCAAGCTCATCAGACAGGAACTGCAGCTCCATTTGTTCGGATAACAAGAAGCTGCCATTAGGACAGCCAAGATCATGGAAGTTTCCATCGGAACAAGCATCTTGGGGAAGATCAATGGAGTCTTTGGCAAGCGACCCTGAGCCGTCCCCATCATACGGAGTGCCCAAATCCTCACTGAAAATCACTGGAGAGTTTGCAGACTCAACAGCTGAAGCGGCCTGGTTGTGAATAGAAGGATTTGGAAGGAACGGAAGAATGTTCCCCAGGTGTTTCTGTGTTTCAGAGCTCAAAGACGATGACAAGTACAGATTTGTGCAGAATGAGGAAGATCTTGAGAATGCACATTTAGAACTACTCTTTGTCCATATAGGACATTGGGAATCCAGAGATTGTGATCTTATGAAGGGAGAAGGAGGTTTTTGGGTTTCTAGCTCAACATCTAGAAAGTTATACACTGGAGTTACTGAAGACGAGCAACCTCGTCGAACTCCTTCCTCGCATTTGTCTGGTACCGTGGACAACAGCCTACGGCTGTTCATAGTGTTACGATGAACAGTACAGATCGCTATTGCATCAACTGTGACGTTCCTGGTACAATACTCCCGATGTTTTTCAGACCAGCCCGAGTTACATTTGCTAAAAAGACTGGTGATTTAGAGTGCTGAAGTTTCGAAAGTCTCTGGCTTTGATGAAAAAACATAGTGACGACTTCTCCAGATATGCGACCTGATGGGAAGAAAGCATCAGAAGATAGATAAATTATGGTAACTTTAAGAACACACATAGGCGGCTGTGTGGTTCCAGATCAGCCAAACCTATTTAACTTCGGTCATTTACACAATCTAATTGTCACTCAGCAAGAATAGATTAGAAGACAAATATGTATAGCCTGTACATCAGTCTTCGATGACACCACCAAAATGAAATGGAATTTCAAAATCCGGGAATCAGAATCACCAGATTCCATGGCAATTTAAGATTTTCCTATCTATTTTCTTTTTCCATTAAAAGAAAGTTAACACGAGGAGCTGAAACATAACACTTGCAACGAACAGCAAAATAACTTCTGAAATACAAGATTCATCCGATAGAAACCTAACTTCTGAATCTGTTGGAAAATCAGAAGCGTAGATTAGGGAAATCTCGAAACGTCTGGAAAGAAAATCTATGAACACGCAGATACATTGTTACCATATACGAGAAACGAACCTGAAAAAAGATGAGAAACTCTTCTTCTTATTCGACAGTCAATGACAGGAGACCGAGCCTATGAAATCTCTTCCCCAGAATCTCCAAAATGTGACAGAGAAATAAAAAACCGAACATTTACCCAGACTTTTCCGGAAAACGCAGAAACTTTCCAAGAAAGACAAGGAAAATGGGAGAGAACAAAAAGGTTCAGATCATTCAGAATGACCACGCACGTATCCAGAAGAAAATTTCTCAGTGTCGGATGAAATTCACACAACAAAAAGGAACAAGGGAAGGGCTTTAGGATTTAGACTGAAGAAGAATACATGTAAGGGTTGAGGGTAAGGAGCTGAGGATTTGGGCTGCGGAGCAATTCTGCATCAAGACAACCGTGAACGAAGAAGGGGATATAGAAGGATAGTAGTCGTAGAGAACTCTGTTTCTGTATAATGATTGATTGGTCTCCTTCTTCTGATTAAGCCTAATTTCTATTCACGCGCTTTGTGTGCGCGTACATGTGACGCACCAACTGAACCCGTCAGTTCACCTGCCACGTCATGTCCCCTAACCCAAGTGGTGGTACGGCTGACACCACTAGCTTTTTGGCTCTTTCTATTGGATGACGCCTCTTCCGTTTTTAATTCATAAATTGAAAAACGATAACAAAATGTCTGAAAGATTAATTCATAAGTTGCAAATACAATTATATTAAAGATTTGATTTGATGGTATATTCAGAGGATAATGTGTTAATTTGAAGTGAACAAAAGGAGAAACAACACATTTAGTGAAAAAAAGTAATATATTGGATTCTTAGCATATAAAATTAAAAGAATTTTTTGTATAAAAAATTTAAATGTTTTCAAAATAATATTTAAATATATTTTGAGAATACTTTTTAAAAATATATTTAAGTTTTTTTAATATTTTAAATGTCAAAATCTAATATAAATATCTTTAATCTTTAATAGCATATAAAAGAGAAGGTCAAGTGAACAGTAAAAATAGACACGTGTCAGATTTTTATTTGTTAAATTTGTTTTTTTTATCGTTTGATGATTATTCCACCGTTGGATTAATATTTGTTACTGTTCATAAAAGGAACGTTTTTTTGACCATTGGATTGTTCATTTTTTCCTGCATTTTTTTCTCTTTGAGGGACAGCAGCGCGAGGACGACGCCCGGCAGCACATTAGGCAGAATGGTAGAGACCGGCGAGGAAGCAGCGGCGACCGTGAAGCCACGATCGATCTGCAAAGAGGAGGCAAGGCGAGGGAGACGAGTGCTGTGGCGAGGGAGGCCGGTGCTGAGGCGAGGGATACGAGGCGGGTGCTGAGGCGAGGGAGGCGAGGGAGGCGAGGCGGGTACTGAGTACTGCGGGGAGAAGGACCGATGAAGAAAAAGAAAAAAAGCCATGGAAGAGAAAGATGGAAATAGAATACAAGAAAATTAAGGAAGAAAAGAAGAAAGATAAGGTGAAGAGGAAAGGGGAAGAAAGAGGAAGGGGAAGAGAGGAGAGAGGCGGTGGGTAGAAAAATAGGGAGGTAGAAAATTAGGGTTTCATTTATTAGTTAATGTAATATTAAATTTTTTTATTATTATTGTAAATAATAAAAAGGTATAAGATATAAAAATGATAAAAAATATTTTTTATTAACTGTATAATTTTAAAATTTTAATGGATAAAATTATGTGGCATTCAATTTAAAATTTATAAAATCATTGATTTACTATTATTATCTTTCATATCAAATCTAATTAAATTTATCTTATATTTATATAATTTGTCTATTTTATATATTGTTTAGGAGGTTTTAAAATTTTATCTAATATTTTTACGGTATAAATAAAAATTTATTAAATTATAATTTGTTTTTTAATCATTCAAATTAAATTTTCCAAAATAATTAAAAATTTAGTTATATTTTTTAAATTCAGAAAAGAATAAAAACAATTAAATAAAATTTTAATTCAGGTTATTCGTGTTCTCTCGAATCCGAACCAAATCCAAATCCAATCGTCCATGTCCAAACGCATTTTAAATTTTTAATACATATGGATTTTATAGATATCCAAATGATTATTGAGTTTTTCAGGTGGATCCGGATTACCCGAGTTGTTCACAACTAATCAGACTGTAATATATAATTCATAAAAAATATCAATATAAGAACGAATTAAAAGCAAATATCACGCATTCACCCTAATCCGCGCATAACGCGGGATCAATACTAGTATATATATATATACCTACTTATCAACAAAATGGTGTTGGCAAGTGGTAAAAGCAAATTGGAAAGTGGATCTCATTTTAGGCCAAATCATGTTAGTTTTTGTTTTGCATTCTCTTTGCATTATTTATTATTTTGCATTAATCATGTTATATATCTATATTAACGATCGATCTGCAAAGAGGAGGCAAGGCGAGGGAGACGAGTGCTGTGGCGAGGGAGGCCGGTGCTGAGGCGAGGGATACGAGGCGGGTGCTGAGGCGAGGGAGGCGAGGGAGGCGAGGCGGGTACTGAGTACTGCGGGGAGAAGGACCGATGAAGAAAAAGAAAAAAAGCCATGGAAGAGAAAGATGGAAATAGAATACAAGAAAATTAAGGAAGAAAAGAAGAAAGATAAGGTGAAGAGGAAAGGGGAAGAAAGAGGAAGGAGAAGAGAGGAGAGAGGTGGTGGGTAGAAAAATAGGAAGGCAGAAAATTAGGGTTTCATTTATTAGTTAATGTAATATTAAATTTTTTTATTATTATTGTAAATAATAAAAAGGTATAAGATATAAAAATGATAAAAAATATTTTTTATTAACTGTATAATTTTAAAATTTTAATGGATAAATATATGTGGCATTCAATTTAAAATTTATAAAATCATTGATTTACTATTATTATCTTTCATATCAAATCTAATTAAATTTATCTTATATTTATATAATTTGTCTATTTTATATATTGTTTAGGAGGTTTTAAAATTTTATCTAATATTTTTACGGTATAAATAAAAATTTATTAAATTATAATTTGTTTTTTAATCATTCAAATTAAATTTTCCAAAATAATTAAAAATTTAGTTATATTTTTTAAATTCAGAAAAGAATAAAAACAATTAAATAAAATTTTAATTCAGGTTATTCGTGTTCTCTCGAATCCGAACCAAATCCAAATCCAATCGTCCATGTCCAAACGCATTTTAAATTTTTAATACATATGGATTTTATAGATATCCAAATGATTATTGAGTTTTTCAGGTGGATCCGGATTACCCGAGTTGTTCACAACTAATCAGACTGTAATATATAATTCATAAAAAATATCAATATAAGAACGAATTAAAAGCAAATATCACGCATTCACCCTAATCCGCGCATAACGCGGGATCAATACTAGTATATATATATATACCTACTTATCAACAAAATGGTGTTGGCAAGTGGTAAAAGCAAATTGGAAAGTGGATCTCATTTTAGGCCAAATCATGTTAGTTTTTGTTTTGCATTCTCTTTGCATTATTTATTATTTTGCATTAATCATGTTATATATCTATATTATTGTAAATATTGAGTTTTTGAGAGATTCAAACGTAAAGAAGATGTCAGATTTTTAAATTTTCATTGTAATACGTAAAATACAAATACACTTATACTAAATCAAAACGAATAACAAATCGTAACAATTTTTTCTACCAATCTTAACAAATAAAACAAAAAATATAAACAAAAATATTTGCGTATTCCATGGTTTGTTACCAAGATGATTGTTGCAGAATCATTTCATGTGAGCCTATGATTCAAACGTTAAAGATGATAAAGTCTTTGTTTGGCTTGGAGGGCTATATGAGGTAAACCCTATGTTTGAGAAGTATATTTCAATTGTCGATGAGTCTCTATATGAGACAAAGGGTTCGAGTGTCTAATATATTTCCTCACAAACTGATGGCAGGAGGTAATCTGACACAATTTGAATGGCAATAAGACAAAGTGATATTTAAGCAGTGATTTAATAAAACATAAGCTATTTGAGACTCGTTGATATACGCTTTACAATGAGAGAACCTAAAACAACCTTTTTCCTCACAAAATGATAATCAAGTTTGATATGCGTAGATCGATTATGAAACATTGGATTTGCTGTAAGATGGATAACAAACATATTATCACAATGTAATATAAAGGGATGGTGTTGTGATATACCAAAATCTCGTAGAAGAAAGGATAACCAAGTGATCTCCATAGTAGTGGGGGCTAAAGCTCGAAATTTTGCATGTATAGAAGAGTCAGAAACCGTAGTTAACTCTTAGCTTACCAAGAAAGAATGTTAGATCCAAGAAAGTTAGAATATCAAATGGTGGATCTACTCATAGTTTTGAATCTAGCCCAATCACTATCACTAAATGCAAACAAATAAAGGAGTTTCGAGAATGAAGATGCGGACCAAAGCTTACTGTCCTTTTAATATACCTCAAAATTCTTTTGAGCAATACAAAGTCAGAAAAAGTTGGATCATGCATCTTTGACATACAAAGTTTACAACAAAGTTTATCTCAGGTATAGTGATGGTTAAATATTGTAAACCACCAGCTAAACTCCAAAAATAAGTAAGGTTTGAGAACTTATCTATGACAGAATTGTTCTGATCAAGCTTGACAAGGCAATAAAGTGATCATATGTTTGCAATCCAAAATGCCAACCTTGATGAGATCTGTTGCATACTTCCCTTCATGTAGAAATAAGCCTTCTGAACGAAATATGGTCAGCACACCAAGAAAATAATCCAAAGAGCTAAGATCCTTCATAGTAAACTTACTTTTTAAGGCTTCAATAAGGTGAGTCAATTATAATGATGAGCTACCAGTGACTACCATATAATCTGCATATAATAAGAGATAAATTTTGTTAGTGTCATTGTTGAACACAAAGAGTGAAGGATCTAACACATTGCAACGGAAACCAAACTCCAACAAAAAAGAGCTGAATTTGTCAAACCATGCACGAGAAATTGCTTCAAGCCATAAATAGACTTATGAAGTCTGAAAAAATAAGAAAGATTAAATGAAATCCTTATGGTTGTCTCATATAAACCACTTCCTGTAAATTTCCATATGAAAAAGCATTTTTTACATCAAACCAAATGATGGGCCATTGATTAACAATAGCAATAATAAAAACAATCCTGATAGTAGCAGTCTTAACAACATGACTAAATGTCTCAATATAATCAACACCTTGCTCTTGATGAAAACTTGTAGCTACTAGTCTGGCTTTTAGAGTGTTTAGTGTTCCATCTGATTAGTTCTGAAAATCCATTTACAACCAAGTATGTGCATACCAGTAACTAGAGGCACTAAGGTCTAATTGTTTTGAACCTTTTAGACATCCATTTCAGAATCCATAGCTTGACGCCATCCATCATGTTTCAGGGCAAAAATAATGGATTTTGGTTCTTGAGGTAAGTCTGTTGTGGTAAAAAGAATATAACGATGATTGAATTTGATAATACCAAGATGATTGTTCGAAGTATTGGTGTTTGACAAGGATAAAGAAGCATAGGGTAAAATAGTGTTTGTTGGTTGAATAGGTAAAGAAGAAGTGTTGGAAGACATGGGTAAAGAAGATGACATGTTTAAAGGCATTATTTTAGAAGGTGGAGCAAAAGAGGATAAGGTGGGAGATCATGTAGTGTTATTAGCAGAAGTATTAGATTCAAATAAGATTGAAGGATTTTGATACATGGAAGGAAAAATAGATTGAAATAAAGGATGATTCTCGCTGAAACTCTTTCCATCATGCTTACAATATAGGAGTATTAGCTTGTGGCAATAGCTTATAGTAGCAATCAAGAAATGATAAGGGTTAATTTATTAATAAAGACATGTCTAGTAATATAGATTGTTCCAGTAGGATAAAGGCATTTGTAGCCTTTTTGTTTCATACTATAGCCAAAAAATACACACTTTAAAGATCTTGGATCAAATTTATGCTAAGTAAATGGTTTTAGGTATAACAACAACAACTAAAAAAAACTCTGAAAGCGGTATAATCAACATATTTATTAAACAAGGTACTATATAGTGTTTCTTTATGCAAAGGAGCTGAAGGAAACAAATTACTGATATAACTTGTCGTCACAAAAGCTTCAACCCCAAACCTGTAAATGAGCTTTTTCTTGAAATAACATAAATAATTCTAATTCAGTGATGTATCTATGTTTTATTTCAACTAGATCATTCTATTTAGGTGTTGATGGGCAAGTTATTAATTGTTGAATGCCATGTTCTGATAAGTGAATTTGAAAGGCAGTGCTACAAAATTATTCACCATCATCACTTTGAAAACTTTTAATCTTGGAATAGAATTGATTTTCAACCAAAATAAAAATATGATTTGCATTTCAAAGGGTAAAACCTAACATGACCTTGAAAATTTATCAACTAAAACAACATAATACTTAAATTTTTGAATGGAACTAATGGGAGCAAGACCCCATAAATCACATTGGGCGTTCTAATGATTATTTGGCATGAAAATCAGATGCATAAAAAGGCAAACGATTGCTCTTGGCTAACTGATATAACTCACAAAGAGAATTAAGAGACCTACAAATAGAAATAACTTTGATGTTGTTGAGGTGATGCAAAATATAGTTATTGGCATGACCTAAACATAGATGTTAGATGTTGTGACCAACTGAGCATTGTTTATTTGAGTATAAAGCTTTGAAATCCAGATTCTGAAGAACATAAATCCTATAATTTTGTTTCCTTTGGTTAGAACCTTCTAAATTAAAGAATCCTTCACACAAACTTCATCAACATTAAAGATAAAGTAGCATGGGTAATCTTGCTTGAGTTTGAAAATAGATAGTTAAGAGTAAATCAAGCGAAACACCTTTCTGAGAGTTTGTGAGAATCTCCCACCTTCTTTTTCTTTGTCTATTCTGTTTTAAGCTTGTTGTTTGTTAAGTTTTACAGAAAAAAAACCATAATGGAGAATGAACAAAACTGATCTATTGACGATAGTGAAGGTTCACATAATGAAGCTGCGTTGAGAGACCTTGACATAACTGACTGAAACTGCGGCCTTAAACCAAAGGCTCAAACAAGGTTTGCGACAACAACACGAGAAGATGATAGATATGTTCAGTTCCATCACTCAGAGGCTTGATCGAATGAACATAGAACAACCAGCTCCACAGTTACCAATGCCACTAAGAGATAGATGATAAACACCTTGTGAAGTTAGCCAAGCCGATGAACGACCACGAAATCATCATAGAGGTGGAGATCAAAGGTATGGTGCTTATGGAGATGAATATGAACTTGAGATAATTGAAGATTTCGATGAGGATCCGTTTGCTGCTCCTCGAGCTCCGGTTTCTATTTTGCATCTTTTATTGTCGACTGATTCGATTTTGATAATTGTGGACAAGTTTTGATTTGGTGGATTGAGTTCTATTCACCATGGAGACGAATCAAGAATGTACATCACCATCTTCTAACATTTTTGATCCATAAAAAAATCCATTCTATATTCATAACAATGACAACAGTTGCATACTTTTGGTATCGGAAAAGCTTACTGACGAATTGAACTACATCACCTATAAACGATCAATGACGATGGCTTTAAATGGACGAAATAAACTCGGTTTCGTCTCTAGTAAAAATTTCCGAACCTTCTTTTGATAATCGTGAGCATGATACATGGAATAGATGCAACGATATTGTTTGTTCTTGGATTATCAACTTATTTTGCAAAGAAATTACGGACAACATAGTCCATATGCGTACAACCTATGAATATGGAATAATCTAGGAGAAAGGTTCAATCAGAACAACATTCCTAGAATTTTTGGAATAGAGCAGGAACTAAGAATTTGAGACAAGGGTCCCTTGATCTTAATGCGTATGCGTATTATACAAGATTGATTACATTTTGGCAAGAATTGAAGAGTTTCGAAGATATACCTGCTTGTTCATGCCAGAAGTGTAGCTGCAATTTTTCATCCCAGTTTAGTTCTCAGGAGGAATGGAGGTACCTTATTAAATTCCTCATGGGGCTTAATGATTCTTATGCTCCAGTTTGCCGCCAAATCTTGTTGATGGATCCTCTTCCCTCTGTGTCTAAGGCCTTTAATCTCGTTATCCAAGATAAGCAACAGAAAAGTGTCTTACCTCTACCTGATTCCCTCATTTTCCAGACCAAATCCACAAATTCTTCCACTTATCCTAGTAGTAAGCCTCGTCACTATAATCCATCCCAAATACCTCGACCTACTTGTTCTCATCGTGGACTCATGAGACACCTGGTTACCAAATGATACCGTCTTCATGGTTTTCCTCTTGGTTACAAAAATCTAAATCCTAAACCTCGTCCTCCTTCGATTAGTGCCATAGCTCTATGTCCTACTCCCACTCTCACTCCCACTCCCTTTATCCCAAACCAATTCAATGGCCTTTTAACACCTGCACAACTTAATCAGATAATTTCTCATCTTCATCACTTAAAGAATGTTTCTTCGTCTTCTTCTCATACTACTGAGCAGTCATCTGCCAAAACTTCCTCTGCGACTTTGTCTTTACCACCATCCATTGGTATTTTCTCTTATTCTTTCTACTTATCTTCTTTGTTGAATAAAAATAATAATATTTTGAATTTAAATTATTGGGTTATTGATACAGGTGCTAGTAATCATGTATGTAATGATTTTTATTTTTTAATGTTTCTCCAGTTCATAATATATCTGTGATACTACCTAATGGACTTTTTTTGCCTGTCTCATATGTTGGAATAGTTTCATTATCTTCAGTCCTCACTTTATACAATGTTTTCTATATTCATGATTTTAAATTTAACCTTATTAGTGTTAGTTCTCTTACTCTTACTTCAGGTTTAAATCTAACTTTTACAGCTTCTTTTTTCCTCATACAGGACCCTATTTGGGCCTTGACACTACAAAAAAACACGCTAGTTCCAACGGACGGGGCAACGGATCCGTCCGTTGGAAAAAAATAGCAACGGATTGCAAAGGATATGTTAATGCTTTCAACGAGAGCATATCCGTTGCAATCTGTTGGATTTTGTAACGGATTTTAACGGAATATCGCCGTTGCAAAATCCGTTACAAATCCGTTGACAATTTGCGACGGATTGTAACGGATAATATCCGTTGGCCATATCCGTTGGAAGACCGTTAGAATCCGGGGGAAATATTCTGACGGTCATCCGTAAATGCAACGGAATCAAACAAACCACCGATATCAAGTATTGTATTCATGGTTGAATCTAAAACCACTTTTATAAACTTTCTCACCGAGTGGCGAGGAGGTTTATTAAGGTGGTTTTGGATTCGATTATGACTGGTTTTGGTGACGGAGGTAGCTGTCGGATAGAATTCTATCTTAAAGTTATTTTTTTATGTAAATTATTATTGTTATCCTATGTTAATTATGTAAAAAGAGATATGAATGAAATTTTAGACTCTATATTTCAGTTTTTTGCGTATTGATTGAGTTCGATATGAAATCAGTTCCACTTACATCATTAATATCATAATTATCAAAACTTAAACTATTGTAATATGCAAAAATAACGGATTATAACGAATTTGCAAGCATTTACAACTAAAAAGGATATTGTTCGTGGCCATTTATGTTCGAAAGTAAATGCTGTCCGTTATAGATCGTTAGAAACCGGGGAAAAGCGTTCCAACGGGCATCCGTTGCAATTGTTAACGGACGACCGTTAGAAATAGCAACGGATGACCGTTGATATTTTGAATTTCGAGGTTCACGGGTCGAAATAAGTACCCGTGAACCTGCAACGGCTATCCGTTGAAATTTCCAACGGATGTCCGTTGGTATTTAGATCTTACCAACGAGTGCGTCAAACCATCAATAACAAAAACATGTTCGAAAAAATGTCGTCGTCTTCGAATCGAAATATATATAGATCAAGGGAGTGGATGTATAGAAGAAAAGATCCTATAACCGAAGAGATTACGCAAGAATTCTTACACGGATTAGAGCAATTCATGAGTTTTGCATCGATGCAGCCTTTGTGTCAAGAATGTGGGACAATGTTATTGGTTTTTTCACGGCGAAGATTGCGGTGTTAGAGATAGTGTGCAAGATGCACAAGTACAACGAAATGAAGAAGTTATTTATGAAGAATCAACGACCAATCCATATGTGGAAATGGTGTCAGATGCTTTTCCTGGAGTTGTTAATGAACAAACGCATGAAGAGATGCCGAACATCGATGCACGTCGATTCTTCAACCTATTGGATTCGATGAAACAACCTATATATGAAGGTTGTCGTGAAGGTCAGTCTCGTTTATCTTTATCTTCAAGATTGATGAGTATTAAAACAGACTACAATGTGGCTGAAAATTGCATGGATTCATTTTGTAAAACAATGCGGGAATATTTACCGGAAAATAACCAAGCTCCCGAGACATACTACGAAACGAAGAATGTGTTAAAAGACTTGGGAATGCCACATGAGAAAACTGCTGTTTGTAGAAACAGTTGCATGTTGTTTTGGGGAAATGATAAAGACTTGTTGGAATGCAAGTTTTGCGGTGCAAGCAGATTTCGGCCTAAAAAACCATCTTCACGGAAATACGTACCATACAAGAAAATGTTTTTTATGCCTGTAGCAAACAGGTTGAGAAGGTTATATGAATAAAAAAAAACCGCTGCAGCAATGATATGGCACGCTGAACACTCCACGACCGAAGGTGTAATGCAACATCCATCGGATGGTCAGGCTTGGAAAGATTTCAATGTAATATTTCCCGAGTTTGCACGTGAAACGAGCAATGTTTATCTTTGCCTGTGCACGGATGGTTTTAGTCTCTATGGACAATCGGGAAGTCAATATTCCCTCTGGCCGGTGATTTTGTCTCCTTATAATTTACCTCCCGAGATGTGTTTGAAAAGAGAGGTAATGTTTCTGACGTTGCTTATTCCAGGACCAGAACATCCGAAGAAAAGTTTCGATGTATTTTTGCAGCCCTTAATTCATGAATTACGACAGTTGTGGAACGAAGGAATCCTTGCTTATGACGTCAGTACTAAGCAAAATTTCAGATTGAAAGCGGTCTTGTTGTGGACAATTAGCGATTTTTCCGCGTATGGAATGTTATCAGGATGAAACACGCACGGAAGATTAGCATGTCCTTATTGTATGGAGGATACATATTCATTTCGACTAGTACATGGTAAGAAACCATGTTGGTTTGATTGTCATAGAAGATTTCTTCCTCGTGGTCATGCTTTCCCGAGAGATAAAAAACATTTTCGGAAGAACGTGGTTCAAAAATAAGAGACACCGTGCATGCAAACCGGAACACAAATCCTTTACGAAAGATTGAACACAATGGAGGATTTACAAGAATCAGTAGAATGCGGTGGAGATCGTGGGCATCGTAAACCAAAAGGTCAAGATGAATGGCATAACTGGTATAAACGTAGTATCTTTTGGGAACTACCATACTGGAAATCATTGATATTACGTCATAATTTAGATGTTATGCATATCGAGAAGAACTTTTTCGATAACATCATAAATACTGTTTTGAATGTGACGGGTAAAACGAAAGATAATATACAATCGAGGAAAGATTTGAAGTCAATATGCCGACGACCAGAGTTGGAATTACGGGATGGAAGGTCACCTATCCCGGAAGGCATTCAGATTGTCTAGTCCGGCCAAAACAACATTATTAAAGTGGTTAAAAGAGGACGTTAAGTTTCCCGATGGATATGCATCGAACATTGCTCGGTGTGTGGATATTGTCGGTTCGAGGCTGAACGGTTTAAAAAGTCACGATTGTCACGTTTTCATGCAGCGGCTCATTCCAATCGCATTTGCTGAGCTCTTACCACGTAATGTTCACGATGTGTTATGCGGAATCAGCATATTTTTCAGAGATATATGTTCGAGAAATTTAAAAGGTGATGACTTGGAAGTAATGAAAAACAATATCTCTGAAGTATTATGTGCATTGGAAAAGGTTTTTCCGCCTTCATTCTTCGATGTCATGGAACATTTGCCAATACATTTACCAGATGAGGCAATACTCGGTGGGCCAGTTCAATTCAGATGGATGTATCCTTTCGAAAGGTTCTTCTTTCATTTAAAGAAAAAAGCAAAAAACAAAGCAGCGGTCGAAGGCTCTATTGTTAAACAATACTTGCTGGAAGAAATCACATATTTCAGCACATTTTATTTCGAGTCGCATATTCAGACGAAAGAGCGACGTGCAGCGGATGATCACACAAATTATCTGTATCAATATAATCCGCACTTTGGCACAATTCCTGACATGTTTACACCGATTGGACGTACAGGAGGAAAATCCGATGAATATTGGTTAACACCAGAGGAGTATAATCATGTCCACACATATATACTACTTAATTGTCAAGAGTTATTACCGTTCGAAAGGTATGTACATGGTACATATTATAATTTCAATCTTTATATTTATATATATATATATATATATATGAAAATGTAACGTATTTTCATTATTCAGGATATTTGACGAAGAAGTGCTTGGTACATATCCTCATCTAAATGCAAATGAACTCACAGACATGAAAGTTCAACATTATGGATCGTGGTTTAGAGACTACGTAAGTACTCGTACACACATTTATGTAAATTAATTGCATATAAGAGTATTAATTTGTTTTTTTATACATACAGGTGAAATGTTCTGATGAAAGACTTCCTACGTGGATAAAAGATTTGGCTAATGGTCCCGCACGAAATGTCATGTGTTGGCCAATCTTGTTTACTCGCGGCTACACGTTCCACACGTACGAACACGGAAAACATAGAAGCACATACAACTATGGAGTTTGCGTTAATAGTGATATAGAGGGTGATAACTTCTACGGTATTTTGCACCAAATCATACAACTGGAATATGCCGGTCTCGTTGGGTTGAAGGTTATGCTTTTTAAATGTCAGTGGTTTGACCCAACCGTAGGACGCGGAATACGAAAAAACCGTTGGGGAGGAATTGACGTCAACCCGGCACGACAATATGGTAAGTATGATCCCTTCATCACAATAGATCAAGCAGATCAAGTATGTTACGTGCAATATCCAACAACATTGAAACGTCGAAGAGAGGAGTGGTGGTCCGTAGTAAAGATCAAGCCACGAGGGATCATAAGCTCTGATGACAAAGAAGATCCGTTGCAACCCGATCATCCGCAGCCGATTCGTTTAATTGATACAGATCGCGAGGAGATTCTTGCGAGGAATGACATAGACGGAGAACTCATACGCGATTATGAAGACGTTGAACCGGAAGATGCTGAAGATGAAAACGGCGATGAATTCAATGAACAAGCGAAAGACGACTCGCCCATCGAAGAATCTAGTTGAAACTATTAACGGTTGTTGAACCACGATTTCGCACCCGACACTTAGAAAAAATTTCTGGATTTTCAACAATCCTAACGGACATCCGTTGAAATTGCTAACGGATCACCGTTGGACCGTTATAAGGGTAAATTCGCACCCGACACTTAGAAAACATTTCTCGATTTTCACAGATCCCAACGGATATCCGTTGGACATTGTAACGGATGTCCGTTGGAAACTTTTAATAGGTAAATTGCCGCCACGTGTTGACGCTTGACGCCACGTCTTGACGCCACGTGTCCATTTCCAATGGGCATCCGTTAGCATTCCAATGGATGTCCGTTGGAAAAAGTAATGATTACTGCAGAATTTGTAGCTTTTATTAACCGTTTTTCAGGGTTCCAACGGGCATCCGTTACAATTTCTAACGGACGTCCGTTGGAATAGCAGACGAGCCGCCATTTAGCCGTCCGTCGCATCGGGAATGCCATTTTCCAACGGGCATCCGTTACAATTTCTAACGGATGCCCGTTGGGAATCCGAAACTTCACGTCAATTGAATCACTCCGTTGCGATGACGTATGTTTCCAACGGTCATCCGTTGCGACGGATGTTTTCTTATTTCAACACCAAACAAATCCAGAAATCTTAAACACTACCAAAACTTACAAAAATGAGGCCTAGACGTTTTATGGAAATGGGGGAATGTTGGCCGGTTCCGCGGGAG
>CM071863.1:50318902-50344527 GCA_036759665.1 Gynandropsis gynandra
TTTTTTTTTATTTTTTTTTTCAAAAGTTCCAACGGGCATCCGTTGGAACGGGTAACGGTCATCCGTTACAATGGGTTTCCCGCCAAATAGTTTCCCACCAGTTTGCAACGGACATCCGTTGCCATTGCTAACGGGCTTCCGTTGAAATTGTTTTCCCGCCAAATCTTTCCCGCCAGTTTGCAACGGTCGTCCGTTGCAAGTTCCCGACAATGGCAACGGATGTCCGTTGCAAAGTATTCCTAATTTCGCAACGGACAGCCGTTGCTGTCCAACGGCCGTCCGTTGAAAGTTTGCAACGGTGATCCATCACACCACTATCCAATGGTCGTCCGTTACTTTTTTTCCAACGGCGGTTTCCGTTGCCATTCCGTTGCAATTTTGTAACGGATATGATCCGTTGGAACTCCGTCACGAATTGCAACAAATCATCATTTGCAACGAACTTTTGGCAACGGATGAAAATCCGTTGGTGTCCGTTGGAAACGGCTGTTTCCAACGGATTTTGGGCGCTTTCCAACGGATATGTCCGTTGGAAATCGACAGTTTTTTTGTAGTGTGATGATTGGGAAGGGTAGGATTTCTCATAATCTCTATTTCTTGGAAAACATTTCTTACCCATTGTTTTCAGTAAACAACTCTCTTCTTTTATGGCACCAAATGCTTGGGTATCCTTTAAATGTAAATATTAATGTTTTATCTGACTCCTCTTTTATCCAGGTTTCTTCTTCTTCGAAAGACATCCATTGTGATATCTGTCCTAAAGCGAAACAAAGACGTCTTGCATACATTTTAAATAATAATAAATCTACATCTCTCTTTGAAATTGTGCATTTAGATATATGGGATCCTTTCAAACATGAAATTATTGATGGATATAAATATTTTCTAACAATAGTCGAGGATTGTTCAAGAACAACATGGTTTTACTTTCTTAAATCAAAGTTACAAACTGAATCAATTTTTTTATAGTTTTCTAAAATTAGTAAAAACACAATTTAATTACACAATAAAATCTATTCGGATAGATAATACCCCTAGATTACTATTCACTAATCTGCTTTCATCTAATGGTATTATGCATTATTTTTCATGTTCATTTACTCCACAACTAAATTATGTTGTTTCAGAAAAAGCACCAACATTTACTTAATGTTGCTAAGGCATTATATTTTATCTCTAATATCCCTTTAGTGTATTGGAATGATTGTGTTTCGACAGCTGCATTTTTTATCAACAGAATTCCGACTAAAATTCTTAATAACAAATCCCCATATGAAGTTCTTACTGGTAAGTCTCCTACCTATACTCATCTCAAGGTATTTGGTTGTTTATGTTATGTCTCAACACATGATAAGGATAGATATAAATTTTCTGTAAGAGCAATTCTTGATGTTTTTCTAAGTTATCCCTTAGGTTATAAAGGATCAAAATTCTAGATCTCACTAGTGATAGAATCTTAATATCTAGGACTGTAGTATTTCATGAAAATATATTTTCTTTCATTTCTAACAAATATTCTGAACAATGCAATGAGTTGTTTTCAAATTTTGTTTTACCAATTCCTATTAAAGATCTTACTACAACCACATTTCTAATAATTCCTCCACTTATGTTAATTTACCTTCTAGTGAAACTTTACCTAATTCTGATAGTTCTTTTGATTCTAGGTCTAGTCGAATAACTAAACCTCCTACTTATTTAGCTGATTATCATTGTTACAACATTAAATCAAACAAAACTAACAATACGACTCCTTATCCAATTTCTAATTTTCTTTCTTATGATAAATTTAGTACTGAACACATATTTTTTTCAATGGAAATTTCGTCTTATATAAAATTTAAAACATATTTAGAAGCTAGTAAATCAGTTCAATGTGTTGTTGCAATGAATTTGGAACTTGATGCTTTACTTAACAATGATACATGGTACATTTGTTCTATGCCTTCTAACAAAAATGTGATTGGTTTTAAATGGATTTATAGAATAAAATTTAATACAGATGGTAGTTTAGATAAATATAAGGCTAGGTTTGTAGCTAAAGATTTTAAACAAACAGAAGGTTTAGATTATGTCGATATGTTTAGCCCGGTTGCAAAAATGGTTACTGTAAGACTTTTATTGTGTTTAGTTGCTTCTCTTAATTGGACAAGTGATCAACTTGATGTTTGAAATGGATTTTTAAATGGAGATTTGAATGAAGAAATTTATATGCAATTACCGCAAGGTTATGTTCCAAAATAGGGGAGATATTGCCTCCAAATCCAGTTTGTCTTTTAAATAAATCTTTATATGGTTTAAAACAAGTATCTCGTCAATGGTATACAAAATTTTCATCTCTTTTGTTAAAATCTGGCTTTATTTAGTCATCATGTGACCATTCATTATTTTTATCATCTTCTTCAAATCATTTTATTGCATTATTAATATACGAAGATGATATCTTGAGTTTTAGCAATATACCATTTGCTGTTAATTTAATCAAATATCTCTTATCCACTGTTTTCACAATTAAAGATATAGATCAGGTAAAATATTTTCTTGGTCTTGATATATCTTGTTCTAAACTCGGAATTTCGATAAGTCAACGTAAATTTACATTAGAACTACTGAAGAATTTGAAATGTTAGGTTGTATGCCATTAATAATTCCAATGGAGGTAAATTAAAAATTTTGCAATCCAGTGGTGATTTATTAAGTAATCCCTCTTATTATATACAATTAATTGGAAAACTAATCTATTTAACTATTATAAGATTGAACATTTCTTTCGTTGTTAACAAATTAAGTCAATATATGTCTGCACCCACTTCTTCACATTTATCTGCTGCACATAGAATTCTTCGATATCTAAAATAATCCCGGAAAAGGCGTATTTTATCCAATTAAAAATGATTTCAAACTCAAAGCTTTTTCTGATGCTGGTTGGGCTTCTTGTGTTGATTCTCGTAAATCAGTAACATGATATTGTGTCTTCTTAGGACAATCTCTAATATCATGGAAATCAAAGAAACAAGTTACAATTTCAAGAAGTAGTGCTGAGGTAGAATATCGAGCCATGGCCAATGCAACTTGTGAGTTAATTTTGTTAAATTCAATTTTACGTGAATTACATATTTCTATTTGTATGTCTGCTCTTTTGTTTTGTGATAATACAACAGCTCTTCACATCGCAAGCAATCCCGTCTTCCATGAAAGAACAAAATATATTGAGCTAGATTGTCACGTTGTTCATGAAAAGCAACAATCAGGTTTTCTCGATACGCTTCATGTGACAACAAACAATCAAATCGCGGACATTCTCACAAAATCATTATATTCCGCACAATTTCAAGACTTACTCTCCAAGATGGGAATATCTCAATTATACTCCTCATTTTGATGGGAGTATTAAATATCATTTTGATAATTTTTCTTTCTTTCTTTCTTTTTTCTTGAATTGTTTAATTCTTGATCTTGAATATCGTGTATATTATAAATACATATGACCCATATGTATTTTGATTTATCAATCAATAAAAAAATCACTTTTTGTTTTCCCTTTCTCTTTATTAATAGAAACAAACAGAAAGAATGAACACATAGCCGATCTAATAGTCCAAAACATGAGCAAATATGAATCGTGAGACATGTGTAGTTTTTACCAAAATTTTCATGTTCCACTTTTAACCCTTCATATAACACCACGTCAAACCTAACTATAAAAAACGATACCAAACAACAAAACTTTAGATCAGAACAATAACTATCCACTACCAACGAATAGAAGATAAAAAACTAAACAACAAAGAAAAGAAAAATCCACAACCCCTATATCATAAACAGTGATAAAAACCAAATGCAGTTAAAGAAAGACAAGAAACAGGTCTACACACTAAAAAAAAGACGACAAAAGAAAATTGTATTCCAATGTATGAAACAACACAACAAAGCAGACATATTGATAATGCACAGAGAAAAATGTTACAGATCATAAACCAACGTCTCTGAAATCGACCCAAGAAGACAACCTACGTGAAGGAGTTCGAAACCCCAAAACATCTACCCGCAACAAATATGACAATATTGTGAAATTCAACCTTAGGTTTTCCATTCTCATGCATCAAACATATATACACGGTACAAGTTGAGTCTCTTTGGGACTCTTTCCAAATCAAACGTCCGAGAATAAGGGAAAGAATCTCGTTACGGAAAAAATCTTTTCTTGATAGTATATTATCCTTAGTTTTACCCACCACATTCAAAACAAAATTGATGATGTTATCGAAAAAAACAATATTGATGATGTTTTCGATATGCATAACATCTAAATTATGACGTAACATCAATGATTTCCAATATGGTAGTTCCCAAAAGATATTACGTTTATACCAGTTATGCCATTCACCTTGGCCTTATGGTTTACGATGCCCACAATCTCCACCACATTCCACTGATTCTTGTAAATCGCATATTGTGTTCAATCTTTTGTAAAGGATTTGTGTTCCGGTTTGCATGCACGGTTCCTCTTCTTTTTGTACCACGTTCTTCCGAAAATGTTTTTTCATCTTTCCGGAAAGCATGTCCACGAGGAAAAAATCTTCTATGACAGTCAAACCAACATGTTTTCTTACCATGCACTAGTCGAAATGAATCCGTATCCTCTATACAATATGGACATGCCAATCTTTTGTGCGTGCTCCATCCAGATAACATTCCATAGGTAGGCAAGTCGCTAATTGTCCACAACAAGACCGCTTTCAATATGAAATTTTGCTTCGTACTGACGTCATAAGCAAGAATTCCTTCGTTCCACAAATGTCTTAATTCATGAATTAAGGGCTGCAAAAAGACATCGAAACTTTTCTTCGGATGTTCTGGTCCTGAAATCAGTAACGTCAGAAACATTACCTCTCTTTTCAAACACATCTCGGGAGGCAAATTATACGGAGACAAAATCACCGGCCACAAGAATATCGACTTCCAGATTGTTCATATGGACTAAAACCATCGGTGCACAGGCAAAGATAAACATGTCTCGTTTCATACGCGAACTCGGGAAATATTTCATTGAAATCTTTCCAAGCCTTACCATCCGATGGATGTTGCATTATACCTTCGGTCGTCGTGTGTGCTGCATGCCATCTCATTTCCGAAGCGGTTTTTTCGATTCAAATAACATTCTCAACCTATTTGCTACATGCATATAGAACGTTTTGATGTATGGTACATATTTATGTGAAGATGTTTTTTCGCCGAGATCTGCTTGCACCGCAAAACTTGTATTCCAACAAGTCTTTATCATCCCCAAAACAAAATGCAACTTTTTCTACAAACATTAATTTTCTCATGTGGTATTCCCAAATCTTTTAACACATTCTTTGTTTGGTAGTATGTCTCGGGAGCTTGATTATTTTCTAGTAAATATTCACGCATGGTTTTGCAAAATAAATCTGTGCATTTTTTAGCAACATTGTAGTCTATTTTTATACTCATCAATTTTGAAGATAAAGATAAGCGAGACTGACCTTCACGACAACCTTCATATATAGGCTGTTTCGCCGAATCCAATAGGTTGAAGAATCGGTGTGCATCAATCTTCGACATCTCTTCATGCGTTTGTTCATTAACAACTCCAGGAAAAGGATTTGACATCATTTCCACATATGGATTGGTCGCTGATGCTTCATAAATAAGTTCTTCATTTCTTTCTGCTTGTGCTTCTTGCACGATATCTCTAACGCCGCAATTTTCGCCGTGAAAAAACCAAATTTCATAATTATCAACGAAACACCTTGTAAAGATATTCACAAACAATTTCCTGGCTTCGATACTTCATGTTTTTGCATCTTTTGCATGGACATAACATTGCCCCGCGTTCTTGACACAAAGGTTGCATTGATGCAAAACTCATGGATTGCTCTAATCCATGCAAGAATTCTTGCGTAATCTCTTCGGTTATAGAATCTTTTTTTCCTATACATCCACTCTTTCGATCTATATATATATCTCTGTTTGAAGAAGACGATATTTTGTTGAAAATGGTTTGATGCTAAAACCTTGTTTGTTATCATTAAATAGTTTAATTTGCAACGGACATCCATTGGGATCCTCAACGGATGACCTTTGCAAGTTTACGTGAATTGATTTCCACCGGTAAACCTCGAAATTAATAATTTCCATGGGCATCTGTTACAATTTCCAACGGGCATTTGTTACAATTTGCAACGGATGTCCGTTGGACTATTTTGTTCTGGTGTTCTAACGGGGTTCCAATGGACGTCGCCAATGGAAGTTATCCATTAACATTCCGTTAAAAGTTACGATGGATTGCAATGGAAGGGGGCAACAGACGATATCCATTAAACATCCATTGAAGTTTGTGACGAATTGCAATGGATGTATGCCCGTTGGAAGTTCTCGTATATCCGTTACAATCCGTTGCCATGTGTCATCAACGAACGGATCCGTTGGCCCGTCCGTTGGAAATGGCCTATTTTTTTGTATTGTTTGAGAAGGAAGTTAAACCTTTAATTCCTGATTTTGGAAGCATTACTAGAGAAAGTAAGGATGGAGGTATTGTTGATTATGATGACTGTGATATTATAGGTTCAAAGAACAAAAATAGAGTTGGACGTAATCGGAAACCGTAAATATTTTGGATTCGGATAATTATGATAGTGAACATACCACTGAGTTAAGAGAAGATGGTGGTTGTGCTATGAATATGGTAGTTAATGAAGTGGTTTGTGGCCGTAATAAAGTTGATACTGATGTGCCAACATAACACAAGGATGGTGATGGTGAGAATAATTTGGAAATGGTAATTTACGAGAAGGCAAACAATCAAAATAATATCTTCGAGTTCGTAGATGGATTGGAACTTAAAATTGGATAAGATTTTAATACCAAGAAGGATGTACATGCATTTTATTAGAACACTGAGTTCTGATACGAAGCTATGGGAAGTACGATGCAAGTTTGCCGAAAGTGATTGTAAATGGAAATTACACATGGCAGCAATCTCGAATTCCAAACGGTTTAGTGTGAGAACATACTATCCCATTCATAAGTGTTCACATGTATTTAAATCGACAAAAGCTACAAAGGGTACAACATAATTGGTTAAGGATTATTCAAATGAGGAATATACCGAGAAATATGAAAAACCTCCAGCAAAAGAATCTATGGCTCGTGTAAAAGCAAATTACGATGCTAATGTATCGTATTTGATGGCATTAAGAGGCAAATTCTGTGCTCAAAAGGAGATTTGTGATGATGACTTTGAACATTATAGGAGGCTTCTATGGTGGTTTCACATGTGTTCAGAAAGAAATCACAGATCTGTCGTAAATCTTCAGCTGGATGGTGATGGATAAAGCTTTAAATACCTTTTTATGGCTCTCGAATGGCTATAAGATGATGGAAATTCATGGGTAAAGTGGTTGTTGTGGATGCAACATTTTTTACACGAGTGTACAAGGAACCATTGATCGTGGGAAGCGTGCAAGATGGTGAACATTACCAATATCCTCTTGCTTGGGGAATAGTCGACAGAGAGAAGGACGAATCATGGACTTGGTTTATGTCAAGGTTGAAAGAGGTGATACCGGATAGACATGATGTCGTTTTGATATATGATCTCTATAAAAGCTTGATAAAGACAACAAGAGTACAGACAAGCTGATCATGGTTTTTGTGGGTGTCATATATCGCAAAATATAAAGAGCTATTTTAATAAAGGCCAAGGTAGAAAGAGTTCAAAGGGTGATACTATGGCGGGAATGTTCTTCAAATGTGCAATAGCATACAAAGTGAACGAATTTGAAGTGCTATTTAATGATTTGAAGGCTAGGTAAAAAAATGACCTTTGTGACTTTTGTGACTCTTATGACCATTGTGGATGTATCCTAATGTTTCGAAGTATT
This sequence comes from Gynandropsis gynandra, assembly GCA_036759665.1. Classification (NCBI taxonomy): domain Eukaryota; kingdom Viridiplantae; phylum Streptophyta; class Magnoliopsida; order Brassicales; family Cleomaceae; genus Gynandropsis; species Gynandropsis gynandra. Next base: position 50,326,810 of record CM071863.1, read on the forward strand.
TAGAAAAAGAGGAACTTGATCTCGTTAAATGGATAAGATGCAAATTTAAGGGTGAAAAGTACGACTTATCAACTACTAATGGGCCGAGTCAATAAGTTCAACGTTAAAGACATCAAAAAAATTTCGATCCTAGCGCATTTAGATATTTTTTTTGGAAAAGACAGTGGAACGTTTCAATAGGTATAGGTTGGAAGCAGCTACTGGTGATGATTCTCAAAAGTTAACACATTACTTGAGAAAACGTTACATGAACGGTTTTGACAAGCATCCAAGTATGAGGTTATTGAATTGAATAGGCTGAGTGATGAATATGAGATGAGAAATGTGATGGGTAGAAGATTTGTAGTGAGTTTCAAAAAAGAACGTGCGACTGCAAAATGTTTGATATGGATAAAAATCCAGGCAGTCACGCAATTGCGGCTGCACATAAGGTTGGTAATGGTCACAAGATACCAGAATAATGTTCAACATACTACCTCCATAAGACATGGACTTTGGCTTACCGAAAAATCGTGTATCCAGTTCCTGAATGCAGTGATTGGAACATTCCTCCTCAATATTCCTAAGTTATGGTTCTATCTCCTATGTTGGCCAAGAAAAGGCAAAGTGGTAGGTGTAAAGAGAATCGTTATCCTGGACATGGTGAGGCTCGGAGAAAAATCCCATCTTTTTCGAGACAAACGTGTTCAAATTCCAACACCGCTGACAGTTTTTGGAACGTGACAACCAAGACAACCCAACTTAAAAAATAAAGGCTTGTTAGTTTGTAATATTATATTATATGTATTATTACTTACTAATATTATATTATTTCTATTATTTAGGCTAAACCTTGGTGACTTTCATCATTATAATTCGAAAAAATTTTCAAGTTCACATCTATTTTTCCTTATTGACATTTAAGGACTATTGTAACCTTTGTGACTCACGCAACCCATGCGATCCTTGCGACCCTTGCAACTCTTGCGACATATGCGATCCTTGCGACCGATGCGACCCTTGCGAATCTTGCGACATATGCGACCCTTTTGATATATGTGACCCTTTTGACACATCACCCATGTTACCCTTCCGACTCATTGGACCCATGTGACCTTTAGGACTCGTCATTTCGATGTCAGAATCATATCTTTTCGAATGCCAGCTATGCCTTTTTTCTAATGCCAACTATGCTTTTTTAATACGCGTTTCAATGACACACTCTGTCCATCCATCTCTCTTACCCCTATATTAAAAGGCTCATTAAATTCTCTAAGCTCACCATCTCACCCATTTGAGATCAGATTGAATTGAGAGAATCTCGTCTATCTCCTCTCTTCGTCTACGTCTCTAACTCCAAATTCTCTGAAAAATCTTTGTGACCTTTGCGACCTTCGTCACGAAGGTCACATGGTGGACGCAGGGCATCGTGCTGTCTCTCTCTTACTCAACGTCTTGGTAATCGGTGGACTCAGTCTCTATGCAGTCACACACAAATCTTTACAACGTGGATAGAGGAACTGTCTTGTGTCTGCATTACTTAAGGTCTTGGAAATCGATAGACTCAGATTCAAACATCGTGTTGTAGACTCAGACATCGTGTTGTATGTGCGTTATCACACACGTTTAACCTCGAAGATGGAGCTGAGTAACTTCAGTTGTATGCGATGTGTCTCTAAACTCTGCCCATATAACCTCTGTGACCTTTGGAACCTTTTGTAACCTTCTTTTTCTTTCCTTTTTTTAACATTTGTGATCTTTTTCAATCATTATAAATTAATCCATATCTAAATGTTGAAAATTTCTTATTTTGCATATATTGTTCAAAATTATATGAAATTCATAAATCCGTTTCCTTCTTTCATCCTTGTAAATCCATAAATTCGTTGATCCTCAATTGGCATCAAGAAGAATGAATTAAGTTTAAACGAGAACCAGTCCGATTCATGCAACCCAATATGACCCTTGTGCGGCCTTTAATTGGAATAAATTAGAATGATGCATAAACGGGAACCAATCAGACTCATGCGACCCAATTTGGCCCTTTTTGCAACATTCAATTGGAATAAATTAGAACGATTCATAAACGAGAACCCATCCAACTCATGTGACCCAACATGACCCTTGTACGAACCTCAATTGGAATAAATTAGAATGACTCATGTGACCTTTCTGACCCATGTGACCCTTGTGACTCATTGTTTCGATGTTTGACTCTTGTCTCTTAACCCATGTGACTCATGTGACCAATTATGTTTTTTTAATACGTGCGTCTATGACACACTCTCATCTGTCCATCCATCTCTTTACTAATCAAAGGTTCATCAAATTCTCTAAGTCTTACCATCCCACCCATTTGATATTGAATCTCGAGAATCTGATCACTCTCCTCTCTTACTTTACGTCTCTAACCTCAAATTCTATGAAAAAGCTTTGTAACCTTTGTAACCTTCATCTTGAAAGTCACATGATGGACGCAAGGAATCATGCTGTCTCTGTGTTACTCAAGGTCTTGGTAATCGGTAGATTCGATCTCTATGCAATCACTCACGAGTTGCAGGCGATCTAAGCGATGGTGTAGAGTCACTCTTGAAATGTGACCTTTTTCACCTTTGCGACCTTTGAAACCTTTTGAGACCTTTTTTCCTTTATGTAGTCTCTGTGACTTTTTCACCTTTGTAAATCATTATAAATAAATAAATAAATCTATATTTAAACAGATGTATTCACTATGCACTTGTATTGGCATCTATTTTTCTAACTATGTGAAAATGGACTACTGTGTAAAAATATCTTATTTTGATTGATTTCTGTTCTTTCATCCTCATTAATCTATATATTCATCGAGTTCGCATCTATTGATCCATATATGCGGCGAAGAGACCAATGCGATCCATGAGACCTTCAATTGGTATAAAATAGTTTGACGTAGTAAATGTATTATTTTGATTGGTTTTTGCCCTTTCATCCTTATAAATCCATAAATTCGTCGAGTTCACATCCATTGATCATATATATGACCAAACAACCCATGCGAACCTCAATTGGCATAAATTAGAATATTGTTGTAAATGTGCTATTTGGATTGGTTTATGTCTTTTCATCCTTATAAATCTGTAAATTCGTCGAGTTCGCGTGTATTGATCCGTATATGCGACCAAACGACCCATGCAACCCTTAATTGACATAAATTAGTTTGACGTTGTAAATGTATTACTTTGATTGTTTTGTATTCTTTCATGCTTATAAATCCATAAAATTCGTCGAGTTCCCCACCAACATTTCAAAAAAACATAACAGTGTGATCAAAGTTGGTCACAACTTTTCTCTTCCGTCGATTTGATGTCAAAGTCCTATGTGTTTGAATTCTAGCATTTCCCTTTTTTCGAACAACGACACACACTCTCTCTCACCTCTCTTTCACTCTAACACTCACAATTCCATGTCCTCATATCCGACTGAAAAATATCTTTGAAAATTTATCTATCGTAAATGCCAAATTTCCCTCATTTTTTCCAAGTCATTCTTGTGAACTATCTGGAGCACTACCTTGTAATATCCTTCATCTGCCTCTCTGTCTGTCTGTCTGGTTTATGAAGAGAATGTATAGATATGTTTTTTTGTGTTTTTGTTACAGGACATTCTGAGGAAGTTCTTCCATCCGTGTATTGAAGGGAAAACGGGAAACAACAATATGAAAACGCTTAGATCGGATGTGTCTTACAAAACATGGGAAGTAAAGTTGGATGGCTCCAGATTCACTGATGGATGTAAAGATTTCTCCAAGGACCATGATTTTTGTATAAGGGATTTCGTAGTTTTTCGTCATGAAGGCGACATGGTTTTTCACGTCATATGTTTTGGAGACGATATGTGTAATCTGCAATATACATCATCATCATCATCATCATCATCATCAAACGCAGAAACAAGGTCATATTCTTCTACTCAGACATATTTCACGACAACCACCATACATTTAAATCTGGTTGTAGATGCATTTGTATGTGACCTCACACTGATTCATTATATATCACTTTAGTTATTTATTCGGGTTTTAATATTTTTTACTAATATAACTTGGTTGATGGTGCAAAACGTTCCTATAGGGTTTGTGAGGTCGAACGTTCTAATCGATATACGATGTAAAATAATGTTGATTAACGATCAAAGAAGGGCATGGTCGTTAGATTTGAGGACTTTGTGTCGTGGTGGCGCTTGCATCAAGTGGGTTGGAGAAAGTTTCATGAAAATGGACAAAACGAGGGATATTCTCTCACATTGAATAGGTCTCCAATGGAGCAACTACTTCGGTATGTCCCCCAACAGGTCTAACAAAAACATTATTTGATTTCAGTAGTTATTGTTCAGGGTTCATTCCTTTGAATTTGACTTTGTATTTTGATTGTGGATTTACTATTATTGTTATTATCGGTATTTCATTCCATTGTGACCCTTGCCACCATTTCAACACATGTAACCCATGTGACCCCTTGCAACCGTTTCAACATATACACCAACATACCCTTTCCACCCTTTCAACATATGAGATCTAACATACGTGACCGTTGCGATTCATGTGACCTAGCGTACACCAACATACGTGACCCATGTGACCCTTGCCACCCTTTCAATATATGCGACCCAACATACGCCAACATACGTGACCCATATGACCCTAGTCACCCTTTTAACCTATGCGACCCAATATATGCGACCATTGCGACCCATGCAACCTAACATATGCCAACATATGCGACCTATGCGACCCTTTCCACCCTTTCAACATATGCGACCCAACATACGCCAACATATGTGACCCTTGCAACCCGTTCGACCAATACGATCCAACATACGTGACCATTGTGATCCATGCGAGCCAATATATGCCAACATACGTAATCCATGCGAACGTTGCCACTATTTCAACATATGTGACCCAACATATGCCAACATACGTGACCCATACGACCCTTTCGACCAATGCGACCCAACCTACACGACCACCCTTTCGACATATGCGACCCAACCTATGCGACCCCTGAATCTGTGCGACCCCTGCGACCCATGTGACCCTTGCCACCCTTTCGACATATGCGACCAACCTACACGATCCAAGTGTTCCCTGCGACCCTTGCCACCCTTTTGACATATGCGACCCAACCCACGCGACCCTTATGACTCCTGCGATCCATGCGAATCAAGTTCAAAAAAATATGAATCAAGTTAAAATATTTTAATGAATTTAAAAAATTATGAATCAAATTTAGAAAAAATATCAACTTATTTACAAATAATATGAATCAAGTTCAAGGATGAGATGACATGGTGCCATTAGTCTTGGGGTACATCGATAATTCTTTCATTCATAAATACATCACCAGAAATCTTGTCACGGATGGAAGCAACCTCCTCATCGTAAATTTCGGGAATCTTCTCTTCATATCCCGCTAGAAGGGCTTATAAGTATTTAAAGGCGAAAATACCACAGTCATTCGAGATTTTGTTCTGTGACAGACCTTCATAATACTTGTACTGCCATTTATCTTCTCTCGAAGTCAAAGAATGAAACCCTCCGACTCTGAACATCTTGCGCAAAGCTATTCTTATAATCTCCGTCACCGGATCGATATGCGACTCCTTTAATCTTCTCTGGCAGTCGTATAGGGTGATGCATCAGATTTTCAAATCCAATTTCATGGCTACCCAATGACAAGGCACATATCGATTTTTGGGTGATGAAACATTTACAATCGAGAGCAAGCCATCGTACTCATCCATTGTTTTTGACTTATCTCTCAATGGAAAGATGCCCACCAAATAATCAATAAGAACATCCGACAATTCTTCCATGCCCTCATTCATCCACATCGTGAGCGACTGCATGAAAGCAATATCGCTAACATGACCTCTGTGACTTTCATGACCAATGCTTAAAAAAACTTACATCATCTTCAAGTCATACATCATCATTTAATATGATCTCCCTAAACTCTGGCCCCTGAAGACATTCTATTTCAGATTTCCACAACGCTCTTAGCGAGGCTTCATCATAAATTTATATAGATTAGTCAACCATGGACCACTAGCGTCAATGCCATATTTTTTTATCGTTTGGTAATGTTGAACGTATTGTGTAGTTGGATATCATGTTATATTTTTATCATTTTGAAATCGTTAGAATTGTGTGTTTTCGTTCATTTTAGAGATATTTTAATATAATTTAAAGTATTTTTTTATTTTAATATTTTTTTATCAATAATCAAAATGTATATATAATAACAAAAATTAAAAAATATGTTTTATCGTTTGGTTTTGCCAGATCAAATATCTCTGGAAATCATGTCATATTTTTTATCGTTTGGTAATGGTGAATGTACAATCTTTAGGGTGAAATGGGCTGAATGTATACTCTTTAGGGGTAATAGGCTAGAAGTCATATAGTTCGGAGGAGGGGGAATAGGCTAGAGAATGCATAGTTGGGGGGAAATAGACTAGAAGTCATATAGTTTTGGGGAAATATGTTGCTTGAAAAAGATTTAATAGAAAAATTTACGGGTATTTAACGGAGGAGAAAATATGATGAATATTTAAAGTTTAGGGGGAATATGATTACTAATGATAGTTTAGGGGGGAACAAAATGAGAGGAAAAGTTAAGGGAAAATATGATATAAGAGCGATAGTTTAGGGGGAATATGCCTTTTTCCCTGAATAATACTTTACAATTTTTTTATGAATTCTAAATTTTGAAAGACAAACGATGATAATGATTATGTTGAATTCGAAGAGGGTCTTTATGATTTATCAATATGAATTGTAAATCGGATGTAGAGGTCAAGTATGTAAATGGAATGCAAGGACTAAATCTTTAAATGTAATGAATAGTATGATTGTGATTTATAATTGTTTTTGCGAAATGATTTTTTTTTTTGTATTTAAAGGCTGCTTTGTTATACAAACTAGAAAAAGCCCCTGCGCGATGCGCATGATGATGATTTATTTTTGTTCGTATGGTGGCTAACGTAAATTGAAATTAAAATTTAGAACAATATCAGAAAGAACCTCAGTTTTCCACATTGATGTGTCCTCGTATCCACAGCTAATGACATGGATAACTTCTTTGAGAAGAGTTTGTGAGGGATCAAACATGACATAGTTACTTGGACCATTGGAGTATTAAAATTAGAGAAGAGAGCTTAGACACTTTTTCTGCAAAAGAAGAATGCAATTTTAAGATGAATTACTTAGGAACACCTACCAAATATTGCTTTTGGTTCTATTTGTTTTTTTATTTCTTTAGGTATTGGTTGTGATTTAAATGTTGCTTTTAAATTTCATATGATGTGGTTTGAAAATTCTGAAAATTTTGTAATCAGAAACATATTATTTTGGGTTGCCATGGTTATCTAACACTTCTTGATCTGTACTTAAATGCTCACTTAGTCATAGATTTCTAAATAATTATATACATGCTTAGTGTATCTATGGTACACCATCTCATCCGCTGCACCGTCTTCAGTGTTGTTAGACATCATGGATTGATCTAACACACATATTAGCGTATTACCTAACTCTATAAGAAAACTTAGTGTATCATGGATTTCAAAGTATGTCATTATTTGTCGATTTTATCTAAATTAAGTAAATATTATGTTGCACTCATTTTGGTGAATTTTAGGAGAATCATTTCGAAGGTGTGTTGAATATATGACCTCTAGCAATGTATCAAGTTTTATCATTCTACGTGTTTTATGGAGTTACATTTAACTTGACGAAAAAAGGAATAGCATTCAATATATGAAATATATTTTACAATTCTTCTTAAACAAATTGTGGACAAAGAAACACTCTGCCTCGAACTCTCCATATTGAACTTGTATCCTGACATTCATTTGTATCCATGACATTCATTCCATACCTTCAATGAATATAGTTTGGGTAAGGACTAACGCAAATGTGGTTCCTGTAGAGTTCATTAAACTGATTTCAGATTTAAGATTTAAAAACCAAGAATCCAACACTGACTGCATGTTTAATCACAACCAAAAGACAAAAGGACAAAAAGTATACACAGCTACACAATCAGTGACACCGCCTTTGGCTGTATTTAGAGCAAAACCCACACTTGCAACAACAAAGCTTCTCAAAGCATCATTTGAGGTATATATCAACATTGATACAAATGGTATATGTTGAATTCAAGAGGAATAAAACTTCTCAAAACATTATTATATTGAAACTTCCCAAAGAACAACTCATATTTTGTATCAAGATGAAAAAGATGCACAAGCAAAAGAAGAAAAATATTGTAGTTCAAATAAAATGCCAATTCAAGAAAATGCCATTGATTTCATTTTACTATGCTTGCATTCTAAATATATGTTTTAAGAAGCTCATCCGTTTCTCTCCTTCCTCTCCATGATTTGATCGAGTTTAGTAACTCGAGCATTTCACGTTGAAGTTGATCTATTTGGCTCTTAAGATCACAAATCATTTGCATCTCCTGTGAGAATGTGTATAAGCATTGAGATGTTACTTCTCCATCACGTAATCTCATTACCCAACAGATCAAAAGCTAGTAAGAAAGAGGGATCTTACAAGGGAAGTATCCAGATTTCTGGGAAATGAAGATCGATCAGAAGGAGATGGTGCGGGAAGAGAAAGGGAAGTGACAGGGTCTTGGTCATCACCACCGTTTTGATCTCGAAAACTCCAAGACATCATCGTACTTTGTACCGATGATTGGCTGAAACCATCACTTGCTATCTCATGCCACTCGTTATCTGTCTTTCTCTCTTCTTGAATAACCTTTTCTTGTTCTTTCTCTTCTTTTTTATCTTTTTCACTTTCTGAGCCCTGAATCGTCCACCTCTCTTGGAGTTCTTCTTCTTTGTGATCTTGCTTTCTATATGAATCTAATCGTTGTTGGGTCCGAGAAATCATCAGTTTGTCAATCTTTTCCCTCAAATCGCTTCAGAGAAAATCAGAAATTGTTCGTCTGCAGAATGATAATTACAACAACGTTAAATTGGAAAAAAAATCCTTGTCTCATGAAGATCTTCGAGGATTTGGTCATTGGTACCTCTCGATGAGCCTGCGAATATCTTCCTTCGGTGAATCAGTGCTTATAACTTCGAGATTAGGGGTGGGAATTTCCGATTACCCGGACCGACCTGGACCGACCCAACCCATGAGATATATGGGTTTTATAGAAAACCCATATGGTTCAATATCAAAAACCCAAATGGATTCGGATCGCCCGGGTTCGGGTTCGGGATAACCCGAGGAACCCAAACAACCAAAAAAAAAAATAACCTACACAAACCCTAACCCTAAACAGTGAGTCGTGACACAACTCTCTCTGCCTCTCACTCACACGTTTAAAACCCGATTTACCCGTACTTAAATAACCCAAAAAACCCGAAGAACCTGAATTACCCGAAATATCTAAACAACCCAAATATAATTCGGGTTTTTTGGGTTCATTGTTTCAAAATTCGAACAACCCGAATCCAGACCGAAACCCGAGGAACCTTTCCCGAAAACCAAATGGGTTTTTTTGGGTTCAATGTTTTTATAACCCGAGGAATCCAAACCCGGACCGAACCCGAGGAACCCGTCCCGAAACCCAGATTTCCCATCCCTACTCGAGATACCACTCTTCCTGAGATCTTCCTAGTAACTACGAGGACGTGATATGTCATTTATCCAATCATAAGTACTCTCTTCATTGTATGGATCATAATCCATATATTGTTCATCATCATCTTCGTCTTGTACTGTTACAAATTCATCCTCGTTACTATCAATTTCCATTGATCCAAGAGGCAAACATGTTATTGTCGATGATTCATGAATTTCCTCCTTATAAGCATCTGAGTTACTTGAAACTCAAATTTCTTTACCATCGAGTAAACAATATTTCTCTATAGCTGTCTATTCAGAGATATGTTTCGGAGTTTCTTCTTCCTCTCTAATGTCTCTTTTATACAAACATGTCATGTCTGCAAATTCTACAGGATTTTTCATATCTCCAATCTCTTTCTTGGATCTTTCAACCTCAACGGAATTTACACAGTTTAACTTCCAAACCGCAGCTCATATCTGTCATTTCACACAGAGTAATGTTCTCTACTGTTTCTCTTGAACAAATGCTTCTTTCCACAGCTTCCCCATTGACAATTCTTCTCTCAGCTTCTTGCAACAAAGCTTTAGGATTCTATGGAACCCTTTTCTCCTTAGATCTCCACAGATTCACCTTCTCCGTTGTTCTCATTTTAGGTTTTTCCTCTGCAGATTCATTGGAAATAGTTTTATCTGCTTTTTCTTCTGTTTTCTGTGCAAGTTTCATCAATGGTGTCTTGTTTTCGGCATTTCCACTTACAACAACTTTCTTATCATATTCCACTGCCCAGTTTGCATCTCATCTTATTACTTTTCTCAGTCGTGTCCTACAAAACGTTTTTCTCTTCAGTTTCCTGTAGAGAAAAGCATATTTCTTCTGCAGGCTTGTTGAACATTGCATCCTCGACCAAGCATGCCTTCACTCTCAAAGCATCCAAACGATGACTGTTTTCATTCACCCGTAAGGAGGCTGAATTACAGTAAACCCTTGCTGGTTCCACACTGTTATTAACGTCGGCTAAGCCAGTACTCTCAGCTTTCACGGTAACTTCCAATCCACAGTTTGCATTTTTATCCGATTTTTCTTGTAAAACTTTCTTCTCTACAGTTTCCTGCAGATCCTTATGGGGCATTACATCCTCGGCCAAACATACTTTCAATCTAGCAGCTTCTTGATTATGGTGGCCGCCTTCATTCACCCGAGAGAAGATGAAACCAGACGGGCTTCTTGCTTCCACCATGTTGGCTACGCGATTGTTCTGTGAATCTGTCTTGAATTTGTCTCTGCATTGTGTTTCATCGAGTTGTTTGGTAACTCAGCAAGATGATAAAGACATGCAATCAAATCTCAGACGCGACATACCTCAGATTAATCAAGGCAGACCCTCACGGTGTTTGAGTTACATCAGATACTGTTGATTTAGACCTGTGACTGTCTTGAATTGCTTTGCACCTTTCTAAACACCTAATCTTAAGCATAGACTGAAGAAACAACAAAAATGGTTAACATATATCCTTGTTGTGCTTGTAGATTATTTTCTTCTTCATGAAAACGACAAAAATTACCTGAAGACGTCCACGTTAAGTAAACTTTGAAACGACATGGAGTTCGAAGACTATTCAGATGTAAACGATTAGAATTACTTCAGTTTGCTGGCAATGCAAGATGGAATTAGACTATGTTCAGTCAAGATTTTGGAATCCTGTCATTAAAGAACTTCAATATGCGTCCTTGTCGGAACAATGATTTGACATTGTTGCATTTATCACGCATAGCAAAGTTTGTGTCCATAACACCCCTTTCGAATCATCGAGTTTGATCTTACAGGTCTGCCTCGGACACAACACGGTAACCAAATCAACAGTATCACAAATTTATCAGTTGCACAAGAGAACTAAACAAACATAGGACAGCTGACAAACTCAGTGATCATATCTTGGACTAATGTTATAGAACACAATACACAGATGAAATTTTGTTGAATAAGTTTGCATATGTACCACAAATGAACACAAGAAACAACTTGAGGCCTTCAAAGGTTCAAGCACAAAGACCACACGTTAACAACTAATGTAGAAAAATTAACCTCCCATGCTTGTTAGAAAATATAACAGTTTACACGTATATCAACAATTCAGATACTACTTTTTCACAAGATCTTAACTGATACTAACACAAAATGCGGCAAAAGTGTTCAAAGACCACAAAGAAAAACTTAATCGAAGCACAGATCCTAGAGACCGTGAAAAGCATCACACTAGTAGGTAGAAGCACATATTTGGAATTAACTCATAGTAGAAGACACGGACACGAGCTTACAGTGCTATTCATGAAGATTTATGACTTTTTCATCCGCAAAGCAGTACTCGGCTCTGCAAGACCAAATGATGAAAGCGTGAGGGCCGAATATCATGTAGACAGTACAAAGTTTTGCTATGCTTTAGTTGTTGAAAACAAAAACACAAGAGAAAAGATATTGTCGACATTCCTCCATCCCATCTTTCTCCCAGCAAATATCTAGGTAACACAAAGCCTTGCGATAATTTCTAAGAGCCATCTTGTAGTCTTGCTTCTGAAGAAATCGTTGTATGTTGGTCAAATACAATGAAGGAGAGGTCAGAAGACAAATAAACAGATAATTAGAAATTGTGGTGACGATACCTTGAAGTGTTTATTTCCGCGCGCTTTGACAGAATCCACAGCCTCCATCCACCATGATAACTCTGATGGGCTTTCGTATAGATCAGCGGGACAATCAGGGTACATGTCACCATCCTTAAAATATTTACTATTCCATCATCAGTACCTTCTGGAATTTCCCCACAGTCTTGAATCACAACATCCTAAGCAGGGCAGTCCCTCTCAACAGTAGTAACATGCTCAATTGCACGAATAACTCCCATTCCTTTGATAACCCTTCCAAACACGACATGTTTTCCATCTAGATGCGAAGAACAAGTTGTTGTAATGAAAAACGGGGAGACATTCGTGTTGGGGCCGCATTGGCCATAGAGAGCATCCCTTTTCCGCTCGTGTTTCAGTTGAAAGTTTTCATCTTCAAATTTCAAGCCGTAAATAGATTCACCTCCACCTTGAATCATAAAACCCTTGATAATACCCTAACACTTCTTGATCTGTACAATAAATGTACAAATTCTATAAATGAGTTATTCTATCTAAAAATCAATTTTAGAAGCATAAAATGTTTGAGGCAATAGTAGAAGAGTGCTACCTTATAAGCAAAATAATTACCACCATAAGTTATTTCAACAAAAATGTCTAAAGCATTTATAAATATACCATGCTTCCATAATTTCTTTTCATTCAATATCACCATCTCAAACTAAACTACATCAAATCTGAACATATCTACAGATAATATGGAGCATATTCTCAGAAAAATCCAAACTGCAGCATAGGATTGGCTCCAAAATAAGACAAAATGAATATGTATGATGCATTTTGTTATACCTTTATAATGGTAAATACCCATATATATCACATTCGATCTAAATACATTCAAATATCGATTACAACTACAATAAATTCTCAGAAAAATCCAAACTGCAGCATAGGATTGGCTCCAAAATAAGACAAAATGAATATGTATGATGCATTTTGTTATACCTTTATAATGGTAAATACCCATATATCTCACATTCGATCTAAATACATTCAAATATCGATCTAAATACTAATAAAGGAGAAGGTTCTATGAATAGTAACTTTGATGATATGTTACTATATCAATCTTTACATTTTATGGTCAATGTAATTGACTTCTTGATGTCCGTTAGATTGTCCTAATTTTTTCCTACTCTTTTCATCCAATCAGAATACGTTTATTATTTTTTTAAAACGTTGCTATGTCCAACCGGTGGACAGATATGCTCGACCATATGCACGGTGACAGCAACGACCAGCAGGACCACCAGCAGTAGCTCCGCGACGAAGAACAGAGAGAAGATCGGAGAGGCAGACGAAGGAGAGATCAGCGACGATGTCCAGGCAGCAGACTTGGAGCATCTCACATCTGCGCATAGAAAGCAAAGACGGTCAAGATAGGAGCCAGATCGGAGGACCATCGACCGGCGGACGAAGCAAAGGCGACCAGACCGGCGGACGAAACGGCGGACACATTAAAGAGGAGCTCGGCGGCGGACGCAGAGAAGAGGAGTGGGCAGATCGACGACGAGTAGAGAGGTGATCAGACCAGTGGGCAGAACGACACCATGCAGGAGACGGTCGGCGGCAGCAGCATAGGCGGTTGGCGGCACCAGCACATACGGTCGGCGACAACAGGAAAGAGAGAAGAAAGAAGGAGGCTGCAGAGAGAAGAAAGGGGTAACTTCAAAAATACGCTCCTAGGGCTAAAAGACTTCAAAAATACCCTTCCTGAAAAAAAAAATTTCGTTTCAAAAATACCCTTACAAATGCTAAAATTCCCAAAATACCCCTGCGACCCTTCTACCCAGTTTGACCAGTTTGACCCAGCGACCCAGTGACCCTGCGACCCAGCGACCCAGTCCGACCCTGCGACCCTGTCCGACCCTGTCCGACCCAGTCGACCCTGCGACTCTGTCCGACCCAGCCGACCCTGCGACCCAACGACCCTATCCGACCCTGTGACCCAGTCCGACCCAGCCGACCCTGCGACCCAGCGACCCAGTCCGACCCTGTGACCCAGTGCGACCGCCGAAACTGCTAGAAATCGCCGGAAACTGCCAGAAATCGCCGGAAACTGCCAGAAATCTCGCCGGAAATTGCCAGAAATCGCCGGAAAACGGACGTAATCGCTGAAACTCACCTACAAATCGCCAGAAATCGCCAAAAATCACCGGAAAATCGTTCGAAAATAGAAGGGAAACACTCGAAAATGAACGGAAACACTCGAAAATGAAAGGAAACACTCGAAAATGAAAGGAAATAGCTCTCTACTTTGTTTCCCTCCTCTCAATTTTCGTTTTCCCTCTTCTCATATTTGCCTTTCCCTCCTTTGTATGTGTTTTTCATTAAGGGCACATATGTCTTTTCTCCAATTTTTTTTCATCAGATTTAGGAGGGTAGTTTTGAAGTGTTTTAGCCCTAAAGAGGCATTTTTGATATTCTCCCAGAAGAAAGAGAAGGACAAACTGGAAAAGAAGGAGACATTGATCCTGTGTAGGGGAAAATTAGGGTTTTGAAAAAGAAATTTAATCTGGGCCAAAAAAAGCCTAATTAAATAAATAGGTTATAGAAAAACATAAAAATGGTTTATTATTTTTTAATTTGGGTTTTGAATCATATTCTATTTAAATTTCGATTTATTTACTCGAATATAATATATATGTCATATATAATTTCATAAGAAAAAATTATCTCATAATTAATATATTCACAAATATATCATTTATGTTTTAAAATATATTTCGACCTAATAAACTTAATTTAATAAACAAAATTAAAAAAATATAAATTTAAATATACAAATAAATTTCGAATGTATATAAATATATATTGTGATTAAAATTTTAAAATATACAAAATTATAACATAATAATTTTTAATTTGTATATTTAAAGTTTTATTAATATTTGTATAATAAAAAATCATAAATCTATTTAAATTTGAAAGTTAACATATATATATATACTTATATGTTTATTCAAATTCATAAAACAAATACACGGATAAATTATAACTAATATACATATTTATTTTTAAATTGTTCATAAATAAATATGTTCAGATTGATCATTACAATATTAATTTATATTTAATAAAAATTTTTGCGCGAAACGCAGATTCAATCTAGTTATAACTACAATAATAAGCTCACATCACCACTAACTTACAAACTGACACGTACAAGACAACAACGATTATTAAAAAGTAAAAAACCATTTTTGTAAACACAGACAGCTCAATATCATGAGCTAAAAAAGGCACCAAATGAATTGCAGAATATACAGGTTATCATCTAAACCTTCAAAATCAGTGGCACGACTCAGTCATAAACAGTACCCCTAACCACAGCTAACACATTCGAGAAGCAGAAATTGAAAAGTTCAAACTCAAACAGAACCGATATTCTGATAAAACAAGCCAGATATGAGTCACCCATTAGACCACTAAGCTCATAGGCAAACCAAAAAACGGTTGTTGCATTCGAGGCAATGCAACCAAAACACAGATGTCTATGTATACACGTGTGATATACATTGATGGATTTGAGATATATACCTTATAGTTAAGTGGGACGCTGGTGTTGGGGCCGATTCCCTTCTCTCCGGTGCAAAAGGCTCGAAAATTCTCTGCAGTCTTGGACGTCGCTGTAGAACTCCACCACTATTCTTCCTTCAAGCTCATCTCCAATGGCAATGCCCGTGAAGCACCTTGGCCTACCCATCTTATCTCTCACAGTGACTCTTGATTCTTTATCTATAAGCAAATGTGCTGCATGTAAATTTATAGAGAACGAAAGTTTTCGAAGACAAAATAACGCGTGCACACTCACTCTCTCTCTTTCCTTCTCCAGAGTCTTCTATGGCGCACTAAACCAACACACAGAGAGAGTGCGAGCGAGGAGTGAGAAAACCTAGGTCCCACTGTTGTGCTTGTAGGCTTACCTATCCTGCCGAAAAAAATTAGGAAGGTGTAGAAAAGAGAACACGAATTGGAGACTATGATCAACCGGAGAAGATCAGACGAGAGATAGAGCCACAAAATCTCTCGAACTTTGAAGCTATCCGATCGAAAGTTGTTCTCCTCGCCTACAAAACTTGCATCCTTGAAATAGTCCTACAAAACTTGCAGTCCTACAAAACTTTGGGTTGTACCTACCAAACTTGTAGTCATACCCAAATCCATGATTCTGCCAGCCTCTTTTCCATAAGCAGTGACAAACCGACAAATTTGATCCATGACCAGTTACTGAAGCTTTGATTTAAGGAGAAGCACGGGTTCGCGGGTATAAGAAATCCGATAGGAATGCGAAGCAAGTATCTGGGAATGCAATGCAGCGATGCATTAAAGAAGAGGGAGATGAAACACGCAGAAGAGTTAGATGTATATGGTAATAAATCGGATATGTGGGAAAGGTTGGGCGGAATATCAGATATACCTCGTAGCCTAAAACGCTTCAAAAATACCCTTCCCTAAAATAATTATTTAATCAGAAAAAAAAACTGGAGAAAAGACAAATTTACCCTTAATTTTCGAACGTGAGAAAAACCGCATTCTGGGAGAGTAAAAGTCAAACCCGCATTCTGGGAGAGTAAAAGCCAAGAAAGAACAAGTGATTTCGAACTTGAGAGGGATCGATTCGAAGTTGGCAAGAAGTAAATTCGAAGTTGGCAAGAAGGAAATGGCTAGAATCAGCAGCGGTGGAGAATAGAGCACGAGTCAATCTTCAATGGCGTCAATAAGTGTAAGTAGATCGATTTCTAGGGTTTTGGAGGATGTCGAGTCCCAAAATGGTTTATTGATTAATGGTGTGAGTGTCAATGAGTCGGTTGTGTCTCAGTGAGTCGGTTGAGTCGCAAGAGTCGGTTGCCTCAGTGGGTCGGTTTGGGTCGCGATGGTCGGTTGAGCGTCGATTTCTAGGGTTTGCAGGCTGTCGAGTCCCAGAATGGTTTATTGATTTGAGGTGTGAGTGTCAGTGAGTCTGTTGAGTCTGAGTGAGTCGATTTGGGTCGCAATGGTCGCTTGAGCGTCACAGGGAGTCTAAGGGTCGTTTGAGTCGGTTGTCTTAGTGAGTCGGTTTGGGTCGCATGGTTCAGTCGAGTCGCATGGGTCGGTTGAGTCAAAGGGTCGGTTGGGTCGCATGTGTCGCATGGGTCGCATGAGTCGCATGAGTCGCATGAGTCGCATGGGTCGCAAAATACGCATCTAATGAATGAAGTAATTCTATGCAGATGCTCCAGTCGGTCCTGTCGAAGAGGCCCCCCCTAAGGAGGTTCCTTCCGAGGAACCTACAGTCGGTCCTGTCGAAGAGGCCCCCCCTAAGGAGGTTCCTTCCGAGGAACCTACAGTCGGTCCTGCCGAAGAGGCCCCTTCTAAGGATAAGGAGGTTCCACCAAGTAAGTACGGTCTTTTGAGTCACATTGGTCACATGGGTCGTATGGGTCTAATG
>CM071863.1:50351966-50372004 GCA_036759665.1 Gynandropsis gynandra
GCGACCCCTTTACCCTTGGACCCCTGCGACGACCTTTGATCCCTTTGACCCCTCGATGAGACTCTGTGACCCAGTGCGACCGTACGACTCTGTGACCCACTCTGTCACCTTTGACATTGCAATAAACACAAGAGAAACACGAAAAACTCACTATACATACCTGGTTTTTCTGCGGAACGTGCTTAATTGCAAGCTTCTTTGTTGACAACAAAGGATTTCAACCTATTGGCAGCGAATCTGATGTCGATCGCAAGCTACTCTCGCCGAATCTGTTGTGGTGTGGGGGAACAGTAATTTTCGCGCGAGAATTAGAGGTGCTCTAGAGGAGAGAGAAAAATTGTCGTCAAGGTTAATATGGGATTATCAATATTTTAAGGGTAGATTTGACGTTGAAACTTTTTTTTTTCAGCCAAGGGTATTTTTGAAGCACTTTATCCCTAGAGAGGCATTTTGATAATCCGCCGAA
Organism: Gynandropsis gynandra; assembly: GCA_036759665.1. Lineage (NCBI taxonomy): Eukaryota > Viridiplantae > Streptophyta > Magnoliopsida > Brassicales > Cleomaceae > Gynandropsis > Gynandropsis gynandra. Next base: position 50,352,433 of record CM071863.1, read on the forward strand.
AGGAAGGGCAAGAGAATTTTTTCTACCCGCTGACGTGGCAATAGGAGAGGGGAAGAAAAATCCTCTCATTGGAAGAGTATTTTGTGTATTTTATTTTTTAGAAAAAAGACAACAAAAATCATCTAGACATAACATTGATTAATCCATTTAGATGCTAGGCATTAACCCTAACGATATTTGCAACATTAATTTTATGGTGGGAAAAACATATTTTTTTATCAAACAATTCAAAACCACTTGCAAAGAGCACTTTGAGACAAAATCAATCGTACCAAAAGCTAACCACATTTTTCAATGTATTCATTGGGTTCACTTATTGGTATATTATTTAGCTTCCTAATTATGTCTTTATCTCTAATTTAATCCCCCCTCACTTTATTATTGGCTTAAATTTTATTTTATTTTTTAATGATATAATTATATGATATATTGTCCTTGTTAATCCTAAATAAGCTACTAAGCTCTATCCATATATCCATATATTTATCTTATGTATTATTAAATTTTTTTGTATAGTATTGGCATGTCCATAATTGGAATCATTTACATAAACCAAAATAAACACAAAATTTTATAAAAATATATGATACCCGTGCGTTACGCGGTTTTATAATAATTAAATTATATTTTTTAACTATTGTATATAATTTATTAATCAAACATTGTAATGACATGTGAATTTGTATTTGGCAATCGTATGAATTTTTTTACAACAATATTCTCCTTAAAATATATGCAGATACTATTATCAGTTAATTTGTATTTACTGAAATTTTAGAGTATGGATTAAATTTGTAGGATGAATATCTCCTCTTATTTATATATTAGTTGTATTTTTCTTATATGTTTTACATAATATAATAATTCAAACATTGTCATGATAAATACACAAATTCCTATTATCAATATATAAATTTAAATAATAGATTTATAATATATAATGTAAACTAACACATCATTTTGTTCATAATATATTTAAATTTTGAAACGTAAGTTGTCGGAGGAGAAAGAGTTCGCATGATTTCGACAAAATTTTTTTCCATGTTTGTTTTTCTTATCCTTACCTACATAATTTTTACCGACTAAATTTAATTTATAACATGATAAAAAATTATCGATGTATGAACATAATTTGGAAATCTTCAAAACTTTCATATATTTGAATTTCTTGTTTTTCTTTGGTTTTTGATTGGTGTAGATGTTTGTAAAGCAAAACGGCCGAAGTGTTAACAAAGTTAGTTGATACATTTACAAAGGATAATTATGCAACAACGTGAACATGAAAAAATATTAATTAAAATAAATGTTAATGTATTTTTTTATACAATTGATCTTCATGAAATAATGTGTATTGCGATCATGATTTTCATATCGAATCCCCAAGACGACGTTTATGTTACACAAAAATATTCTTAATTTTATATATATATATATATATAATAAATTCTAAGATAAAGGTAAAATAATTTTTATTTTAGGAAAAAAGTAAGTTGTAGTCCAAAATTTGTTTAGTGATAGTTTAGTTTTGATAATTACGTTGTAAATTATGTTATTTCATGCTATCTCCCATTTTTTTAAGAAACAAATTATGACAACTAAAAATAATGCAAATGTCTTAATTAATTTCAATTTCTATGTCTCCAAATTATGTTTGACATACATTTTTATATAAAAAATAAATAATTAGCGTCACATTATAAGGTAGAAGAAAAATGAAATTTATTTACTATCTGCAAAAAAAATGCAAAATGCAGCTCTTTGTACATGTTATCATCCAATTGGGGTTATAGTATTTTTTTTAAATAGAATTATAATAAAAAGTTGTAATTATAAGCATAAAGAGAATAATGGAGAAGAATGAATACATGGAATGTATTATTAAATATCGATATGGAGTTTTGAAAATTTTATTTTATTTATTCTTGAAAAATATAGGTTTACCAGTAATGTTGAAGTTTATTTGTTTTTGCTCATCAAACTCTTAAAAAGATCATGGTAATGAGGATTCAATATGTCGAAAATAGTTTTCGTTAGTAAAAGTCAAAGCTTGTATTTTAATTATGAGTATAAAGTACTAATTAGTTAGATATTATGATGTTTGCCTGATGTTTTTGGTAGGCCAATAAATATGTCTTCATAAACAATGTTTTCAATGACCGATTGTCCTGTGCAATCTTCATTTAGATATGATGTACTCAATTCGTCAGCTGAAGTGATCCTTGATAGTGCAACATAACCGATTTTGGTAGAAACAAATCAATCTATTTTAATCTTTGTCATTGATTTTTATTTATCAACCATTGTATAGCATATTCTCAAGATTTAAATGTATAACGTAATTATAGCATCTTTAAAATCATATACAAATATTAATTGTTTGCAACGTACATAATATTTAGGTAACTTAGAAAATTTTGGTTCAAAACTAAAGTGTGAAATATCCAGTCATATATACAAACAAATCATGATTACAAAGATAAGACCTTTATGACAAAGTGCAAAACTACTACTTTGCGATTTGGTTGAGACATCAAGTCATTATTTGTTGTAGGATACGTTAACTATGACATATACAATATTTATTTTTTTACATATTTAATAAATATATTTCTAAAAAACAACTTGTCATATTTTAATGGTCATACGATAATACACAACATGTTATGATGGTTTGGATGTCTTCGCCGGTCATGAAAATCCACCTAGTAACGTCAAAAAACAATTCAATCAAAGATAGTAGAATTTGGGTAATAGAGATGAATGGATCTAAATCGAAATACAAAATTTTTTCGGGTAGATCTTGCTCCATATCCACTAAAGTACACAATAGATCATCTACCTTGATCTGATTCCAAGCCACCTCTAATTCTTCCAGTTCATCAAAGGATATGTATCTTAATTTAGTAAACTCCTGGGAATACAAAGTATTATGAAAACATCAAAAATAGGGGTAGAGAAAAGCTAATGACCTATGAAACCGATAATGAAAGAGGAAGATGCACATATCCACTAAATTAAGTCGTAGATCAATTACCATGATCTGATTCTAAGCTACGTCTAATCATTCCAGATCATCAAAGGCTTTGTATTTCAATTTGATAATCCTTAACTGATGACTTGAGATCATGTTCTCTTATCTAACCATACTTTTTGCAGGAAAATAGATACACATCACAAACCCAAATCAATAACCAAATGTCTATAACGAAAACATATGATTCATTAGAGATTCTTTTTTGTCTTGTCTGAATCGTAAATTTTATTTGGCTTTCCTGTAAAGTAAACAGAAACTTGATAACATTGAGTGGGTACCAAAATCACACAAAATTATCCTAAAACCCCAAAGTTTTCCGGGAAACCAAACAATGTAAGAGGAAAAGAGACGTACCTCGATTCAGCTAACGGAATAGGACTCTAATATCTATGGTCAACAATGCCAGTAATCGATAAACCCCTCACTGAAACAGATAAACGGACAACTCATGATCTCTTATCTAACAATACTTTCTGCAGGAAAATCAAGACACATCACAAACCCAAATCAACACCAAATGTCTATAACGAAAACTTGTAAACCATTAGAGATTCTTCGTCTTGTCTGAATCATAAATTTTATTTAGCTTTCCTGGAAAGTAAACAAAAACTTGATAAAATCGAGTTTAAATGTACTAAGATACATCGTTGGGTAAATTCCAAAGTGGGTACCAAAATCACCCAAAATCATCCAAAAACCCCAAAAATTTTTCGAGAAACCAAACAATGTAAGAGGAACGAGACTTACCTGTATTCATCAGACGGAATATGACTCCAACATCTACGATCATCAATGCCAGTAATCGATAAATCCCTCAATGAAACAAATAAAGACACATCAAAAACCCAAATCAAGACCCGAATGTCTATAACGAAAACATATGAACCATTAGAGATTCTTCTTGTCTTGTCTGAATAATAAATTTTATTTAGCTTTCCTAGCAAGTAAACAGAAACTCGATAACATCGAGTTTCAACATACTAAGATACATCGTTGGGTAAATTCCGAAGTGGATACCAAAATCACCCAAAATCCTCCTAGAACCCTAAAATTTTCTGAGAAACCAAACAATGTAAGAGGAAAAGAGACGTACCTTCATTCATCAGACGGAATATGACTCGAATATCTCCGATCATCAATGCCAGTAATCGATAAACCCCTCATTGAAGTAGATAAATAGACAGCTCATGTTCTCTTATCTAACCATACTTTCTGCAGGAAAATCAAGACACGTCACAAACCCAAATCAATACCCAAATGTCTATAACGAAAACATATGAACCATTAGAGATTCTTCTTGTCTTGTCTGAATCATAAATTAGCTTTCCCGGAAAGTAAACAGAAACTTGATAACATCGAGATTCAACATACTAAGATACATCGTTGGGAAAATTCGAAGTGGGTACCAGAATCACCAAAAATCATCCTAAAACCCCAAAAGTTTCCGGAAAACCAAAACAATGTAATTCGTGGTAGAAGCTTTCCATCGCATTTTCTCCCCTTGAAGAGGAGGAAAATGAACATAATAGGACCATCAAAGATCTAATTATGCTCTAAATATTTGTTCGGGTTTTTGTATTTTTAAACAATGATTGGTGTACTATAAGAAACAATAGAAAATAAAGATTCAAGATTTGCATCTTGAAATCTACAAAAATAATTAAATCTGGCTGTTTTCACTGAAAAAACTTAACCTACTTTGGTTTAGATGGCAGCTCGATCCAACTCTTCATTTAGCTTTCAGATCAGCAATTTTCAAAGGCAATGAGGCAACAACTCTTGCAGAAACTGTTTAGTAACAGTAAATTTTACTATCCAATATGAAAAGATTAGACAATTTCTGATTAATTTTTGTTTTATAATAGTTCAATAATATCAAATAGAGAAATTGCTCCATACCTTGTTTAGGTAATCAAGAAAACCTTCTTCCAATAATTTTGTATATGTAGAACCCCAAGAAGCTTCAATTAGAAGATGACCAGTATGCTTAGAAGCAGCCGTGCTGAAACAAAAAAGGAATTATAAGTTTCATTTTCTTTGAGTAGAAACGTAGTGTTTACTTATGTGTGCAAAATTAGAAAACAGATGCAGAGTATGAAAAGGCGAACTGAAGAAAGCACGGGAGGGCATAACGCTAGAGTATAAAAATAGTTGATTAGCAAACTTTATATTGAGTAGAGAGATAGAAATTGGCCATGCTATACCTTTGATTACATAATCTAATTGGCAATTGCTTCCAAAGGGATCCATCTTTACCTCCCATGAAAGAAAACCCTGCTCTGGCCTGAAACATCACATGAGATGTGACATCCCAACATGATCGAGATGAGAAGAGCAGAAAAAATTATCATCTTCTTAAATCCTGTCACGTGGAGCTCAATCACAAAAACTACAACAATAACAATACCAATGATGGTGATTTCATGAACTAACCTTGTCCGTAGTAGAACTATCCAGCCAAAAAGCACCATTTCCTCTGTTCTGTCCAAAGAGTTGGGTTAATATATTTCCTGCTCAACCAACTTCGCGATAGAAGCTTTCCAGTATCCGTCGCGATAGAAGCTTTCCAACGCAGCACCTCGCCTCGCTTGCATATCCTCGCTGCCCTCGCCACCGATTTTCCACTCAACCTTATGCTGTGAAGAGGTAGGTCTTGCTCCATATCCACTAAATTACACAATAGATCATCTAAATTGATCTGATTCCAAGCCACGTCTAATCCTTCCAGTTCATCAAAAGATATGTATCTTAATTTAGTATACTGGGAATACAAAGTATTATGAAAACATAAAAGATAGGGGTTGAGAAACGCTAATGACCTGTGAAACCGATAGTGAAAGAGGGAGATGCACATATCCACTAAATTAAGCAATAGATCCACATATCACCCTTGATTCGCTCTTCGTCTCTGATGTAATCGGCGGGTGTCCTGGCTCGGGCGAGAAGTTGCAGTTGGAGACGGAGGAGAAGGGCACTTCCATCGGGTTTAGGCTTTGGGTTTAGGCTTGTTCTTCCATTCCTCAACGGACAATTAGGTTTAGGTTTCTTCTGCCCAATTAGGGATGAAGAAGAATAGAAACAATTAATATAGGAAGAAGAAGAGGCATATTAATAAAAAGTAGAATATAATTAAATTAAAAATCATTGAATATAATATGTCTGTGGTTCAGCGCATGATTGAGCGAATGAGGGTTCCTGAAATTACATCGTCGTCGTCTTCATCACCTTCTCGGATCACAAGGCTCCCCGCCGAGTTCCTTCGATATCACAAAGCAACCAAATCGAAGCTGAAGGAATCTAAGATATGTAAAGTTAAATGAATATGAGATGATTATTTAATCGCCATTAATGAATAGAAGGAATCTCAGAATTTACCCACTGAATCGAGCTCCGATGGATCGAAGGTGGTGTTTCTCTCTGACCACTATGACGGCCAAAGCGCAGACAGGATCGAGTCGGCAAACCCACTGAATCGAGCTCCGATTGCCGTCGATCGATGCTCGATGCTCTGGAGAATAGCCAAAGCCCAGAGCAGCTTGACGCTAGCCTGGTATTTGTTTGGGCGCCGCTGCTCAGGGCTTCACAACCTCAGGCGCTCCGCAATCCGAACCCTAACTGGAAATCACCGGCGAACCCCAATCCCATCGCGTCGATGGATTGCTCTGACGGAAGTGTGTGGCGACGCTTCACTTCTGGAGGTGAGTTGTTCATCTCGGTTTGTTTTCGAGTTTAATAAATTCTCCTCCTCATACGGATTCAATTCCGGATTTTCCGTCTTGCCCGATTTGCAGGTTTTCGAAAGCGAGAGCTATTGCATACAGAGGGATCGAAGAGGCGGGGATGAGTGAGGAACGGATATAGTAAATGCGCAGAACGGATATGAGGGAGGAAGAGGAAGAGTCAAGGGTAAAAAGGGTTTTTTACCCCGCCGACGTGGCAGCATGAGAGGAAAGAAAAAACCCTTTATGATTCAAATTTTTTTAATGTCCACGTGCTTTGAACAAAAAGTAGTTATTTAATATCTCGAACAATAATACCAAAATAAAAAGTCTCGAACTTTAGAATCCCGGCTAATTCTTCTTCAGGTTCCACATCCAAAACATCCTTCCAAGCTCTACCCATTTATTATCAAGTTAATCTTTTTATATATTCTATCCACGGTGTTTCCATATCGTAATTCTGAAATACAAATATAATCCATAATGAACACGCGATTTATTCAGATTTGCCATTTATCTTTTAATTGCCTCGGCAAAAAATTCATTTATTCAATATCTTTAACCTCTAGATTCATTTAGTATACTTTTTGAGTATTTATTCGCTGTAAACATGTATATCTATTATGGAAAATGTATATATGATAGTATATTTTTTCCCTGTCATCGGTTAATCAAGGATTGTGATGTCATTTCCTATTTTTAGGATCTCATTAGGCATTGTATATATTTCCTTCGAGTGGCAGCAATAACACACCCAGAAATTAAAAAAAAAACTATATGGTATAAGATCATTGAATTAAAAAAAATTATTGTTCATCTTCTTCATGTAATCCTAATTTCAACACCGACCATTGACCACAACGAGAGCAACCCGAACCTCGACTTCAAGGCCTAACGACAGCACCAGACTTTACACAGACGACCTCTAATCTCAAGACCTCCGCCGAATCTGAATCCAGATGAACCTCGACCAATCGACCACCAACAGTTAGTGTGCACAGACGACCTTCGAACGAATTCGACCGACACCAAACGACCATCGACCCATCCAAATCGGATTCCTCGACCGTCCTTGACTCTCGACCCCAGACTTCGAGCCCAAATCAATGACAGACTACCGAAAGTAACTCGGCCTCCGACTTACCGGTCCTTACACCTCACCAATCCTCAACCACGAATCTGTAATCCGATCACTCTTCTTTGGCAATGTCTCATCACGACTCTGGATCCGATTCTGATTCACCAGCGAACTCGAAAACCTCCTTGAATGTGCCATCGGCCATGAACTCAAAAAGCAAGGAAACTCTCCCCTATGTTTCCGAACAGCCTTATCGAACAATCAACCCTTATGTCATTACCTCAAGCGACAATCCCAGACTTGTCCTCTCGTACCCGCTAATGCTTGGAGACAATTATGATGAATGTGCCGCCAATCTCTACAAGGGTCTCAAGTCACAAAAGAAATATGTGTTTCTTGATGGAATGATCTCCAAACCAAATCCACATTCATTGAAATTTGGTGATTGAGACACGATCAATGCCCTTTTGGTGTCCTTGATCAAGAACACCATCAAACCAGGTGTCCGTTCTCAGCTGATTCATCGTGAGGATGCTCGAGAGCTTTGGAATCACCTCAAAATCTACTTTACCGTGAAGAATGGGCCTCACATTCAGAGGCTACGACTTGTGTTGGCTCAATGCACCCAACGTGGAATAACCATTGACTCCTACTATGGCAAGTTGTAGGATTTGGCATGACCTTCTACATGTTAAACCTCTGCAAACCTGTTAATGTGGGCATTGTGTTTGTGATTTGAACAAGCACCTTGAGAAGGATCTAGAAAATGACATAGTGCATGAATTTCTAATGCACCTTGACGACTCTGTTTTTTGGGTCGTTCATTCCAATATTCTTTCTTGTGGCATTCTCCTTGACCTCCACACTGTCTGCAATCTTCTGTTGCAGAATGAGGGATCACGTTCCGTGAAATCTGGTGATGATGGACCTGCTATGGCTTTCGTAGTCACAACAGGCTGTTCGACACGAGTCTCCTTTGTGGATAAAGACAAAATTGTTTGCACGAATTGTGGTCGAACGGGGCACTACTATAGTAGCTATGTCCAACTGCTCGGATATCGCGAATGGTAGCGATCGCTCGAGAACTCAAATCGACAGAGGATGCAGACCAACTATATTGGGTTTTCCATCGAACAGAGGATGCGAGACTTCACAGCCAGCTCGTGTCAATATGACACAAACGATGTCTGCGTAGCCCTCGATTTCTTTTATCATTGATTCGGATCAACAAGCAGTTAGCGGCATCAGTGAGGAGCTGTGGAGAACTCCCGTTTCATAGTTGAATGCTTCAAAAATTGATGTTACCGAGAACATTGCTCGTAAGCATTCTGATCAACCTGGATTTTAGATTTCCACTATTCACATCACATGACAGGGAACTATGAAAGTCTCAGAGATATCTTGGTCATGCCACCATGTTCGGTTATACTACCTGATGGACAACGAATTTTAGCAGTTCATCATGGTTGTGTTGATCTTACACCTCAGTTTCGTCTGCGAGATGCATTGTTTGTTCAAGGACTCAGTTACAATCTTATCTCGATCTCTTAACTGCTTAGGTAAATGTGTTGTTTGGTTTAGTTTGCTAACAAGTTCTGCACTATTCAGCACTGACACACCAAGACGCTGATTAGAGTGGATGAACAATGCGGAGGTTTGTACTATATTCGGGGTGTGGAGAATATTGCGGCTGTCTGTTCACATAATCTCGGCTCCAACATCCTTTGGCATCAACGGATAGGTCATCCCTCTTCCAAGATCTTAGCTTTGATTTTCCGATTTGAATTTATATGGTTGTGATTAGTTATTGAATAACACGTGTGACGCTTGTATCCACACGATGTAGACAAGAGATTGTTTTCCGATAAGTTTGAACAAAAGCTCACCGTTTGAACTTATACACTGTGATGTATGGGGTCCACACCGAACACAATCTTTCTTTTTCACAAAGTATTTTTTGGCTATCGTTGATGATTTTTCACGTCGGGTTTGGGTCTATCTCATGACGACAAAAGATTAGACATCGAATCATATTCGAAATTTTGTGGCCATGGTTTCTCGGTAATTTAATATGTTGGAAAAGATGGTTCATTCAAACAGTGGGACAAAATTTATGTGTCTTCGTATCTACTTTCTTGTGTTGGAACTCTACGGCAAAATAGAAGGGTTGAGTGTAAACATCATCATATATTAAATATCGCTCGGTCACTTATGTTTCAAGCTAATATACCCAATCAGTTTTGGGAAAACTCGATTCTTACCTCAACTCACCTAATTAATCGAACCTCGACACAACTCTGAATGGCCGAACCTCGACACGGTTTGCTATGTACACAACCAAGCTACTCACGGTGACAAATTTGCCACAGAAAGTCGCAGATGCATATTCGTTGGGTATCCTTATCGCAAGAAAGGGTAAGTTCTCTATTTCTCGCAATGTTATTTTCCACGAGACCGTGTTCCCCTACTTGTGACCTACAGAGCTTCTCTCGGGATCCAGTTCATTACCTCATCTGTCCGACTGGTCCTGGCCCAATAATGCCGTTTTTCATGCAGTCTTTGGCTCCAATTTTATGCATGCCTCTGTAGCATGACCCAGTTCTTCGGTCAGTGGAGTCTTGATTCTTCGACCACAGATGATACTAATTCTATTCCTTGGGTAATTCATCTAATCTGCCTCCTCTGACTGCTGTTGTTTTTCCACCAACGTCTATTCCACCTGATATCTCTGCATCTGAGTACACGAGTCTGCACCGGATATTAAACTGCAGATTTTTAAGATTGCAGAATTGGCTCTTAGACGAGGTTGTTGTAACAAAATCCCATCTACTCGTCTCCGAGAATTAGTCATGAACACTGTCCAAGTAACTTCTTCTACGGCTTCCTCGTCTTCATCCGACTATCCGATTCTGAACTACATGACCTGTGATAGATTCTTTACTCGTCACTGTGCATTTTCGTCTGCGGTCACCAATAGTTGGGAACCAAACTCATTCGGGACGCTTTGCAAGATGACGATTGGAGAGCGGACATGAACTCCGACATTCAAGCTCTTGAACCTAACTCAACTTGGATAATCGAAACTCAACCTCCGGGTAAAAATCCTATCGGGAGCAAATGGGTGTTCAAGATTAAGTATCACTTTTATGGATCGATTGAACGCTATAAGCCACAGCTGGTATTTCTTGGTAATAATCAAATTGAAGGCATTGACTATGCAGAAACGTTCGCTCTGGTTGCGAAGATGGTTACTGTTTGTTTATTTCTTGCGTTGGTCTCGGCACATAATCGAGAAGTGCATCAGATGGACATCCATAAGGATTCATTCGGATCTGAAAAGAATCGGAGCTGAGCGGCAGGGGTTGGTGGACCTTGCGAGCCCTACAACTATGTTGGAATCGACATGACTATGTGAAAACTTGTTATATCAGCTCGAATCCAATATAATCTTTTGAGTGTTGTACCAACAGGCTGAAGGTTATGTAGACCTTACAAGTTGTGCGATAACTGGGGTCTAGTGCGATCTTGCGAGTGATGATCGTGGTGAGGAACTAGTCTTTGATTGTGGATATTTGTTCGGGGGCGGAATGAGCAATTGGGTATTATATATATATATATATATTATATTTATATATTTTATATGTATATTGTGAGTGGACGGTTGGATGTGAAAAGATCGTACATGCAACAGTCTCATTGAGGGCGATTAATTCAAATTATCTCGTTTCATGACTATCGTGTATGGGCAGGAAATGAGGTCATAGATGACCAGTAGGATGAAAACAAAGGTTGCATCAAATTCTTCTCAAAAGAACATTTATTTACTTATAGTTCTCAAAGTCTTTTAATTAATGTCTCATACGATGTTATTATGTATTTGTATTTTCAATATGTATTGATATTTGAATTTTCATCAGTATTTCAAGATTGATACATATGATCACCTTGGAGAGGCTGATGTCGGACATTTCCAATCCTGATGGAGGATTCTCGGATGGAAGTGATCATATATTGTTCATAACTAGCCATACTACTCTCTTTTGTCGTCATAACATATCCATCCACGATGTCTACATAAAAGGGTGAATATGAAAAATGCACACGGTGGAATCAATAAGTGTTTGTATTCTGTAGCACGCATATGCCTACTCTCAACTTCAACAACATAAATGTACAACAACAAAGACACACTCAAGACTCTATCCACAACTTGATATAGTATCTAGGTCTAAGACTCGTACCACATCGAAACATTACTTGTAATGTTTAATGAATTCAGTTAGGATATAATTCTAGGAATTTTCGCTGACCCCAACACACCACAACACACCATCACTTGTAAAGTCCACCATGAGCCTAACACACGACGTCACGCCATCACTTGTAAATTCCACATGCCTTTAATTAGCGTATAATATTGGTGGTCTCAAAACTATTTGAAAGGCTTGAAAGTGTCCTAGACACCATCACTCGAACAAGTGATAAGACCGCTCGACTAAGCACTCGATACCTCAACTTAACTACCAAAATGATTGACCCAAGGACCAATTTGCTCGACCGAGTGCACAACCAGTGCACTTAACCAAAACTATACATGACACTCGATCTTAATGATTCATCGCTCAACCCAACATTCGAATGGAAACCTTGATGCTTATCTAAAAGCTTAATTGTAGGCCGTGTTCTCCACCAAGACATTCGGATCAAAGGCACGACCACTCAATTGAAGATTTCCATCTAGATCCAATCATAGGACTCAAGGGTCCTGTTACATTGTACCTCTGGACCTTCTCTAAACACGTAGATCTCATCGAAACTCACATACTAACTTCAACGTTCTCTATATAAAACTTCTAGGTTTGAACAAAATAAAGTTTTCATGTTTAAAATTACTGTTTATGAGAAGGTTTTATGGTGCAAATGCGTAACATTGGATGTAACATATCTCAAGCTACTCATAAATGAAGCCAAATGAAGAAACCAAAAACTTACAATCGAAATGGATCTCTTAGCGAATTTGAGACACTTTATCAGATGCCATACTCTGAACATCATCGTGAACTTGTTTTGCTTTGATTTTGTTATGTGTCCGCTCATGCAATTCCATACGCGTTGCTTTGTCCCTTTCTTTTTCGAATGAAAAATTAGAAACATGTACCTTTTCAAAATAAATAATTAATATAAAAAATTAATAAAATTCTGAAATTCTAAAATCATAAAATTTGTTCTTATAGAACCACGAACGAATGGGATCCAGTTGTATGAGTGTTCATCCCGTAACCTTTCTCATATAAATGGCGAGATTGACTTGCTCTCTCAGTTCATTGTTTGACCCCGAGATCATCCCAACAAGTGCACATTTCTTTCCACACATTGGAAGCCAACCTCATCAATTTAATTTTCTTATCTCGATCATGTTTGATTTTGTTGACAAAAACTTTCAGTCTAATTCTCGTAACACATTCAAATTCAGACTTTACTAGATCATTAATCTCATGATCCTAGATAAATTTTTGCTGAAAAAATTAATTAATTCATTAAGAATATTTTATTTTTTTTTATAAATAACTATGATTAAAAATACACCACAAATTCCTTCCATCGACGTCCTTCACTTCGGGATGGGTACGCATCCAATTATAACACAGTCGACTAAAATCAACTTTCATCGTTTTTGTTATATGTAGAGAAAGTTGATCATAACCAAATCTGTAAATAAAAATTGAAATAGATTCATATTATATTTTTGAACTAAACATTTTATTTTAAATTTATTGATATGTATCATTATGTGTTGTCTTCACGACTAAAACGTAAACGCGGGAGCTTGCGTATCTCATCATCCATTGATAGTAATTCTTCCACTGTAGGTGTGTGATGCATCTGAGATATTGATGGCTCGATTGGTGGAGGCATTGGTTGATATTAAAGAAATGACATAAATTGCGTGATCCAAAATTTTGAACAAGAGCTGGAGTCATAAAATCCGAAAATCCCAACTCGATGACTCGAACTTGTTGTGGAAGGGTGATGCGTATTCAAAGTTAAACAAATAATCTAAACTACTCGCAAATGCACGACACGTGTGTAGTACTTTAGGTGTTGATCCCACAGGGACTACGCAACACAAACTAAACCCAAACTATGAATCAAACTTGCTAACGAACGAATATTGGTTTTAAGATTTAAATACTAAAAACAAATAAACTAACGAGTTCTTAACAGTGGGACAAACGTTCTAGGAATCCGGTTTCACCACAAGACTACCGAAACCAACAATCAACCTATCTAATCATGCAATCCCGATCAAGTCAACTAAGTCAAACGATCCTAATATGATATCTGCGCTCTCTCAAGGCATATACACGTGATCTAGTCAAGTTATCCCCTACTTTCGTGGCTGACACCTTGAACTAAACCCATAAGTTCTGTGATTCATCCGTTTCACCCTCAACCGCTACTACCCTACTTTCGTGGCCTAACCTCGGTTGTTCTAAACCTGATCTTCTAGGACTAGAATTCTCTTTTCGGTCCTTCTCCTAATCCCTAACTCATGCATCTACTTGACCTTCATAAATACAAGTCATTCAAGCTCTCAGACAAAGAATAGATAAATGAAAACGGAAAATTACATTCAAAGATAAATCAAGGTGGTTCCGAGATAGCCATGGGCTAATCCCTTCTCCTAGAACAAAACAACTACTCGTTCATGCGTTCGAAAGAAAACATAATCGAAGTAGAAAGTCTAAAGAACATGAAAACCAAATGAAACCGAAGTCTTGAATTGATCTCCAATGCCTCTTGAATGCCTTCCTCTGCAAGACTGTTCTTCTTCGAAAACGAGAATCCCAGTCCGAAATCTGAAGAATGGGCTTGGAGTTCTATCCCGTCATCTCTTAGTGTTCAACTAAGGTTTGAAGATAGTAGTGAATATTAGGGCTATACAAAAAGGTTACGCAGTAGCTCGACTACAGTCCGAATATGAATAAACCACTGAAGCATATGCTGACACAACAGACGTCGAGCCGATGGATCCAGCTTTTGGCGAACGAACCAAAGGATCCAAACTACCTTGTCCTGAAATCCCACCTTTCCTATATGACGAATAGTTGAATCCACTTCTTAGGCGTTGCCCGGATTTAGATGCGTCACCGGTTCAGGTACAAGATACTATCATTACAGCTTGGACAATTAGATACCCAACCCGTAATCGCAACGACCCAATTGCATAAGAAGGAATATGGATGCTATCCACTTGATTTCCATGGGGGTCGGGATAGCACAATTGGTAGAGCAGAGGACTGAAAATCCTCATGTCACTAGTTCAAATCTGGTTCATCCTATAGTGTGTGTGGTTAGGCAATTGAGATCCAGGAACTCAATAAATAGCATGCTGGATATGATATCCCTCCTGGGTGGTAATTCACTATGAAGCTCTTCAGGCATGACATCAAGGAACTACTCTAACAATTTATGTCCCTCGGGAGGGAAAGAAGACTTAGACTTAGTGGAATCTGGAAGAGTCTCCCTAACTACTAGAATTCTGAAAACTAACTCTCTCTCAGTTTCCCCTCGACCCCCAGCTCCTCTTCTTCCTTTTCCTTCTTCTTTTCTTTCCTTTTCTCCTCGTTTTTCCTTTTGGCCGTTCACTTCTTTTCCTTTTGTCGCAGCAGCTACCATTTTGCCTTTTCATGAGTTTTCCATTCTTGATCAAGTTGGGCAACGTTTCCATTCCTTTCTCCAGAAAAATATCACTTATTCCTCTTCTCTAAAGTCGTTTTCGTTTTTGTATAAGTAACCAACGAGTTTCTTTTCGTGTTTAGACAAATTTACTTATCTGGTAGTTGCAGGTGACAGACGTGACCCGTGCGGGCTGAGTGTGTGCCCCACACGGGCGCGGCGCAATGAGCACGATTGAAATAAAGCCTCCCCCCGGGCTAAGGAGTGCCCCGCGCGGGCTGAGTGTCATGGTGAAGCCCGACCGTGCTGATGGCTTGCCCGACCCGTGCTCAATCTGCTGGACCAATTGTCGAACCAAAGGCCCCGCGCGGGCTAGGGAGTGCCCCGCGCGGGCTGAGCTTGTTCCTCGCCGATTCTCATCCTGTTTGTTCCGTGATGATCCTTGATGTTGGTACTTTGTCTCGCGTACGTCTTTTAGCTCCAAAATGAACCGAATTTGCATTACATCCTGTAAGGACACGAAAACACGAAAACGAGTAAAACGGATACAAAATCATATGTAATCATCATATCTATATCATAAACATCCCTTAAATCATGCGAGAAATACGTATAAAAATGAGATGATCAAGGGGACAACAGATTTGCACTTTCTTCATAATAGAAATGTGATCTCGAATTACCTCATCTCCCGAATCACTGAGACATGCTAAATTTTAAAGTTTAAATAAGATTTTAAAACATTTTAAACTTACTTAATATTAATGCAATGGGATCGTTGAGAACACAACGAAATTGTCGGGGTGGGACATTCAAAGGACAAGATCATTGATAATGCAATGTGTCATCAACAAAACCATTGACAACACGAGCCATCAACGGGTACTAGATATGAATTGCTACACCACCATCAAAATATCTATTGTATTTGTATTTCTATTCCGCATTTAACGTGTGGTTCAAAGTAGTATGAAGTAAAGAATGATATTTCTTCATTCATGTATTGTTCTACAATTGAACCCTATGGATGAGTTTTTTGTTTGGTTTTTTCTTTAGATGAAACATAAATATCTCAAATGGATACATCAAACAAAATCAAAATAGACCTCTTAGTGGAGCATCGTGCGGTAGATGAATAGTCAGATGCTCCATAACATTGAAGAATGATGGTTAAAAAATATTTTTTAAAAGGTATATGTTTCTATTTTTTTCATCAAAAAGAGAAAGGCATAGAACCATGTATATTGAATTGCTCGAACAAACACATAAAAAGTCAAATGGTTCATGGGTATATGCCAAAGCGAAACAAGTTCACGATGATGTTTAGAGTATGACACTAGGATGGTCGTCTCAAATTCCAACGAGAAAGGACATATCACAATTCTCTCTATGTCAAGAGAAATACAATGAGTTATATATTGAGATAAAATTGATAACTATTTGATATAATTTAAAAATTTATATTCTCCAATATTCAACAATTTTTTATACTACGTTACGCCATACAAAGATCGTATTCTCGAACCTTATAGTAACTATGTTATCTTTCAATCTACGAACCACATCCACATTTAAATACTTTGCAAATAAATCTCGAAAAAAGATACCAACACATGAAACGTGAAAGTATAAATTAAACATTTTAAAATTAATAGATTTAAATTACTAAGAACATTGTTTTTAAGAATCAAACATACCTCCAATTTATTCATGTATATTTTTGTCCATCAATTCAAAAAAAACATATTGGAAGTAATTTTTGCATAAAGACACTAACAATCATAAATTTTCATCCCTAATAACGTTCCTCCGTAGATGTCAATGCACATTCTGATTTGACGCATAACCATCAGAAAATTTCACATCTTCTTTCAACCATTTCAACAATTTGAATTTTCACTCATTCAAAAATATAAATATCGAAACTGGAGTTTTATCGTCATCAGTTATATGTAACTCATTTCGTGAGTAATAGGGGTAGACACGGTTCGAGTATCCAAACCCGAATGGGTAGGTAATTCTCTTCTTGAACCCGAACCCGAGAGACGCGGGTACCCGAGGCTTGGGTACCAGAACAATGAGCCGGGTACCCCGCGAGTACATGAACCGAATCTCAATTTAGCATTAAAATGATTTTATAATTATTAAATATTGGAAATGATAAAAACACACATAATAAATAATAAAATCCACAACCTTATCAAATAAACAAAAATCTAACTTTAAATCAAGGTTACAATAACCATTAAACATATGAAATACAAACTTAAAATTAGTCTTATGAAACAATTAAATAAATAAAAAATTTGAATAAAAAATGTCAAAACACTAAATAAAAGTAATGAATCTTACGAAGATAATCTATTTCATTCCGACTAATACCTTCCATCAATCAATGTTGAACCTCCTTTCATCTTTGATGGTGAAAATCTTCAATGTAAATCAATCTATTAATTCATATATTGAAAATGTTAATAATATAAAATAATTTAAGAATCATACCTTTCTAAAACTTTTTGAGATCCTTCCAAGTCTCATCAAATGTTGGTTGTTCATAATCCCTTCGAAACCAATTTTGAGTACAAACAAGTGCTTCAACTAGTTATGATGTTAGAGAGCTACAAAATGATACTGGTATAACCAAAATATCTTTTATCATTTGAAAGAGAATAAGATACTTAACACCAGTTGCTTTCTATCACCACGAAATGTTAAAGCTTTCATCTATTCTTTTCTCACGTACATTTGACAAATAAGATTCTAACTCATTCTTCAATGACTCTTCTCCTACATATTTTTTTTCATACATCTCAAACATATAATTCATATAATCACGAAATATATTCATACCATCATTCCCAATATTACGAGAACACATTGATTCATAATGCTTAAACAATCTCTGTAAAGCACCATTAAACTTATCAATCACTTCATTAGTTTAATCATCATCATTGTTGTAACTCTCTCGAATCATCCAGCTCACATATAGATTAATTATATTGAAATCGAACCAAATGAAATGGATATAGTACCTTTAAAATAAATTAATGAAGAAAAATACTGAATTAGATTGAATTGTTTTAAATTTCCATCTCATTATTTTTAGTTTGGTTTCAAAAATATTTTATATAAATTGATAAAAAATAATATTTTTTGGTTTTGTAGTTGTATTCAAGCCTACTACTTTACTACGTGGATTGATTTTATGTATTAGACATAATCTTCTAATTCATGGTTAGGAGATAAACAAATAGTTAAGAATTTTCTGTCATTGATTTTATATTCATGTTTAAGTTCAGTTGTTTTGTAATTCGATTCTGCTTTTATCTATTTTTCAGACATCGATAATTTTATTGCTTTCCTTTATAATATTTATTTTTCTATTAATCAAATATCACATTCCAAAAACCATATATAATTTTCATAAATTCATGTGAAATTTGACAGACCAATGAAAGATTGCCTTTTCGAATAAAAACGTAAAAAATAAAAACATATAAAGGTGAGACAATAAAAAGAAAATTTGAAAAAAATATCAACAATTTGTTCATATATGAAAAGTTTTGAATATTTTATATATTGGTTTTTCAAAATCAACAAAACCATATAGTTTACCTTTTAACATATTAATCAAAATAATGCAATTTTAGTAATTTTAAAAATTAAATGTTTAAATACATAATTTAATAAAATACAGAAGCTATAAAAGTTATCCAACCCACACAAACATATACGTGCCTAAATAATGCCAATTTTTACGTTTGAAAGATATAAAATAATGACCTTATCAGGGGGAGAAAAGATATGTGTTGCACTCTTTTTTCCCTTTTACTAAGTTTTTCCTATTAGGTTTTCTTAATAAAGGTTTTTAATGAGGCAACATATCTATTCCATATCATTAAGGATATGTATTCTTTACTAGGGTTTTTCTCTACGGGTTTTACCTAGTAAATTTTTAATAAGGCATATTCCAATTACTCAATAGACATTCAAGGGGGAGTATTATAAAATAATAATATTATGTGAATGTCTTTTGAGTTTTTCCAACTCTTCATATT
>CM071863.1:50372109-50384681 GCA_036759665.1 Gynandropsis gynandra
TTTTATTATGAAATAATTATTATCTGAATGTCTTTTGAGATTCTAAACTCTTCGTATTTTGTCCATCATTAATCCTATGTGATTATGACAATTCTATCTATTTATCTACATTGTTTTGTCTCTTCATCTATCCTTGTAAGCCTGTAAATAGAGGCAACTTCATTTGTAAATGTACACTTGAGAATCATTCTTCAATAAGAATTATCTCCTCCTCTCTCCTGCCCTCTTCTCTTAATATTGTTCTATTTCTTTTACAATAAATTGTATGTTTTTGGATAAATCATAATAAAAGAATATCTTGAATAAAGTAATGAAAAGTTCGATCGACTTTATTGTAGCAATTTATACGTTTTCTAATATATTTAGTTTTAATTTAATTTTCCAAAAATTGGTGATTTTTCCAGTTGACAAACCAGAGTACCAAAAGCTTTGCAACCCTGGAGGATTCGTTGCCTTCGTCACTCGGCAACTCTAACGAGCCTCATCCAAACGTGTACGCTCACGTATATACATATACGCATGAAATTCGTAGTTCCGTAGTAAAAGTCGTACGATCTATTGGGAGGATTTTCTTCAGGAATCGTGAGATTTGCGAGGGGTGGGATTGTGAATCCGATGAACAGTGCAGATGTGGTTGGGAGTCCGGCTCTCTGTTTCTCTTCATCCGATGATTTTTTTCGGCGAGCTCTTGCCGACGGAAACGGCTGTTATTGCGGAGCCACCGTGATTGCCATTCTGTTCATCCTTCTGTGGCACTTTTTCCTCTCCCCCAAATTGCCGCTCTTCAGTTTTGCTTCTTCTTCTTCTTCATCCTCTAACTCTAACTCTTCTGCTGTTTCAGTTTCTCGTGCCGTGAATCTCCAATCAGGGTAAAGGTTTTGAATTGGTTGGACCCTTTTCCGCATTTCTGTCCTCTGTAGCTAGTTCTTATATGGGCTGCTTTTGTTGTCTACCGCTGCAACTGTCTGTTCACTAATGGTTTTGTTCAACTGGGTCGTTCTCATAATCGAGTTTCTCGTTATGTTCAATGATGGTTCCCGTGTGTGACAAAACTCTGATCTTTAGACTATGCTATCGTTTCTTTCAATTTAGTATTTATGTTGTGAGGGTTGTTTGGATGAGTTATAAGGGTGGTGAATCCATCTCATGGTTGTATGTATGGTATAAGCACAGCCAATCCAAGTGTCGTTTAGTAATTAGCAGTGTTACTTTTGCAGAATTCTTATGGTTTTGGTTTGCTAGCAGTCTGCTTCTTTCGTTTTATTCTCAACGTTTGTATATAAGTATGATCACAATGATTGCGATCTAGACTCGATATCCACATCAAGTTTTCCTCACCTTTTGATGGGTTGACTCCTCCAAATGTCTTGCAGAATCTCTGGGCTTGTGTCTGATGAAGATTTGAAACTTCTAATTAGAAATTTGGAGGAAAATAGTGAGGATGACGAAATATGGGAAAATATCATTCACAAAACCAATGATCGTTTGACTTATAACGCTAAATGCTGCAAGCTGAAGGTAATTCTTAAATCGTTCCATTCGTAGATAATATCAACTTCTAGATGTTCTGGTTGGTCATCGAGTTTGTGTTTGGGCTGTTGCAGGATGGTGGTCCATCGAAGTACCTAAGTGTTACAGTATTTGAGGATTGTTCTCCAGAGGTTTTGAGGGACTTTTACATGGATAATGATTACAGGAAGCAATGGGATAAGACTGTGGTTGGGCATGAACAATTGGAGGTTGACATTACTAGCGGAATTGAGATTGGTCGCACAATAAAAAAGTTTCCCTTGCTGACACCAAGGGAATATGTATTAGCTTGGAGATTGTGGGAGGGGAAGGATAGCTCTTTCTACTGCTTCATCAAGGTAAGACGAACTAAAACGTCTCAGTTGTTTCAGCTGATTTGTAGAATTACATATACTTCCACAATAGAAGTCATCCTTTCTCTGTCTTAAGTCTTCTTTGGATACCCATAGTTTTCTTCATATTCTCATATTAACATCTCCATATTCAAAGTTTCTTCATTCTTTCTGGACTATATTCGAAGATAGTTGTCGTTTAGTTGCATATCATTCTTTTTGTCTGAATGAAATGATATGAACGATTTTGTGCAATTTTTATTTACCTTTTCACTGCCCTATGGCACAGGCAAGTTCAGTTAATAACAGCCCTTCTCTTTTGACTATTTTTAATTAGTGTATTTCACTTCTTACGGTCACGAAGATCTTGTTGTTAGCTTACTTTGCTCTTTGATTATCGTCAGGAATGTGATCACAGCATGGCGCCGCGTCAACGGAAGTATATACGTGTAGGTTATTTTAGATCTGGTTGGCGAATCAGGAAAAGTAAGTTTTCGTTGTTTATTTTATGTCAGATTCGATAAAGAATGACATTTTGCATAAGTTCCATACATTAGAGATCTGTTTTCTTCTTAGAGACTGATTATGGTAAATAAGAATCGAGTCCTACCATATGCATCTGGTTTTCATCCTGCTTTTGCGCATTATTGCTAGTCTGTTAACCCTAAACTTACTGCAGTTCCTGGTAGATGTGCTTGCGAGATCAAAATGTTTCACCAGGAAGATGCTGGGTTAAATTCTGAGATGGCAAAGCTTGCTTTCTCAAAAGGCATATGGAGTTTCGTCTGTAAGATGGATAACGCACTTCGTGAATACATTGCAACCCCCCGTAGATCCCCAGTGCCCCCTTTATCTGCTGTTAATTTAATGAGAAAGGTGAGATAATGGTCGGACAATGCTTGTATCCTGGTTGTAAGTTGTTCCGGGTTAGTTCATTTCTCATATTCAAATGCAGTATGGGTTTTTGTCTGCCAAATTCTAAACGAGTCGTTGGCATAGATCTAGTTCTTGTACATATCATAACCCGTGAAGCAAATGGGGACTTTTTGTTGCGAAGGATCTATCGCATTTTCTTGTGTATGCCTCCGTTGACATCCTTGTTATGTGGCAGGTCCCATCTGAATTAGAAATTAAAATGGATGATACACCATATGCGGGAACTAGTGGTTTGGAAGCAAGTGATGGACTCTACATACGTGAAGCTAAGCGGAAAAAGCTATTGAAAAAGCCGTCAAAGAAACTGATAACAAACAGTTTGATTTTTGTGGGAGGTGCGATCTGCTTGTCTCGTGGTCATTCTGCATTAGGCGCTAAAGTTGCATTGGCTTACTTCTTGACAAAACTGACCAAAAAGCATGGCGCTTCGCCGAGTCAAGCCAGCAGCCAGAACGCTGGTCCGTAAGTTGTGCCAAGATTGAAGAGCTGTGGTGTGGTGAAGCATCTGTCAATTCAAAGTTGAAAAGAAAGATTAAGCCTGGACTTGGGAGTGACCTCGGAAGAGGATGAAATCTGTGAATACTATTTTAGAAAGGTTTTTTTTTCTTCTTTTGGTGTTTAACTTGTGGTGTATGTCTCCCGGAGAACGTGGAGTGACTTTGCATTTGGTGTTCAGATGCCTAAAAGTATGAATGCAAAAGCTTATACTGTAATCAGTCGGGCATTTCGGTTCAGGGTTTTCTTGCACGGCATTTCTATTAAAAAGGTTTTGTTTTCGTAATTCTGTCAGTAAGACGTTTTCTTCAGAAAAATTGCAAACATGCAGAAGTAATGGACATGGCTGCTAAGGTGAAAAGCCTTACAGACGTTTATTTGGATTATTTGCAAACACGTGTGTTTGCAGTTAGATCACACTTGGAGAGTGACTGTTCTTCTCTAGCTACTGAAGAAACTGAATTACTGTCATATCTATCTTCTGCTCCACTCTTTTCCGGCTTTCCTGCATTTTCTTCTTCCACAAGGGAAACGGGAAACCTAGTTCGAACCAGTCTTTCAATCTCGCAGTTGCAGATGGTTCCAGTCTTCTCGATATTTAAATGATGTCGACCATGGATTGGAATCTGGAGCTGGTGTTCTTGTAACTGCTTTGAATTTAAATTTATGCCGATCATTGATTGGACCTTTAGATTTATGACAATCATAGCTTGGACTCTAGTCTTTTGTAAAAATGTCGTTCAAAGAACACATTCAATATGTCATTGTTTTTTTCTCAACTTCTATTCCAAAAAAATGACATGAATTTCAAAATATTTAGTTCTAAAATGTTGTACTAGACTTTTAGTAATATTTATGACATTTGTATTATCACAATAAACTATAAAGGCTCTAGAATTCATAATATAATCTAAAAGCATTTTGGTTCATCCAATTGTATTGCGTATAACAACTCCGTAGTGCAATATATGCATTTCAAATATTGAAGTGATGTAGAGAGTTTTGTTCTTGTTGTTGTCAGAAATTAATGTTATTTTCTAGAAAGTAACATCATCATGTTCTTGCATTTGTTGTATTGTCTCACCAATGAGAAGGCATATAACCAATAACTAAGAATTAATGTCGTTTGTATAGTACACACCAAAATTTATAGTCCTCCTAATATATTTGATGATTCTTTGCAGAACTTGTATGTGAAAATATTTTGATTTAGCTTGATACTTCGCGCAATTTCAACATTAACTGTAAGGTGAGGTATATTTGCAGTATGATAAAACAGTCTCCATATCATACTACACCTATTTTCCATATTTTCTTTTTGTTAATTTTGTCATGTTGGACTTCGGAATATGAGTCAATGTGTATGTGTCCATCTCAAAATTTCTTGATAATCCCAAATGTATTTGCTTTAACATACAAAGATTATATGATCCATTTGCTTCACCTATAATCCAAAAATGAATTTTAAATCACTGAATATACTCATTTCAAATTCACTTGTTCTTATTTTAACAAACCGATCCACTTTCTTTTAAGAGGTTGATAACCATAAGACGATGACTATCATATTTTTGGATGAAAAAGGTTCGATATACTCCCTCTCTTTTATATCCAGTGTAGACGAGGAAGGTTGCTAGCTATTCATACCATACATGTGGGACTTGTTTTACTCCATAAAATTCATTTTTAAGTCGACACATATGATCGAGATGTCTAGGATCTTTAAAGTCATGACACTCCCATACATATACTTTTTCTTGGATAATCTATTGAGAAATGCACTTTGACACTATTTGATACAACTGAAATCAAGATCACGCAAAATAGCAACCAAATATACTCTAATCTAGCAACATGTGCAAAAGTTTATTAAAATCAATCCCGTTTATTTGTGTATAAACTTAAGCTATAGGACATGCTTTATTTTTGGTTATTTGACTATATTCGTTGGCTTTCTTAGTGAATATCCAATTATATTAGTATTGGTAGAACCATGATCATGATACCATACATTATTACACACAAAATTGTTCCAATTCATGTTGTCTAGTGTTCCCTTTTAACATTCATCTTTTAGAGCATCTTTCATATTTTTAGGTTCAAATTGATGAATATGGTTTTCTTAAGGCTTGAACATTCTCAGCAACATCAGCAGTCGACCTGACTCATGTGTACCTAAACGTTGTTATCTTCCTTTTCTAAATTAAATCTTGTCATCCAAGCTTTTTTGGCAAGTTCTGCTTTAGCGTTTTTACTTGCTCTTCAAGTACACCGTGCTGGTGGGATGATATGCCAATGGTTAGTGCAGTTGCATAACGTACAAGAAAAACTGCGGATGCATTGCTATCTTCGTCAAATACAACATTAACCGATCCAATGACTCTTAGTGCAAAACTATAACTCGATAAGCTAGAGAATTCATACCATATCCAAGAAACATATCTTCATTGCTCTTAGCATTAAACTTATGAAGGTAGTCACAATCATTTAGAATGCAGAATATATAGCCGAATACATGAAAATAACCCGATTTGGCGTCTTACTTTTCCATATCTTGTAAGGGTTTTAGAAGTATAGTTCTAGCATGGATCCTCTTTATGATGTAATATAAAATATTTATTTTTTTTGTCCAAAATCGAGGTGCAACTACCTTGCCATACAACATTGCTCAAACCATTCCTTTAAAGTTTTTTTTTTCATAACATCATGTTGGTTTGGAGTTTTGGGAGTAAAAACACTCGTGTAAACTACAAAGTTTATTTCATAAGTTTAAAAGCAAACTATTTTCAAATTTCATGTACATGATCTCTCCTAATTCATGCAATGTTTTCTTTCATATTTCTCACTTTTTGTAATAACCCAATCCCGAAATTTTCCATTAGGATTGAAACATCCATCATCACCACGTAGTGGTGGCCATGTGTCGAAGAACACTACATTTATAAGATAAAATAATTTTATTATAAGTTTGATCACCTCGAAAAGCCAAATACATGTTTCAAAACATCATTTGATAACTTAAATAAATACACAGATATAACCCTTGACACTTGCTTTCTAGCTATCGTTCACGTTTGTATCCCATGTCCATCCATGAAAGTCTATAGTGTGGCGAGTACGATTAATCTCATTAAAATATAACAGTAGTAAAATTCCCAAGGCCCATTCGACCCCAACCTCTCGACATAATGCTTGAAAAGTCTTATAAGACCCCAGTTGGTATAATATGATGCTCACATAGTCATGTTTGACTCCATCACATAGTCATGTTTGACTCCATCATAAACATAGCACCTGCAAGATCCATTGACCCCAAACTCTTGGCTCTATCACTTGCAAGATCCCACCAAATCCCAACATGTGTTGTCCCTTCCATCACGATCCCTAAGGCAACACAATACATTCATTCCCGGGTATGCTACACATGACACACTGACCCCACATTCCTTCTTGTCTCTCATTGAGTTCCACACTAGTACTACGACCTCACATTCGATTCTCGTGGCCCACATCAATATTAAAGCTTATCCTGACCCCTTGGTGCTCATTTAGGTCTTGGAATCCTTTTCCAAAGACATAGGATGTAGAACCACAATCATTTTTTGAACTAGTTATCCAAAACCACTCAATTATGACACAATCTCCTACCATGAAAACGTTTGACCAGAGCAATCCCATGCTTGGAGATACGTTTCACCAACCAACACACTTTCAGCTAAGAAAAAGCTCAGTTCGAGCAAATAAGTGCTCAGTCTAGCAAAAAAACACAAGCAAAAAGTGCCTAGGTCGAGCATTTTCCTATAATGTCTATGTTCGCCTAAAAACTCGATACCTTTTATCCTCTTCTTTGTTGGAGTGCTCGACTAATAGGTAGAGTGCTCGACCGAGCACTACAATCAGAAAACTCTAAAATGTAAATCCAATTTTATATACAACCAAACCTATTGTATGAACTATAATGTAATATCTCCAAAATTTCTTAAATCGTATGCTATTTTCTATTTTATGTCTCATAATTGCGATTATAAATCCCTCCGATTTGTACATACACTTTTTTGGATGTAATATATGATTTAAAGAAATAATAATGGAAACAAATATTGATTCAAGACTAAACAAACCAAACTTCTCACCTTTGTTTTATTTCGATAATTCAATGATGGACAATGATAATGATAGTTCTCTAGTGATGATGAACGATGAAGGTTGCTGCGAGAACTTACTATTGGAGTATGCTCTAGAGACCAATCATTTGGATGATTATTATTTGAGTATTTCCGATGTATCATGACATTTTGTATAAATTGGCATTCTATTATTCATTTCATTTACTGTCTGCGTATATAAATAGATTAAATAATATCCTTAGAAATATAATTTAAGATAGTCTTAAAAAATCCCTAGTCGAGCATCATTGAGAATAAGGATATCAATGTTGCTTTAAGACTAGTATGTGTAAATTGATAAAAACACAAGCAAAAAGTGCCTAGGTCGAGCATTTTCCTATAATGTCTATGTTCGCCTAAAAACTCGATACCTTTTATCCTCTTCTTTGTTGGAGTGCTCGACTAATAGGTAGAGTGCTCGACCGAGCACTACAATCAGAAAACTCTAAAATGTAAATCCAATTTTATATACAACCAAACCTATTGTATGAACTATAATGTAATATCTCCAAAATTTCTTAAATCGTATGCTATTTTCTATTTTATGTCTCATAATTGCGATTATAAATCCCTCCGATTTGTACATACACTTTTTTGGATGTAATATATGATTTAAAGAAATAATAATGGAAACAAATATTGATTCAAGACTAAACAAACCAAACTTCTCACCTTTGTTTTATTTCGATAATTCAATGATGGACAATGATAATGATAGTTCTCTAGTGATGATGAACGATGAAGGTTGCTGCGAGAACTTACTATTGGAGTATGCTCTAGAGACCAATCATTTGGATGATTATTATTTGAGTATTTCCGATGTATCATGACATTTTGTATAAATTGGCATTCTATTATTCATTTCATTTACTGTCTGCGTATATAAATAGATTAAATAATATCCTTAGAAATATAATTTAAGATAGTCTTAAAAAATCCCTAGTCGAGCATCATTGAGAATAAGGATATCAATGTTGCTTTAAGACTAGTATGTGTAAATTGATATGAGATATCAATTTAACACATATGTACATGTTAGAGAACAATGTACTGGACGGTCCGCCATGGGATTGCTACATGGATTGTTATATGAGTATCATAGAAATTCTCATAGTGATTATGGTATATATACTCCTATGACTTGAAATCGCCAGAGATTTTAACATAAACAATTGCATGCTTTGACACTATTAAACGTCACTCGTAAATGGGCAGACGAACAAGATAGTGATCGGGTAGGCAATCTATTTATGTAGTAAGATGTTAGTTGATCGAGATAAGGATTTGTCCCTCCTATATAACAGGAGTGATGTCATGAGCTCACTGATTGAATTAGATGAGTGTGATACGTTCCATGACTCATGTTCATCTAGACATCAAGGACAAACGGATTGATATACATAAATAACGAGATTGGTAATGTCGAGTCACATACATTTTCATTGTTTAGGAAATAATATGTGTTGCTCGACACCGCTCATTATTTGTGATCAACGCAATGAGAACCTATTGGGTCGCACACAAAGACGAATGAACTTAGACATGTAAATGAGCCAATCCTATTATGAATATGATTGAGAATTATTTGTGTTATTAGGGCCAATTCTAATTGAACTATGAATTCAATTTCATTTGGCCTAATTCGGCCCATTAGGATTAATTGGGCAAAACCTTGATTAGGATTTTAAGTTAGGGTTAAACAATTTTTTCCCTATAAATATAGTGCTTAAGCTATGTTCACAAATATATACAAAAAAAAGCAAAGGCACTTCACCCAATATAATCTAGAGGCCGAAATCCTAATCTAACAACTAGGTTTTTCGACTTTGTCCAGATCTCCTCCGTCCGTATAGATACCGAAAACGGCAGGAGTGATTCGCTGCTGCTCGTGACTCATAGATCCGAGCTTTACGTTACACCAAAGTATGTGCTAAGAAACACTAATCAGATCTGTCTCTAAATCAGATCTCACCAAAAGGAAAAACGAGAAAAACTTTGTGTTTCCGCTGCGTGTTTTCCTCTTGACTTCCCTATATTGGTATAAGAGCCCGTTTTCGGAGACCTTGATTGTCTTTCTTGTCATATGCATGTAAGATTTTCATTCTAGATATGTGATTTGTTTGACAAGATCCGTGGTATGCATGTATATTTCGTGTAAATCTGAGTTATGCAAGGCTAGATCTTTGATATGCATGTTGATTTTCTAGATACATCATATGCATGATTGGTTCGTGCTAGATCTAAGATATACATGTCCATATTTATGAATCTGTGATATGCATGAAGAATCGAGAAAGTAAGAAACATGGAAAGTGAATCTGTGATATGCATGAAAAATCTGGAAAGTAAGAACCATGGAAAATTCACATAAAATCGATATAATTGAATATGTGATATGCATGAAGAATCGGGAAAGTAAAAAACATGGAAAGTAAATATGTGATATGCATGAAGAATTGAGAAAGTAAGAAACATGGAAAATTCATATAAAATCCTTATGATTGATTTTCAATGATGTTTTTCCACGGAGGGACCGCCGTAGGCTACGACTGTTAAATCCGTAAGGCAGTATCTATTGATTCTCGGTGAATACAATTCAATATCTATCAATTCTCAGTGAATCGGGATATGTGAATGTTCGTGATCGAATAAATGTTATCTAAGTCAGTTCTGACTAAGGAAAAGAGGTTATATAAAGCACTCTTATGAGTTGGCTCCCTCTTACGTGGGAACTACTTAGCTAACGCTTAAGGTTATCACTTGCATCGTAAATAATGGGATCTAACGACATTATGTCTCCGGATGTTAGTTCTTTTCGATTATGTTTATATTTTATTAAATATGTTTGATTGCGGTAAAAAATCCTTCGTGTGATTAAGTCAAGTTAAATGCCTACCAATGAATAAGTACTCATCAAGACTTAGATCGATGTGTGTAGATTTGCTGAAGTGAATTGTCACATCAATCCTAGTAAGACGCAATCGGATAACTGTGATATCTAAAAGCTTATTGATTGGGTTGACTTAACTAAGAAATCAATGAGATTGGGACTTAGAGGCATAAAGTTGGGTGTCTATTGATGGGACTTAGAGGCATAAAGTTGGGTGTCTATTGATGAGATGAATTGGGACAAGGGTTGTTCACCTAACTATCCAAGAATTGCATGAGATGTAATTGACAAAGAGTTCTCTACCTAAATAACCAAGTCTAGGGTGATTTACCAAAGTAAACTCTAGACAAGGTGAAATATGGATCTTGGCCCACTAAGAAAGTTAGGAATATTACTTTCCGAATTGATAATGAGGGCTATTTATTCACAAAATTTAGTGGGAGAATCATTTAATAAAGTTCATGTTTAAATGATTCTTTTCATGATACTCATATTCTGTGTATCTCTGTTTTAGGTGAAAATGGCATCAAGCACACACGTGTTGTATTTGCGATCAATCCTTGAGAAGGATAAGCTGAATGAGACAAATTTCCTGGATTGGTACAGGAACTTGAGGATTGTCTTTAAACAAGAAAAAAATGTATGTCCTTGAAGGTCCCTTACCTGAAGTGCCACCAGCAAATGCTCCAAGGGTTGATAAGGATGCTGATAAAAAGCACCTTGATGTTTCCTTTGAAGTCAGCTGCCTTATGCTGTCACTCATGAACTCTGAGCTTCAGAAGCAACATGAAGATGTGGCAGCTTTTGATATGATCGAACATCTTAAGGAGCTGTATTAAGAGCAGGCTAAGCAAGAGAGGTTTGAAACCTCTAAGGGTTTATGTAGATGTGTTATGGAGAAGGAACTTCTGTAGGACGTCATGTACTCAAAATGATTGGGTATATTTAGAGCCTTGAGAAAACGGGTTTCTTGATGGGTCTAAGTTGACCACGGACTTGATTCTGTGATCGTTGCCAGAATCCTATGATCCATTCGTCATGTACTATAACATGAACGATTTTGATAAGTCTCTGACACAACTACTGAACATGTTAAGAACTGCTGAAGTAAACATCAAGAAGGCCAAGCCCAAAGCTGTTCTGATGGTTCAGAATCGCAAGGGCAGGCTAAAGGCAAGAACAAAAGGGGTCAAAAGCCCAAGTTCAAGTCTGTCAAAGCCTTATAGCCTAAAGGTGAGGTGGCTAAGGAAGGTGACTGCTTCCACTATGGTAAGACCGGTCATTGGAAGAGGACCTGCTCAATGTATTTGGAAGAACTAAAGACTAAGAAGGGAAGTAAGACTTATGCTTCAGTATTAATGTTATAGAAATCAACTTATCTACTTCTACTTCATTGGTATTAGATACTGGTTGTGGTTCTCACATTTGTAATAATGTGTAGGAACTAAGAAGAAGTAGATCGATAAAGAAAGGCAAAGTCGACCTGCGAGTAGGAAATGGAGCAAAAGTTGTTGCATTAGCTATATGGACTTATGTATTGACTTTGCCTACTGGGCTTGTTTAGAACTTGAGAGTTGCTATTATGTGTCTACCATTACTAAAAATATTATTTCTATTTCTTGTTTGGACAAGAAGGGTTTTTCATTTATAATAAAAGACAATTGTTGCTCTATTTATTTGAATGATACGGTATATGGTGTTGCACATTTGATGAATGACCTTTATGTTCTGAACTTTCATATTCCTATCTATAACGTGAATACTAAAAGGATTAGAACTAATGCTTCTAATCCAACATGTCTCTAGCACTGCCGCTTTGGGCCATATAAACGAGAACCGCATCTCTAAACTCCATAAAGGTGGAATATTGGATTCATTTGATTTTGAATCATTTGAAACATGTGAATCTTGTTTAATGGGCAAGATGACAAAAGCCCCCTTTAAGGGACAAAATGAAAAGGCAAGTGGTGTATTAGACCTCATACATATAGATGTATGTAGACCTTTAAACACACAAACTAGAGGTGGTTTTTTGTACTTTATTATCTTTGCTGATGATTTCAGTAGATATGGATATGTGTATCTAATGAAACACAAATCTGAATCTTTTGAAAAGTTCAAAGAATTCAAAAATGAATTACAAAACCAACTTGGCAAGAATATCAAGAAACTTCGATCAGATCGAGGAGGTGAATATTTAAGCCAAGAATTTGTTGACTATCA
>CM071863.1:50384761-50399487 GCA_036759665.1 Gynandropsis gynandra
TAGACATGGTTCGGTCGATGATGAGTCAAACAGTTCTTCCACATTCGTTTTGGGGACATGCATTGGAAACGAATGCTTTTATATTAAACTGTGTTCCATCTAAATCAGTTCAAAAGACACCATATAAGATATGGACTAGGAAACGTCCTAGTATGTCTTTTATGAAGATTTGGGGATGTGAAATGTCAGATGATCTAACAAAATCGATCCTAAATCAGATAAATGTATTTTCGTGGGGTATCCTAAAAGAACTAAAGGATACTATTTCTACAAACCCTCAGAGAACAAAGTGTTTATTGCCCGTACAGGTGGTTTTCTATAAAGAGAGTTTCTCTCTAGAAGAACTAGTGGGAGTACTGTAGAAATTGAAGAAATTCAAGAACCACAAGAAAATACTGCTGACACTGAGATGGAAACTGAGCAGACACCACTAGCAGTTATGGAACTACAAGTGATAAGCCAGAGGAAGGTGAGGATAACGTCAAGTCATCATGCCTGGAACCACAATTAATTGAGGAACCGGAACCACAAATTGATGTGGAACCTGCTCATGAGACACAAATTGTGCGTAGGTCTATAATATCACATCGTGCGCACAAAGATATGGATTTCTTGTGACTCAAGATGGTGATGTAATGCTCATGGAAGATGATGAGCCTACAACCTACCAAGGGGCCATAACGAGCCCAGATTCTGAGAAATGGCTTGAGGCCATGAAATCCGAGATGGACTCCATGTATACAAACCAAGTTTGTACTTTTATTGATCTACTTGAAGGGGTGAGACCCATAGGTTTTAAATGGATTTTCAAGAAGAAAACCAACATGGATGGTAATGTTCATACCTATAAAGGGTGTTTGGTAGCAAAAGGTTTTAAAAAAGTTCATGGTATAGACTATGACGAAACCTTTTCACCAGTTGCGATGATAAACTCTATAAGGATTTTGCTTGCGATAGCTGCATACCATGATTATGAAATATGGAAAATGGATGTCAAAACAGATTTTCTTAATGGAACGCTTCTTGAGGATGTGTACATGACACAACATGAAGGTTTTGTCGATCCAAAAAATGCTGATAAGGTCTGCAAGCTACAACAATCCATTTATGGATTGAAGCAAGCTTCTTGGAGTTGGAATCTTCGTTTTGATGAAGCAATCAAAGGGTTTGGTTTCATAAAAAACGAAGATGAACCTTGTGTCTACAAGAAGGTTAGTGGGAGCACCATAGTTTTTCTTGTGTTTTATGTAGATGACATATTACTCATAAAAAATGATATCCCTACCCTGCAGTCTATAAAGACTTGGTTAGGAAATTGTTTTTCTATGAAGGACTTAGGTGAAGCTACCTATATACTGGGTATAAAGATCTATAGAGATAGATCGAGGAAGCTAATTGGCCTAAGTCAAAGTACATACATAGACAAAGTAGTAAAAATTTTTAGCATGCAAGATTGTAAGAAAAGAACTTTGTCTATGGTAAGTGGCAAGTTTCTCTCTGAACAACAATGTCCTATGACAAAAGCAAAGAGAGAACGCATCAGTAATCCATCCGTATCTACTATTGGATCTATCATGTACGCTATGATATGTACACGTCCCGATATATCTATGCCTTAAGTATGACTAGTGGGCATCAAAGTGATCCCGCTGAAAGTCACTAGATCACTGTAAAGAATATTCTTAAGTACTTGAGAAGTACTAAGAATGTATTCTTGGTATTTGGAGGTGCCAAGAGCTCATTGTAACGTGTTACAATGATGCTAGCTTTGAACCCGACAAAGATGATCATCGATCGTATTCTGGTTTTGTGTTTTGCCTAAATTTTGGTGTTGTGAGCTGGAAAAGTTCTAAATAAGCTACATTTGCTAATTCTACTATAGAGGCTGAGTACTTAGCTGCATCAAAAGCAGCTAAAGAGGCGGTTTGGATCAAGAAGTTCATATTTGAATTTGGGGTGGTTCCTAGCATAGAAGATCCTGTTGAGATCTATTGTGACAATAATGGTGCTATAGCACATGCTAAGGAACCTAGATCACACCAAAGATCTAAACACATACTCATACGCTTCCATCTCATTCGAGAAATCGTGGAGAGATGAGACATTAAGATATATAGAGTACCAACAGATGAAAATGTCACGGACCCTTTGACGAAGCCTTTGGCGCATCATAGGCATGATCGTCATACTAGATCATTAGGTATTAGAGATATACCTGATTGGTCTGATTGGTCTTAGCACAAGTGGGAGATTGTTGGAGTATGTTCTAGAGACTAATCATTTGGATGATTATTATTTGAGTATTTCAGATGTATCATGATATTTTCTATAAAATGGCATTCTATTATTTCATTTCATTTATTGCCTGCGTATATAAATAGATTAAATAATAACCTTAGATTTAAGATAGTCTTTAAACATCCCTAGTCGAGCATCACTGAGAATAAGGATATCAATGTTGCATTAAGACTAATAAGTGTAAATTGATATGAGACCTCAATTTAACACATAGGTACATGTTAGAGAACAATGTACTAGACGATCTGCCATGAGATTGCTACATGGGATGTTATATGAGTAATACAGCAATTCTCATAGTGATTATGGTATGCTTTGACATAAGCAATGACATGCTTTGACACTATCAAACGTCACTCGTAAATGGATGGATGAACAAGATATTGATTGGGTATGCAATCTGTTTATGTAATAAGATGTTGGTTGATCGAGATAAGGACTTGTCCCTCCTATATAACATGAGTGATGTCACGAGCTCACTGACTGAATTAGATGAGTATGATACGTTCCATGAATCATGTTCAATCTATACATCAAGTACAAAAGGATTAATATACATAAATCACGAGATTGGTAATGTTGAGTCACAGACATTTTCATTGCTTAGGAAATAATGACATGCTGCTAGACACCGCTAATTATTTCTGATCAACGCAATGAGAACCTATTGGGTCGCACACAACGACGAATGGAGTTGGACATGTAAATGGGCCAATCCTATTATGAATAGGATTGAGAATAATTCGAGTTATTAAGGTCAATTCTAATTGATTTGTGATTTCAATTTAATTGGGTCTAATTCGACCCATTGAGATTAATTGGGTAAAACCCTAATTAGGGTTTTAGTCCCTATAAATATAGTGTTTAAGCTATGTTCTCAAATATACAAAAAAAGCAAAGACACTTCGCCCAATATAATCTAGAGGCCGAAATCCTAATCTAGCAACTAGGTTTTTTTGACTATGTCCAGATCTCCTCCGTCCGTGTGGATACCGATAGAGGTAGGAGTGATTCACTACTGCTCGTGATTCACAGATTCGAACTGTACGTTACACCAAGGTATGTACTAAGAAACACTAATCAGATTTGTCTCCGAATAAGATCTCACCAAAAGAAAAACCGAGAAAAACTATATGTTTCCGCTGCGTGTTTTTCTCTTGATTTAAGTGTTAATATATTTCCTGTCTCATTCATTCTCCCTTTTCTTTTCCTTTTCCCCTTAATATTTCCTCCACACGTTCTACTCACAAAAAAGTTATTTCTTTGTTTTTTTTTCTATTTTAAGATTCCATAAACTCATTTAAGGCTCATTCTTTTGGAGCTTTCTTGTTTTACTCCCACGACAAGTTAATATTCTATCTTTATTTAATTTTGTTATATATATACATACATTTATTTATATGAGTATTACATTATTTTCATTCTAAAATCTTAACCATTTGAATTTGGGAAGTTATCAACACACACAAGATATCATTTACCTATGATACTCTCATTTCGCCTTGATTCATCAAGTCTATATGAAACAATTCCAACATATGATTGGTTTTGTTTCTCGATATTCTTTTGTTATGAATCCATATCTATATTTTTCAGTTGCCCAATTTAGGACAACATGTGCACACCGTGAATTAGATCTGAGTTAGACAACTTTAAATCTGTGCAATGACTTACATGTCCTAACTATTGATGTCACAAGTGATGCAGATTTCATGTGACTCTATAATATTTCACCTCTTAAGTCCATATGTAGAAATTATTTGAATCTCAAATCAGAAAGAACACACTCTCTATTTGCATTAGTGATTACACATTTTTCATGTGAAAAATGAACATTCAATCCTTAGTCACATAGATATGAACCTACTTGTTATTGCATTGCAAATTCTTACCCAACATCTAGACCATTACACAATGAATTACATGAAGAAATCATTACCACTCGATATATTCACTCCTAGAATGATTAACCTATCTCTCGATATGATATCTATCTAATGCACTTGATCTAGTCTATTCCGTTGTCTCCTGTAAACCATTTGACAAATAATTCATGGGATTTATTCACGAACTGAAAGATTAGAATGTGCATTAAATCGTGAAAGTATAATTGATAATTTCGATTATTAAATTCATTAAATTCGCATACACAATATCTAGAGCTTTTTTTTTGTTTTTCTATCCTCCCCCGTCCTTACTTTGGTTCATAATCGTTCCTTCATTAGTAGAGAAGTTCACAATCTCTTAAACAGTTCAGAAATTAAAATTTTAAATGAATTTTGTGACCCGCTCGGCCGAGCTAGCCTATGCGCGGACTGAACAGTTGGGTCGCATTTCTCCAATGTAAATAAGAGCCAACGTTGGCAATTTCGAGTAGATCACTTAACCGAGCAATAGATTGATCGGGTCGAGCGAATTCACTGAAACAAATGACACCTCCATATGGATGAATGCTCGACTAATTTGCCTTCTGCTTAGGTTGTGTGAATCCTCTAGAAGAATTTCATCGATCGAGTGACTAATCGCCCTACCAGAGTGAATTTTCTTGAACTTTTGAGACACCAACTCTAATATGCTCCATCGAATGCTCATGGTGCTCAGATCAAGAGTTTTTGCTGAATCTCTCAATAATGCTAGTTTTTATGGAGAAAATGACCCCAAAAAATGTAAAAAAAGAACTAAACAATGCAAAATGAAACAAAAATAAGATGATTTATAAAGCAAAATTGGTGTGATCGAACGCTCCTAGACTTGTCTTTTGCTCATCCTGGATCAAATATAAACAATGAATAGCTCTTGAAAGAGAGTAGAAGGCAAACTGATATCTGCAAGGATTTGAAGAATATTCATGCTCGCTTACATTACCTTAATCATGAATAAAATTGAGCTAGCTTTCTTTAGAGTCATCTAACTACTGGAAGATCCTAAACTGTAGGATTTACTCGAACACTAAATATCTTTAGAGAATAAACTAAAATACTACCAAACATATTTTTTGAGTCTCTTTATCGATTCCCTAAGGATTAATTTGGTCAAAATGGTTTAGACAAAGCTTGATGGAATTGATAAAAAAATTTTTCCACAGATTTTTCGTCTTTCCTGGAATTTACATTTTTTATTCCCTTGTTATTATTATTATTATTATTATTATTATTATTATTATTATTATGTGGGAATTTGAAATTTTGTTGGTATTTTCCGTCTCTTTCTTTTTCTTTCTACATGTATGGAATTATGTTTGTTTGAAGAAAGGGTAAAAAGAACAATATTTAAGGCTAACACTGACACGCGATGACTGCTGCCATCCCAAAGCGAGATGCTTGCCTCTTATTTGAGTGATTTTTTTTACAGTAAACTCGAAGAAGATGAAAAAAGGGTCTAATATTACAAAGAATGATGAAAAAGTCTTACGAAAATATATAGGGTTGGAACTAAGATTCTATGATAATCTGAAGATGACTAAGTGTTAATATACCACATAGAACTATAAAATCAACCTAATTTTGAGTTCTTTTAGTCAAGTATGCTCGACAATTCATTCAAAATACTTAGTAAAAAAAGTTCAGTATACGTAGCTATTTAAGTAGGAAAACTTCTCTAATATTTTAAACATAATTCGACTACCTCGTGGGAAAGCTAAGAGTATGTCTATTCTAGTTTATTGGAGTCCAAAAGAAAATTATTCTCCTAAAATGCACTTTAAATTTACTTAAGATGCAACCTAAACGATCCGTAGTAGTTGCTATGATGTTAATCTATGCCTCTTTAGACTTAGACTTGACACCATCTACGATGTTGAACTAACACGTGAGAGACGATCTTAATTGATAAGAAAAAGAAAGGTAGGAACACATAATCTAAATATCACTAAGAGTAGTGATATGTTATTTCACATGTTTTTGCTAGACGTGTTCTCAGGTTTTCCATCGTATACTCTATCATTTCAGCTCGTAGTCTTTCGATGTTTCATTCACTCATATGAGAATCTGAAATCATAATCAAAGAAAGAATCTCGAGTACCATCAAGATAGACATCAAATATCTTACTACACTTTATTAAAAAAAAGAAAAATAAAGCAAAAAATGAAAAGTAAAGAATTGGAGAAATTTCACAAATGGAAATGCCAATGATTGAAGGGTCCAAAATGTCTTTGTGTGTTGTCGAAGTGTCTTAGGATGAGTTTGTACTTGATTCGAAGTGGAGATTTTTAGTAAAGCCTGAAATCACTTGACCAGAGTTAACATGGCCAAGCAGATAGGTAATACCTTATAACTGCCCAAGTGTTCGTTCACTAATATCTTCTTTTTAGAATTTAGAATGCAAACAAACATGAGTAACTAGGGAAACAAATTTCAAGAAAAAGAGAAAAATATGGACCTTGGTTTATAGTTCTTGGTTTCTCTCTCACTGAAAAAGATCTCTTATTCCACGACCACATATGCAATGTGCACGTTTTTACTTGGTAGATTTTGTTTAGACGAGAGGAACCATTTATCCTTACCACCAGTCAACCGAGCATTTTCGGGCAAAGATTGCTCGGTCGAGCGTTTTCTCTACTTTCTGTTTACTCCTCTAAAAAAATGTTGACTACTAATTGTATGATTCTTGCGAACAATATACGAAAATATGAATTCCAAATAACATGCTCTAAAAATAAAAATATGAAAATACAATTTTCAAAAACAATTCCGAAAAGAAAGAAAAATAGTCCAAAAAAATGGTTCGGGTTGCCTCCTGAAAAGCACTCTTTTATAGTCCCGAACTCGACCATATGAGCTTCTACTCTATTGTTTAGACACACATGCTGATAGCCTTTCAATATTTCCCATGCCTCGTACAACGTTTCGCCATCCTCATGTATAAAGGAGTTGATCTTGTTCTTTTCCATATTCGTTTTGTGCAATGGGAAGAATCTCATCATGAATTTCTCCTCCAGCCTATTTCATTTGTGAATAGAGTTCAGCACCAGTGTTGAGAGCCACTCCTGCATCCTATCCATGAGGAAGAACCGGAAACCAACAACATGACCGTCTCTTTCGTCACCCCATAAACCTTCTTCAGGGAGTGAAACAATATCTTAAACCTCGTAAGAGAGAGGTTGATGTCTTTTTTTAGCATCCTTGAAACATGATTTCAATAAGCATCTGCATAAATGATGGCTAAAGCTTAAACTAGCTAAAATCAATAATCGAGCGTCGAATGAAAGACATGAGTTGGGTGTTCTTAAGGGCTGTATATGCTTTGTAAGTCTCCTCATCCAAACTAAATTTTTGACGTTGTGTGCCATTTGCCTCCTATTCGTTTGCTTTCTAATCGTCATTGTGGTTCTCTCGGTTTCTAGATCGAGCGCTATGAATCTAGAACTTCCATAACTTTGGATCATAAATCAAGTACATGTGAGTGACCAAAAGAAAAGAAAACAAAAAGGAGATGTCAGTAGTAAACAAAAAACGACACAAAATAAAAATATAATAAAAAATATGACCTAGATTCGTATACTAAACTAGTTAATTTTCCATTAGTCCCCGACAACAGCGTCAAAAACTTGGTGTGGTGTCTAGGTGTGATCTAATCCTAATTTTTTTACCTAGACTAGATATTCCGTAAGGATACGAACCGTATGGTACAAGGGTTGACCATATGGACTAAGTGGGATTTTAATTAATAACCTAAAAAACTAGGGTCATGAAAACGTGTTGGTGTATCTGATATGAAAAAGTAAACTAAACTAAGCTACTATTATATACACTTTGGCATGATGCTTTTAGACTTAAGATTTGTTCTAACATATAAAGATTTCAAAAATATGATTTTTATTTTTGTCGAAAAACTAAATAATTTCCCATGGATCTACCTACTCTCGTAGCGCAAATCCTATTTAGTATACAGATTATTTATATCTCCGCATAATGACCTATACATCGAATGTTATTACCAGACCTATCTGCTTTAGCAGTATAAATTTCTATCCAACATCTAGACCACTGCATAATGATCTACACGAAGAACATATTACCGCTCTATATCGTTGCAAGCTCTTCCGCGACCATTCGAGTGAACATGCTCTAGATATTCTTGGATTGAGCCATCGTGATCCATTTGTGTGGCCTTGATGTCCGGTTTGGAGTCTTATCCTAATCACAGTTGTTTTAATATCACCTTTTCCTTGTATCTTTCTTTGCACCTATCTATGAAAGTTGCACATTTGACATTTTCTTTGAAATTTGAAAGTAACTCAAATTTTTAGTAATTTGTCTTTAATAAAAACTATCAAAATACAACGTTGAATCATGTTCTTCTTCGGTAGAAATAGATGCAACATTTTTATATAGATTAAAATTTCTAACTCAAATTTGCTTAATATTTAAAGAAGTCCAAGAAAGGTACGTATGATGCGTTATCAAAGTTAAACAAATAACCTAAACTACCCGCAAGTGCACGATACGTGGGGAGTACTTCAGGTGTCGATCCCACAGGGACTATGCAACACAACCTAAACTCAAACTACGAATCAAACTTGCCAACGAAAGAAATATGGTTTTGAGAATGAAATATTAAAAACAAATAAAGTATCTAGTTCTTAAGAATGAGACAAACGTTCCAGGAAACCGGTTTCACCTCAAGACTACCGAAACCAACAATCAACCTATCTATCATGCAATCCCAGTCGAGTTATCTAAGGCAGGCGATCCTAATATGATATCTATCGTCTCTCGAGGCACTGACACATGATCTAGTCAACTTACCCCCTACTTTCGAGGCTGCGACCTTGAATTAAACCCATAAGACCTGTGATTCATCCGTTTTACCCTCAACCGCTGCTACCCTACTTTCGTGGCCTAACCTCGGTTGTTCTAAACCTGATCTTCTAGGACTAGAATTCTCCTTTTGGTCCTTCGCCTAATCCCTAACACATGCATCTACGTGACCATCACAAACACAAGTAAATTAAGAACTCAGATAAAGAATAGATAAACGAAAACGGGAAGATGCATTCAAAGATAAATCAAAAGTTGTTACGGGATAGCCAAGGGCTATTCCCTTCTCCTAGAACAAACAAACTACTCATTCATGCATCCGTAAACAAACATAAACGAAATAGAAGGTCTAAGGAACATGAAAAACAAATGAAACCGAAGTGTGAAGTTGATCTCCAATGCTCCTCTACGTCGCCTTCGCAAGAACCTTCTTCTTCTCTCTCCTCTCTCCTCGATCAAGAACTGAAAATTGAGTGAATGAGCTCGACCTCTCACTCCTCTCTTCTTCTTTACTTCCTCTTTCTTTCCTTTTCTCCCTTCCTTTCCTTCTGGACGCTCAGTTATTCCTTATGTTGCAGCAGCCAACGATTGTTGTCTTTTCATGAGTTTCCATTCTTGAATAAGTTGGGTGATGTTTCCATTACTTCATTCCAGCGAAATATCACTTATTCCTCTTCACTAAAGGCATTTTCCATATTGTATAAGTACCCAACAAACTCCCATTTGTTTTAAGTCAAATTAACTTATTTGGAGTTGTAGGTGACGGACGCGACCCGCGCGGGCAGGGTAAATGACCCGCTCGGGTACGACGAGGAAGATCGCGCAAGAACGCGATGGAAAAGAGGCTGCCCGCTCGGGCTCAAGTGCTGCCCGCTCGAGTTGATGCCCCGGGCGTGGTATTTCTTGCCGGAATCGTGCTCAAATTCGCTGGACAAAATCACCATAATAAATGCCCGCTCGGGCTAGGGAGTTACCCGTGCGGGTAGTGGCTATTCCTTGCCGATTCTCGTCCCGTTTGTCCCGTGATGATCCTTGATGTTGGTACTTTTTCTCGTG
Source organism: Gynandropsis gynandra (assembly GCA_036759665.1). Classification (NCBI taxonomy): domain Eukaryota; kingdom Viridiplantae; phylum Streptophyta; class Magnoliopsida; order Brassicales; family Cleomaceae; genus Gynandropsis; species Gynandropsis gynandra. Next base: position 50,394,875 of record CM071863.1, read on the forward strand.
CACGTCCTTTAGCTCTGAAAATGAACCGAATACGCATAAAAACCTGTAAGAACATAAAAACACGAAAACAAGTAAAACGGATACAAAATCATACGTAAAGCATCACATGTATATCAAAACCATCTGTAAAATCGTGCAAGAAAGACGTATGAAAACGAGATGATCAAAATCCCCCAGACTTTAATGTTTGCTTATCCCTAAGAAAACATAAACGTGGAACACGTGGGGTGTACAAAATCCGAGAATTCCTCCTTCTCCTAGAAGTACCGCTAAAGCGAACCTAACCGATCAACTAGCACGTCGAAAGCAAATTCGGCCTAATTAAGTTTTTAGTCTTCATCCTAGGTTCACCAAGGCTACCCACGAGAAAGTAAATCAAAGGAAAACTAAACAAGCCACCGTAACCCTCTCCACCAAACAAGACTTCATAAAATTCTAAACCTAGAACAACCGAGGATACTTGTTTCTTTTCCGAGCTTCTTTCTTTTTTTTTTCTTTTTTTATTTCCTTTTTACGAATTCTTTTTCTTTTTTCTTTTTTTTCTTTTTCTTTGCATACACACTAGGCTTCTAGGACGTCAGATTTGAAGGGATCCAGCCTCTAGTTAGACCCAGAGTACCGATGACAGTATACTCATGCTCCTCGTTCAAGAGTGCAGCGGAGTAGGCGGAGTTTTATTTGTGCCATGCCATTAGGACGTAGAACGATGATCGCCAACCCACCACTTAGACCCGAGCCATTGAAAGAGTATTAAGGTCGATGCACTCTAATCGATTTTAGATCATGCTTTTTAGGCATTATTTCTATCGACAGCGGAGTGTTAGTGTGCGCTCTTAATCTGCAAATAAGCACGATCTCATACGATATAGTAATCCTCATAGAAAAGTGAAATAAAGCATCGTATACACGAAGTATGGTCATCTGGATAGAGAGAATCAACGATAAACTAGCCTAGCAACCTCGTCTAAACCCCCCACAAGCAACCCTAGGATTCCCGAAGAACTACGACCTATTGTTTTTCAGCCGACTTATAAGCTCTAACGCTTAGGGAAAACCTAGCTCAAACATGCAAAATCTCACGGAAAAGGCCAACTTCTGAAGCATCCTAGGTTCAGGGTTCATCTCAAAACGTGGCACCGGACAAGTGCCTGGGACGACTCTAACTCACGAAATAAAAAACAACCTAAAAACTACAAAATCAAAGATAAAATGAAAGAAAATAAAACGAAATCACCTGAAAAACGTGAGCTGCTACCCCAGACTTGAATTGAACGGCGTCCTCGACGTGAAGCTCCGATGGAGGGTAAGGGAAATGAAGCACGTTTGTGGTGGTATTTTTTTTGTGTTTTTTTAAACGAAAACGAATAACCGAGTCTCAAACTAAAAAATAAGAAAAATAAAAGCAAACAGCTGGGTTACCTCCCAGAAAGCGCTTATTTAACGTCTTTAAACTTTGACGTCTCCATTCCTCATGCGTGCGCGACGGGTGGATCAGAAAGGGAAATGGAGTTCACACTTTCGATCGGTTGAGCGGCTTGGTAGAGTTTTATCCGCTGTCCATTAGCTTTTAATGTCCCACTCGTCTCGCTCCAAAGTTCTACTACTCCATGCGGGAATACCTCTCGTACCTGAAAAGGACCAGACCAATGGGACCGTAGTTTGCCCGGGAAAAGCTTAAGACAAGAATTAAATAGTAGAACCAAGTCACCTGGCTGAAAGTCATGAGGTAGGTCCTCTTATCATGCCATTTCTTAGCGCACTCCTTATAGATCTTAGAGTTCTCGTATGCATCAAGACGAAGCTCATCGAGCTCGTTCACCTGCAAAAGTCGTTTCTCACCTGCACTCTTAAGATCAAAGTTAAGGAGCTTTGTCGCCCAATAGGCGCGGTGCTCTAGCTCGACAGGTAGGTGGCAAGACTTGCCATAAACAAGCTGAAAAGGAGTCATGCCAATGGGAGTTTTAAACACAGTCCTATAGGCCCATAACGCATCATCTAATTTCATCGGCCAATCTCTACGGGACCTAGACACGGTTTTCTCTAGTATGCTCTTAATCTCCCTATTCGAAACCTCTACCTGTCCGCTGGTTTGTGGGTGGTACGGTGTAGCTATCCTATGTCTCACGCCATAATGCTTAAGGAGGGATTCAAATTGTCGAACAATGAAGTGTGAACCTCCGTCACTAATGACTAATCTAGGAACACCAAAACGAGGGAATATGGTCTTATTAAAGAATTTCATCACTACCCTAGCATCATTAGTTGGCGTTGCTATGGCTTCTACCCACTTAGACACATAATCTACACCTACCAAAACATATTGGTTGCCACATGACGATGGGAAAGGTCCCATGAAATCTACACCCCAAACATCAAACAATTCTACCTCAAGGATGTCGTTTTGTGGTATCTCATTCCTCTTACCTATATTTCCCGTTCATTGACATCTATCACAAGAGGAAACGTACCTATGGGCATCCTTGAAGAGGTTCGGCCAATAAAAACCTGCTTGTAGCACCTTTGAAGCAGTTTTGGACTTGCTGAAGTGGCCACCATAATCTGATCCATGACAATGGAATAGGATGCTCTCTACCTCTTCCTCGGGGATGCATCTTCTAAAGACCCCGTCCGCGCATCTCTTGTACAGAATTGGATTGTCCCAATGGTGATGTTTGACGTCTGCAAAGAACTTCCTATGCTCATGAAAAGAAAGGTCGGGGCGTAGTATACCGCTCACAAGAAAATTAACAAAATCAGCAAACCAAGGAGCGGGGTAACCTGAAATGAGTGCGCAAATGATGTCGTCTCTCAAGGAATCGTCGATAGGTCTCTTATCCTCTACAATGATGCGAGAGAGATGATCTGCAACGACGTTCTCGGACCCCTTCCTATCTCTTATATCGAGATCAAACTCTTGTAAGAGAAGGATCCATCGGATGAGGTGTGGTTTCGCGTCCTTCTTCCCTAGAAGATATTTAAGCGCTGCATGGTCAGTATAAACGATTACCTTTGACCCTACGAGATAGGATTTGAAATTTTCAAAGGCGAAGACGACGGAAAGGAGCTCTTTCTCGGTTGTGGCATAGTTGATTTGAGCGTCGGCTAGTGTCTTGCTAGCGTAGGAGATAACATGAGAGACCTTGTCTCTTCGCTGCCCTAAGAAAGCCCCAACGGCATAGCCGCTAGCGTCACACATAATCTCGAATGGAAGACTCCAAGCGGGTGGCTGAATGATAGGCGCCAAAACCAATGCTGTCTTGATGGTGTTGAAGGCGTTGTGGCATTCTTGAGAGAAGTCAAATGTAGCGTCTTTGGCCAGCAACTCCGTCAACGGTTTTGTGATCTTTGAGAAGTCTTTGATGAACCTCTTATAAACACTTGCATGCCCTAGGAAGCTACGAATTTCCTTAACTGAAACAGGTAGAGGAAGTTTTGCGATTACCTCAATTTTGGCCATGTCGACTTCTATACCCCTCGATGAGATCATAAGTCCAAGTACAATACCTTCCTTCACCATAAAGTGACACTTTTCCCAATTAAGAACACGATTCGCTTCCTCGCATCGCTGCAATACTCTTTCTAGAAGGTTAACGAGGCAATCATCGAATGTAGAGCCATAAACCGAAAAATCATCCTTAAACACTTCCATGATATGTTCAATTAAATCGGAAAAGATTGCCATCATGCAACGCTGGAAAGTAGCCGGAGCATTGCAGAGGCCAAAAGGCATACGACGGTAAGCGAATGTCCCATAAGGACACGTGAAAGTCGTATTCTCCTGGTCTTGGGGGTGAATGGGAATCTGAAAGAAACCAGAATATCCGTCCAAATAACAAAAATAGGCATGATTCGCTAACCGTTCTAACATTTTGGTCGATGAATGGGAGAGGGAAGTGATCTTTCCTTGTTGCTTTGTTGAGCTTGCGGTAGTCTATGCATGTCCTCCATCCCGTGACGGTTCTCATTGGATTCAGCTCGTTGTGATCGTTGCATACTACCGTCATTCCTCCTTTCTTTGGTACGATATGCACGGGGCTTACCCATTCGCTGTCCGAGATAGGATATATGATACCTGCATCCAAAAGTTTTAGTATCTCCTTTTTCACTACATCTTTTAAGTTGGGGTTCAGTCGCCTTTGTGCTTCGATGGATGGTTTATGCCCGTCTTCCATGAGTATTCGATGCATGCATAACGAAGGGCTTAGTCCCTTGATATCCTCGATGGTGTATCCGATCACTCTCCTATGCTTCCTTAAGCATTCAAGTAGCTTTTGCGTGTCATCTGCACTCAAGTCAACATTAACAATAACGGGGTATGTATCATTAAGTCCGATGTATTCATACCAAAGAGAAGAAGGAAGAGGCTTCAACTCGAGTTTGGGCGCCTTCTCCACTGTGAAGTCAGATTTTGCTTCGTGTGGTATCTCCTCACATGGGGCGTCTCTTAGTGCTTCAATAGCACTCATGAATTCTGCGTACGCCTCAGCTTCTTTGTCGGTAAAACCTGCATCTTTGCAAACTTGAGTCAAGCATCTAACGAGGGGATCAAAAATACTTACTTAATCAAACATGTCGTTCGTTAACTTGTCCAGCAAGTCAATTCGAAAGCAAGA
>CM071863.1:50414625-50446972 GCA_036759665.1 Gynandropsis gynandra
GCGACCCATGCGACTCATGCGACCCATGCGACCCATGCGACCCAACCGACCCTTTGGCTCAACCGACCCATGCGACTCGACTGAACCATGCGACCCAAGCCGACTCACTAAGACAACCGACTCAAACGACCCTTAGACTCCCTGCGACGCTCAAGCGACCATTGCGACCCAAATCGACTCACTCAGACTCAACAGACTCACTGACACTCACACCCATTTCAAATCAATAAACCATTCTGGGACTCGACAGTCTGCAAACCCTAGAAATCGACGCTCAACCGACCATCGCGACCCAAACCGACCCACTGAGACAACCGACTCTTGCGACTCAACCGACTCACTGAGACTCAACCGACTCATTGACACTCACACCATTTCAAATCAATAAACCATTTTGGGACTCGACATCCTCCAAAACCCTAGAAATCGATCTACTTACACTTATTGACGCCATTGAAGATTGACTCGTGCTCTCTTCTCCACCGCTGCTGATTCTAGCCATTTCCTTCTTGGCAACTTCGAATTTCCTTCTTGCCAACTTCGAATCGATCCCTCACAAGTTCGAAATCACTTGTTCTTTCTTGGCTTTTACTCTCCCAGAATGCGGGTTTGGCTTTTACTCTCCCAGAATGCGGTTTTTCCCACGTTCGCAAATTAAGGGTAAATTTGTCTTTTCTCCACTTTTTTTTTTCCGATTAAATAATTATTTTAGGGAAGGGTATTTTTGAAGCGTTTTAGCCCTACGAGGGTATATCTGATATTCCGCCATAAAAATATCTTGTATTAACAAATAAAACTATCATTGAGGCATAACGATGTAAATCTAATTTTTTATTTGATTTTCATATATGTGGACAATGGTTTGTGATACCATTGGTAATGAACATGAATTCAGTGAGAAAGGACATAACACCAAGAGAAACAAGAGAAGCACTCAACGAGTAGATTACTCAAGCATGACTCTTTTTCTCTCAAACATCTCTTGTTCTCGACAACTAAAAAAATGTACCATCTTCGGGGACACAACCATCACCCGTGATCTTTACCGCAAATTCCGCCATCCCCGAACACAATCGAGCTATGATATAACCACTATACGGTGATCTCATTCCTTAACTCGTGTTCAATTCAATTTATAGAATATTCCAGAGTTCCACATTATTTGTTATTCTTAGTGTATCATTTCTTTTTGTTCTTTTTGTCTCCGTTCAATCTCGTATTTGTTAAAATCTATGCCTCTCGATTCAATATAATTATGAAAATTTCCTCAAACAATAATCTTAAAAACAAAAAGTATCTCAACGTTTGTTTTCCGAAAATTAAAAACTATAACCATTACTTTTCCACCAACAAACTATATAATTTATTGCTATCCTCCTCGTACCCCATTGGTTTCACTGAGTTTTTTCTTTCCATTTTACTTTCCGTAATGTCCAAAATTAATGATGTTTCATAACGTTCCAACCACTGGCTCTTTCCAAGTCATAAATTTTGTTTTAGATATTTTTAACACGTTCGATTCAATATGTTTTTTTTAAAAGAACACTATTATAATTGTTTACAGATTTATATTGAATTTTAATTAGGAAAAACAGCCTATTTCCCCTGAATTTTACCACTTTAATCTTATTTCCCCTGAACTTTCTTGCTTATTCTATTCCCCTTAAACTGTCACTACTCATTCTATTTCCTTCTCAATTTTAAAAATCCATCTTATTCCTCCATTCGTTAACTTTCTGTTCATTTTTCTGTTGAATATTTTTAAAACAGTCTATTCCCCCTTCCAAACTATATGATTTCCAGCCTATTTTCCCCCTTCCCCGAGCTCTATGAATTGCCTATTCCCCCGAACTATATGAATTCCAGCATATTCCCCCCGAACTATATAAATTCTAGCATATCCCCAAACTATATAAACTACAGCCCATTTCCCCTGAACTATATAACCTATAACCTATTTCCCCCCGAACTATATAAACTCTAGCCTATTCTCCCGAACTATATGATTTCTCTAAAAGTAACATATTTTTTTAATTTTAATTTATTATTAAAATTTTATATTACAACATATTAAAATGAAAAATACTTTAAATTCTAACAATTATAAAAGATTCTATATGATTTCTCATAGTAATATAATTTTAACATAACCATATTTCACCCAATTTTAACTCGATTTCACCGAATTTCAACCCGATTTAACCAAAATTTCACTCTATTTCACTCAAATTTAACACGTTTTCACCCAATTTTGACCCAATTTCACCCAATTTTTATTCGATTTCATCGAATTTTAACCCGATTTAACCGAATTTTTACTCTATTTCACTCAAATTTAACACTATTTCACCAAATTTGACCCAATTTCACCCAAATTGTAATCGATTTTCACCGAATTTCAATCTGATTTAACCAAATTTCAAATCTATTTCACTCATATTTAATCCGATTTCACCCATTTTAATCCTATTTCCCCTAATCTTTATTCGATTACACCCAAATTTAACCCGATTTCACCCGATTTAATCTTATTTAACCCAATGTTAACCCAATTTCACTAAAATTTAACCTGATTTCACCCAATTTAATTCGGTTAAAGTGAAATCAGAATGTTAACCCAATTTCACTAAAATTTAACCTGATTTCACCCAATTTAATTCGGTTAAAAATTGGGTGAAATCAGGTTAAAATTGAGCGAATATATTTAGAATTTGGTTAAATCGGGTTGAAATTCGGTGAAATAGAGTAACAAATTAGGTGAAATCGAGTTAAATTTTGGTGAAATTAGGTGAAATCGGATTAAAATATGAGTGAAATAGAGTTAAACTTCGATGAAATTGGGTGAATTTGGGTTAAAATTGGGTGAAATCGGGTTAAAATTGAGTGAAATATATTTAAATTTGGTTAAATCGAGTTAAAATTCGGTGAAATCGAGTAAAAATTAGGTGAAATCGAGTTAAATTTTGGTGAAATTGGGTGAAATCGGATTAAATATGAGTGAAATAGAGTTAAAATTCGGTTAAATCGGGTTGAAATTCTGTGAAATCGAGTAAAATCTAGGTGAAATCGAGTTAAATTTTGGTGAAATTGGGTGAAATTGGATTAAATATGAGTGAAATAGTGTTAAAATTCGGTTAAATCAGGTTGAAACTCAGTGAAATCGAGTAAAATTTGGGTGAAATTGGGTCAAAATGTGGTGAAATCGTGTTAAATTTGAGTGAAATAGAGTGAAAATTCGGTTAAACCGGATTGAAATTCGTTGACATTGGGTCAAAATTGGGTAAAAACGTGTTAAATTTGAGTGAAAGAGAGTGAAAATTCGGTTAAATCGGGTTGAAATTCGGTGAAATAGAGTAAAAATTGGGTGAAATATGGTTATGTTAAAATTATGTTACTATTAGAGAAATCATATAGAATTTTTTGTAATTGTTAGAATTTAAAGTATTTTTTATTTTAATATTTTGTAATATAAAAATTTAATAATAAATTAAAATTAAAGAAAATATGTTACTTTTGGAGAAATCATATAGTTCGGGGGAATAGGCTAGATTTTATATAGTTCGGGGGGAAATAAGCTATAGTTTAGGGGGGAATAGGATGAGCAGGAAAGTTCTTGGGGGGGGGGGGAATAGGATTAAAGTTGTAAAGTTCAGGGGGGAATAGCCTGTTTTCTCTTTTAATTATTTATCTTTTGATGATTCAAATGAAGTCTATAGTCTTACCATCCACTACGTCTCTCTCCAACCCGAGATTCGACTAACAACTGGATGCACTAAATGTAAGATATGAAGCGTACGAGCTTCACTTGAGCGTCCTTCATTGAAGCTTCCAAGAGTGTCCGTTGTAGATGAGTATTAAAGATCAAATGTTACCCAAATGTTAACATTGAAAGATATATAATATGCTTTGTTGCTAGAATTTACGTCCGAAAAGACGACATATATTATAGATAAATTCTTTGTAGTTTATAGAAAAGACTTTTTAATAATTCTTTAGATTTGTATCACATCATGATCAAAGTTTCTACAAATAGATGTGAATGTTGAGGGTTAGACGGAACCGCGACATGTTCACAGTTAACCGACATAATACATACTCCTTACTTATGTGAATCTATGAGGAAGACAATATATAGTATGATAACGGAAATTGAACGACACAAATTTAACATGAAAAACCTCCCCGGTGTGAGGAGTAAAAACCACTGGACCGTAGTCCATCCAAAAATTCACTAGAATAATTTCTGGGTTACAACGTACACATAAACACCTCCAATAAAACAAGAGATACAACACCAAGATTTACAGAATATTGTACCCAATATTCAATCTCGAAATACCCGAGTGAACCCAAACACCAAGCTGTAACTTTGATCGTAAGCAACCCATGTATCCTATGATTCCGACAACTAATGTCTAATCCAACCGTATAAATCAAATGGCAAAGGGTGCAGAATACACCTACCAAATTTCAGCTTGATCAAACAAGAACTCACATTCCGATTTTCCAAACTACCAGACTGTGCGTCTGAAACTGTGCCAGAGGAAAGTCACGACAATCAGCTCGTTTCTTCAAAACTAACCGTTGGATTGTTGAGCCTACCAAACAGAATCAAGACCGACGAGTGATGAACCTTGTCTCCAAAGTTCACGCTGTGCGAACCATGGGAAGTTGGTTGATCGTCAACGTGATCACATACACTCAAATTATTTTCTTCTCCTTCACTCTCTTATATCTTTTGTCTTAGATGTTCTTTTTTCTTGGTTTTGTTTGTGTAATTTGGTGCTGAAGCTCGTGTTATTTATAGATCAACTTAAGGTAAAATATCAAGGAGACATTTACTTAATTTTCTACAAACTTGATCAAGGATAATGGTTCACCAAACCCACCATTATCACTTACTTCACCAAACATTTGTCCCTTTCCATGATCGTCCTGTTTATCCTTTCAGCCAATTGAAGCATCTTGGGTGGCGTCTTCTCATGTCTAATACCCTATTCTTGCAATAGACATCAAACGGTCCAAAATACTCACCTCGTTTATCATTTTGGATACACTTCAGTTTCTTCCAGTTTATCTTTCTTTAATTTCCAACAATATTTCTTGATGTCTCCTTTCTTGTGATAATAGTGACACTCCACATAAATTTTTCTCTTGCTCTTGTTCTTGCCTTCTGGATTCTGATACAAGTTCCTCCCCCTCAATTCAGTAACATAAAAATCTGAACTTGAGGAAGCACCTTGCGACTCTCTTCGTGTCTCCTAATTTAAGATACAATTCTTGGCTAATTCCGTCGAGATTGCACCATCCGGAGCTGAGTTCGACAAAGACATCCTTAATGTCTCCCACAAATCTAGAAGTATACTGAGAAGCCACAAAGTTTGAATCTTGTCTTCAAAGGTAACTCCCATGTCAAATAATTGATTCAACAAACCTTGAAACACATTCAAGTGATCTGTTACTGGAGTCCTTTTGACGTACTTTAAATCAACCAACTTCTTGATGAAGTACAACTTGGGAGTCCCAATGTTTCGAGCATATAACTGCTCAAGCTTCTTCTACAAAAAACAAGCATTTATCTCACTAGCCACATGATTCAAAATGTTATCATCCTCACACTGTCGAATTAACATACATACGTTCGATGAAGCAACGTCCATTGCTCATCATTTTTACCCTCGGGTTTCTCTTCAACAACCAAAGGTACAATAATGTCTTCCATCTTACCCTTCCACATGTGATAGTTGACACCATTCAAGCTAACCATCCTACTAGTATTTGCCTCCACCATTCAACACAAGTTCACCAAATAACTAACCGATGCTCTGATACCACTTGTTAGGGGTTAGACGATATCACGACACATTTGCAGTGAACCGACGTAATACAAACCCCTTACTTAGGTGAACAATGAGAATATAATATCTAATATGATAACAGAAATTGAATGACACCATTAATTTAACTTGGAAAACCTCCCTGGTGTGAGGAGTAAAAACCACGGGACTGTAGTCCACCTAAAAATCTACTATAATAATTTTTGGATTACTATGTCCACACAAACACCTCCAATAAAACAAGAGATACAATACCAAGATTTAAAGAATATTCTATCCAATATTCAATCTCGAAACACCCGAGTGAACCCAAACACCAAGTTGCAACTTAGGTCGAAATCAACCCCTGTATCCTATGATTCCTAAAACCAATGTCTATTCCAACAGTATAAATCAAAGGCCAAAAGGTGCAGAATATACCTACCAAATTTCATGCTGATCTGACCATAGGAAGTTGGTCGATCGTCAACGTGATCACATACATTCAAACTATTTTCTTCTCCTTCACCCTCTTCTATCTCTTGTCTTGGATGTGAGATGAAATAATATTATTCTAATTTATAATAACATGCCTTTATATGTAGGATGATGTAAAAGATGAAAGGATAAGTAAATCATAATTATTCAAATAAATATGAAAAAGTGTGAAAAGAAATATGAAGAATGTGATAGGATGTTGTGTAAAGAAGATTTCATGAGGAATTTCAAAAGAATTTATTTTAATTTTAAAAGAGTATTTGAAAAATAAATTAATTTCTGTCACAATTATATATAAAATAATTGTTTTTCATTGTATAAATAATCTGTAATATTATTTTAAAATAATTAATGAAGTGTTATAAATAATTTTACATTAGTCCATGAATATATGAAATGTAGTTATATAGATCAGTTGTCATTTATAAATTTATTGGTTAATTTATAAGTAATTATTATAATTTATATATTATTTTGAAGTAATATCTATAAAAATTAAATACAGTTGAGGGGAAGAATATCAGAATTGCCTTCGTATGGCTAAAACACTTCAGAAATACTCTCGTAAACCTAATAAAAAAAATTGGAGAAAAAACATATGTGCCCTTATATTTTGTTAGTGAAAAACACATATGGAGGAGAGAAACATAAATTTGAGATGAGGCAAAGACAAATATGAGAGGATAGAAAAAAGTTGAGACCGATTTCTTTCCATTTTTGAGCGATTTCCTACCATTTTCGAGCGATTTCCTTCCATTTCCGAGTGACTTCAGCAATTTTGAGCGTTTTTTCAGTAATTTCCGAGCGATTTCCGATGATTTTTAGTCATTTTCAGTGATTTCCATCATTTTCAGTGATTTCGAGCAATTTCCAGCCATTTTGAGCGATTTCCGGTGATTTTTAGCGATTTTCATCTGTAGGAGATTTCTAGCGCTTTCGAGCGATTTCCGGGGATTCCCAGCGATTTCTGGCGGTTTCCTGCGATTTCTGGCGGTTTCCTGCGATTTCTGGCGGTTTCCGGCGATTTTCGAGCGATTTCCGACGATTTTGGATCGCACTGGGTCGAACAAGGTCGCACGGTCACAGGGTCGTAGGATCGGACTGGGTCGCAGGGTGTAAAGTCGAACTGGGTCGTAGGGTCGTATGGTCGCACTGGGTCACAGGGTCGAACTGGGTCGCTGGGTCGCAGGGTCGAATCGGGTCGTAGAGTCACATGGGTATTTTGGGAATATCAATATTTATAAGGGTATTTTTGAAGTTCAATTTTTTTTCGAGAAGGGTATTTTTGAAATGTTTTAGCCCTATGAGAATATTTTTGATGTTGCCCCGAATTGAGATCTCCTAACGTTTATGAATAATACTAGGTATTCTTATTTCGATTTAAAAGTTAATTGGTTTAATATGCTCTTTTTTATTGGAATAAAGATTGTTTGAACATATTGCGTAAAAACATTCCATATTCAACATCTTAATCCTCAAACCCTACCAAGGGATCGAAGCCGGGTCGAACCACGAGAGTAATACTGAAGTGTTATAAATAATCTATAATATTATTTTAAAATAATTAATGAAATGTTATAAATAATTAATAATTGTTTTTCATTTATATAAATAATATATTGTTGTAAAAGTAAAAAATGGACAAGAGAAGTAGACAATTGAGTAAAGAGAAGAGATGAAAGGGAGAATAATTCTTATTCAAGAGTGAATTGTTGTGTGTACAATACGAAGGAAATGTCTATATTTATAGGCTTACATAGAAAGATCAAAGGACATGAATAAGAAGATAAGAATGTATTTGTTATTGACATTAATACAATACATGAATGTAAATTTATTGGTCAAAATACACAATCATTGTGTATAATTCATTTATAATACTCTCCTTGAATGTGTTTTTTAGTAGAGATCATATGCAACAAAATAGTGTCTCGTTAAAAACCTTTACCAATAAAACCTAGTAGGAAAAACTTAGTAAAGAAAAAAAGAGTGCAGCGGCATATTTTTCTCCCCCTAAGAAGATCATTGCTTGAGATCTTTCAAACAACGCATTCCAATCATATAAATCATCTTTTCAAACGCTCTTGTAGGAAGAGCTTTAGTGAATAAATCTGTCGGATTCTCACTTGATTTTATTTGTTGAACATTTATCTCACCTTCCTTTTGAAGATCATGAGTAAAGAAAAATTTGGGTGATATATGCTTTGTCCTATCACTTTTGATGTAACCATCATATAATTAGGCAATACAAAGTATTATCTTCAAATAAATTTGTGGGGATATATTTATCAATGAAAAACCACATGTTTGTTGAATATATTGAGATAAAGATCTCAACCAAACACATTCACGACTTGCCTCATAAATTGCAAGTATCTCTGCGTGCTTTGATGAAGCTTTTCCTACCATGAGATTGCAGTTCCACCATAAGTGAAAACATATCGAGATTGAGATCAGGTTTTATGTGGATCTGATAAATATCCCGCATCGGCATAACCAACTAAATCTGCCTTTGATGAATTATTATAATACAAGCCCATGTCGACGGTACCTCGAACATATCGAAATATATGTTTTACACCGTTTCGATGTCTTCGAGTTGGCAAGGAACTATATCTTGCCAATAGACTTACAACAAAAGATATATCCGGACGTGTATTATTAGCAAGATACATTAGTGCTACAATAGCACTAAGATATGATACTTCAGGACCAAGTGTCTTCGCTTTCTTCACGTGGTCTAAATACATCTTTATGAATATCTAATGATCACACAACCATTGGTGTACTTAAAGGGTGCGATTTATCCATGTAAAACCTTTGAAGTATCTTTTATGTATAACAGGTTTGATGCAAAAATATCTCATCTTTATGATGCTCAATTTGAAGACTTAAATAAAATTTTGTGTTCCCCAGGTCTTTCATTTCAAAATCTTTTTTTAAGCATTGCATAGCTTGTGATAACTCTTCCGGAGTTCCAATTATATTTAAGTCATCAACATAAACCGCAATCTTTTTTATTGGAATAAAGATTGTTTGAACATATTGTATAAAAACATTCGATATTCACCATCTTAATCCTTAAACCCTACCAACGGATCGAAGCCGGGTCGAACCACGGGAGTAATACTAAAGGGATGAGCCATGGTCAAAGTTATGGCTTCCACCTCTTCCATGTTAACCTTTTCCCCTTCGATTCTCCAATCGAAACATTGCACCATTGCCCCAATGCCCGTGCCCATGGTGATGGAAGCCAAGTTCGCTCCAGGGCACCCTCTTCTTCCGCTCCCGAACACAAGATACTTCAATCCTTCCTCTCTGCTGCCCTCTATCCCTTTCTTAGGCCCCAAGAATCTCTCAGGTCGAAACTCAATCGCATCTTGGCCCCACGAACTCATGTCTCTCATTATTGCATAAACGTTTACGACTAACGTTGTGTTTTCTGGAATGTCGTAACCTGCGACCTCACACACTTTTCCGCACCTCCTTAAGGAGAGGCTTCCTGGTGGGTGCAGTCTTAGTCCTTCCTTAACAACTGCCTGCAAGTATGGAAGGCTCGAGACGTCTGTTTCGTGAATCAGCCTTGTTTTGCCAACGACAGAGTCGATTTCTTCCCTGACTTTCTTGAAGACGTTAGGATGGTTCATGAGCTCAGCCATAGTCCATTGTGTTGCTTGTGCTGTGGTGTCAGTGCCTCCAATAAAAAGTTCCTACAGTAAAAAATATTACACAGAGATTAAACTACCCAGATCTCTTGAGATAAAATGGTTCATGATTCACGTTATGGAGTTCGTGATCAGATTAGATGAACCGTACCGTAAAAAATGCCTTGATATGGTTCCTTGAGATCTTATACTCAGCGTTTTCATCGCGATGCGCATCCAACAAGATAGCCATCAAGTCCTTATGCACTGTCTGCGGATTCTCTTCATGGTCTCTGAGATGCTTCTCCAGCACCGCGTCGAATCTGCTTGAGATATCCAAAATTTCGTTTTCGCACAACGAAATCCCGAATCTCCGAAGGGGACGGAGTACGTTTTCTATGAGTAACTTCTTCGACATGTCAAGCGATCTCTTCACCAATGCTCTGACTTGCTCTGCTTCGCCGGTCTCCTCCGAACACCTCTTTCCGACTATCATCCTCCATAAGTTGTTGTTGATGAACTTCATCATCTCCTCATGCACATTAATTGGCTGGTTCTTCTTCGCCTTCTCAAACAGGTTTACGCAAAACCTCTTCAGCTCTTCACAGCGCATGTGGCGGTATCTCTCAAGATTTTGCTGCCCAAGCATCTCCATTACGGCCATCTTCTTCATGAATCTCCAGTAATCTCCATATGGCGCGGTGATGAAGCCATAGGGGCCGAAAACTAAGGAGTTTTCAATAGCGAATGGATTGCGGTACGAGAAATTGACATCCTGCGTCCTGTAGACGTCGTAAGCGACGGTGGCGGAGGAGACAACAACGATGGGAGTTTTGAAGGCATGTATACAGAGAATAGGACCATATTTAGAAGAAAGATTTTGGAGGGATGTGTGAGATGCAAGAGAACGAAGAAGATGAAGGTGACCGATGAAGGGTAGACTTGGAGGGCCCGGAGGAAGACGAAGGCTTCGCGACGAGTTCTTAAAGAAAAGTACGAGAGAGGTTAGACATATGAGAACGAAGACGAAGATGTATTGGATCTCAATGATGCTTGAAGCCATTGTCGCTTGAATAGGTCAGTACGCGGTTGCTGTCTTTATACAGACGTGCTGAAGTGAGATACTGCAGAAAACCACCTTGGAGGCGTTTTTTTCACGATTCTACAACTTCAATCTCATTTCTTTCACGATTTACACGTTGCTTCTAGATTCCGTGTAAAGATATATAGACCAAGTTATTGTAAAAAAAAAGGAATGAATTGGGAAAATTGTACATTGCAATCGAGCTTCCTAATTATGCAATCGGAGGGTAACTTCAAAAATACGTTTCATATGCTATTTTGACTTCAGGCATACCCTTCTTTCAACAAAAAGAAAAAAGGTTTCAACTTCAAAATCTACCCTTAAAGTATTAATAACCCATATTACCATTCTCCTTTAATTAGTTGAATGTTTTTTTCTCTCTTCCAGACCACCTCGATTTCTCTCTCTTTTCCATGGCGTGAAAATTACTATTCTCTCACACCATATCAGATTCAGTGTAAGTAGCTTGAAATTGACGTCAAAATTGTCACACTAAGCTTGAAATCGACATTAGATTCGCTGCGAATAGGTTAAAATCGTTTGTTGTCAACAAAGACGTTTGTCAACCAAGAACCTTGCAGTTAAGCACGTTCCGTAGAAAAACCAGGTATGTGTAGTGATTTTTTTCGTGTTTCTCTTTTGTTTTTCGTGTTTCTTTTGTGAATTGTATAACCTGAGTGAGTAGTGAGTAATACGTATAGATTCGGTTCTCCCATTTTCAAAACGAGTCTTATATTGATATAGTCAAAACGAGTCATATTTATTGAAATGTCAAATGATCGCAAGTGACAGTCTCTTCGAGTCGCACGATCGTACTGGATCAGAGAGTCATATTGAAACAGATGGGCGCACTGGATCATAGAGCCTCATCGAGTCGCACGGTCGCACTGGATCATAGAGTCTCATCGAGTCGCATGGCTGCACTAGGTCATAGAGTCTCATCGAGTCGTACAATTGCAGTGAGTGACAAGGTCTCATCGAGTCGCACGGTCGCACTGGGTCACAGAGTCATATTGAAACACATGGTCGCATTGGGTCACAGAGTCTCATCGAGTCGCACGGTCGCGTTGGGTCATAGAATCTCATCGAGTCGCACGGTCGCATTGGGTCACAGAATCTCATCGAGTCGCACGGTCGCAGGGGGGTACAAAGCTATAAGGGTCGCAAAAGTCCAAGGGTCGCAAAGGTCTAAGGTCGCAAAGATCCAAGGGTCGCAGCGAAACAAGGGTCGTAGAGGTACAAGGGACGCAAATGGGTCAAAGGGTCGGAAGGGTACAAGGGTCGCAAAGGTACAAAGATGTCCAAGGTACGTTTCAAGAGTTGCAGGGGCACAAGGGTCGCAGAGGTACAAGGGTCGCAAAGATGAAACACTTCCAGAAAAAGAATTGATGGCTCGTATAAAAACAAAGTACGGCGCCAATGTATCATATTTGATGGCATTAACAGACAAATGCAGTGCTCAAAGGAGATTCGTGGTGATGATTTTGAACATTATATGAGGATTCTAGGGTGGTTGCACATGTTTACAGTCATCACCAGGGTGGTTGAACAGGTTGAGTGTTGAGTGTCAGGTGAGAAATGATATGGGTAGAAGATTTGTAGGGATTCTTCAAAAAAAGAACGTGCGACTGCAAAATGTTTGGTGTGGATAAAAATCCATGCGGTCACGTAATTACGGCTGCACATAAGGTTGGTAAAAGTCACAAGATACCAGAACTATGTTCAACATACTACCTTCG
Source organism: Gynandropsis gynandra (assembly GCA_036759665.1). Taxonomy (NCBI): domain Eukaryota; kingdom Viridiplantae; phylum Streptophyta; class Magnoliopsida; order Brassicales; family Cleomaceae; genus Gynandropsis; species Gynandropsis gynandra. Next base: position 50,427,407 of record CM071863.1, read on the forward strand.
GGAGACATGGCGTTTGACTTACCAAGAAACCGTGTATCCGATTCCTGATTGCAGTGATTGGAACATTCCTCCTCAATATTATGAAGTTACGGCTCTACCTCCTATGCTGGCTGAGAAAAGGCAAAATGGGAGGCCTAAAGAGAATTCGGAGAAATACCCCATCTTCGGCGAAACAAACCCCATCTTTGTCGAGACAAATGGGTTCAAATGCCAGCATCACTAACAGTGTTTGGAATGTGACAACTGAGACAGTGACAACTTCAGAAAAAGAAAGGTTTATTAGTGTGTAATATTATATTATTTGTATTATTAGTTTATAATATTATATTATTTGTATTATTTGGATTAAACCTTTGTGACTTTCATCATTATAATTCGATAAATTCTTCATTATAATTTGACCCATGCAACCTTTGCGAATATTGCAACCATTGCATGGTGACATGGTGGATGCAGAGCATCGTGCTGTTTATGTGTTACTCAAGGTCTTGGTAATCGGCGACTCGATCTCTATGCAGTCACTAACGAGTGGTGGGGGTGACCTAGGTGACAGTGTTGGGTCACTCTTGAAATATGACTGGAAGACAAAGTAAATGGAAGGAGATAACTCTGGACTGCAATACCAAACAAGAAAAAAAAACAGAAGACTAGAAGATGGAGTACATGGCAAGAGATAACTCTTGGCTAATGAACTATCTCTCCACTTGAAATAGAATGCGTGCAGAGTCTTTACGTCATGCTTCTGTTATCGACACTAAGAATCAATGTAGACAATAATATCAATAATATCAACCTTCAAACAAAATGCAAAATTTATTTTCAGAAATTTTCTCAAACCCATCCGACGGGTTCTTAAAACACTACTATCACTTTTGAAACAAAGGCATTCGTTCTACACTACTTGAGGCACATGGGTCATAATCCATTTTAACCATTGATTTGCGTTGTAAATGTATTATTTTGATTGGTTTTTATCATTTAATCCTTATAAATCCATAAATTCGTCGAGTTAGCATCTATTAATCCATGTATGCGACCAAACGACCCATGCGATCAATGTGTTTCTTTTTTAAAATGCCATTATCAATATATTTGAGTTGTACATGTCTAATTAAGAATCAAGTAGACAATAATATCAATAATATCAACATTTGAATAAAATGTGAAATGTACTTTTTGAAATTTTCTCAAACTCATCCGATGGGTTCTTAAAACACTACTATCACTTTTGAAACACAAGCATTCATTCTACACTACTTGGGACACATGGGTCATAATCCGTTTAACCATTGATTGATGTTGTAAATGTATTATTTTGATTGGTTTTGTCATTTAATCGTTACGAATCCATAAATTTGTCGAGTTAACATCTATTGATCCATATATGCGACCAAGCGACCCATGCGACCCTCAGTTGGTATTAATTAGTTTGAAGTTGTAAATGTATTATTTTAATTGGTTTCTCCTTTTATCCTTTTAAATCCAAAAATTCATTGAATTAGCATCTATTGATCCATTTATGCGACCAAGCGACCTATGCGACCCATGCGACCCTCAATTGACATTAATTGGCATTAATTAGTTTGACGAAAAAACGAGGGACAACAACAGGACAACACTTAAATTGGATGTGTCTAACAAAATATGGGAAGTTAAGTTGATGGTTCTTGATTCAGTGATGGATGAAACGATTCTCCAAGGACCTTGACTTTCGTATTGGGGATTTCGTAGTTTTCCGTCACGAAGGTGATATGGTTTTTAACGTCACCAGTTTTGAAGAAGATATGTGTATCTACAATATGAATCATCTATATCATCGTCATATGCTGAAGCAGGGTCATACACTTCTGCTCAAACGATTTTTACGGTACCAGCCACACGGTCAAATCTGGCCGTAGATGCATTGGTAAGTGACCTCAAACCATTTCATAATATATCACTTCGGTTATTTATTCGATTTTTAATCATTTCTGCTGATGTGACTTGGGTGATATCGCAGACCCTTCCGATAGGGTTTGCGAGGTCTAGATGATGTAAGATAGGTGTTGCTCATAGACGATCAAGGAAGGGCGTGGTCAGCACATTTAAAGCTTGTGAGTCATGTTTGCGCTAGCATCAGAGGGGGTTGGAGAAAGTATTGTCACGAAAATGGGTAGAGGGAGGATTGTTGTCCCCTCACAGTCGAAGTGGTCTCCAATGGAGCAACACCTATGTTTCGTTTTGTCCCTCAACCGGGATCTAACAATAACATAGTTTGATTTCAATTGTATTTTGATTGGTTTGAACCTCCCTTGAACAACATTCTCTTGAACTTGAACTTCATATTTGTATTTGGTTGGTTTTTTACTATTATTCTGGAGTTAGTAATACTGTTATTATGGATTTATTATTATTGTAACAAGGGGGCAAGGATCGCAAAGGTACAAGGGTTGCAGAGGGACAAGGGTCGCAGAAGGTACAAGGGTCGCAGAGGGACAAGGGTCGAAGAGGTCCAAGGGTCGGAGAGATACAAGGGTTGCAGATGTACAAGGGTCGCAAAAAGACAAGGGTCGTAGGGGCACAAGGGTCGCAGAGGGTATCCCTGTACACCGAACTAATGGCATCACATCATGCCATCCTTTAAATTTGATTAATTTTTATTTGTAAATAACTTGATAAATTATTATTTTTAAAATTTGATTCATATTATTTTTCAATAATTTGATTTATAAATAATAAATTATTTTTATTATTTTTAAAATTTTTTCATATCACAACAGCCACAAAGGTCGTAGAGGTACAAGGATTGCAAGGGTACAAGGGTCGCTGAGGGTCAAGGGTCACAGGTGTCTAAGGATTGCATAGGTACCATGGCATAGAGGAACAAGGGTCGAAGAGGTACACTTTCGTAGAAGGTATAAGGGTTGCAGAGGTATAAGGGTCACAGAGAGAAAAGGATCACAGAGGTACAAGGGTCATAGAAGGACAAGGGTCACAGGGGTCCATGGGTCGTAGAGGTGTAAGGTTCGCAGAGGGACAAGGGTCGTAGAGTGTATCCCTGTACACCGATACTAATGGCATCACATCATCTCATCCTTTAAATTTGATTAATATTTATTTGTAAATAACTTGATAAATTTTTATTTTTAAAATTTGATTCTTATTAATTGTAAATAATTTTATTTATAAATTATAAATTATTTTTATTATTTTTTTAATTTTTTTCATATCAAAGCACTCACAAGGGTACCAAAGGTACAAGGGTCGTAGAGGGGTCAAAGGGTCGCAGAGATACAAGATTCGCATGGGTCAAAAAGTCGCAGAAGTGCCAAGATTGCAAAGGTACAAGGGTCATAGAGGGGTACAAGGATGGTAGAGGGGTCAAAGGTTGCATTGGTCGCATTGAACCTCTGCGACCCTTGTACCTATGCGACCCTTCAACTCTGCGATCAATACCTCTTCGACCTTTGTCATTTGCGACCCTTTGATCCCGACGACCCTTGGACCCCTACGACTCTTGTACCTCTGCGACCCTTGTAGCCTATGCGACCCTTTTCTCTGTGACCCTTTTACCCCTTGGTAACCCTTACGACTCTTTTATAAAAACTAATAATTTCTTATGACTCAAATCAAAATATTGACAAATTATATGAATCAATTTAAAAAAAATTATCAAGTTATTTAAAAATAAATATGAATCAAATTAGTCTTAGGGTTTAAGGATACATCTTCCATTCCAAAATACATCAGCAGTCATCTTCTCACGCATGGAACAACATTGTCGTCACAAATTAAGGGTAAAGTCCCACGTCTTTTCATTACAACAGTTTCTAAGATTTTGAAGGCGTAAACACCACATTCACTCGCACTTTTGTTCTTTGACAGACCTTCATAATACTAATACTGCTATTTATTTTCTCCAAAAGCCAAAAAAGGAAACCCTTCGAGTAGGTACATCTTGGGGATAGATGTTCTTATCATCTAAATCACCAGATCAATATGTGATTCTTTAATTCTGCTTTGGCAGTCGTATATTGTGATGCATGGGGTTTTGAAATCCACTTTCATACCTACCCAATGAACATGTACATATAGAATTTCGTATGATGGAATGTTTAGAATCGAGACCAAGCCATCGTACTGATTCACTGGTTTGTACTTAATTCTTAATGGATACTTGCCATCCAAATATTCATTAGTAGTTTTCGAAAATTCTTCAATATCCTTATATATCCACATTGTGAGCATCTACATGAAAGCAATAAGACAAACATAATAATTCTGATATATGCAGGGGAATGTGCTCATGCGATTATACAGCTTGAACAACACCTCATCCAATTGCTGCAAAAAATAAAAAATAACACACATGAATACATATGACACAAAATAAACTATGTGACCTTTGACTTTCGTGACTAAGGGTTAAAAAAATTTACATCGTCTTCAAGCTATACATTGTCCTTTAATATGATCGTCCAAAACTCTGGCCCGTGGGACCAACGCTCTTGGCGAGGTCTCATCATAAATATATATGGTAGTCAATTTTATGCAGCTAACGTTAATGAACGAATGCTCTCGGGTTATCTTGCCCCCTTTCAATCCCTTGGGCTCCCACACAAAATGCTGATTCCGTGCAAGTTCTTGAACCACCTTTTTACGGGTTTTTGAACCACCTTCTTTACGAGTTCTTGAACTACATTTTCTATGGGTTCTGCATCAACAGCTTTCCCTCGCTCTCTTCCTCGCCATATTTTTGCTCTTGTCATTGGCGGAAGTTCAGCATATGGCTCCTTTCTTGCCTTCCGTGGTCTTAAAATTCATTTAGTTACCGGTAGAGGTTCAACATATGACTCGGACTCCTTCGATAAAGGTCCAGCATCTGCATAAAATTTATTTCATTAAACTCATGCGACCATGCGACACATGTGACCAATGGGAAATAGCGACCCATGTGACCAATGCGACATTTTGTGACCATGCAATCATGCGACATATGCAACCATGGCGACCCATGCGACCATTGGAAAATAGCGACCCATGCGATCAATGCGACCTATGTGACTCAAATGTTACTTGGTGGTACTTCGACAGGAATCTCCTCAGCGGCGACCTCTTCAACGAGACACTGGAGTATAGTATCCTCAGCAGGAACCTCCTCAGCGGCGACCTCTTTGACAGGACCCACTGGAGAATCCTCGGTAGGAACCTCCTCAGCAGCGACCTCTTCGAGAGGACCCATTGGAGTATCCTCGACAGGAACCTCATCAGCGGTGACCTCTTCGATAGGAACAGCTGGTGTATCCTCGACATGAACCTCCTCAGCGACGACCTCTTCGACAGGACCCACTAGAGTATCCTCGGCAGGAACCTCCTCAAGAACACCAACGACAACATCTGCATAAAAATTACTTCATTCATTAGACTCATCGTTCATCACATTGATGCGACCCTTTAGACCCATGGGACATATGCAACCCATGCGACCCATGCTACTCTTACGATTCTGCGACTTGTGAGACCCGTACAACCCATGCGACCCAAGCGACCCATGCGAGCATTGTGACCCATACCGACTCTCGCTGGAATTTGGCTCAAATGACCTTTTTTACTAAATATTAGTTACTTAGTGTAACTTCGACAGGAGCACCCGCTGCAGTAACCTCTTCGGAAATGCATTAAATTAGAGGAATACTGGCGGTAGATGTAAGATTTTCAACTTATCTCGAAATGTTTGCCAAATCCTCTTCTGCTCCATCTCTAGAATCATTTTCAGCCTCTAATTCAACCGGCTTTTCGCTTGGCTCTTTTCTTGACACTGTATATGGACGTCGAAAGAATTGAAAATCATCACCTCTCACAGTACCAGAAGATTGGTGTCCGGTGCTCGTATCTTTCTCCATAGACTTTGATTTTACGTTTTCAGCACCTTTGGGATTTTTCCCTTTGATTTTGGATTAGGCGAATTAAACCCGACATCCCTTAGAAGGTATTTTACGATGTTGATGATTCTTTTCTCCAGTTTCTTCATTTTTTTATTAATTTCTGCTCCAGTGTAAGAGGGACTGCAACTTCCCCTTCATCATCACCTTCTCATTCAACTTTAGCTTTAGCATCAGCTTCTCTTTCTTGATCAGTTTCAGTAACACATACACCTCCTTCCTCTTCGTCTGCTTCAGATATGGGTGGAACATCTACAACCTCTATTGCTTTTTCACCACACTCTTTTTCCTATTAGTCCCCTTTCCTTTCCCATTCTTTTGATCACCAAGACCTGCTTTTCGCGTCAGTAGTTCTTGCTTACGGATGTCCTCCCACAAATACCCTTCGGATTTCTACGTAGATGTTCCATCCATATCTGAAAATCTGGATCGTGGTATCCCTCGTAATCCTCCAGATAAAAAAAGTAAAGCTTCCTCTCTGTGTTTAGTACAAATAATACTTCGAATATCCTGCAAAAACAAAAGATAACCATTATGACCCTTTGTGACCCTTGTTACCCTTGTGACCCTTGTGTAATTGTTACCTTAGAATCTCCGATCTGTGTTATCACATCTACATACTTCGGGTTAAAATTGTATTTAATCCTTTTCTTGCACATCGTTGGGCATGATGGATCTGCATCCATAAATCAACATACCATCTATTTCTGCGCAAACTAAGGATAGATTCAAATGAAAGTAACTGAAACATTAAAACAAAATGATAAGAATGCAAAAAGTAAAAAAAAAAAATTTATTCGAATAATATATATAACTTACCATTAGTGGGATCATGAAACTGTCACAGTGCTATTTTGGTTTCGGTGATTCCCCGCTAATATGTTTGTGACAAGTATCCACAAGCTTCTCAAATGTGTAAAGCCCTCATGGAAAGCCTTCACAACATTCCAACTCATCAACCATGTCATTGAGATCATGAATGATAAAGTTGTGTGATGAAGGCTTGTGATCCATAACTTGCGCCAACAACATCAAAGTTGCCAACCTCGTCCCGTCGTCGGAATTCTTCACCTTCATAAGTCTTTCACTGACTTGTGTGGCGGTCATCTTTCCATAGCCGAAATTCTTCAGCTTGAATGTATCACCCCTTTTGGACACCCATCCTTTGGGATATGGTCAACAGTTCAATCCGGAAATTAGTCCATGCTCCAATATAGAGTACCAGATGGGAACACTGTTTAAGACGAACCACAACTCCTTCTTTTCCCTTACAATCACAGAGTGATTTAGTAGGACAAACATTTGAACCTTCGTCAATGTGGACTCAAATTGGAAATGGACTAAAGGCCTAAATTGTGACTACTTCTCGAAGTAATGCAAATCATATTCATCTAAGATTCCTCTCAGTTCTTTATTGTCTCGTGAGGATAACACTTGTCCGTGATCTTTGGAATTTCTGTCCATGTGCTTGAATTCATACATAAACTTCGGCTTTGGCGGCACCTGCAAAATGACCAATTAAGAATACATTAGACTTCTACCAACTTAAGCGACCCTTGCGACTCAAATAACCCATGTGACTCAAGCGCTCATGTGACTCAAACGATCCTTGTGGCTCAATGACACTCAAATGACCCATGCGACTCAAACGACCCTTGCGGCTGAATGACACTCAAGCGACTCATGCAACTCAAACGACCTTGCGACTCAATGATAGTCAACCGACAATTGCGACCGTTGGGACCCAATGAGTCGCTTGCATCGAAGATGGTCATGCAACTCTTGCGACCCTTGTGAATCAATGAGACTCGATCAAACCTTGTGACTCAACCGCCTCACTGCGACTCAACCGACTCACTGAGGCTCAAACGACTCATTGAGACTCAACCGACTCACTGACACTCACACCCATTTCAAATCAACAAACAATTATGTGACTCAAGAACCTGCAAAACCCTAGAAATCGATCCACTTACACTTACTAACGCCATTGAAGATTGACTCATGCGCTCATCTTCACCATTGATTCTAGCCATTTCTTTCTCACTTCAAAATTTCCTTGGTATGGACTTGAATTTTCCTTCTTGCCAACTTCAAATCGACCCTCTCAAGTTCGAAATCCCCTCATATTCTTTGCTCTCAACTTTGAAACAGTTTTTCACGTCGAATAACTGTCAGAACGAGTGTTTTTTCACGTACGAAATTTAAGGACAAATTTGTATTTTCTTCAGTTTTTTGCTATTTAATAATTATTTTTACCAGGGTAGACGTGAAGTACTTCAGCTCAACGAGGGTATCTCTGATATTATACCCAATCAGAGGTACTTACTTTAATATAAATTAGAGAAATGTTGATGACTAATAGAAGGAAAAAAAAAACTCTAACTTAATTTGTAGATGCTTTTTTATTTAGCTCCACCATGTTGAAAATGATTAAGATATACCTTATTTTTGTGGATTAACATTGTAATATTTTTCTCTACAATTAGTTATTAAAAAACATTAGTACCAAAATAAAGAATACGTGTAAAGTCCATAAACATTAATGACATTCAAATTTTCTATGGTTACATGTACAGACATGTTTCTTACATTGCTTTAGAGCTAAGTTTCTTCTTTTTCGCTCAACCAACTGTTCCTTTCGACCCGTTTCTTAAATCTACACGGTTTTTATTCATTTTTTGAGTATTGATTTTCATCTGATAAATATTTTATGACGTTGTGGACACAAAAAATAGTCCATGAAGTAAACGCAACATTAAATGCCTTAACTAATGTAATATATAATTTAATCTTTTATTTTTATGAAATAAGATTATACAATTTTTAATTTATATGATAGAATAGAATATGAACGTCAATACAAATCTTTAAGGTACCCTATAAGGTATCAAAAGACATAAAATCCCCAATACAAATATCAATGCAACTCTACATCGCAAAAAATTTCCACCGCAAAACCAGTCTAGATATGACGCAAATACTATGCACAAGTTGCGTTAGAATGGTGTTGTACATAACCATTTTGACGCAATGCAAAGTAATTTTTGTGTGGCCATGACGTTAAAAACACAAACACTGTTGTAACACTGTAATGCAATGTTAATGGCACCATCTTTTAGGTATCTGCATTGGTATGATCAATGCTAATTGAACGGTAGTAGAATGTCGAGCTTACACTAAGTTGTTCTTGAGACCTACGTTACAATTTGGTACGCGGTGTTTGACCTTTTCATTCTCTTTATTATTTATTATTATTATTATTATTTATCTGTTGTTATATGAAAAAATTAGATTTTTGGTATTTAGTCCTTTTTTCTACATATAAGGAATTATGATCATATAAAATAGGATAAAAAGAATGAGAACGAGGGTTAACATTCACACGTGATGATCGCGCCACCCCAAAGTGAGATGTTTGGCTTTTGTTCGAATGAAATGTATATAACTATGGAAATGATATTCTCGAGTAAGATAAAAAGTATACTCCAAAGAATGGGGATCCAATCTTAGAAAAATATACAAGCTTAGAACTAAGATTCTAGGATGATCTTAAGAGATGATTATGTGTCAATTTACCCCACAGAATATTAAATCAACCTATGCTCAACAATTCATTCAAAATAATTAGTAGATACTAAATTCACTAGTGTATGCTCACTTATGTGTATCAGATTCTTTCAAAAAATATTTATTACTCCTTAAATGTATCTAAATGCAACCTAAATGATCCTAAATAGTGGCTATGATATCAATCTATGTGTCCTCTAGACTTACATTCGACACTGTCTTCTCTGTCGAACTAACATGTGAGAGATGACCATAACAGATAAGAAAAGAAAAATATAGAACACAAAACCTTGATATCAATAAAAATAGTGATTTGTTTGTCCTAAATATATTTTCCTAGTTTTCTACTTCATATTTTGTCATTTTTGCTCATGTTTTTTCAATGTTGCACTCACTCGTGTGAGAGTTCTGAAATTACAATCAAAATAAAGAGTTTCAAATACCATACACCGTGATAGACGTTAATAGCTTACTATAGTTTATTATTAAAGTGAGAATAAAGCAAATACGAAAATGGAAAGGTGGAAGAAATATCAATGCTGGAAATGCCAATTCTTCATGGCTCAAAGTATCTCGGTGTGTTGTTGAAGAGTCTCGGAGTGTGTCCGTGCTTGCTATAACATGCATAATTTTAGTATGGTCTGAAATCATTCGACTAGAGTTAACATAGTCGAATAAATAGGTAATAACTTAATTTTACCCAAGAGATCATTCACTAGCGTCTTCTTTTCCTAACTGAAACTACAATACAGATAGACATAAGTAATTTTGAGGAAATTTCAAGAAAAAGAAAGGAAGATGGAGTTTCGGTTTTGGTTCTCATTTTCTCCCTTGCTGAGAAAGATCTCTTTTCGAACGCCCATATACACGATACTTGTTTAGGACACGTTTTCGCTCGGGTGGTTTTGTTTAGGTGAGAGAAACCATTCGAGAACTTTTAACTTGTCTACCTATCAACTGAGCATTTTAGAGCTCAATATCGTTTGACTTGAGCATTTACTTTCTTTCCTTTTATTTTCTTTATTGTTTCTATGGTTCCTACAATGAATGCACATATATGGATTGTAAAGAAACTAACATACTTTCAAAATTAATAAAAAATGCCAAAAAATAAATCCAAAATAAATAATTAAAATAGTTCGAAAATGGACTCAGGTTGCCTCCTAAAAAGTGCTCTTTTATAGTCTTGATCTTAATCATATCAACTTCTAATATTGAGGATTTGGATAAGGCATCCTCGGGAGTTTTTTCGCCATTCTTGATATGGCCTTTGTGATGTGGTTATTCTAAAGTAATAGATTATCGTTTCCACGAGAATAGAGATCGTGTAGTACCAGGTTCAAACACTAGAGAATCGATGCAAGTATAGAATTATTAAACTAATGAACAGAAAGAGTGACAAATCAATAAGTGAATTCGATACAAAGAATAAAATAATCTAAACGATGATAAATCCAATAAACTAAACACCACAAGTTTCGAGAAATACCAAGACATGTACTGAACGTTTTTAAGAGTCATGAAATCGAATTATCTCAATCAATGGGGAACTCAAAATCAATTATCGGAAGGGCCTCTATCGACACCTAAATCCACTACCTAGAAAATCAATGTACTCATCTCCCGATGCATCTAATCGAATATTTAGATGCATTAAGATTAGTGAGGAACTCAACCTTAATAGTAAATTCTACCTCAATTATCATGGTTCCTAAAAATACATTAACCGACCAGCCAAGATTCTCAATAACCTAATTCATTCTAGGGTTATTTTCAAGACTTAAATCTGACCTTCCAGCCTAGACAAGCCTTTAAATTCATTCAAACAAGTGATAAAAAAGGATGAAAGCATTAAGTACAACCCATCGAACCGATTGCAAGAACAAATCCGACATCAAGCATTAAAATCAAAACAAATCCAATACACTAATGCATTTAAATGCTATTGAAGATCATGGTTATAGATATTATCATGAATTCAAGCTCTATCCTAGGGAATGACTCTTTCGATGCCTAAACCCACTATCTAGCATGAATACTACCAATCTTCCAAATGCTTAATCTCACCTACTAGATGCATTAAGACTGGTATCCTAATTCACGTGTTGAATCGACAGATCGGTCAAGATTCTAAATAGATTAAGACCCTAAATCATGGCTATGTTCCAAACTCTAATCCACCTTCCAATGCAATCAGACTTTTATAATCATTCATTCAAGTGGCGGACAAGAACAAAAGCATTAAGAACAACCAATCCATCAAACGATCAAATATTATAACCAAGCAATAAGCACAAGCCTTCATTACATATGGACAGAACTCTAAGCTGTAGCTACCGAACTACTTGCTAAACATAAAACAAAATGAAAACATATCTTCCCTTCTGTTCTCCAGCTCCAAACCGTCAAGCTCCAGCCTCCCCTTGTCTTCGGCCTTCAGATCCTTTTGTGAGAGAATTCCAACAGCCTTAGCACCGAAATTTGCCATCTTTTGTTTTCCTTTTCGTGCTCTTTCTTCTTCTTCCTCTTTTCTTTTTTCTTGGTTGGCTGCCTCTTTTCCTTCAGTTCCAGCGGTCTTGTTTCGATTTCTAGTTCCAGCCACATACTTCCATTTTCCAATTGGCGTGAGTTTCCATTTTTTGAAGGCCAGCGGGTGGTTTCTATTTCTTGTAGACGGCTGCTACTTATTTCTATTCCTCATCTCCATCCATGCTTACATTTTTTGTGAACAACCAGCACATTTCCATTTTGTTTGAAAGGCAACGATTTCCATTTTTTAAGCGGCCATTGTTTCCATTTTGCTCTAGCCGTGTAATTTCCATTTCTCTTCTCCGGTTTAGGCTTATGGGATGCTGACCGTGTATAGCTGAACCGGATTTAGTTTTGTTTAGTTTCATCATTCATAGATGAACCGAACGTAGTTTTGTTTGGTTTTGTGCATAGCCATCATGCAAATCAACGTGTCATACATACATAGACCTAAGCAAACTTAATTCAGACTTCTATCAATCGAAAGTCACGAGTCGTGCAATCCAATACATAACCCAATTTCATTTCACTTACCCCTAGAAAATATCCAAGCAATCTCAATACCAAGACACTTAACTTATTCTTCTTTTCTCTTTTTATTTTTCGTTCTTCTCTTTTCTTTTTTTTTTCAATTTCCATATTTTCTCTTTTAAAATTTGCGCTCGGTTTCTAGGGCGTCGAAGTTGAAGAGAACAACCTTCTACTTAGACCCATGTCACCGATTGGCATACTCATAAGGTCTTGTAACCTTAACGGAGTGAAAAGGTTGCGTCTTTGAAATTGTTTTTGTTATAGACCAAAGTTTTGAAATATCCAATGTTCTAAAAATTGCTCTAGGCGCCGCCTAGGCTTTAGACGCCCCTTGACCGCCCGATTAATCTCTAGGTGGTCTTTTCTTAAAAAAAAAGCTACGCCAAAACGACGTCGTTTTGGTACTTAAAAACTAACAATGATACTCATCAACGCCTTTATATTTTACCGCCATTACTTTCATCATTGCATTTAACTGCTTATATCTATTACATCGTCTCTCGTCTATTAACTTCACCAGAGTATCTCGTTTATTAATTTCACCCGAGTCTCTCGTCCTCGCCTTCGTCTCTAATCCTTGTCTTTGCGTTCATCCTCGTTTTCTTATCTGTCATTGTCTCTCGTATGTTGGCATTGCTTTCATCTCTTTTCATTCCATTTAATTTTCATCTACGTCTTTGTTTCATATCCATCATCGACTTCATATCTCGCATTCGCCCTCGCCTTCGACCCTGCCTTGGTGTAACATCATTCTCAATCGACGTCTGTTTTTTGTATTTTGTTTTTTAATGAAGTTGTTTGTCATTGTAAGTTTGATATTATGGATTCAATATTTATAAATATTTTTTATAAATATTAAAATTATATATATATGTGTGTGTTTTTATTTACTTATAAAAATTTAGATTATAATTATATTAAATAATATATATATATATATATATATATCCTCTTAGTTCGCCTAGATACCCCCTAGACTCCGTCTAGGCGCTCTAGGCGCTGGGTGTCTGCCCGTCTAGCGCGTAGGGCTTTCTTGAACCACTGAAATCACACATCAACTCTAACCCTTAGGGCGTAAAAAAAAAGCGACCTTAATCCACCACTTAGACCCAAACCATTGAGATCAATGCACTAAATTCAATGTAAGGTGGAAATAGCTAGAAAATTTATCCTATTGACAATGGAGTAAGCACGAGGAATCATAAAATAGAGAAGTAAATCAAGAAAGTACCTGACTTAGCAAAGAATGAACAGTATGCTCGGGGATATGGATGCTTGAGACTAAAATCTAGGGGGCGAAATGCAACTATGAGTCATGGAATTCATGCACAACTACTAGATTATCCGGAATCTAAAAGTCCTTTTCAGCAAACTTAGGCTTTTGTTCCCGATTTGATAAAGTCATACAAACATGGCTTAAGTTTGAATATAACATGCTATATATTCGTCCGTCTAATCTTGAGAAAATAACGTAAATGCTAAAACAAAACGAAGAACTCAACGTCTAATCCTAATCACAATCATAACACTTGAAGAGTTACCTCCCCATACTTGAACGAAACACAGTCCCAGTGTTCAAAATCTATGAGAGGAACTCGCATGCCAAAACTCGGGGGAAGATAAAAGGGTAGGAACGTGTACACCTGGTGTGTTCTTTCTTTTCCGACTTGATGCAGCTGGATATATCCATCTCTCCTTTATTTGTAGATAATGTTGAAGTGGAAAACCTGTAATAAAAATCACACAATCTGGAATAGAGAGTATGATACATCGAGACTGCTAGTAGAGTGCATGCGTGTGAAAACAAGAAAAGAGTAGTTTTAAAAAATAAAAACGAATACAAAAAATATTTGAAGCTTAGGTTGCCTCCTGAGAAGCACTTGTTTAAGTTCACGAGCCTGGCCAAGATGTGCTACTCATTAGGTGGACGTCCTCATCATCGCCGTGTGACTAGCGTCTCGCGTGTATAAGATGCCCGTTCAAGTATAGCACACAGATCGGTCGAGCTCCTTGAAAAATCAGCCATATCCTCTCTAAGCTCAGTCATGTTGTTCCTTATGTTGGGGGCCCGGTCGTGCAGTCCAAATAGCTTGTTCGTGCTGTCCATAAGTTTGGTTGGACACTCCATGAAACCGGTTGGGCGTTCATCTCTCGTTTCTTTTAAATTTTCTAGAATTTTTTGGTGCATGAGCCCTTGTGGTGAAGGCTTCATATTCACCTTGGGTGCCTTTTTTATGCTCAAATTGGATTCTGGGCGTTTGGTGTAGTTTCTCAGTGTCTTGGGATTGTTTATGTACTGATTTGCATCGCATTTAGCTCGGGTCGTGCGGAAGTCTTGAACGGGGGTTTCTTTCTCTTTTCCTTCGTCCAGCAGCTCGTTTGAGTCCTTATATAATCCTTCTCCAGCTGTTAAGAGAGCCTTTCTAGGGAATCCATACTCCCAAATTCTTCACGAACTTCCATGGCTAAATTCTCCAAGATGTCGATGTAGAACACCGAATCAACCAGGCCCGACTACTTGAGTGTGTCGCTCAAGTTAAACTCCACTTCCACGTCATGTTTCTTCTTGTGTTTGTCAATGTTACTAGCCTTTTCCGCTGTTGTGTTAGGTGCGTTACCCTTTTCAAATAATGAAGGAGTGGGCTGATCCACCGTTTTTTGCGTTGACGTTGTGGGAATGGCAATGGCGGTGGCCTCGGGTCTGGTTTTACGTACTTTGGCTCTTCTTCCTTCTCGAGTTTCTCCTTATGTTTGTTAATAGCCTTTTCCGATGTTGTGGTCAAAGCTTCACCTTTGTCAAATATAGAAGGAGCGGGCTGATTCACAATCTTACAACTGTTTAGATAAATGTCATTGATGTGCTCTCAAGGAATTCCTTGCGGACGTGCTGCTTTTTGCGCTAATTGCACGACTTGAGTTTCCAATTGCCTAAGATGGTTTTAAAATTCCTCCTTCTGCTTCTTGGCATTGTCTTGTTCCGCTTTCACTCCCATCCATAGATTGTTTTGACATTTGCTGCTCTTGGAAGAGGCGGGCGAACATGGCGGTAATATCGAGGCTGCTTAGGGTTTGATTGGTTTTGGCACATGTGGCTGATATCCTTGCTTATGGGGCTGCATTCTTGGCTGCAATTTCTGGTTTCTGTGCATCACACACGGCTGAAAGTTTTTTTGATAATTGCTGTGTGTTAAATGCACCATTTGAGTTCTTGTATGAGAAGTTGGGGTGACTTCTCCATTCGTGGTTGTACGTGTTCCCCGAAGACTGATTGTTACTCATGTAATTCACTTCCTCATACCCTTGAACTTCTTGCTCCCATGACTGCTCTAAATAGTGTGAACGACGTGATTTAGACAACATATGATAAATTCTCGTAACTTGATCTTTTACTTCAGCTATACCGGCGTACAAAGAATGAACCTCATTCATGTTACCTCACAAAATAATAATAAAAACACAAGAATCGATTAAGGTCCAAAGGTAATAAAATGACTCAAAAAGGAAAGAAAACAAAAAATATAAAAAAAGAACTAAAGACTCCGGAAAGGACTGCATCCTAATTCAAAAGTATCCTAACTCTTAAGCCGTAATCAATTCCCCAGCAACGATGCTAAAAACTTGTTGTGGTTAATCTCAAGTAATAATTTACCTAGACTAACGTTTTCGCAAAAATACGGATCATATAGTACCAGTTTCAAACACTAGGGAATCGATGCAACTATAAAACTTTTTAAACTAATGAATAGAACGAGTAACAAATAAATTAATGAATTCAAAGTAAAGACTAAACTATTCTAAACGGTCATAAATTCAATAAACTAAATATCCATAGGTTTTGAAAAATACTAGAACGTCTAATGGACGTTTCTAAGAGTCATGAAATCGGATTATCTCGATCAATGGGGAACTCAAAATAAATAATCGGAAGGGTCTTTATCGATACCTAAATCCACTACCAAGAAATCAATGTACTCATCTCTTGATGCAACAAATTGAATATCTAGATGCATTAAGATCAGTGGGGAACTAGAAAATCAAGGCCAACGACTGGTTTCTATTTCTTGTAGACGGCTGCTACTTATTTCAATTCCTCTTCTCCAGCCATGCTTCCATTTTTTGTGGGCAGCCAACACATTTCATTTTTGTTCGAAAGGCCAATGATTTCCATTTTTGTAAGCGGCCATTGTTTCCTTTTTACTCCAGCCGTATAGTTTCCATTTCTCTTGTCCGGTTTAGGATTCTTGGATGTTGGCATTTACTCGGGTTTGTATCCCGATATCTTCATTTCCTGTGAAACACGAGAAAACGTTCGAAGAAGACTAATTTATGCTTAATGCTCGATAAAGTCCAAATGAATGATGAAACTAACTATAAAAAATGGACGAAAATACAATAACAAAATAGACATTATCACAAGCTGAGCGACTTGGGTATTTACCACCTTAAGGTGCATGTGAATTCCTTCGATCCGTCGTCATATCACTCGATTGAAGTCTTAATGCTTAGCCTTCATTCAATGAAACTATAAATTATGAGTCTTATATTCTTACATATGCTGCTAGTACATAGACTTGATCTAGTCATTTCCTTCATGTTGTTTCGATTCTAAAGGAGCTCCCCACTATTGGAAGTTTCCGTTATGATGTTCTCTTGAGAATGTTTACAGCTGATAATTTACTTGTTGTGTTTTGCATGTCAATAGTGTTCTTGTAGGAGAAATTTGGGTGATTTCCCAATCATAGATTTTATGTGTTTGAATAGAGATTATTTGTCACGTAATTAGCTTCTTCTCTGTTTTTTTTTGTTCACCAAGTACACTTCAAAATGATTGCCCTAGTACCTTTGAAGATCCATAGATGGTAATGTTCTGTGTTTCATGCTGGACATATACAATTTCATCTCACCTAGCTCAGCTAGGAGGGTTGAGACGTCATTTGCCGACTCCTTCGTGGGAGATATCCTTGCATTATCGTTCAGAGCATTCTTTTCATGAACCATCTTCTCAAGTGAAATGAAGGTTTTTAAACGATTCTCTACATGCCGCATTGATCCATATGAGGATGTCTTCTCAGAGTCCCTTAATAAAGGTTGAAATACTATACTTCAGATCCATCCCATGATGCGGGGACACACGCTATTATCCCGTGAACCTCTTCATTGCTTCGTATAGTGCCTTCATATCCTCCTATTCGAAGGAATTTATATTGTTCTTTGACATTCACATCTTGTGCGGTGGAAAAAATCATCATGAAATATTCTCAAGCTGGCTCCACGTGTGGAAGGACTTCAGCACCAGAGTATACATCCACTCCTACACCTTATTAATAGGGACAATGGGAAGGCTAATAGCATGAACGCCTTTTCCGTCATCCCTTGGACTTGCTTGAGAGAGTCACACAAAATCTTAAACCACATAAAATGGAGGTTCACTCTTCTTTTAGGCGTCCTTGATTGTGACTTGGTTGAGTATCATACAGAAATGATGGCCGAAGCTCAAACCGACTACGATCAATGTTTGGCGTCCAATCAATGACAGGAGTTGGATGTGCTTCGTAGCAGTATATGGTTCATAAAACTCCTTGTCCTTGTGGTCCTTTCAATTTGAGGATGGAAATCTAGAAGTCTAGAACTTCCAACACTTTGGATCATGACTTGCAAGTGAAAAAATTTTAAG
This sequence comes from Gynandropsis gynandra, assembly GCA_036759665.1. Classification (NCBI taxonomy): domain Eukaryota; kingdom Viridiplantae; phylum Streptophyta; class Magnoliopsida; order Brassicales; family Cleomaceae; genus Gynandropsis; species Gynandropsis gynandra. The sequence continues at coordinate 50,445,632 of CM071863.1, forward strand.
TAAACAAAAAGGAGATGTTAGTAGCAAACAAAAAAATATGACTTGTATTCGTAAAATCAACTAGTTAATATGAGTTAAAGTTTGAACTTGGTAGAAAGAATAGGAGGTAATTTAGTTATTATATTGTGTTAGCTACTGAATATTATTCCTCCATCTTTCTTCGATGATAGGAAACATCTCGCAATTCATTTCCCTCATTAGGCTACATTATGAGGTCCATTTCAATTTCGTTAGATGTATCCATTTAAAAAATTTATATCTCTTCTAGTGATAAAAGCCCAACAAAAATTTAAACTAGTAGGTTGAATTAGAAATATAGTTCTTTATGTCCTATTACATTGAGCCACATGTTCAAACACAAATCAAGAATGCAAACAAAGCTCTTAATGGTGGTTTGTTGCATACATATCATGTATCGTATGTCTAAATATATCTTGTTGTATTAGTTAAGCTGTTTGAAAAGGAAAATATGCATGGTCATCACAATGATATCAACATATCACATATACTTATGTTCTTTTCAATTGAAAAATAAGTATTTTGAAAGGTAATTCACATGATCATACATAATTAATTTCAAACCCAACTATCTATAATATTGCAATTGTAGAATTTTTTATGATATCTTGATGACATATATGTCAACGTAAATAAATGTTACCTTTAAGAGCTAAAAGAAAATGATTATTGTACACAGATGAGACCATATATAAAAAAGTTAATTTCTTTTAATAACTATTTGAAAGATTCGATATTGTGAGTTATAACTATAATGGGGATTGAGCATAGTAAAATGGATAATCACCTTTGTGATTGCAAGATCTTGTGTAAGATACTTTGTGAAATTTTAAAGTTTGAAAATATATTTTAATTGTGATTATAAATAAAACTCATTCGACCATGGAAAATTAAAGTCAACTTTGAAATATGGTAGGTGTGTGTGAAAGTAAAAAATTATTGAGAATCGAGTAAACAACTTGAATTTTTTGAGAATTTGAAAGATATCTTGCAAGTGGAGAATCCATGTTATGTATCTTAATCTTTTTATCACTATTTTAAAGATTTAATGGTATATAATTTATAACAATATTTTTCATTGCATTGACTACATCAATTTAAAGGTAATATTATTTAGACACGATTAGTTCCATCGAATTATGAAGAAAGGAACAAGGATAAACAAGTTACACATCATGACAGTCAACATATTAAAAAAGGATCTCAAGTGGATCAAGATTATTATATCGTACATTGGCCCATAGGGTAATCTTTTGAAATTTGACTTGATGCAATGAAGATACTTTGTATGAGTAAATATATCAATAACAAAGATTATGTAGG
>CM071863.1:50456430-50471071 GCA_036759665.1 Gynandropsis gynandra
AGAATGAAGAACGAGTGGGCAGATTTGTAGAGGGTCTCAAGAAGCTTGACATCAACATCCCATTCGTGGAAGAATTTGGCATGATGCCTGATCATGCCAAACTCATCAAAGAGGTACTTTCCAAAGAGAAGCATATAGAAGAGAACGAGACGGTAGCACTCACCGAGGAATGCAGCGCTATCCTTCAAAACAAGCTGCCACCAAAGTTGAAAGACCCCGAAAGCTTCTCCATTCCATGAAAAATATATAATATTGATATTGATAATGCTTTGTGTGATTTAGGGGCAAGCGTGAGCATCATGCCAAATTCAGTTTTCAAGCGGATGGACTTCGGAAATCTCAAACCTACAAAGATGTCTCTACGCCTCGCGGATCGTTCGGTAAGGTATCCGGTGGGAATTGTTGAAAACGTTCCCATTAAGGTAGGTAATCTCTTTATTCCCACTGATTTTATTGTACTTGAAATAAAGGAAGATGCTAGGACACCTATTATTTTTGGTAGACCGTTCTTAGCTACTGCAGGTGCCTTGATAGACGTACAACAAGGAAAGTTGTCCTTACGTGTCGGAGATGAGACGATCGAATTCAACTTTTCCAGCCCCATGAATGGACCCTTATCCAAGGATTCTTGCCTTAGATTTGATTCGCTGGACGAGTTATCAAAAGACACGCTTGATCAAGTGAGTATGCCCGATTCTCTTGTACGGTATTTGACACAAGTTTGCGATAATGCAGGATTTGCGGACGAGGAGCTGAGATGTACACGAAATCCTGTGACGAGATACCACACGAAATCCATGCTGGTTTCCCAGCGGAGAAGACGTCCAAACTTGAGCCTGAGCCACCTCCGTCTTCTTTTCGGTATGAGTATGTTGATTCCAATAAAACATACCCTACTGTCATGAATGCTAACATGAGTGCAGATGAGATGAGAAAGTCACCCACACGCGTAAAGAAACGTAGGAGTGTCAGCTCTTCAATGTGTATGCACGGAAATTATACGGAAGACAACCACGAACCTTCCACCGAAACTCAAAGGAGGCTGCACCTGCACTTGCAAGAGGTAATGGAAAAGGACGTCATAAAACTTTTTGATGCAGATACCATTTATCCAACATTGGGCAGCGAACGAGTGACTCTCGTGCCAGAGGTGCCAAAGAAACAAGCAGTGACTAAGGGATGGCACCACAAAAAAGATCCTATCTCATGAGATCCAACTAGGTGACTTAGTTCTACTCTTCAATTCTTGTCCTAATATTTTCTCGGGCAATCTATTGTCTTGTTGGTCTGGTCCTTTTCAGTTACGAGAAGTCTTCGCACATGGAGAAGTGGAACTATGGAGCGATTCGAGTTGGACATTCAAAGCTAATGTACAGCAGCTAAAGCTCTGCCAAGCCGCTCAACCGATCGAAAGTGGAAACTCCATTTCTCTTTCCGATCCGCCCGTCGCACACTCATGAGGAATGGAGACGTCAAAGCTTAAAGACGTTAAATAAGCTCTTTCTGGGAAGCAACCCAGCTGTTTTCTTTTATTTTTCTTAGTTTTTAGTTTAAGACTTGGTTAATTTTTGCATTTCGTAAAAAAACACAAAAAAACATTACCACTACAAACGTGCTTCACTTCCCTTACCCTCCATCGGAGCTTCACGTCGAGGACGCCGTTCAATTCAAGTCTGGGGGAGCAGCTCACGTTTGTCATGTGATTTTGTTTCATTTTATTTCATTTTCTCTTTGATTTCGTAGTTTTTAGGTTGTTTTTGATTTCGTGAGTCAATCGTCTCTGGCATTTGTCCGGTGCCACGTTTTGAGAGGAACGCTGAACCTAGGATGCTTAAGAAGTTGACGTTTTTCGTGATATTTTGCACGTTAGAGCTAGGTTTTTTCTAAGCGTTAGAGCTTATTAGTCGGCTGAAAAAAATAGATCGTAGTTCTTTGGGAATCCTAGTGTTGCTTGGGGGGGTTTAGACGAGGTCGCTAGGCTAGTTTATTGTTTATTCTCTCTATCCAGTTGGCCATACTTCGTGTAGACGATGCTTTACTTCACTTTTCTATGAGGATTACTATATCGTATGAGATCCAGCTTATTTTCAGATTAAGAGCGCACACTAACACTCCGCTGTCGATAGAAATAATGCCTAAAAAGCATGATCTAAAATCTATATGAGTGCATCGACCTTGATACTCTTTCGATGGCTCGGGTCTAAGTGGTGGGTTTGCGATCATCTTTCTACGTCCTAAGGGCATGGTACAATAAAACACCGCTTACTCCGCTGCACTCTTGAACGAGATGCATGAGTATACCGTCATCGGTAGTCTAGGTCTAAGTAGAGGCTGGATCCCTTCAAATCCGACGTCCTAGAACCCTAGTGTGTATGCAAAAGAAAAAGCATGATCTAAAATCGATATCAGTGCATAGATCTTGATACTCTTTCGATGGCTCAAGTCTAAGTGGTGGGTTGGCGATCATCTTTCTACATCATAAGGGCATGGCACAAATAAAACGCCATCTACTCTGCTGCACTCTTGAACGGGATGCATGAGTATACCGTCATCGGTAGTCTGGGTCTAAGTAGAGGCTAGATCCCTTCAAATCCAACATCCTAGAAGCCTAGTGTGTATGCAAATAAAAAGAAAAAAAATGGAAAAGAAAAAGAAAATAAAAAAGAAAAAAAGAGAAAGAAAAAAGAAAAAAAAAGGAATAAGGAAAGAAAGAAGCTCGGAAAAGAAACAAGTATCCTCGGTTGTTCTAGGTTTAGCATTGTGTGAAGTCTTGTTTGGTGGAGAGAGTTACGGTGGCTTGTTTATTTTTCCTTTGATTTACTTCCTCATGGGTACCCTTAGTGGACCAAGGATAAAGATTGAAAACTTAATTAGGCCGAATTTGCTCTCGACGTGCTAGTTGATCGGTTAGGTTCGTTTTAGCGGTATTTCTAGGATAAAGGGGAATTCTCGGATTTTGTATATGATAACACGTAAAGTGTATTCCAGATGGGTTGTTGAATCTGTAAATGTTGTTGATAACACGTAGAGTGTATTAATTTTAGGTTAGGTATTACTATCATTTTCGCATATATTTCTTAGTTAGAGTTACATTTCCGATATGATTCTTCTTTACATACGCCCATTCTGTTGGTTTTCAGGTTTTAAGGCGACAAGGCCTAAACGAGCATAAAAAGGCGAATTCCTGAGTAAAACCACACATTCTAAAGATATAATTCACTCGGAGCCAAAATCAAGCCTCGGAACTCAAAGGAACACCCGAGCAACGAGTGGAAAAGAGCAAAATCAAGGATTGAAGAGTGCCCGCTCAGGCACTGAGGTCTACCCGCTCGGGCAAAAGCTATGGGGTTTAATTGCAACACCTTGCACGACCCGGGTACGAAGAATACATGATCGGGTAACCATACCCGATCGGGCGCAGCATGGTACCCGCTCGGGCGTTGATTGATCTTGAAAATCCCCGAGAGTTTACACGAATCGGGCTGTTCAACCACGCGATCGGGAAGCAATGCCCGATCACGCTCAGCACTCTAAACGATTGGGTGCACCTCTGCACGACCGGGTAAAAGGTGTACCCGAGCGGGCCGCCTTTCTCCCAACAACCTAGATCTAGAGTTTGAACGAGCGAATTAATAGAACAGAACAGATCCAGACGCAAGGGGGCGACGCCTAGGGCAAGGAAAGGCTTGGAAATCATCAGGAAAGGCTCGGGAGACGCTGGAGAAGGAGAGAAGCATCAATCCACACATCGGTAACACAATAGGGAAGATCGAGGTATCGAGTTTGCTAGAGTTTATCATGTTTAGGGTTGTGTTATTTTCTTTGTTGGAAAACTCCATGAGTGAGTAGATTCCCAACTATGGGTTAGGGATATTGGATTGTAACGGATGTACAAATTTATGCGTTATTGCTTAGATCTATTGTAATTGTTTTGATATTTGGTCCTACAATCAACATCATAACTCTTATACTAGTGCTGCCCGCTCAGTAACAAAGGAATTCATATTTTGCTGAAAGGTTAAAGTATGAATCCGGAACTGTTGAGTTGTAGGGTAAGTTCGATTAATGAGGATTGCACTCGTAACGCTGCCATAGTACGGGTTAATCGTTGCTGGAAGGTAGGGTTGCACGTACTTATGGTTAGGAGGTCTAGGCTCGGCAAAATCATTCCTCACAATAGAGCATCAATTTCCCGTTATCAAGATAATTAGATACATTTATGATCTTTAGTTGTTACATCCATACGATTCTCGGTATCCCGACACCCGTAGTGTTCGTCATCGTCAAGTCTTCCGAATCCTTCATTCGTTGCCACCATTTAGTTTAGTCTTTTAGATATTTCTCATCACCCCATCATCTACTTCTCACCTTCTTAGCTTAGTTATATTCTTAGGATTGGCTGCATTAGTCCCTAGAGTTCGACCCTGGTACTACACAAACCGTATACTTGCGGTGAAGTGGTCTAGGAAATATTTAGCTTGATATTTCCGACATCAAGTTTTTATCAAGTTTTGGCGCCGTTGCCGGGGACTAATAACGGCCTAGACTAGGAATTAGCTAGATTAAGATCTAGTCCTTTCTGGAGTCTTCATTTGTTTTTCGCATTTTCTTTTCGTTTTTCTTTTATCGAGTCTATTCTATCTACCGCAGATCTACACTTTGGTGTTTGTTTCTTGTTATGCAGGAAGCTTTGTATGAAAAGCTCCACACAAAAGCTCCTTATAAACGATCCCGAGGTCGAGTGAACATTACGGAACCTGCACAAGAAGAGAAGCATTGGAATAGCGGATTCAGAGTCCGAAGTAGATAGAGAGAGCGGTCACGAGACATACGCCTCGAAAGAGGAAGAAACCAATAGTGCAAGTAGCAGAGAGGACAACACAAATAACCCCGACATGGCTGCTGCCGACGAGACTTATGGAGCCTACACCGCTCCGAAGCACACGCAGTTACTTTCGTTCATGGCCCGCACGATTGGTAACCAGGTTGAGCTACAACCGGAATTTATCCAAATGCTCAACAACTCGGCCTTTAGAGGAATGGAGAACGAAGATCCGAACTCCCACCTTACGGATTTCAAGATGCTTTGCAGCACTACCAAGGTTAGAACGGGAGTTACTCGGGAGGATCTCTACTTGATGGCGTTCCCATTCTCGCTTAAAGATGCAGCGCAACGTTGGCTGTTCAACTTGCCGGCTGCATCAATTACGTCGTGGGATGATCTGGAGCAACGGTTCATGCAACAATTCTTCCCGGATCATAGAACGCTTCTCGCCAAGAGTCGCATAAATTCTTTCCTACAAGAAAGAGGCGAGATGCTACACGATGCATGAGAGCGATTTAAGAACTACCAGCGGATATGTCCACACCACGGAATGGATAAGAAGTATCTTATCACGAGCTTTATCCAAGGTCTCCAAGAAACCATCCGATTCATGATTGTGGCAGCGGGTGGTGGTTCCCTCAGCAACCTTACATTCAATCAGCTCGAGAACTTGATCGAGAGCATGGCGAGGGAAGGAGGCAAGAAGGTAAGGGAATACAACCGTGATTACCCATCAAAAGCAACTATAAACGAGCTAGGCATCGCCAACCCGGAATTAACGGACTTGAAGCAGCAAGTTGGTGAGATACACAGGATGATAGCTAGACTTCATGTGGACCGACACGACGCATCCGTAGGCCAAGGGATGGAGGAAGTGAACTACGTTAGCAATCGGGCTTACGAGCAAAATTACATCAAAAGCCATCCCAACCTCTTATATGGCAACACGAGCAATGTAGCAAACCCGCAGGATTTCCAACCGCGGATGATGGCGAGAAACCAGAACCAAGGTTTCCAGCCGAGAGGGAATGGCCAAGACTACGGATATCAGCCTCGCGCACAATCTTTAGGTGATTATGAGATTCTTTCTATGCTCCAATTGATGCATCAAGAGCAGGAAAGTGCGCTTGGAGGGATTAGGGTTGAGCAAGAGGATATGAGGAAGAGAATGGACAGATTTCAGACGCACTTGAGACTCCTCGAAACACAGGTGGCACAGCTAGCCCAAGGTTCGAGCCGACAACCCGGACAGCTTCCCGGGAAACCCGAGGCGAACCCCCGCGAGCAAGTAAATGCCATTTTCCTAAGCAGCGGGAACACGGTAGGGCAACCAATGCCTTCCACGGCTGCAATAGAAGAGCCTTTGTAATGAGAACAACAGACACCTGGACGACCCGAGGACCGGACATGCGAGCGAGGAGGCGACCCGAGGCACCGAAGAAGTGGAATCCTCTCACGGTTTGATCACGAGGGGCCAGGCTCGGAGCTTAAGGACCAAGGCGGCCGAGATCGTGAAGGAAAACTCGTCCGTGGCCGTCGGCTGGGTCGCGACCATCTTCCGCATTAGCCCGGGCATCTAGGACGCCCAAATGGCCCAGATGACCTGATGACGACACTTCCACGGGTCGTAACGGTCACATGACGTCACGGGACGCTCCGGCGCGTTCAAACGGTAACATGACGTCACCCCGCGCCCCCAACGGTCTGATGACGTCATTTGGCCATTCCAGCAAGTTTTTGGCCCATTTTTCCATTTTCAGACTATTTTTCGGCCAATAGGGGCATTAGGGCAATCATTTGATGTATTTTGGCTTCTTTTAAGGCTTGAGACTTGCCTATAAAAGCAATCTCAGCCTTCATTTGTAATCAGTTTGGATTTTGGAGTGAATAAAGTTTGAGAGAATTTTACTTCTATTCTAAAAACGTTTCTAGGAAACGTTTTTTGCCTTCATTTCGTTCCGGGAACTTTTGAAGTGCATCTTAGACTGTATCAAGAGGCTTCCGCAGCTCTTGTGGTGTCAATCATTCCATCCAACTCAAAGAAATCTCGCTTAACAAACGAGGATTTTCGGTTCATCTAATACACGTCCCGAGCCGCTTAACCCGAGCGTGTATCAGTTTTTGGTATCAGAGCCCGAATCAAGGACCAAAGGTACACTTCCACCCCTTTTAAATTCGTTTTAGAACTAATCGTTCTTCTTTGGTAAAGGATGGCCGAAAGAGGAGAACACTCAGCACAAAACAACCAACTCGAAGCGATCATGCAAATGCTCCAAAGAATGGAGACAAAGATGAATCGCCTTGAAAGTGAACGAAGGCAACAAATACCGGAAGCAGCAGTGGTTCGTGAGAACCGTGCAGATCAAGATGATCGCCCAGCTCCTCAACAAAGACGACGTGAACGTCGGAATGACTCGGAAGAAGAGTTGCCGAGACTAGCAAGGCGACGACCCATCATACGGGATGATGAAGCTTTGGAAGAGGGGCAACCCAGGAGGCGACGGCCCATCATCCGTGAAGACGAATCTTCGGATGAGGAGCCGCCCCGAAGACAGCGGCAAAACCGAGATGATAACGGTTTAAATCTAAAACCACCCACCTTTTTAGGCCGCGTGGATCCAGAAGCTTACCTCGATTGGGAGAGGCGGATGGCCAACATCTTTGAATGCTACAACTTTACGGAACGTAAAGAAGTACAGTATGCCGCAGCCCAGCTCACGGAAGGCACGCTCACTTGGTGGGATCGCGAGGAGAGCAGTAGGCGGCGAACCCGAGTGGGAACAATCTCGTCATGGGGGGAAATGAAGGCCCTCATGCGGAAGAGATATGTCCCTCCTCACTTCCACCGGGAGTTTCAGCGGAAGTATAGGAAGCTTACCTAAGGAGGCAAAACAGTCGAAGAGTACTTCGACGAATTTGAGCATCTTCGGAACATGCTAGAGCTAGAAGAAGATGAGGAGACGATAATGGCTCAATTTCTGGACGGGCTGAACGAAAGGATAGAAAGGAAGGTAGAGAGGCAGCACTACCACGACTTGCAGGATATCCTACACTTGTCTATTCAGATAGAGCAACAGATCCGTCGAAAGCAAATCGCAAGCCGCGGCAGAATGCAACCAATGAGGCCAATCGAACAACACCCAAGGTTGCCAGAAAGACCAAGGGGAGATGAACGTTCTAAGGGCAAAGCACCCGAAACATCGAGGGGTGCCAAAGGGGAAGGTAACAGACCAAACCCGTACTCGCGAACTCGTGTGTTTCAGGTGCAAGGGAATAGGGCACATGGCGAGAGACTGCCCTAACCCACGAGTCATGACGGTCACTAATCGCGGAGGTTACGAGTCCGCGAATGAAGACAAACGGGACGGCGAGATCGAGTACCCAGAGAGCGGGGAGCTGCTGGTGACTCGACGCGTCCTAAGCACGATGGCCGGACCACCCGAGACGGCACAAAGAGAGACGATCTTCCACACGAAGTGTCTCGTAAGGGATAAGGTATGTGGACTCCTTATCGATAGCGGGTCTTGTACTAACGTTGCAAGCGAATATATTGTACGAAAGCTTGTCTTGGAGACAACGAAGCACCCGCATCCGTACAAGCTACAGTGGCTGAACGACAAGGGGGAGCTCAAGGTGAACGAGCAAGTGAAGGTACCCTTCAGCATCGGCAAGTACAAGGACGAAGTACTTTGCGATGTCGTGCCCATGCAAGTAGGGCACATCCTGCTAGGAAGACTGTGGCAATATGACTGCGAGGTAACTCATGACGGGAAGTCGAACTTCTACTCATTCGTCATGAACAACAGAAAGGTAACGCTAGCACCACTTTGTCCCGCTCAGGTATATGAAATGCAATTAAAACTGAGTCGTGACGATAAACCTAAACCAAATTTTTATGTCAAAGCTAGAGTAATACCTAAGGCTTTGAGCAATCAAAGCCCCGTGTTACTGATTGTTTACAAAGATGTCTTAGTAAGCCAGGAAACAGCGGAGCATCCGCAGGAAGTCGCCAGCATCCTAAACAACTATCAAGACTTGTTTCCAGAGGAAGTTTCGGCTGGGCTTCCACCGCTATGGGGCATCGAGCATCGGATCGACCTCATTCCGGGGTCGCCACTACCGAACAGACCAGCCTACCGCATGAACCCGGAGGAGACCAAAGAGCTCCAACGACAAGTTCAGGAGTTGATGGACAAAGGCTACATCCAGGAAAGCCTAAGTCCGTGCGCAGTACCCGTGCTCTTGGTGCCAAAGAAGGACGGGACATGGAGGATGTGCGTTGATTGCCGGGCAATCAACAACATCACGATCAAGTATCAGCATCTGATCCCACGGCTCGATGACATGCTAGATGAGCTGAGTGGGGCCACAATATTCTCGAAGATCAATCTGAAGAGCGGATACCATCAAGTCCGCATGAGAGAAGGCGACGAATGGAAGACTGCCTTCAAAACAAAGCAGGGCCTGTACGAGTGGCTCGTCATGCCATTCGGCCTATCCAACGCCCCAAGCACATTCATGAGGCTGATGAACCACGTCCTGCGGGCATACATTAGGAAATTCGTGGTGGTCTACTTCGACGACATACTCGTGTTTAGTCGGGACCTTAGCCAGCACCCCGAGCACCTGGAGATGGTACTAGAGACTCTTCGGAAGGAACATCTCTATGCTAACATGAAGAAGTGCTCCTTTGCCACTAAGGAGATCGTGTTCCTCGGGTTTGTGGTAAGTTCGCAGGGACTACGAGTGGACGAGAGCAAGATCCAGGTCATACGAGAATGGCCAACACCGACGACCGCCGCACATGTACAGAGCTTCCACGGGCTGGCAAGTTTCTATCGGCGGTTCGTGAAGAACTTCAGCAGTATCGCTGCACCTCTCACTGCGGTTATCAAGAAGGACAAAGCGTTTGAGTGGGGAGAAGAGCAAGCCACAGCATTCGACGCGCTTAAGACGAGCTTGACAACCTCACCGGTCCTTGCCTTGCCGAACTTCGACAAAATGTTCGAAGTAGAGTGCGACGCTTCAATGATCGGGATTGGAGCCGTCCTCATACAAGAACGGCGACCCGTGGCCTACTTCAGCGAGAAGTTAAGTGGAGCCATGCTCAATTATCCAACATATGGCACTTTACGCTCCGCTCTTGTTCGGGCCTTACAGACATGGCAACATTACCTTCTGGCGAAGGAATTCATCATACATACGGACCATGAGACCCTGAAGCACCTCAGGGGTCAAAACAAGCTCAAGCGACGGCATGGGAAGTGGATGGAGTTCATCGAGACCTTCCCATACATCATCAAGTACAAGAAGGGCAACGAGAACGTAGTGGCCGATGCCTTGTCACAGAGGCATGTTCTAATCACCACAATGGAGGCGAGGAACTTAGGGTTCGAGCACATCAAGGAACTCTACGACCAAGATCCGGAACTCGGCGAGGTGTTCCGAATGAGCAAGGAAGGAGCCCATGGACCATTCTACATATACGGAGGATACCTTTTCCGCAACAGAAGGCTCTTCGACGGACCGTTCTACATACACGGAGGATACCTTTTCCGCAACAGGAGGCTCTGCATCCCACAAAGCTCGATGAGGGAGCTAATTCTACAAGAAGCTCATGGAGGGGCTCTTACGGGGCACTTTGGCGTAGAGAAGACTTTGGCCACAGTCAAGGAGCATTTCTTCTGGCCGCACCTAAAAAGGGATGTCCAACGGCTTTATGCACGATGTATCACGTGCCACCAAGCCAAGTCCCGTAGCCAGCCCCACGATTTGTATCTTCCTCTACCGATTCCCACTCATTCGTGGATTGACTTGTCAATGGACTTTGTTCTCGGACTCCCGAAGATCCGAAACAAAGATTCTGTTTTTGTTGTCGTGGATTGGTTTTCCAAGATGGCGCATTTTATACCGTGCAAGAAGACCGGCGATGCAACCCACATAGCGGACCTCTTCTTCCAGGAGGTTGTACGCCTTCACGGGCAACCAAGGACGATTGTGTCCGACCGAGACACCAAGTTCTTGAGTCATTTTTAGCGGACTCTTTGGCGGAAACTAGGGACCAAGTTGTTGTTATCCACAACATGTCATCCGTAAACGGATGGTAAGACCGAGGTGGTCAACCGCACCTTGGCAGCACTCCTATGGTCACTCATTGGAAAGTACCCAAAGAAGTGGCTCGTGTATTTACCCCACGCAGAATTCGCTTACAACAGGACGCAACATTTTGCCACCAAACACTCCCCATTTGAAGTCGTCTATGGGTTCAATTCCATAACTCCCTGGGATCTCTCTGCCCTACCAAGCAAGGAGGTCACCAGCCAGGACGGCGAGAAGAAGGCCAAACTCATCAAAAGGATGCACGAGAGGTTCGGGAAAACATAAGGCGCAAGATCGAACAATACGCCAAGCAAGCCAACAAGGGAAGAAGACCACAGGTGTTCAGCGAGGGAGACTGGGTGTGGCTACACATGCGACCCGAACGATTCCCTGAGCGGAGAAGCTCGAAGCTTGCACCAAGAGGGGATGGGCCATTCCGTGTCATTGAACGAATCAATGACAATGCCTACCGCTTCGAGCTACCGGGTGAGTATAACGTGTCAACAACATTTAACGTTGTTGACTTATCTCCTTTCGATGCAAATGATAGCATTCCACAGATGGAACGATCGCAAGGGGGAGGGAATGATGAGGATATCGGACACCTGGACAATTCGAGGACCGAACATGCGAGTGAGGAGACGACCCGAGGCACCGAAGAAGTGGAATCCTCTCACGGTCTGATCACGAAAGGCCGAGCTCGGAGCTTAAGGACCAAGGCGACCGAGATTGTGAAGGACGCATGGGAGGCTCTCGTCCGAGAAGACAACTCGTCCGTGGCCGTCGGCCGGGTCGCGACCATCTTCTGCATTAGCCCGGGCGCCTAGGATGCCCAAATTGCCCAGACGACCTGATGACGTCACTTCCATGGGTCACAACGGTCACATGACGTCATGGGACACTCCAACGCGTTCAAACGGTAACATGATGTCACCCCGCACCTCCAAACGGTAACATGACGTCACCCCGCACCCCCAACGGTCTGATGACGTCATTTGGCCATTCCATCAAGTTTTTGGCTCATTTTTCAATTTTCAGACTATTTTTTGGCCAATAAGGGCATTAGGGCAATCATTTGATGTATTTTGGCTTCTTTTAAGGCTTGAGACTTGCCTATAAAAGCAATCTCAGCTTTCATTTGTAATCAGTTTGGATTTTGGAGTGAATAAAGTTTGAGAGAATTTTACTTCTATTCTAAAAACGTTTCTGGGAAACGTTTTTTGCCTTCATTTCATTCCGGGAACTTTTGAAGTGCGTCTTAGACTGTATCAAGAGGCTTCCGCACCTCTTGTGATGTCAATCATTCCATCCAACTCAAAGAAATCTCGCTTAACAAACGAGGATTTTCAGTTCATCGAATACACGTCCCGAGCCGCTTAACCCGAGCGTGTATCACTTTGAGTGATAAGATCAAACAACCCATCACTCCAGCCGTTGAAGAGAAGGCGACCGAGGAAGAATAGAGGGAGTTACCCTACGTAACACCTCCCCCGAGGGTACCACCATTACCCTTTCCGCAGCGTCAAAGGAAGCAAAGTGATGAGGCCCAATTCTCTCAATTCTTGGAACTCTTGAGGAAGCTACAAGTCACCATCCCGTTCTATGACACGCTCATGAAGATCCCATCATATGGAAAATTCCTCAAAAACATCATAATGAGGAAGAGAACCGTGGACAACGAGATGGTAATGGTCACAAACTCCCTCATACAGCCCCCTACCATGGTCGAGAAGATGCCTGATCCAGGTAACTTCGTCATTCCTTATAATATTTATGACTATGAAATTGAGCATGCACTAATAGATATCAGAGCGAGTGTGAGCTTGCTACCATTATTCCTTGTTGAGAAGCTCAATAGAGTAGGAGATCTTCAACCCACGCGAATGCAAATCACATTGGCTGATCAATCCGTACGGAGTCCCGTGGGTATATTGACGAACGTAGCCGTACAAGTGGGAGAATTCTGGTTCCCCATGGATTTCGTTGTTGTGGACATGGAGATTAATCCGAAGATCCCCGTCATTCTGGGAAGACCATTCCTCAACACGACAAAAATGGTCATCTATTACGCTGAAGGCAGGCTAGTGATGAAATTCTGGGACGAGTCTATCGCGTTCAAACTCAACGAGGAATTCAAGAAGCTATATATGACCGAACCCGTAATGCACATTACCACAACGGATGCACCAACGGAGAAAATTGAACGTGTACATCGTGACATTCATCCCGAGGAGATACCACTGTCCGAGCTCGCCGGGAGCCAATTTCAGTCACCAGCAAGATCGGAAGCTCTCACGCATTTCAAGGAGAAGCCAAAAATCCCTCAGCAGAGAACTTACCCGAGCAGGCAACATACTCTGCCCGCGCGGGCAGCAACAAATTTAGGAGACCCGGTCGGGCAGCCAGATAGCCTGACTCAGGTAGTACTCACGGGGGTCAATGCTGCAATTGACTACCCGAGCGGGTAGGTGCATGAACCCGATCAGCGACCTCACAGCCCGACGCGTGCACAGCCCACGGGGGTAAGTCACACTTCAGGCCATCCGAGCGAGGCACAGAAGGAGCCCAATCGGGCACCAGAGAAGAACCAAGATCTGCACGGTTTGATCGAGACTTCCACGCGAGCAGCGGTTCTACGGCCACACATATCATCTCCCACACCCTCGATGACCAGCATACACTCTTATCGCGCATGGAATACTGAGGAAACACTCAACCAAAATCGAGTCCGAAGGAGATACCAAGGAGTCGTGGGATCGGACGAGAAGAACCGAGGATCGCAAGTCAAAACTCCAGGGTTCGAGCCATGTCATTCTGATCAACTGGAAGACGGAAGAGGCATACCTCCTCTCTCCGACATCACACGCATATGAAGACCCTAGGGCCGAGCTAAAGACCGAAAACAAGCGCTTCTCGGGAGGCAACCCGAGCCCCGTATCCTTTTCATAGTTTTCGTTTTATTTTTATATTTTTGAACTCTTTATCATTTTTAAGATTTGGATAATTTTTTAGGATTTAGGAATTTAGCGGTCTTATCGATTTTTGCTGCATTGGTTTTCCTCAAAAAGTTTTCTGTTTTTGCAGTACTGCCCGGTCGGGCATACAGCTCCACCCGAGCGGGTAGGTTGATCATCTCGTTTTCATACGTATTTCTTGCACGATTTAGGAGACGTTTTTGATACATATGTGATGTTTTACGTATGATTCCGTATCCGTTTTACTTGCTTTCGTGCTTTTCATGTTCTTACAGGTTTTTACGCGTATTTGGACTATTTTGGAGCTAAAAGACCATGCACGGAGCTAAGGAGCAACTTTGGGGATCATCACGGGACAAACGGGACGAGATTGAGCATGGAGAAGCCTCCACCCGGTCGGGTACAAGCCTTACACGATCGGGCAGAACCCACGGGGCTTTGGACAGGACAAACCACACGACTCGGGCAAGCACATGCCCGAGCTGTTGCCTAGCACCCGAGCGGGCACATACCTAGCACCCGAGCGGGCGTATAACCCCAGCCAGCAGACCACGCGAGTTCCCCTAGCCGCACCCGAGCGGGTACACTCACTACCCGAGCGGGTCGCGACCCGTAACTGCTCAAAACTTAAGTAAACTTAACTTAAAACATAAGGGAACTCGTGGGGCAATTAGGGCAACAATTGGACCGACTTAGGAGGCTTAAAAAGGAGGCAAAAAGACGTCATTACAGCAAGCTTACA
>CM071863.1:50476448-50492609 GCA_036759665.1 Gynandropsis gynandra
TTGCACTCCAGCCAGCATCCGCACGAGTTACCCTAGCCGTGCCCGAGCGGGCACACTCACTACCCGAGCGGGTTGCGGCCCGTAACTGCTCAAAACTTAAGTAAACTTAACTTAAAACATAAGGGAACTCGTGGGGCAATTTAGGCAACAATTGGACCGACTTAGGAGGCTTAAAAGGAGGCAAAAAGATGTCATTACAGGAAGCATACAGAGGAGGACAATTCAGCGATGATAGAGGAGATTCTTGCGAAGAGATAAGCGAGGAGCGTTGGAGATCAAGCAGCACCACTTCGGTTTTGTTTGGTTTTTATGTTCCTTAGACTTTCTACTATGTTTATGTTTCTTTACAGACGCATGAGCGAGTAGTTTTTTTGTTCTAGGAGAAGGGATTAGTCCTTGGCTATCCCGAGACCGCTTTTGATCTATTTTGAATGCATCTTCCCGTTTTAGTTTATCTATTCTCTGTCTGAGTGCTTAAATTTACTTGTGTTATGCTGATCACGTAGATACATGTGTTAGGGGTTAGGAGAAGGACCGAAAGGAGAATTCTAGTCTTTGAAGGTCAGGTTTAGAACAACCGAGGTTAGGCCACGAAAGTAGGGTAGCAACGGTTGAGGGTGAACGGGCGAATCACAGAGTTTATGGGTTTAGTTCATGGTGTCAGCCACGAAAGTAGGGGGCAGCTTGTCTAGATCACGTGTCTATGCCTTGAGAGAGGGTAGATATCATGTTAGGATCGTCCGCCTTAGATAGCTTTAACAGGGATTGCATGATAGGTAGGTTGATCGTTGGTTTCGGTAGTCTTGTGGTGAAACCGGTTTCCTAGGACGTTTATCTCATCGTTAGAACCCAAGTAGTTTAGTTACTTTCAGTATTTCATTCTTCATCACCATTCTTTCGTTAGCAAGTTTGATTCGTAGTTCGGGTTTAGGTAGTGTTGCGTAGTCTCTGTGGGATCGACACCTAAAATACTACACACGTGCCGTGCACTTGCGGGTATATTAGGTTATATTTAACTCTGATACGCATCATAGGTCAGAAATGAGAGACGCCCGATCGGGCGACTTTAGAGTACCCGATCGGGCACCGTAAATTCTTCACAGGTAAGTTTTATTTCGAGTAACCCGAGCGACCATTCTCACTTCACAAATGCAACCCGAGCGTGCTCCTCCAAATTGCAAACCCTCACGCCGCAATCTCATCTGCCGGAGTCGCTCGTACGCCACCGCCGTTCCATCGTCGCCGGTTAACCAACCCTCGGTTACTCGAAAATACCTTCTCTCTCCCTCCTCTCACTAAATACACGAAAATCTCTCAAATCCTTGCTAATTCCAGACATATTTATGCAATATTGAGTGGTTTTAGACTTCTATGGGTTAGATTTAGGTCTGATTAAAAAGGATCTAGGGCTGATTTGTTTATTGAAACACGAAAGCGAACTGCAGGTCGCGATTTCGTGATTCAACCCGATCGGGTTAGGTTTAGCACCCGATCGGGCTGTTTGAATTTGTACCCGATCGGGCAGCTTTTCCACCCGAGTCCGGCGGTGCCTACGAGGGTATTTCGACGAAATTGAGCCCGAGCGGGCAACACCTCTTACCCGATCGGGCATCCTGCAAAATTGTGCGTAACGCTTATTTTTCTTCTTTGAATGTTTTGCAGATGGCCCCAAAGATCTTCCAAAGCTCAAAGAAACGCAGATCTGATTCCTATGAACCAGAACACGGATGGCCAGCAAAGTTGGATGCCGTCACGGAACTAACGCCTTACATGCCGATAACCACGTCCCATCAGCAATACAACTACCGGACGACAACCTTCTTGTCCGGTCAGAAGTCGAGATTCACCGAGCTACAGCCTCGGATATTCCCATCCCGCTTCCTATCCTCGAAAGCTATGAGCGCCCTCCACATTGAGGAGCACATTGATACCATCTTCAACACTGGGATGGACAGGATTGAGGGACACGCAGGAGTACACCTACCGCAACCTCACAGCGGAATTCTTTGCATCCTACACTACATTCTTCCCCGAATCTGGAGATCGGGAGAGAGCATTCATGGAGTTATGTCTGCTGGGACAGAACTACCGGCTCAACGCGAGACAGTTCGCGATCATACTTGACGCTCGGAATTGCAACTTCACGAAGATGCCCGAGCACAACCGGAGCCATCAAGCGCAATTCTGGGCTCAGATTGCATACGGTGATTACTCGACGAGATCGAAAGCCAGTCACATACGCCACCCCGCTCTAAGGTACTTTCATTACTCCCTAGTCTCGTCCATACTAGGAAAAGGAGCACAAGACATAGTCAACCACACAGAGTTGGCGTACCTTAGGCGGGTGGTTCAGTCATGCTTCGCCGTAGATGAGTGGGACATCTTAGACGTCGATTTGGTATCGCTAGTCATGCGGCATTTCCACGACATCGTCACCAAGAAATGTAGCACGGACATGAAGATCATGTGCGGTGCGATTGTCACCATGTTAGCACGAAGAGTCGGGATCAACTTTGGCATCCTGACTGAGGACAAGATCAATGAGGAGCCTGAGCTGAACCTTCAGAACTTGCGCAAACGAAGGGCGATAACGATTGAGAGGTATAGAGTCATATGGAGTTACAAGGACGAGCACGGTCGCAACTTGGAAGTCGACCTACGCGAGATTCAGATGCCCAGTTTAGACGAGGAGGGCCCTCGTTTCAAGATTGATCCAGCCATCGGACACATTGGCCCAGGACTTGGTGAGGTAGATCCACCTCCAGCCGCTGCATCAGGACCATCTATGTCTCGATAGCGCAGCGACGTGCCACTCACTCTCGTGCCCGCTCAAAGTATCCTCATCATCGCTCCGACTTTCCTTCCATGGAAGGTGTTTCCGACGTTCTCAGGTATGTCGCGGAGGAGACTAGATATCATTCTTACATGGCAGAGCAGAGGTACGACCTCGAGGCGGTGAGGCATGACATTGAGGCTGCGAGATATGCGGAGCAGCAGCAGTTCCAGGAGCAATCGATTCAGCATACGTACTACCTCACGGAGTCCGTTCGCAGATTCCAGCAGCTCAGCATGCAGCACTACTAGGAGCCGTATGTGCCGATCCTGCAGGATTACCACACTGGCGCTATTCCATATCGCCCTCACATCCCATATGAGCTACAGTCTTTGTACTTACCACCTGGGGAAGGGGCACCAGCGGAGTCAGTAGACCCTCCGGCCACCCGCGGTGGAAAGGATGAGGATTAGACCTTTCTTCCTTTTTCCTTTTTCTTTATTTTTCTTTTTCTTGTTTTATAGACCTATTTTTCTTACTTCTTCTTTTTAGTTTTCGCGCTTATGTACGCTCTTTGGAACTTATTGACTTAGTACTCTTGGCTCTATCTTTTGCATTGCATGAATCACATCTCAGTTCCTTCATGATAACAAGTGCATTAGAGCAACATAGTATCACAAATCCGGATGTATCACAAATTCGAGAAAGCTAAACACACTAGGTGTATTCGCTCTTATTCTTTCATATATTTTCTCGAGTTTTGACATGCGGGTATCCCTCATAGATCTCGAACACCGGGAGTGTGTTTCGTTCAGGTCTGGGGGTACTCTTTTGGAGGGATACAAATTTTTTTGGAATGAGTGACATATTTGCGATTAGGATTAGGATTAGGATTAGGAATAAGATGGATACCTAGTACAAATTTTCGAGCTTTAGTCAATTCTTGCGACATTTTCGAATCGCGAACAATAGTCTAGGTTTGCTTAGAAGTCTTTTGGATACCGATTAGTCGAGTGGTTGTGCTTGAAGCCTTGATCTATAGTTGAATTCACTCCTTAGATTTCAGTACCAAGTAGCCATATCTTCGTGTAAACCGTCTAGCCTTTGCTTATTTAATATATCTATACCGTTCATAGTCATTAGATTCCACACGCTTATACTCCGATGTCATCTAGGATAAGTTTCTGACTATTCCGAGTTAGGATTGACATGAGTACATCGAGATCGATGGTTCGGGTCTAAGTGGTGGGTAGAGGCGCTATTCTACGTCCTAAGGGGTAGAGTGATGCGTAATCAAGAAAAAAAAAAGCGAAAAAAAAGATCTTCCATAACGCACCTCTTCACTCCGCTAAGGTCACACGACCTTATGAGTGTGCCATAGGTAGCCTGGGTCTAAGTTGAAAGCCATCACTCTTCGACTTCGACGTCCTAGGAAACAAGCGTGGATCTAAGTATTGAAAAACAAGAATAAGAACGAGAAAATGAGTTTAATGATATCAAAAGTTAAGGAGAATTGGTATGGAGATCGCTTGGACGTTGTCTAGGGTTGTGAAATAGATTTAGATTTTTGGTAGGATTTCTTGGCTAGGAAGATATAAGGCTATACTCGGTACGCTTAGACTTACGTTCATGTGACGCGTTGATTTGCAGAATGACTAATCTTTCGAATTTTTCGTGCTAGTATCCATCGTTATTAGATTCTTCCTACACTTGACTTTAGTTTTGTTTTAGGACAAACAAAGGTTCAGGTCTGGGGGAGTTTGATAACACATAAAGTGTATCAGTTTTAGGTTAGGTATTAGTATCATTTTCGCATATATTTCTTAGTTAGAGTTACATTTCCGATATGATTCTTCTTTACATACGCCCATTTTGTTGGTTTTCAGGTTTTAAGGCGACAAGGCCTAAACGAGCATTAAAAGGCAAATTCCTGAGTAAAACCACACATTCTGAAGATATAATTCACTCGGAGCCAAAATCAAGCCTCGGAACTCAAAGGAACACCCGAGCAACGAGCGGAAAAGAGCAAAATCAAGGATTGAAGAGTGCCCGCTCGGGCACTGAGGTCTACCCGCTCGGGCAAAAGCTCTGGGGTTTAATTGCAACACCTTGCACGACCCTGAAGCAGAGAGGCCTAAGGGAGGTAATCCGAAAAACTCAATCATGTATAGCGGGTATTTATGAAACTAAGTGTACTAGTGTTAACGTAGATAGGGTGATGCGGAATGTGGTGCCTGGCTAGAAGTTTGCAACGAACTTCGAGCTAGACTCACATGGCCGTATCGTAGTCGCATGGGATGGGGATCATGTCGATTTAGAGTTTATAACCTCCTCAGCGCAACACATCGGGGTTCTTGCCTCTTGTAGAACTACCGGTGTGCAGTTCGGAGTGTGTTTTGTATACGGCTTACATAGCGTAGTTGACCGACGGGAAATTTGGGACCATGTCGACGATCTCCTGCATGTTCATAGGTTACCGTGGATTGTTCTAGGAGATTTTAATTCAGTTATGAATGCAGAGGAAAGGGTCAACGGAGCTCCGATCTCAATGTATGAGTGCAAAGACATGATTGATGCATGCCGTCGTCATGGCCTTGTAGATGCACCATGCTCCATAACTAATCCGATGACCTGGACTAACGGCACAATATGGAGCAGAATGGATCGTGTCATGGTTAACCCTGCATGGTCAGATTCTGCTTTTACCTGTGATACTAATTTTCCCGATGAGTGGCACCTTTCGGACCACAAGCCGGGGATTGTTTCTTTGTGCAGATTGCAGGCAACAGGAAGGAAATACTTCAAATTCTTCAATATGTGGACCAAGCATCCGCGATTCATGGAAATAATCAGAGATAGATGGGGGGTCGAAGCAAGGGGCACCTATCAATACCGTCTCTCAAGGCTATTACACGGACTCAAAGCACCTCTCAGATCCCTCAATCAACAGGAGTTTAGTCATATTTCTGTGAGGGCCACGGAGGCGAATGCTGCTTACACAGTGGCCCTTGAAGAGTGTAGGCTTCGACCTGACTCTACAGAGGCTAAGAGCAGAATGGAGGAGGCGAAGCAATTGGCAAAACAATTAAATGAAGCGGAGGGGAGTTTTCTGACTCAACTAGCAAAATCAAGATACACTCTACAAGGTGACAAATGCACTAAGTATTTCCATTCTTTGATGAAATTTAATGGTAGGCGTAATCATATCGCGGCAATCTCAAAATGGGATGGATCACGGACGCATTCAACGGATGAGGTGGTAACTGAATTCATAGAGTACTTCAGAGGGCTATTTGGGACGACGGTGAACACTGTGATTCTAGAAGCTGATGAGCTCGCCCACGGAGGAAGGTTGTCGGAGGAAGATAATCGGATCCTGACTTCTCCCGTCTCGGTAAGTGAGATTAAGAATGCCCTATGGTCCATGGGTGATGATAAATCCCTAGGTATGGATGACTTCTCCGTCAAATTCTTTAAGGCAACCACTGGGGCCGAAGTGTGCGCAGTTGTCAAGGAGTTCTTCGTCAATCGGAAACTCCTCAAGCAATTCAACCACACCATAGTCGCCGTCATTCCCAAGATTGACGACCCATCGACAGTTGAGCACTATCGGCCTATTTCCTGTTGTAATGTAATATATAAGATTATCACAAAGATCATGACATTGCGCCTAGCGCGGTGTCTTGGTCCGCTGATAGACCCGGCCCAAAGCGCCTTTGTGGAGGGCCGGCTCCTCTCGGATAATGTTTTCATTGTGCAGGAATTACTTCGACGATATGAGGTCAAAAGAGACACAAAGCGATGCTTTCTTAACATAGACATGGCTAAGGAATACGATACAGTCTCATGGGAGTTTGTCCAGTTCGCCCTCACATACATTGGAGCTTCGCCCACTTTCATTGCATGGATCATGGAGTGCATCACCACAGTCACATATTCCATTAAGATAAACAAGACCATTCATGGCTTTTTTCCGAGGAAACGTGGACTGCGGCAAGGAGACCCACTCTCTCCCTTGCTCTTTGTCATCTGCATGGAGATCTTCTCCCGGCTTGTCAAGAAGGAGACTCAGAGGGACATGTTTTCCTTTCATCAACACTGTGCTCCCCTCAGGCTATCATATCTTATATTCGCTGACGATATCGTTATGTTTTGTCGTGGTGACACAGGTTCGGTAGGGGTGCTATTGGATTGCCTGACAAGATTTAGTGCCATGTCTGGACTTCAGGTAAATGAAAGGAAATCCTCCATGTTCTTGGCGTCGGTATCAGATTAGGAACGACTGGCATTGCTTGGAGTTACCGGCTTCAGGGAAGGCGTCTTTCCTTTCCGTTATCTAGGCATCCCAATCGGCCCTATAGGACTCAAAGTGATACACTTCAAGCCACTGCTAGACAAGATAAGTGCTCACCTCACCATTGGGGCAAAAAAGATGATATCCTTTGCTGGCCGTAGGGAGCTCATTGGATTAGTGCTACAGGGAAGCGCCGGTTTTTGGCTCGCCATGGTTGCCGTACCTCGGAGTGTTATCCGCAGCCTGATTACCAAATGTAGAGGCTTTCTGTGGAAACATCCCCGAGTACGATGGGCTAATGTCTGTATACCGAAGAGGGAAGGAGGACTTGGACTTCTGGACCTCAGCACATGGAACAAGTGCTTCATGATCAAGCACTGGTGGCACATCACGACTCAGCGAGACAGCCTATGGGTGAGGTGGGTACATCATAGGTATCTGACATGGATAGGCCCATGAGAATGGAGTGTGAATCGGAAGGATTCCCCTTTGATCAAGACCATTCTACACGTCCGAGATCTGGTGCGCGATTTGGCAGGAAGCGAGGCTAACAGCATGGATAGAATGGAGGACTGGTGTGAGATGGGAAGCTTTCGGATATCTCAGGCATACGAAGATATCCGGCCTAGGAAACCGGTGGTAACTTGGGCAAAGGAGGTGTGGCCGACACACAATACGCCAAAGCACTCCTTCATCCTATGGCTGGCTTTACTAGGTAAGCTATCCACCCTCGATCGTCTCACATATTTAGATATCGATACAACATGCAGGTTATGCAACCAGCATACGGAGAGCCATAGCCACTTGTTCTTTGCGTGCGGATATGCCCAACAAATATGGTACCACGTGTGTGACCGTCTGCACCTCCCGCGGTCCACCATGACGATCCAAGACGCACTTACATGGCTGAGGAGAAATGCCACTCGGGATGATTGTCTAGCACGAGCACGGGTGTATGCACTTGCAGCCTCGGTCTACCACCTTTGGCGTGTTAGAAATGGAAGCATATTTGACAACAAACGACTTCCAATTGAGGTAGTCGTTCGACTGATTATGGACCACATATCCCTGGTACTACATGATAAGTTTCCATCGGCCATAGTGGAGACTTTGCAACTAGGAAGGTAGATTGGGCGGTTTGTATCCTAGGAAGCTGGCTTGATGCTAACTCTATATCGCGTATCGTTTTATCTCGATTATGTTATGGATATTTTGGTATCTTTTATGTTGTTTCGCATTCGTCGCAGGGGTGCTCTTTTTCCTCTTTGTCGGGTTTTTCCCTATGGGTTTTACCTCATAGAGGTTTTAATGAGGCCTGGGGTGACATGTACCCTGCTCTCATAGCTGCGACGTTAGATACTCTATCTGTTATGTTGTCGTAGCATAGTTTGGGTGACCTGCATGTTATCCCATTTGTGCTAATGACACCAAGTTGTATATGTAACCGTTTCTACTATCCCTTCATGGGACACACACAATAAATTTACTTCCAACAAAAAAAAACACCTTGCACGACCCGGGCACGAAGAATACATGATCGGGTAACCATACGCGATCGAGCGCAGCATGGTATCCGCTCGGGCGTTGATTGATCCTGAAAATCCCCGAGAGTTTACACGACTCGGGCTGTTCAACCACGCGATCGGGAAGCAATGCCCGATCGGGCTCAGCACTCTACACGATCGGGCGCCTCTGCACGACCGGGTAAAAGATGTACTAGAGCGGGCCGTCTTTCTCGCAACAACCTAGATCTAGAGTTTGAACGAGCGAATTAATAGAATAGAAAGAATCCAGACGCAAGGGGGCGACGCCTAGGGCAAGGAAAGGCTTGGAAATCATCAGGAGAGGCTCGGGAGACGCTGGAGAAGGAGAGAAGCATCAATCCACACATCGGTAACACAAAGGGAAGATCGAGGCATCGAGTTTGCTAGGGTTTATCATGTTTAGGGTTGTGTTATTTCCTTTGTTAGCAACTCCATGAGTGAGTAGATTTCCAACTATGGATTAGGGATATCGGATTGTAACAGATGTACAAATTTATGCGTTGATGCTTAGATCTATCGTAATTGTTTTGATATTCGGTCCTACAATCAACATCATAACTCTTATACTAGTGCTGCCCGCTCAGTAACATAGGAATTCATATTTTGCTGGAAGGTTAAAGTATGAATCCGGAACTGTTGAGTTGTAACTTAAGTTCGATTAATGAGAATCTTACCGGTCGGTTAATCGACTTAGGAATTAGGATTGCGCTCATAACGCTGCCATAGAAGGGGTAATCGCTGCTGGAAGGTAGGGTTGCACGTACCTATGGTTAGGAGGTCTAGGCTCGGCAGAATCATTCTTCACAATAGAGCATGAATTTCTCGTTATCAAGATAATTCGATAAATTTATGATATTTAGTTGTTACATCCATACGATTCTCGGTATCCCGACACCCGTAGTGTTCGTCATCGTCAAGTCTTCTGAATCCTTCATTCGTTGCCACCATTTAGTTTAGTGTTTTAGATATTTCTCATCACCCCATCATCTACTTCTTACCTTCTTAGTTTAGTTATATTCTTAGGATTGGCTGCATTAGTCCCTAGAGTTCGACCCTGGTACTACACGAACCGTATACTTGCGGTGAAGTGGTCTAGGAAATATTTAGCTTGATATTTCCGACATCAAGCTTTTAGCAGTATACCCCACGTGTTCCAAGTTTACGTTTACATAGGGACAAACAAACATTCAAGTCTGGGGGATTTTGATCATCTCGTTTTCATACGTATTTCTTGCACGATTTTAGAGATGTTTATGATATATATGCGATGCTTTACGTATAATTCCGTATCCGTTTTACTTGTTTTCGTGTTTTCATGTTTTTACAGGTTTTTATGCGTATTCGGTTCATTTCGGAGCTAAAGGACGTGCACGAGACAAAGTACCAACATCGAGGATCATCACGGGAGAAACGGGACGAGAATCAGCATGGAATAGCCACTACCCGCGCGGGTAACTCCATAGCCCGAGCGGGCATTTGTTACGGTGATTTTGTCCAGCGAATTGAGCACGAGTCGGGCAAGAAATACCACGCCCAGGGCTTTAGCCCGAGCGGGCAGCACTTCAGCCCGAGCGGGCAAACCATGAGCCCGAGCAGGCAGCCTCTTTTCTCATCGCTATCCCGCGCGACCTTCCACACCGTACCCGAGCGGGTCACTTACCCTGCCCGCGCGAGTCGCATCCGTCGCTTGCAAATCCAAATAAGTTAATTTGATTTAAAACAAATGGGAGTTGGTTGGGGACTTATACAATAAGGAAAACGACTTTAGAAAAGAGGAATAAGTCATATTTCGCTGGAGGAACTAATGGAAACGTCACCCAACATGAAAAGACAACAATCGGTGGCTGCTGCAACATAAGGAATAACTGATCGTTCAGAAGGAAAGGGAGGGAGAAAAGGAAAGAAAAGAGGAAGGAAAGAAGAGGAGAGGAGTGAGAGGTCGAGCTCATTCATTCAGTATTGAGTGCTTGGTCGAAAAGAGAGAGTGGAGAGGAGAAGAAGGTTGTTGCGAAGGATACTTACAAGAGGCATTGGAGATCAACCCAAGACTTCGGTTTCGTTTTGGTTTCATTTTCCTTAGACCTTCTATTTCGTTTAAGTTTGTTTACGGACACCTGAGCGAGTAGTTTGTTTGTTCTAGGAGAAGGGATTAGCCCATGACTATCCCGGAACCACTTTTGATCTATCTTTGAATGCATCTTCTCGTTTTTGTTTATCTATTCTTTATCTGAGTGCTTAATTTACTTGTGTTTGCGATGGCCACACAGATGCATGTGTTAGAGATTAGGAGAAGGACCGAAAGGAGAATTCTAGTCCTAGAAGATCAGGTTTAGAACAATCGAGGTCAGGCCATGAAGTTAGGGTAGCAGCGGTTGAGGGTAAAACGGATGAATCACAGGTCTTATGGGTTTTATTCAAGGTGTCAGCCACGAAAATAGGGGGTAACTTGACTAGATCACGTGTCTATGCCTCGAGAGAGGGTAGATATCATATTAGGATCGTCTGCCTTAGATAACTTGATTGGGATTGCATGATAGATAGGTTAATTGTTGGTTTCGGTAGTCTTGTGGTGAAACTGGTTTCCTGGAACGTTTGTCTCATTCTTAAGAACTAGTTTTTTTACTTTTTTTTAGTATTTCATTCTTAAGACCATATTTCGTTCGTTAGCAAGTTTATTCGTAGTTTGAGTTTAGGTTATGTTGCGTAGTCCCTGTGGGATCGACACCTGAAGTACTACACAAGTGTCGTGCACTTGCGGGTAGTTTAGGTTATTTGTTTAACTTTGATAACGCATCACTCGGATCAGAGAGCATCAAGGATTGGATATGCTCAAGATCTGAGGCAACTTATTTCACCCTTCTGGATAAGTCACTAAAGTTGCTTCTATTCAGTTATCTCATGTGGGCTTAAGGTCCTTTAAGGCTTTGCAAACCTTAAACTGGAGGGAACCTTTATTGGAGTGTGATTCCTATAATCTTTTACAGCTTGTAGAAAACCTGGAAGGAGGGTGAGATGGTGAAAATTTTTAAATGGTTTACGGATTTGTCTCAGAGTACTAGGGAGATGGACAAAGCAAGGAGAATGATCCGAGGGTCCCAAGAGTAGGAACTCAACGTAGGCCTGAGGAAAGCAAGAGAGCCAAGGGCCATTGACGAGGACCCTATCCAATTTTTTACAAGTTGGATCTGCCACATGTGAGTCCCACCATGTAAAGCGTAACCCTCTGGATTGCATCTCAAACATATTGCCGGAAACAAGGCAAGACCTGAAATCATCCATAATAGTAGGTAGGATTAGTGATCAGCTAGATATAAAGCCTGATTAAAGTCTCCTAGATTTGTCCAAGGCAGATTAGGTAGGGGATCATAGCTAGAGAGGTAGCGGAGATCATCCCAAAGAGGTCGATGGTCAACGATAGTGTTATAAGCACACACAAAAGAAACAGAGAAGCTGAGGGAATGATCAAGGAGATAGAAGCTCCAAGTGAGCTTTTGGGGAGATTGGTGGTACATTGTTACCAAAATACTCGGATCCTAGACAACACAAATCATGTCCGAAGGGTGCGAGAGATGTTTGAAGAAGAAAGACCAACCCCTTGGCAAAGCTCCATTAATTCTCCTTGAATTAGGCTCTCGGATATGGGTTTCCAAAAAAAGCTCCAAAAAGCGGGCGGTGGTCATTGAACCAAGATTTTATTGCTCTACATCTATCCGAACTACTCAATCCGCGAACGTTAAGAAAAACACGGGGTTTGTAGGATCATGCTTTGCGAGACTTAGTGTCCTTGCGGCCATTCTTTGGAGTCCCACAGCGGTTTTTTTTCCTAGAGACGGTAGTAAAAAGAGTCTATGGAATCTTATCAGGTTTTTCTACCAGGGAAGCGGAGGGGCCTGACTCTTCTTGCGGAGCCGCCACAGAGCAATGCTCATCTGCCAAAGTAGGATTAGAAACAAAAGGCCTTTCACCATCGTTGGTTATTATGGAAGGGATCGTAACTTCTTGAACTGGCAGCTTGTCTAAGTTTGAGGTAGGAGCTTGGACAGCAGGATCTTGTTCAGAGTTGACGTTTGTCTCAGGAAGAGTAGAGTTTGAGATTGGTTCAAACTCCTTCTAAGAAGGGTTCTCTTGAGCAGGAGTCGGTATCGGGGGGCAGAATCTTTTCACATGACCAACCAATGAACACTGACTGCAGGTGAGAGGAAGCCATTCGTATGAAACCTCAATGATCACCTAATTACCATTTTCATACCCGACCATAACCTCCTTGGGAAGGTTCTCATATAGAGTTACATCAACATAGATGCGAGCCACATCGAGATTCTCTTTGGCTGCAGATCCAAAAAGAGAGGATCACCAATCGAGGTAGCAATCCTAATCAAGCCATCTTTTGTGAAAAGGTTCTTGGGAACATTTCGGAGTTCTATCCAGGTGGGAATTGAGGTAAGTGGAGGCTTGCCCTCGGTGAAATTGGGATCCCATTATGAGAGGAAGAGAGGGCATTGTCCAATGTGTCAAAATATCTTGCTTAGCACGAAGCTTCTCCTAGTAGGATCTGGTATTTTGAACAAGAACACTCCTCCACGCACATCGTGCACCTTAATCCTCATTGATCTTCTAGCCCAAACTGCATTGACAAAGCCAATGATCCTACCCAAAGAAGGATGGTTTACATAGAACTAAGCTATTAGAAAGTCGGACCACTCGGATTTGGATGCCTAATGGGATTCGTTCGGGATCAAAATGAAGGGTCGTCCCGAGTGGTGAGTCGATGGAGATCCCGTGCTCGAGAGAATATGGGGGGATGCTTGGAAACGCGTACTCCGATTCATTGGAGCCGGAGGTTGGTTATCTTGGTTTGTGGATTTCCCAGAAGAATGAACAGCGGGCTCCTGGGACGTTTGGGGAGTGCGGGTCAAAGGAACCTGCGAAGACATCTGATGGTCTGGTTGATGGGCCACAGGGAGAGGAATGGGAACTCGGTGAGACTGGAAAGGGCCAAACGCAGCTTGGTTGACGCCGCCGACAATAGGGGAATGTAGAGGAGAAAGAGATGATGAACTAGGACGATCGGAAGGATGGGTTTGAGAATGCTGGAGAAGAGGTGGGGGTGAAGGCGGAGCAGAATGAGATCGGATAAAGGGCGGTATGGTAATCGGGAGAGGACCGGCCGGCAAAGGCCGGCCGGCGGTGAACACAAGTAAAGCTAGGGATTCGAGGTTCCGTAAAACCCATTTTCGCCTTATGTCGCCACATAGTATGTCTTATTTCTTCTAACTTTTGCTATATTTTATGAGACGAAATGGTTTTTGAGCATGTGTGATGGCTACTGCTCCCTTCACCCATTGCCCATTGCCCATTACTTATGTCTTGGACTTCATTGATCCACAGTCTAGCTCATTGTTCTACCCTAGTCTAGTACATCATCATCCCCTAACTTGCGCATAGCCTATCCCGGTGCCGCCTTCTAGCCAAGCTCGTGGCCCTGCCTAATCTATCGCCTGCAATCTAGCCTTTTGCCTTGCCTCGTCTCTTATTAAAAGCTTAAGTTCTTTACAACATTCCATTTTTCGCATATTCGCTGCAAAGGAAGACGCACATAAGTTTACGTTGTTCTTAACTCATCCTCCATAATTCATTCGATGTTAGTTCTTGTTTGGTTTGCATATATGATGCCTTAAGAGGTGCTCGAGGAAGAGAATGATAAAATTGAGGATACGAAAAATACTGTATTCACTTTGATTTGGGAATTTCAAAATTTGCGATCCTCTTTGACTTTGATTTGGGGACGACATCAGACTATTTGTGCAACATCCTAACAAAACATAAAAAATTATATAGAAATAACAAGGACATGGGTTGTGGGGACTAGGCAATCGTGATTGAAACGTAAAAAAGAAAAATCAATGATAGAAATAATAAAAATGGGTCAAAAAGTAACTGGAAAAAATTACATACCTAATGTGAAAGTCCTATGCCTATTATGTAATATTGAATAAGTTGAGGGTTTAATTGTAATTATTAAAAGTGTTAATAATTATATAAATAACGAAAACAGGTTTTCGTTATCAGATGATCAGTCAAATAATCTAAACCCTAGAAACGCAGCCGTCAAACAGAAAACCCGAAGAACGAAAACAGTTTTCGTTCTTCCGAATTCCGCACCAAAAGGTTGAAGGCAGATCCCGATCTCGGCGTGGATACGCGTAGAGGGCTTGTACTATCAAGCCTCACATCCGATCCTCAGTTCAACGTTTCAGGTATCTCAGAAACTGTTCTTGAGTCGTTTAACGTTGAAACCGAACAATTAATCGTAAACATGATTAGATCTTAATTCGGGTTGATTAAAACACGATTCCACAAGCAAATCAACCCTACAGGACTATGGTAAACTACAATCTGTAATTACAAAGAATTTGAATTTTAATAATTTTATTTACCAAATAGCCCAATAAAGAGAATGAAGAAGATGACGAAGACGGAAAGAGGTTTGATCGACATCGCCCACTACTTCTCTCGTTTGTCCGTTTGAAATTTTCTAAATGGTAAATGCATTGTGGAGTATTTATATACATATAATTTCATTTTTTATTTCAACATGTACGTTAATTATACAACTTACGTGATGTATATGACCAGTGGTGTTTTGGCCGCCATGAGTCCATTTGTTATCTAATACTAATATATTAATTAATCTACGTATGGCCAGAATTTTCTAGTCAAGCAGCCTCCTTTTATAAACAAGTGAGTTATATTAGGATGCTAAATGGGCCACAATTTACTGGTTTTGATCTCTATTTAGACTTGATGTAAGAAATTCAAAAAAATGGATTATAAGTTGAACAAGAATTTTGGCTACTCATATATGATTACAAAACCAACCATAGATTATTATTTTTAAATAGGTTATATTTCTAACTGTAATTATATTTTATTATTGTTATATTAAATATAGTTATAATTCTATAATTTTTTTAAAATTTAAACGTATTTTATATATTTTTTGAATTTTTGGTTATAGTTATATTGTTTTATTATATGTTATTTCTTTAATTTTTGTTTTAAATAATATAATTTAACAGACTAATTGATTCGTATAAACCGCATGGTTCGTTAGATTGAGTCAAAAAATTTCACCGTGTATATAAAATATGAAGTGAATCATATTAGAAAAAAAATCCGATAAAGAATAGATTGGATTAACCAATCAATTTTTGACATAATCAATCTGTTTGACAAATATTATGTATAGATAAAATTTATCCAATGTATATGTTTCATTTTAAATATACACACATTATTTTATATTCAATTTATTCTTACCTTTTTATCTATTATTTTTTCGTTAAATTCGTTAATGTGGAAATGATGGGATAATTAACTAGGGGTGCGATACGGGCCGGGCCGGCCCGAGCCCGAAAAAAACCCTAAGTTTTGCAGGTCGGCCGGCTCGGCCCGAATATGATTAGGTCTAGAATATACGGCCCGAAACTCTGCCCAACGGGTTTTGGGTGGGTTCGGGCCAGACCTCGGGCCTAAAGAGATAAAAAAAA
>CM071863.1:50508219-50525383 GCA_036759665.1 Gynandropsis gynandra
AAAAAGAAAATAAAAGAAAAAGAAAGAAAGAAGCTCGGAAAGAAAGAAACAAGTATCCTCGGTTGACCTAGGTTTAGCATAGTCTGAAGTCTTGTCTGGTGGAGGGAGTTACGGTAGCGTGTCTAGTCTCCTTTGATTTACTTTCTTATGGGTAGCCATGGTGGACTTAGGATTAAGGCTGAAAACTCGATTAGGCCGAATTTGCTCTCGATTTGCTAGTTGATCGGTTAGGTTCGCTTTAGCGGTATTTCTAGGAGAAGGGGGATTCTCGTATTTTTCACACCCCATGTATTCCACGTTTACGTTTGCTTAGGGACAAGCAAACATTCAAGTCTGGGGGATTTTGATCATCTCGTTTTCATACGTATTTCTTGCACGATTTAGGAGACGTTTTTGATACATATGTGATGTTTTACGTATGATTCCGTATCCGTTTTACTTGCTTTCGTGCTTTTCATGTTCTTACAGGTTTTTACGCGTATTTGGACTATTTTGGAGCTAAAGGAACATGCACGGAGCTAAGGAGCAACTTTGGGTATCATCACGGGACAAACGGGACGAGATTGAGCATGGAAAAGCCTCACCCGGTCGGGCACAACCCTTGCGCGATCGGGCAAAACCTACGGCCAATTGTGTGGACCATTTAGCACGACTCGGGCAAGCATTTAGGACCATTTTGCCTTGTGCCCGAGCGGGCACACATGCCATGCCCGATCGGGCATCATTCCAGCCACACATTCCGCACAACCTGCCCTAGCCGCACTCGAGCGGGCACACTCACTACCCGAGCGGGTCGCGGCCCGAAACTTCTCAAAACTTAAGTAAACTTAACTTAAAACATAAGGGAACTCGTGGGGCAATTTGGGCAACAATTGGACCGACTTAGGAGGCTTAAAAGGAGGCAAAAAGACGCCGTTACAGCAAGCATACAGAGGAGAAGAATTCAGCGAAGTTAGAGCAGATTCTTGCGAGGAGATAAGCGAGGAGCATTGGAGATCAAGCACCACCACTTCGGTTTTGTTTGGTTTTTATGTTCCTTAGACTTTCTACTATGTTTATGTTTCTTTACAGACGCATGAGCGAGTAGTTTGTTTGTTCTAGGAGAAGGGATTAGCCTTTGGCTATCCCGAGACCGCTTTTGATCTATTTTGAATGCATCTTCCCGTTTTAGTTCATCTATTCTTTATCTGAGTTCTTGAATTTACTTGTGTTTGCGATGGCCACGTAGATGCATGTGTTAGGGGTTAGGAGAAGGACCGAAAGGAGAATTCTAGTCCTAGAAAGTCAGGTTTAGAACAACCGAGGTTAGGCCACGAAAGTAGGGTAGCAACGGTTGAGGGTGAACGGGCGAATCACAGAGTTTATGGGTTTAGTTCATGGTGTCAGCCACGAAAGTAGGGGGCAACTTGTCTAGATCACGTGTCTATGCCTTGAGAGAGGTTAGATATCATGTTAGGATCGTCCGCCTTAGATAGCTTTAACTGGTATTGCATGATAGATAGGTTGGTCGTCGGTTTTGGTAGTCTTGTGGTGAAACCGGTTTCCTAGGACGTTTATCTCATCGTTAGAACCCCAGTAGTTTAGTTTACTTTCATTATTTTATTCCTCATCACTATTCTTTCGTTAGCAAGTTTGATTCGTAGTTCGGGTTTAGGTAGCGTTGCATAGTCTCTGTGGGATCGACACCTAAAATACTACACACGTGCCGTGCACTTGCGGGTAGATTAGGTTATATTTAACTCTGATACGCATCACTTGTAATGCAACATTCGTCAATATGCCTACGGGAGTTCATACGGCCTGATCGGCTAAGGTGATCAGCATGCACATAGCTATAGATCTCCTACTCAATTGAATTTCTTAACAAGAAATAATGGTAGCAAGCTTACACTCGTTCCAATGTTGATTAATGCATACTCAATCTCATAATCATAAATCTTGCAAAGAATGACGCAACTACCTGGATTAGGCATCTTTTAGCCATGGTGGGCGATTGCATGAGAGAGTTAGTGACCATCACTACCTCATTGTCTACGTTCCTCTTCCTCGTTCTTACGTCCTTGAGGAATTTGACATAAGAGGCAACTTTATGAGCGCATCGTAGAATGGGATGGTGACTTGCAACTTCCTTAGGAGTTCCAAGAATTTGGCAAATTTTGCTTCCTTTAGTGCTACGGGAAAGGTAGGGGTGGGGGTCTCGGATCCGGTTTCACGTTGGCCAACTTCTTCTCCTCTTCCTTGTCGGTCTCCTCTTCTTTTGCACCATGAACAATTGATTGTTCATTTGTATTGCTCAGAGGATCTTCTCTTATGGCTGTGGAAGGCATGGGCTGTTCCACCATCTTGCCATTCCCTAGATAGATAGTGTTAACCTATTCCCGGGGGTTTGCCTCAGGCTTCCCAGGGAGCTTTCCAGGCTCTCGACTTGACCCTTGGGCCTGCTGTGCCACTTGTGTATCCAGGTACTTTAGGTGTATTTGGAAGCTCTCCATTTGCTTTCTCACGTCATCTTGCTAAGCCTTGATTTCTCGAAGCGTGTAGATGTGATTCTTCTGTTCTTGCAGCAACAATTGCAACATAGGAAGAACTTCGGAGTCAGCTGAGGGTTGTGCGCATTCCTGATAGCCTTGGTTCTTGCCATTTCCCCTATGTTGGAAACCTTGGTTCCGATTTCTTGTGATCATCCATGGTTGAAAGTCTTGCGGGTTTGCTATGTTACGTGTATTGCCATAAGAGAGGTTGGGATGGCTCTTGATGTAGTTGTTTTGGTAAGGCTGGTTATTGACGTAGTTGAATTCCTTTATCCATTGGGCCATAGATGCCTCATGTCGCTCTATATGTAGACTCGACATAATCTTGTACATCTCAGCAACTTGATGCTTAATGTATATCAAATCAGAGTTAACAATACCTAACTCCTTTACATCAGCTTTGGATGGAAGATCACGGTTGTAATCCCGAACATTTTTGCCTCCCTCTCTTGTCATGTTCTCGATCAGGGTCTCGAGTTATTGGAAGTGAGGTTTCTGAGGGAACCACCACTCGCTGCTAAAATCATGAAATGTGTGGCCGAGTCCTTGCATGAAGCTGGTGAAGAGGTACTTCTTGTCCATCCCATCATGTGGATAAGTGCACTGATATCTCTTGAATCGCTCCCACGTATCATGTATACTCTCAACTCTTTCTTGAAGGAACAAGTTGATTCAGATCTTTGTTAGCAATGTCTTATGGTTTGGAAAGAACTGTTGCATGAACCGTTGCTCTAGCTTGTTCCATGAGGTGATGGAAGCAGGGGGCAGGTTGAACAACCAACTTTGTGATGCGTCTTTCAGTGAGAATAGGGATACATACACGTATAAGTCTTCGCGTGTGACTCTCATGCCGAATTTGGTAGTGTCGCAGAGCATCTTCAAGTCGGTAAGGTGTGCATTCGGATCCTCATTCTCCATTACTCTAAAAGAAGAATGGCTCAGCATCTGGAGGAAAGCCGGTTGCAGCTCAATTTGGTTTGTTGTCGGACAAGCTATGCATAAAGGTAACTGGGTGTGCTTTGGAGATGTGTAAGCTCCGTAGGTTTCTTCGGCAGCGTTCATTTCAGGCTTAGTAGCGTCGCTTTCTCTACTGTGTGTGCTGGAGCTTGCGCTTTCAGTTACTACCTTTTCGGAACCGTGGGCTTCTGGTATGCTCTCTCTATCTCTTCCAAGTTCAGAATCTGCATGTCCCAGTTTCTTCTTCTTGTGCAAATCTCATTCTGTCCTTTCAATTTCAAGATTGTAGATGAGTAGCTTTTGTGCGGAGTTTCTCATACAATGATACCTGCACAAGAATAGATGAGCAACCAATCACAAGGTACAAATTCGATGTAGGTAGGGAAGAATCGAGGAAAGGAAAGGAAAAATGCAGAAAAATAACTAAAGACTCTGAAAATGACTAAATCTTAATCTAGCAAATTCCTAATCTTGGTCGTAATTAGTTCCCCGTCAACGGCGCAAAAACTTGATGTGCAAATTACCAAGCAAATAAAACGCCTAATATTCACTTACCGCAAGAATACAGATTGGTGTAATACTAGGGTCAAACTTTAGGAACTTAAGCCATATAAGCTAAGAATATAATCAAAATAAGACAGATGAAAGTTTTGATTATGTGGTATAAAATCTGGGAAAGCTAAATGAATTAAAACTATGATAAGGACACACGAAAGGTTTGGTAGTTAAGAACACTACAGGCTTTGTCTCATTCCTTCTCCATCTTCTCTGAGGTTTCCAATGTGTTTTGTCCTCGCCTCTGTTCAGAGTCGTAGCCTCTATTTATTGGTACCCCCTTTTCAATTTTTCCCTCATTTTAACCTTTCTCGGGTTTCTGTCACAACAAGCGCCCTTCACGGGCTAAGTAGTCACCCCGCACGGGCTCTTTATTTTCAAGAAAACTCGAGCGGGTTTTTTGTGACAGCCCAAGGCGTGCAAAATCTTCTGGAGCCGTACAAAATATTTGGTTTCAAGAAAACCTGCTCGAGCTCGTGGTTTCTATAGCATCACGTATGGAGTAAAAAGGCACCCCAAGGTGGGCTAAAAGTTTTGATGGGTACAACCGGAGCGGGGGACTTCCACGAGCCTGAGTGGGTTGATTTAACTTCATGTTTTTCTTCTTTCACTCGATGTTCGAGAATTCAATGCGGCCCCCTGACGTGATTGTGCTCCGAGTGGTTTGAAGCTCCAAGTATGTGCAATTGACTCCAAGAATCAACATCCTTAAGCTCTATTAGGCCTTTTCACCTTAAAACCTGAAAAATAACAAAAGGAATGGATAGAGGATATTTTAGACGGTTTTGAAATCGTGCTATGCAAATGACGTAGAAATGATCTAAATGCATATCTTGAAACGAACCCACACTACGTGTTATCACTACACTAAATGGTGGTAGGTTTAAGTCTTGGAAAGAGAAATTGTTAATTGTTCTAAGACTATGATCTGGACTATGCAATAAGGTTTAATGCACAGGAGTTTTTGGTGTATCTTATCTTAATATATCTTCCTACATAGTAAAAACTAAAACTGTGAAAGAGAATTGGTCTCTTAATGAGCTCATATCACACTATTTTCAAAAAGAGAACACGCTTATGGAAGATAAGATTGAAAGCGCTCACTTTGCCTGTAACCCAAAGCCCAAGGAAAAGAAAAGAAATAATGATAAAGTTGTAACTACAGTGAACCAGAAGAAACAACAGAAGAAACCAGAAAATTTTAAAGGCAATAGATGTTTCTTCTGTGGAGATAAAAGGCACATGAAAAAGTAGTTTAGTAATTATCATGCATGGCATGGAAAGAAAGGGTGCCTTAATTGCCGAAATCCAAATGATGCTAAAAGATACATCTATGTGGGCGATGGCAAGAAGGTTGAAATTTATTATTGTACCGTCTTTTAGGTGGAAATTTTATTTTTGTTTTTGCTTTGGACAAATCCGGTTATTCTTGTTCATTTGGATACAAAAAATTTAGTTTGTTTCATGATTCAAAACTAGTTGGATCTAGTTCTTTATTTGGTTATGATAATCTATATTTTGTTGATACAATTGCTTCATTTAGTGAACCTCTTTATACTTGTCTAGTGGTTTGAAGAGAAAATTAACCAATGGAAATTTATCCATCTTATAGAATAAGCGATTAGGTCATATCTCCAAATGAAGAATAGGGAGACTTGTGTTAGACGGAATCCTTGATGCTTTCGATTTCACATATTTTGACGTCTTTGTTAATTGCATAATGGGAAATCAACCAAAAAAGGAAATTTGAATCCAATAGCGCTTTGGATGTCTTACAACTTATACGTAAAATATTTCTGGATCGTTTCCTACGCTTGCTAGGAACAGTCAACTGTATTTTATAACTTTCATATATGATTATTCCAGATATGGATACATATATCTCATCCATGAAACGTCACACGCATTGGACATGTTCAAAATCTTTAAATCTGAACTTGAAAATCAACTTGGCAAAAGAATCAAAAGCGTCAGATCTGACCGTGGTGTTGAATACTATGGTAGATATGACAGTTCAGCAGAACAACATCCATGACCATTTGCTAAGTTCCAAGAGGAAAGTGGTATCATCCCTCAGTACACTATGCCATGTTCACCCACTTTGAATGGTGTTGCTGAAAGGCAAAACAGAACGTTTAAAGATACGGTGATGAGTATGATTTGTGACTCTACCTTACCAAAACCACTCTAGGGCGAAGCACTTAAGTGACTGCTAAAACCCCTTATGAAATTTGGATAGGTAAAAAGCCTAGTCTTAATCACCTTCATGTTTGGGGATGTCCAGCTAAGGCAAGGCTTGATAGATCTAATGAAAAGAAACTAGATTCTAGAACGATCAGTTGCTATTTCGTTGGTTACTCTGAACGGTCAAAGGGGTACAAATTTTACAATCCCATTACTAAGTTGATTTTTAGATAGGAAATCCTTGGTTATTTGAGGATGTCGAGTTTAGGGGGGGAGATAAAGTTAGAGACATTGTTTTTAAAGAGGAGTGCATAGATATTCCTCCGGATGTATTTGGAATTGGCCAGGTTCTTGAACCTGCCATTGCTTAAGACATTGTAAATCAAGACAATGTCGGAGAACCTCTTGTTCAAGAAACAATTCTTGAAGAACAACATCTACCACCTCAAGAACCTATGCCATTAAGAAGATCTACAAGAGAGATGATAAATGTAATATCAAACGATTATGTTGTATATCTCCAAGAACTTCAAGTATACATTGGTGTGATGGAAGATGAATCGATCACCTTTCATCAAGCCTTGGAAATTTCTAACTCTCATAGATGCAACGAAAAAGGAGATGAAGACTGTGAAAGAATATAATGTTTGGGATCTTGTTCCATTACCTTAAGGCGTGAAACCCATTGGTTGCAAATGAATTTTTAAAACCATGAGGGATTTGAAAGGTGATGTGGAAAGGTTCAAGGCTCGTCTTGTAGCAAAAGGCTTCACATAAAAAGAAGGCATTGATTATAAAGAGACTTTCTCTCCAACGAAAGACTCTTTCAGGATTATAATGGCATTAGTGGCACAATTTGATCTTGAGTTACATCAGATTGATGTAAAGACGGCGTTTCTAAATGGAAACATTGATGAGATAATCTATATGGTGCAGCCAGAAAATTTTGTGATCAGAGATCCAAAGAATATGGTTTGCAAACTAAAGAAATCCATCTATGGGCTCAAGGAGGCATCTCAATAATAGTATTTCAAATTTCATCAAGTGATCATCTCATTTGGTTATGAGATGAATCTAGCTAATGAATGTGTATACCATAAGTTCAGTGGGAGTAAATGTATTTTTTTGGTTTTATATGCTGATGACATATTAATTGCTAGTAGCGATATAGACTTACTGCATGACATCAAGAGATTTCTAACTAAAAATTTAAGATGAAAGATCTTGATGATGCATCATTTATATGAGGGATCAAGATACATCGAGATCGCTCTTGAGGTATTCTTGGACTATGAAAAGAAAGTTATATCGAAAAGGTACTGCAAAGATACAACATGCAAGACTGTAAATCAGGAGATACCCTTGTGGCTAAGGGAGACAAATTTTGTCTCGATTAGTGTCATAAGAATAACCTTGATTAAAAGGAAATGGAGAAGATATCTTATGCTTCAGCAGTTGAGAGTTTGATGTACGCTTAGGTGTGTACGCATCGAGACAATTTAATTCATTCATTTCGGGATGCTTGGCAGATATCTGAAAAATCTAGGATAAGACCATTGGAAAGCAGGCAAATGGGTCCTACGATATCAGAAGAGAACTAAATATTACATGCTCACTTATCGCAGGTTAGACAAGCTTGAGATGGTTGGTTATCCAGACTTCGATTTTGATGGATGCCAAGAGAGTTTGAGGTCTACATCCAGTTATGAACTCAATTTGAATGTTAGGCAAAACATAATTATAAGGTTCACACATAGACCAAGTGGGAGATTGTTAGACCAAAGTACAATTACGGGCTTATGTGTTAATAAATATGTATTGCAGACTGCCTTAAAATAAAGCCCGATTAAAAGTGATCAAATAAGGTTTATGTAAGTTGGCTTGAATGCATCAATTAGGATACAGATCATATAGTACAGGGATCGAACACTATGACCAAGATGAAAATAAACTATTGATTTTAAAAAACTACAGTCATGAATAACAAGAATGATGTATTTATTTATTTTATGTTCACAATAAACACAATTACAACTACATATAAAAAGATAATCTTTATAGGTTTGAGAATTGTTTTCAGGTACATGAACTCAAACATTCCAAACATTGACATCTCTATCTAATGATTTACATGATGAATCGTCATTCAATATCATCATTCCTAAACCGACTAACCTCCTCTTGATATGATCACTTATGTTAATTTAATGAAAATGATATAAATAATCCAATGTCTCCATCAAAATTATTTCATGTGACAATCATTCAAAGGGCCCATCAAGAATTGTAAGAACAAAACATGCATTATACCATAAAAAGAAAATAATAAAAACCCCCATCATGAAGTAATATGAGTTAAAATACACAAAACTCTAGCGTAAAACACTTATAAAATTTATGAATCTATATCTTAGGAAAGAACTCAAGCAAGAAACAAGTGAAAAGATAGGTTAGAAAAAGCTTAGTCAATCTCTTGATCAATCATAACCATGACTTCGCCTTTGACCCGTCTCCGTCCATAGCTCGATAATTTGATGTAGCCTTATAGACTTTTCACTCTTTGTACACTCTAAAAGTATCCATTTATGTACTAATATGTCTTTCTGTTCTGCAGCAGATGTTAGACTAAAAGGAAACATCTCTCAACTTTTAATAATTTGAATCTTCGCTCGACTAATCTAGAAACCACTCGAATCGAGCAAACCTATGGGGGTAAACTTTAACTTGTACTAGCCACATGATTTATCACTCGTTCGAGTGATTCCATTTTTTCATGCCTTGATCCTCGTTTTGTGCTAGATTCTTACCATATTTCTCTAAAATATGTTCAAAAACTAGTGTTTCTTGTAAGATCAGAAAATGAAGCAAAGAAGACATAAAAAGGAACTAAATAGACTAAAACAATCCAAAAATTACAGTAGAGACAATCAAGGTATAATATAGTGAAATCACAGTGATCAAACTCCCCTAGACTTAAAGTTTGCTCATCCTCGAGCAAACATAATCAATGCATAATGTTGGAAAAATGATGAATGAAAATCAAGATTATAAGGGATTTCAACAATATTCATGGCCGCTTAGACTACACTGATCATGAACCAAATTGAATTAACCTCCTATAGAGTTTCCAATCTTATAGAAAGATTTTAAGTCATGGATATACACTTACATTAAAAATCTTTAGAGTGTGAACTAAAAATCCTACCAAACACATCTCGAGTGAATAATTCAGTCCAAGAAGTTAAAGGAAATGCTTAGTTAAGGTGATACAATGATTTTCTGCATAATTTCTTCTTTTTTAGACTTCGACGTTTCATGAGGAAATTTGCAGTTTTGGGCATTTTTCGCCTCTTTTCTTTTCTTTCAATATATGTGTGATTATCATCACATAGAAAGGGTAAAGTAAATGAGTAACCAAGGCTACCTCTCACATGTGATAATTGTCGCCACCCCTTAGACGAGATGTTTGGCTCTTGTCCCGGTGTAAAGTATATTAAGAACAGTAAACTCGAACAAGATGGAAATGGACTAATACTCCAAAGTATGGGGAACATATCTTAGGATAATATATAAGCTTGGAATTAGGATTCTAGGACGATCCAAAGATGAGTAAGTCTTAGTTTATCCCACAAAGCAAAAAAGTCGACCTAAGCATGAGTTCTCTAATTTGATATACGAAGTTATCGGGCAAGAAAAATTCTCTAATCTATACAGCACCATGGCTTGATTGGCTCATAGCTAAGCTAAATGTATGCATGCTCACATCTAATCGATTCTAAAAACAATTTATTATCCTAAATGCAACCGAAAGTATCCTAAGTAGTGACTAAGATGTCTATAAATCCCTCCCCTAGACTTAGACTCGTCATCGTCTTTGATGTTAGAATAACACAAAGGAGATGACCATAACAGATAAGGAAAGAAAAACATCAGAACATATAACCTCGATATCACTAAAAATAGTGATGTGTGTGTACATGTGTTTGTGGTAGGGATGTTTTCCACTATTTTGACTCATTTACTATCATTTTTCTCACGCTCATTCGATGTTGTACTCACTCGTATAGGAATCTAAAAACGTAATTATAAAAAGAAAAAGTCTCGAGTACCATCGAAATAGAAAGATAAATATCATAAAGCCTACTACTGTCAATGAAAAAGTGAAAAATAAAAGGATAAATAAATAGACAAAGATAGAGGATGTGTCAATGAAGGAAGCGGCATTGCCCCATAGCTTGGAGAATTTTGATGTGATATCATAGCGTGTTCTTAATCACTTTCCGCGTGTTCATGATACACCCTAGACATCTCAAACGTCTTGTAGCTCCACTTGTAGCTCCCCATACTCGCTGCAACTCATGCGGATATGCCTTGTAATGGAATGGTGGTGGTGTGGTGGGATGGTATACATAACTATGTCAATCATGTTTGGAGTTGGTGGGTCAATGGCATGAATCTCTAATCCTTTTGCTTGACCATCCTTTGAGCCTCTATCAACCTTAGTCGGAATCCCTCTTCATTTTGTGGAGGAAGGAATCAGTTGGGTAGAGCAATCTATAGCTCATAGTTTCCCTCCTCTAAGTATATCTAGACGTATCCGTCCATATGTATCTATGTCCTAACTCTTACGATGGAATGGTCCAATGTGTGTGATCCCTTTACAACTCATCACTAAAGATTCCTAAGTTAATATCAAGACACTAAGAAATAAAGGAAACAATACCTCTAATGCAGATAGGCGCATCCTTTGGGATCTTGTCATTGACCAGATGATGAGGACATCAAGACTCTTGGCAAGGATGTAAGCTTATATGAGGGACAATTAATTGATAACGATGAAGGGGAAACTGATGGAACTCGAAGAGGAAAATATAGATAAGACAATTGTATTTTCTTTTACTTTGCTAGGCAAAGTTCTCTCTTGCTCTCTTCTTTTGTTTGAGTTAAATGCTTGAGAGAGTATTTTGACAGTATCGAAAAGCTTCCGCCTTTTCTGTGGTGTCCTTTATTTCTATAATGATCTCTCGATTAAACCTCGAAGCCTTTGTGCAAATCGTTAGGATTGTGAAGCTTTACACTATCCTGCCGAAGAGTTTACTAGATCCTACGGGACAATATTCACTTCAAGCCTAATCCTTATCATTCGTGTATCACTTTTAGTATCAGAACCTGGTTCAAGGACTAAAGGTACGCTTTTACTTCTTTTAAAATTCATTTTCGTACTAATAATTTATTTTGTCTTTGCTTCTTAAAAGAAAAACAGATTTAGTATATCAAAGAGCGGATAAAAAAGATCCTATCATGCAAATCCTTCTAAGACTCAAGACGCAACTTGCTGAAC
Organism: Gynandropsis gynandra; assembly: GCA_036759665.1. Classification (NCBI taxonomy): domain Eukaryota; kingdom Viridiplantae; phylum Streptophyta; class Magnoliopsida; order Brassicales; family Cleomaceae; genus Gynandropsis; species Gynandropsis gynandra. Next base: position 50,519,788 of record CM071863.1, read on the forward strand.
AAATAAACCAAATTACGCAACAAAGTGAGTGTCTAGCAAGGTTAGAAACATCCCCACAAAGAATGCATCCCATTAGGGTCAACATACCTCATTTAAATGAAGAATCAAGGGAAAAAGAACATGAATGTAACTCATCGGATCAACACCCTAGAGCCCAACCACAAAGAAATCAGCCTCGACGTTTGGAAGAAGAAGACTGCTCCAGAAAGGAGCCACTTGAGATCCCTTTAGATGAAGAGCGGCTTGAAACCATCGTGAAGAATTCGAAGATGAATTCAACAACGACCAGCCACGTCAACCGTATCACCAAGATATGCATTTAAAGTTAAAACTACCCATATTTGAAGAAAATTTGGATCCGGAAGCTTACCTTGATTGGGAGTGAAGAATGGAGAACGTCTTCTATCTAAAACTAACAAGAAGTCTAATTTCTATCTAAAAGCTATTGATATTTCAAGTGCTTTGAGCAATCAAAACTCAGTATTGATAAAGGTTTTCAATGATATTTTAGATGGCAATATAGATACACGTGAGCCACCCAATGAGATCAAACAACTTCTTAAGCAGTTCCAAGATCTTTTCCCTAAAGAGATTCCCACGGAATTACCTCCACTATGGTACATTGAGCATCACATACACCTCATTCCGATAGCCTCGCTACTAAACTGACTATCCTATAGAATGAATCCCCAAAAAACCAAGGAGCTCCAACATCAATTTCAAGAGCTTATGGATAAGGGCTACATTCGAGAGAGCCTTAGTCCTTGCGTTTTCCCGTACTTCTTGCCCCCGAGGAGGATAGAACGTGGAGGATGTGCGTGGATTACAGAGCCGTCAACAACATCACCATCAAGTACTAGCACCGAATCCCACGCCAAGTGGAGCCAAAATCTTCTCTAAAATTGATCTTAAGAGTGGCTACCACCAACTGCGAATGTAGGAGGGGGACATGTGGAAGACCTTTTTCAAGACCAAGCAAGGGCTCTACAATGGCTAGTCATGCCCTTCGGCCTCACCAACCCCTAGCACTTTTATGAGGCCCATGAACCACATCTTACGAGCGTACATCGTTAAATTCTTCGTTGTCTATTTTAATTATAATATAGTTTACAGAACATGCTTAAATAATCATATAGTACATTTTGAGCAAGTGTTAGAGACTCTTCGGAAGGAAAAGCTCTATGCAAACCTTAAAAAGGGTTCTTTTTGCAATAAGGAGATTGTTTTCCTAGAGTTTTTCATGAGTGAGTAGGGTTTGCGCGTAGATGAGAAAATGATATGATCATGAACAACGTTGAGGACACAACCCGAGCCGTGGCAAATGATGAGGACATGATCTGCGCTGAGGAGGATGTGACCCGTGCTGAAGAGGACGCGACCCGTGCTGAGGAGGATGCGACTCGTGCTGAGAAGGGCGCGACCCATGCTGAGGAGGACGCGACCTATGATGCCAAGGACGTGCCCCGTGTTGCCGATGATGCGACTCTAATCACAAAGGACACGACCCACGCTGCAAAAGAGGCTACCTGACTCGAACCGAAAGGACAGAAGATGTATACGACCCGAAAGAAGGACGTGATCATCTCGTTTTCATACGTATTTCTTGCACGATTTAGGAGACGTTTTTGATACATATGTGATGTTTTACGTATGATTCCGTATCCGTTTTACTTGCGTTCGTGCTTTTCATGTTCTTACAGGTTTTTATGCGTATTTGGACCATACAGACGCATGAGCGAGTAGTTTGTTTGTTCTAGGAGAAGGGATTAGCCCTTGGCTATCCCGAGACCGCTTTTGATCTATTTTGAATGCATCTTCTCGTTTTAGTTCATCTATTCTTTATCTGAGTGCTTTAATTTACTTGTGTTTGCGCTGATCACGTAGATGCATGTGTTAGGGGTTAGGAGAAGGACCGAAAGGAGAATTCTAGTCCTAGACGGTCAGGTTTAGAACAACCGAGGTTAGGCCACGAAAGTAGGGTAGCAACGGTTGAGGGTGAACGGGCGAATCACAGAGTTTATGGGTTTAGTTCAAGGTGTCAGGCACGAAAGTAGGGGGCAGCTTGTCTAGATCACGTGTCTATGCCTTGAGAGAGGGTAGATATCATGTTAGGATCGTCCGCGTTAGATAGCTTTAACTGGGATTGCATGGTAGATAGGTTGATCGTTGGTTTCGGTCGTCTTGTGGTGAAACCGGTTTCCTAGGACGCTTGTCTTATCGTTAGAACCCAAGTAGTTTATTTGCTTTTAGTATTTCATTCTTAATCCATATTCTTTCGTTAGCAAGTTTGATTCGTAGTTCGGGTTTAGGTAGTGTTGCGTAGTCTCTGTGGGATCGACACCTAAAATACTACACACGTGCCGTGCACTTGCGGGTAGATTAGGTTATATTTAACTCTGATACGCATCAGGACGTTGGTCACGTGACCCGTGCTAGGGCTAGAGAGGAGGAAGCCTTGATCATACAAGTAGGTCCCATGACCCGAGCTAAAGCTAGGAAGCTCAAGGAGGCTATCGTCGTGATTTCTCACGGTCGTTCAAGTTCAAGACAAGTGCTCGAGTCCACAAATAAGTTCCAACATCCACATCATACTACACGCGAAACACAACTCGCAACGGTTAATAATTAGGTAAAGTGACCCGTGTGTACTCTTTTCCCTTTGTTGGTTTTGTCCCACAAGGTTTTCCAACGATTAATGTTTTAGTTATTTTCTAGACTATTAAATTGTTTCCTTGCATGGTGACTTGCATTTAATGCTACATTTATTTGTTTGCATGGCCTTTCTTGCTTATTATGGCAATCCATGGTGTAAGGTTGAAGACAATCTTGAATTTGAAATTTTATCTTTGATTTTTCTTTGTGAAATCATCATTTGTTGGTGCGTAATATCCAACAATCCGTTGGTGTGGCATATCCAACGTTCGTTCGTTCTTCGTTAGTGCTTAATATCCTTCGAAGACAGGCCGGTGAATCAAGAGTCCTTCCGCAACTCTCGTGTGACCAATCGATCCACCAACCTTGTGCAATTGTTGCAGCAAGTCCTATCTATCCGACCTTTAGTCTAGAGCATCGTTCAAGCGGGATCGCATTAGGAAACGATCAAGGCTATTCAAGAATGGTTGACGCCAACAACCGTTGCTCACGTTCGAATCTTCCATTGGTTAGCAATCTTCTACTGATGCTTCTTGAAGTATTTTAGCAGTCTAGCTGCCCACTCAGCGCCATCATCAAGAGGGATAAGTCATTTAAGTGGAAAGAAGAGCAAGTGAAGTCATTCACCTTCTTGAAAGATAATCTAACGCATGCGCCTGTCTTAGTCTAGCTTGACTTCAACAAAATGTTTGAGATCGAGTCTGACGCTTTTGGGGATGACGTCGGAGTCGTGCTCGTTCAAGAGAAGCGACCCGTGGTATATTTCAGTGCTAAGTTGAACGAAACAACATTCAACTATGCAACCTATGACAAGGAGCTCTACGCCTTGGTCCGCGCTTTTGGTAACTTGGCAACATTACTTGTTGGTCAAGGAATTTATGGTATCAAAAACTCTGAATTGGATTAGTTTCTCCTCAGCAAATAAGTGCTTGGGCCACTAAAATATTACCTAACGGAGAGATAGTTGGAGAGGTGACAAAACCGTATACTTTTTATTGAAAAACCAATGAACCGAAAAAAGATGGATTATTTTGTGCAAAGATTTTTGGGCCTATAAAGAGTGGAATTTGCGCTTGTGGAAATTCTCGGGATTTACTTCTCTATTTATTGTTCGATTCGATCTTTTAGGTCCTACATTACCTCGACGGTTATGCCACAATGTCCTTAAAGCCTATATGTGATGCATAGATTTCTGCAACCATGACATATTTCTTTACTTGACTCATTAGACATGCCATAGAACGGTCGATTCTTCTTCCTCCTCCATAGTGGATGGAGAGAACTCATTAGAATACAATAAAGCGAGAGATGCTAAAGTCGTCTAGGCTTGATTTAGCTCTCGAACTCGCTCGTTGGCTTGTTTGGTAGCTCAGCATTCTAGGTAATCCTATTCAGAGTATAAATGGGAGGACCTATGACTAGAAATAAAATCAAATCGTATTGAGAGCCTCGACTCATGTCCGAGTCATCCACATCGATCATGAAATGCTCAAACACCTCAAGGGGCAAACATCAATCAAAAGACGACCTGCCACATGGTTAGAGTTCATTAAAACATTTCCCTAAATCTTCAAGTACAAGAAGGGTAAAGACAACATTGTGGCCGATGCACTCTCAAGAAGACATCACTCAACGCGACGAAGGAGACCAATATGATGGGACTCGATTTCATTAAAGAGATCTATCAAGTTGATCCGGAACTTGGAGAAATCTTTGAAAAATGCGAAAAGGGAGCAAACGGATCATACTACAAGCATGGAGGGTATTTGTTCAAAGAAAAGAGGCTCTATATTGCACAATGCCCAATGAGGGAACTACCTCTACAAAAGGCACATGGAGGAGCTCTAATGGGACATTTTAGAATAGACAAGACTTTAGCGATAGTGAAACAACACTTCTATTGGTTGCACTTTAAGAAGGACGTGGAAACTCTTAGTACAAAATGTATTACTTGTCACAAGGCCAAGTGAAAGAGTCACCACACGGTTTGTATCTTCCCTTACCTATTTCTTTACACTCATGTGTTGATAAATCTATCGGCCTTTTTCTAAGAGTTCCAAAGATCAAAAACAAAGACTCCATCTTTGTTGTTGTAGACAGGTTCTCAAAGATGGCTCACTTTATCCCATGCTCTACGACAAATGACGCCTCATATAACAGATATATTCTTCAAAGAGATCGTTCGCATTCATGAGTTACCAAGAACCATTGTCTCGGATCAACACACCAAGTTCTTGAGATATTTCTGAAAAACACTTTGGAGGAAGCTAGGCACAAAGCTTTTATTGTCTACAATATGCCACCCTCAAAACGATAGGCAAACAGAGGTGGTGAACCGTACTTTGGCAACCCTTCTCCGAGCAAACATTGGAAAGAATCTTAAAAGATGGCTCAAATGCCTACCTCACGTGGAGTTCGCCTTCAACCGAGCCACCCATTCCGCCACAAAATACTGACCATTTAAAATAGTGTATGGAGTTCAATCCCATTACCCCACTGGATCTCATGGCTCAAGCAAGGAGATAGTGAATTTAGATGGCCAGAAGAAAGCTAAACTCATTAAGAAATACATCAAAAAGTCCGAGACAACAATTGACGCGATCCCGACTGAATCGACGCTCTAGACTTGGTTAGTGGGGGATATGCCTTGCTGCAACGAGTGCACAAGGGTGTGTGGAACGAATGGTCGCACGAGAGTTGCGGAAAGGCTCTCGATTTACCGGGTTCGTCTTCGATGGATATGACGCACCACGAAGGACGAACGGCTCGAAGGATATGACGCACCAACGAGTAGGAGGTTGGATATTACGCACCAACAACCAAAGGAATTCACAAAAGGAATTCGAGAATGATCAAAGGATCAATTCAAAGATAATTTCAAAGTTGATAAAAAGTTGGATGTTCATACAAGGGGGGTGGCCGGCCATATTTAGGCAAAAACAAG
>CM071863.1:50530875-50554787 GCA_036759665.1 Gynandropsis gynandra
CCTAGGATGCGGAGAAGAATGAGACGTGGCTTGGCACACGGCTCGCGACGCAAAAAGAGCGGGATGCGGCTTGAGACGCGATGCAGGACACGGGACGCAGCTCGGGATGCGAAAAAGAGTGGGATGCAGCCTTTCTTCTTAACATTCCCCCTCAAGCTTTGGTGTTCAAAAGCAACAGAATTAAAGCCTCATTAAAACCTTTTCGAGGAAAACCCAATTGGGACAAAAAGCCCGACAAAAGAAAAAGAGTACAACAGCTTATGAGCTCGAGCGACAATCGACTAAGCTTGAATGTGATGCCTTGGGACTGAAGATATCAATGAGGCCGACCTGATAATGGAGATCTTTGCAAACTTTTTCACTTGTGGCTTTGGTGAAGACATCGGCCAACTGATATGCGCTTCTTGTGTATGTGAATTCAATGACGCCAGTTTTGAGCTTCTCTCAAACAAAATGACAGTCAACTTCAATAAGTTTTGTTCATTCATGGAATACTGAGTTGGATGCAATGTGAATTCCCACCAGATTGTCACAATGAAGCATCGTGGCTTGTTAAGGTTTAAGGCCAAGATCTTTGAGGAGAGCCCGAACCAAAGGAGCTCGCATGTTTTATTTGCCATAGCTCGGTATTTGGCCTCGGCGCTGGAACGAGAGACCACCAATTGCTTTTTACTTCTCCAAGTGAAAAGGTTCCCCCCGAAAAAGGTACAGAACCATGTCGTTGATTTCCGATCTTTGCGGCCATCACCTGAATCTGCATCACAATACCCAATTTGACTAGTGTCATTGTTTTTACTCATTAGTATACCTTTTTCTGGAGCGTTCTTCATGTATCGGAGGATTCGGTCCATCATTTTCCAATGTTGTTCCTTCGGAGCATGCATATGCTGGCTGACCTGATTCACAGCATAACACAAATCAAGTCTTTTTGTCGTGAGATATATTAGCTTACTGACAAGTCGTCTGTATTGTTCTATATCATAAAATGGTTCCCTCTCACGCAAGTCTTTGTATTTTTCTTCGATAGGGGTCTTGGCCGGCTTAGATCCGAGTTTACCTGTCTCATTCAAAAATTCTAAAGCATATTTTCATTGAAAAATAAATAAAGTATCATGTGATCTAGTTACTTCAATTCCAAGAAAGTACTTAAGTTCACCTAGATCCTTTATATCAAATGTGTCTTTAGAAAATGTTTAACACTCTCTATTCCTTTTTTATCATCTCCTGTTATGATAATATCATCAACATAAACTAAGAGAATGATGATACTAGAATTGTTTCGAATGATGAACATGGAATGATCAGCCTCACTCTTTTTAAAACCATACTTTCAAACAACATCATAGAGACTAGTGTATCAAGCTCGTGGGTACTGTTTGAGTCCATAGAGAGCTCCCTTTAGTTTGCATACAATTTCTTTTTTGGTTTGGAGGCCCGGGGGAGGTTTCATATAGATCTCTTCCTTTATTTCCCCCTAAAGGAAAGCGTTTTTAACATCCATCTGCCACAAACTCCAATTAAGGTTAAAAGCAATAGAAAAGATAATGCGAACAGAATGAAGTTTAGCAACAGGAGCAAAAGTCTCAGTATAATCTTTCCCATACTTCTGATTATACACTTGCGCTACAAGGCGAGCCTTGTAACGTTCTACCTCACCATTACTTTTATATTTGATTTTGCATACACATATGCTTCCAATGGGCTTCTTTTCTTTAGGAAGGGGGAAAAGGTCCAATGTTTTATTCTTTTCTAAGGCTGCTAGCTCCTCAACCATGGCTTCCTCCCATTATGGCTTCTCTATAGGTTTGTGGCTCGATATCCCTGTCAATTTTACTAAGAAAAGCTTTATGATCAGTAGATATAAATTCCAAAGTGATAAAATTTTGAATAAGATGTTCGGTATGATGCTCGTTTGCCATGCCATTGAAATAGGGTGTTTGGTTACCACGCCATTACATAGGATTATGAATCCATTCCGAGATTGGTAACCTTTCTCTAGCGCTTCTCCGAGGCACTATCTCATTTAGAATCCTTCTTTCAACTTCATCGACGTCCTGATCCTCATTTTGGTTATGATCATGGATTTGATCATGATTCTCATGATTTGAGGCTTGAGATTCCTCCTCATGATTTTGCTCAGAATATACATCACGGATTTCTTGTTCTTCATTTTCTGATATTTCTTGATCATTTTGGTCTTCATGACGTTTAGGTACACTTACCAGAGGACCTGTTTCATTGTTAGTTTTCGAAATTGAATTTACTAAGTTTCTAAGGGACAAACCTATATCATTTGGTTCTGAGATTCCTTTAATCTCTTTCCAACAGATTTTATCATGAAAGCTCTTGTCTTCAAGAAACAAAACATCTCGAGATACTATTACATGTTGAGATTTTGGATCGAAACACTTGAAGCCTTTTTTATTTACTGAGTATCCGATGAACATGGCTTTAATGCTCCTTGGTTCCAACTTGTTTCACTGTGACTCAGGAACAAGAGCGAAACACACACAACCAAAAATTTTAAAATACTTAAGATCAGGTTTTATAGAGTTTAATACCTCATAAGGTGATTTGTCCTTTAGAACTTTTGTTGGAATTCTATTAATGATGTGACATGCGGTCAAGACCGCATCGGACCAAAACCTTTTAGGAACATATCGATCGAACATGATAGCTATCGAGACTTCCATTAGGTGTCTATTCTTCCTCTCGGCCACTCCGTTTTGTTGCAGAGTATAAGGACACGAGGTCTGGTGTGTAATGTCTTGTTCTTCAAGGTACCTGCGAAATTGAAGACTAGTATACTCTCCACCGTTGTCAGTCCTTAGACATTTTACTTTAGCATCGTATTGAGTTAAAACATGCTTATAAAACTTCACAAATACATTATAAACACTACTTTTAGACGAGAGAGTATAAAGCCATGTAAACTTTGATTTCTCATCAATGAAGGTTACAAAATATTTCTTTTGATCACGGAAACACATGGAGCTGTCCAAACAGCTGAATGAATCAGCTCAAAACATTTTTCATAAACTGAAATAGAGTTTGGAAATACTTGTTTTACGTGCTTTTCTAAGATGCAAGCTTCACACGTTTCATGTTTATCTTTTAGATCGAGAAAATTATACTAAGAACTTTACTATGAGGGTGTCCAAGTCTTGTATGCGACTTAGAAACTTTATTAAAATTTGATTTTGATAGAAACACGGACTCTGGATCACAATACATAGACTCGAGAACATAAAGACCATTGAGGAGCTTTCCTTTGTCGATTACTTGTTTGCTTTCAATATCCTGTATCCAAAAAGAGATTGAATCGAAAAAAACATGACAATTAAGGTCTTTTGCAAGCTTTTATACAGAGATAAGATTATTAGAAAATTTTGGAACGAAGAGAGCCCTTGTATCATGAACGAGAAGCATAAGCTTCCCAGTTCCTTTAATTGGAGCACTCTCCCCATTCGCAATAGAAGCGGAGCTACAATGAGGTTTTATATCTGTAAGCAAGTCATGGGTTTTAATCATATGATTTGTAGCTCCATAATCTATTATAATATAGTTCCGAAAAGCAGAGAAAGCAGAGATAACTTTACCTCCTTCTTCATCAGCTTTATTTATTTGATTCCCTGTCAGAATCATTTGGACAAACCCCTCGAGGTCTGCCAGAATCTATTATAATATAGCCTTACTTTGACTATTATGGATTTTGCTCTTCAAATGGGGGTGAAGAATCCAACAACGATCCTTTGTATGACCTTTCTTTTTGCAATACTCACAAGAGAACTGCTTTTTGAAAGGTTGATCGTAGTGGCTTTTCCAAAGGTACTTTTGAAGAGATAAGCTTCCTCGATCATTCCTTTAAAGAGACGGTTCCCCCTTCCTCCCTTTTAATCATCATACAAACTTCATTAAACGACGGAAACATGTTTTGGCGAAGTATATGATGAATACGGTTGTTGTATTTGTCGTCGAGGGAGATTAAAAGGCTAAAGACTTGATCTTGGTTTGCTCTTCGAGAAATTTCCACAGGGTCCGCAGTATGAGGCCTTAAAGTTTCGAGTTTTGACCATAATTCTTTAAAATCACCCAAAACCTGGTTAAAAGGCTATCCCTCTTGCCTTCGATTATTAAGCCCTTTCTTTATCTCATACACACGGCTAAGATTGGATTCATTGCCAAAAACTTGTTTCAGCTCGTCCCAAAGCTCCTTAGGAGACTCTTTGTGCCCATATGTACGAAGTATATGAGATTCGAGGGAATTTTGTAAAATAACCAAGGCACTGAGTTTATTTTGTTCCCATTTTTCTGATCTGGTACTTGAATCTACCGGTTTCACATCCGCATCTGTCACGAAACCCCAAAGACCCCGCATTCCAAGATTGGTCATAGCAATCTTCGTCCAAATAGAATAATTGTTTCCATTGAACGAGATTGAGATGCTTTTGGCCGAGTCCATGACGAGAAATCCGAGAAAATAAAGGGAAACAAAATAACAAAGAGAGATTATTTTTTTACCGAAAAACAACTTTTGAAAGAGAATAGATTTCAAAAGAAACAAAATCGATAAAAAAAACTTTCCGAGACTCGATCACCGCTCTGATACCATATAGAATTTGTAGAACAAAGATGAATTAGCGGAAATAAGAAAGAAAGACTAAGAGCGAGTTCAAATAGACACTAAGATCATATATGAGTTCAAATAATATAAGCATAAGCATAAAAATATAGATTCTCGAACTCAAACATATATAAAAGGCAAGATTTAAGGTTGGCCCGAGATTCATTCAACCTTACTAGTTTTGCCCTAGCAGTTAGATCAAACCCTATTCCATTCCGATCACTTAAACTTTAGTTGTGTACTTCCCTAAAAAATGCGGTAGAGCCTTAGAATACGAAGAGACACACTAAGGTTTCGCCATAACCATTGCTCTAACGCCTAAAACACCTTCCCTAGTAAATAAATATCATGGATAACATGATTTTTTGGGATACCGTCAGTGATTTTTGAAAAAAAAATAAAAAAGAGAGTGGTTTTTTTTATCTCTCGCTGCGAATAAGCACAAAGATGATGCAAAAGGTATTTCACGTTAACTTATTTAGCAAGTTTAGGGTTTAGGTGTGCTTTGCTAGAGAATTATTTTTGGGCGAGAGAATTTTACAGAGAATTTACCTTTTATAGGTGAGGATCCTCCCAATTCTCTGTCAAGCGATGTGTCGACATTTTTTGCTTAACCCAAGCATTTTTTTTTGGCTTTCTTTTTAGTTTTTGAGAAAATTTGTATTTTTTCTATTTGTTTCTAAAGTGACAAGGGATGCATATATGGCTTCCAATGACAACATAATCCTCCAAAAATCCCAAGTCCAAGAACGTAAACCCAAATAGAACAATAATAACAAAAAAAAGCTCATAAAATCTCGTGCTGCTTCCTCAAAAGTGCTCATTAGAAGGCCCGAGGTCAATTATATATCATGGATTTTAATCAGGATTCCCCAAGAGTCAGCCCGTTATTTTGCACAAAGGGGATGCAAGTTGGGAAACTAGATTGGTGAGGTGCGTATGAATTTCGTCGATATGTTGTCCTACCACCCACTTGATGTCCTCGTGTTCAGTCATCATTCTTCAAAGCTCCGCACCATTAGTCATGTAATCTTGCATTAATTTTGAAAACATACACTTGATCAAATGATCAAACACAACTTGTTTCGGGGCAACTTGAGCCCCCTTCATTGGAAGGCCAGATTTGGTTGTAATGGCCTATTTTAGAAGTTTTCGTTCAGGTATTGCCTCAAGGAATTTCTAGGGCTGAAAATTTCCCTATGGTGGTTTTACACATTGGTGATGTTCTTCTAGGAGAATTTCGGATGATTTCATAAACCCGAATTGTACGTGTTTGAGTAGATGTTGTTTTCCATGTAATTCGTGTCTTCTCCCATTTTTTTCTACCATGTATACTGTCGAATGATCGCTTTGATGCGTATGAATTCCCACTAATGGTGATACTCTATGTTCCATGGTGGCCATTTGGAGGTTCTGCTAAGCTATAGGGTTAAACCTCAGTTTCCGACTCTATCAATGGAAATCCTCTCATAAAGTCGCCTCCTCTCGTTAGTCATTTTTTCAATTTTCTCTTTGAATTGATTGAAATGGAGATCATGTTGTGATTGTCCACACATTGAACTAATCCATATGTAGATGTCCTCTATGAGTCTCTCAATAAAAGTCTAAATAAGGTACTTTCCATCTATCCAATGGTGTTGGCATGCTCGTCGATAGCCTTTGAATATCTCCCATGCCTCATATAGCATGTCACCTTCCTCTTGAGCGAAGACTTCCTTTTTAACATCTACATTTTGTGAGGTAAATCCAATAGCATGATAGCCTCATATGTTACTCCTTAAACTTGGTTGAAGGAATTACACAACATCATGAACTTAGTTAGGTGGAGAATCAAATCTTCATATGGTCTTTCATGGAATACGATTTGGTTCGGCATCTGTAAAAATGATGGTTGAAGTTCAAACTAGATACGATTGATATTCGACTATCGAATACATGATAGGTGTTGGATGTGCTTAGGAGTAGTGTATGCTCCATAATTCTCCTCCGTTGAAACCTTATTATTGATAGCCATTTGTGTTCTTTTTTTGTCATGGCCATTGTAGTCTTTTCAATTTCAATACTTCTCATCATAAAGTCGGTATCTACAAAAAAAACAAAAAAAAAAGACAAAAAATGAGGTTTCAATAGTGGATTAAAAAAACAAAAATATTATTCTACAAAAACTAAATTATGAATAAAATTTTTCATGTACGTGAACTCATTAGTAATCCTATATTGAGCTCTTGATCTCTCCATCAATCGCCTTTGACTCATCTCTGTCGGTTTTTTAACTCTTTGCACAATCCCAAAAGTCCTATACGCAGAAATTTGGAATTTTTTTTCTTTATATCTCATTTCTTTTCTTTTTGCATAAAGGATATTATAATCATATGAAGAAAGTTAAAAAAAACGAGGGTAACTTAGGCTAACACTCAAACGTGATGATTTTTCCCACCCCCGAGATGCCTAGCTCTTGTTCAAGTGAAATTTATATGACTATAAAATAGCTCTTGTTCAAGATGAAAAGGGCCTAATAGTCCAAAGAATGAGGAACAACTCTTAGGGAAATATATAATCTTGAAAAACAAGATTCTAGGACGATCTTAAGATTAAAAAGTGTTAATATATACACTAAATAATGAGGAAAAAGTCTTAGAAAAATATATAATTAGGCTAGACATTCCACAAGGATATGAAGAATGTAATGCCATGATCGAATACAATGAATAAGAAGAATTAAAACTATTGATTTCACGAAAAATAAGGCCATAAAAAAACTAGTTGTGTTCACATCTAGTACATTCACATAAATTAAAATACAATTAAAATATATATGATGAGACAATGTTTCTAGGTTCGAGAATTGTTTTAACGTACATGAACTCATTAAAGATTTCGAAAAGTTTCACTTTTTCGTATCGAAGAATTCAATCATCTTATATGGATCTATCTTCTGTAGAAGTCTGGATCTTTTTCAAACATTTCAACCACTGACACCTCCATCCGATGACCTACACACTCAAAATATTATTAATAGATCTATCGTCTCTTGATGTCTAGACCTCTTTTCATACATTTCAACCATTGATATCTTCATCAAATGATCTATGTTTTGTATGCATTATCGTCCAATATGATCATCCTTAAAATGATTCGTCTACCTCTTGAAATGATCATTCATTATATTTTATACATACAATCTATTGTAAGTTGAAATCTTCATTGGAATTATATTATCTTACAATCAATTCAAAGGGCCCATCAAGAATGAAAAGAATAAAACATGCACTAAACCGTAAAACTAAAGAAGAATGAATCCGATCATAAAATACAATGAGTTCAAATAAATAAAGCTCTACCCTTAAACATGGATCAAGAATATATATCTAAATCTTATGAAATAACATCAACAAGAAGAAAGTAAAGAGAAGGTTTAATGAAAGCTCAATAGATCTCTCAGTTAGTCACCACCGGTAGTTTGATCCTTCAATGAAGCCTGATAGCTTTTTCTTTCTTTTGAATGATCCAAAATTCTCATCTCGGTGTTCTATTTAATTTTGTCTTCTTTTTTGTTTAGTTTCAAAATATTTTCTCTCATTCTTTATTTTTCATTTTAAATGCAGACGAACTTACCAAATGAAAGTTCAAGATTATGTCTCGTGATTGAGAGATTACATAAGTACACATATTTTTGGTATATATATATATATATATAAATAATTTATGTTATAAATAATTATTCATTTTTTATTATATAGGTCAATAATTATAAATAAGATAATTAAATGAAGCTTTATCAGTTGTAAATAAACGAATTGTTTGTTCTTCTTATGAGTAGAAATGTGATAGTTGTTTGATATTATCTTGTGAGTGAATTATCATTTAGACTTTAATTTCAATTTTATTAATTCGAGTTCCAGATATTTTAAGGATATTTTATTTTCTAACTAATATTTGGTATGTAAATTCGTAAAAGTAAATCATGCAAAGTTTTTTAACAATTATTTATACTACTAAAAAATTCGTAAAAATAAGAAGACTCAATCCCAATATATATTCATCCACATTAGTTCTCTTATTTAATGTTATTGATGTAAAATTATATAAATGTCTTTTTGTAATTGAACCACTAACCAATTACAAGAGAAGATCACATATCATATTAATGGTTGATGAAATATATACAAATTTTTCCATCCTCGTATCTGAATAAATAAATATAAATTAACATATTTTTAGAGAGACATTGTATCGAATGTTTTGGAAAATACTGATCAAATACAGGGAAGACATAATAATTTTGCAGATTGTTAACTAAGAGAGACAGAGAAAGTATGACTCAGATACCTATAGTTTAAAGATTTAGTGCTTCTCCTTTTGATCTTGTCACTCATATTTACTTTTTTCATCCTCAACCCCTTCTTTCGTAGAAACACAAACATACCAACACAAATTGGCAATGGAAAAGCCCGGATTTACATTGAAAAATATTTTTCCAAAACAAATTCAACTCGAACCTGGCATTGACTAGAAAACCGTTGGTAAATTCTGATCATTAAATTTGCATTAGAAGTGCCAACATAATTCCTATGCAAAGTAGCGATTCAAATAGATATGTGGGATCAACTTGCTAGTGTTACTGAAATCCACGAATCTGGGGTTGCAAATGTCATTGCAAACTTTTTTGCCAATGTTAACTCGAATTTGTGTTCGATAGTATAACGCAGTACAACATTGGACTATATGACAAAGGTCTACCGTATATCTATGTTTTACCATCTAACAAGACGTTGACCTGATACTATGCATTGGAATATAAAAGCTTTATCGATTCAAGATTGGTGAGCTTTGTTTTGAGCGTCAGAATGTCTTCCCTTTGTGTACGAACTCGGATTTAAATTTCTCCTCAATCTGCACAGAATGAGCCTCAAATTGCTCAACTCGTCACTCAAGATTCAAGACCTTATGCGTAGCCATCATCAACAAGTCCTCTAATGTATCAACGATATTAGACTTTAACGAGTCTAAACTAAATATATGCCCAATAGTTTGTCTAGAAGATTTACAAATCAAAGCAACCTTATTATTAGAAGAATATGATTAATAACATAAGAAAAAATTATAAAAACAGTGAGCAATCTCATAAGTTCTCGAGTCTTCTCGTTGTCTCGATAATCCCTACTAGAATTGTGTTGTTAACTCTTATCTTTTAAATAATAAGTTAGAATTATATATATTAATTTCATATAAATAATTAAAGATATTGTAAAATGTTACCTTTTCTCGACCTCAACAGCTACTACTACTTTAGCCTTCCACGACCAACGACCCATCTTGTCATTTATGGGTCTTCCGGAAGAGCAATAAATATTTAGAGCTAGACTGACTTTTTGTTGCTGTGGACAAAAAAAGAAATATTAATATATATTGCATAATAAAAATTTTAAAACAAATTAAACTATTACTTACCAAGTCATAAAAGAATTTTGGGAACGGTTTTATACCGAACATATTCGTGAGCGAAGTTGGATTTGGTATGATCAATGTCTTCCGACTTAGAGTTGGATTTGGTATGATCAATGTCTTCCGACTTAGAGTTACTTTTTGGTCCTAATAGAAAAATTCCATATTCGACCAGTGAACGATAAGTACCATCTAGATTTTTAGAGTGATGAAATTTAGAGGGCACTTATTAGAATTTGGATCGATGAGCTAGTTTCCTTCTAGCTCGCAATCAGGTTTTAAGGTGTTTTGTTACTAGTTCTGATCGTTTATGAATTTATGATACTGGGTTTCTCACTATGTTCTAATTCAATAAATTAAAAAGAAAAAGTTAATAACAATATAACTTTTACAATATTAATAACAGATTTTAAATTATGAAGTTCCTACACGAACAGTTCACCAATAATGTTGGATCAACTATATCATCTATATCAAACCTACAAAAACCTAAAATTAATTATGTTAACAAAACCAAAAATATATATGTTGATCATCAATATATTGTTTTTTTATCCGGATTTGACACTTTCTCCGGATGTAACCAACACATAGATGTGTGCTTCAGATGGTGCACATCTCTTCATTGTTTAGATCTGCAAGGATAAGAAAATGATCATTCCTGATGGTGCACATATTTCATAGTTTAGATCTACAAGGATAAGAAAATGATAATCCCTAATAGCCTATCGATGCAATAAGAAAGATGTCATCGATTGCCACTACAGTGACGTCGGGAAAACTGAGTGAGAGATGGTGTTGGTGGCCAACTGCATAGTTGTGAACCACTAACATTATCCGAACTCATTGTAGGATTTAGAGTCTGTGTTGAGAACAGATTACTAAATCTCATCTATAAGCCCAACGAGACATGCTGAAAAAAAAAAGAAAAATAATTATATATTCAATACCAACCCTAAATCAAACTCAATTCAAGGCCTAAACTAAATCAATACCAAAAAAAATATACCAACCATTAAACCAAAATTTAAACTTTTACCAACCATTAAACCGATATTAGACCGCCCTTAACCGAACCTAACCGAACAACCCTGCCCAAACTTGGTCCATCGAATGGTGCTAAACCATCATTTCATAACACAAGGTAAATATTTCTTTTTTCTAAAATAAATTCATGAGACACCTCGACAAAATGATTTCAACCTACGAATGTTGCATTTTTTTCATCTACTACTTAGTGTTCTATATATCATGTCATGTGTGTTTTTGTATGTTTTTATATGTATAGTCTCTTTAATCTATCAACAAATGGCATATTGAAAATCATTGTGTACAGAATTATGTTCCTTTGATTTGCCCTTTTTAGGTTTATATCTTTCAGTCTAAGAAAAAAAAAAGAGATTTATATCATCATTCCAAAAAATCATACAATTATTTATGTTAAACAATCAATCTCCTTCACTTGGAGTGTTTTGATCATTCATCGTGATGAAAAAATTGTCTCTCATTCTTTCATGTTTGTGTTATCCACCTAGTAAGGAAACATGGTTTTATTTTTATACTTTAGGTAATTTGTATATTCTTATTTCAATCTTTTTATTACTTTACTTTTCTAGTATTTTTGTTAATCTAACCTATGTATATGGCCTTTGGTCGATGGTATAAAGTATATAACTAAGCTAAAAGTGAGCTACTCTTATTCTCTCGTTCATTCTCTCTTTATTATCTCGTCTATTTTCCAGTTATATTAGTTGTATTTATGATATTAGAGCATGTTTTGAAGCCATAAGAATTTTGAACCTCATCTGAGCCAATATCCTGATCATATTCAATGGCGATAAATACCTAGTGTGGTCACAGTTTCCTAAATCTAATCTCTAATGTTGGGGTTTATGGCACTACAAAAAGACAGATGAATATCAACGGATGGATTAACGAATCCGTCCGTTGATAATATTTGCAACGGATTATAATAGAAATTATGAAATTATCAACGACCATAAGTTCATTGCAAACTATTTGAATTTCCAATGGAAGATCAATGGATAATATCCGTTGCGAATTTGCCCAAGCATCCGTTGGAAGACCGTTGGTATTTTCAATAGATGCCTGTTGAAAATTTTAGAATTTCGAAATTGTCGTTGGAATAATTCAAAATTGAATTTCAGCGGTCATCAGTTGGTGTTTCCAACGGGTATGCGATGATATTTTCAGTGGGCATCCGTTGGATTGTTCACTATTTATACACCAAACTCGAACTGTTTACCATCAACACAAAATATATTTCAAAAAATATCGTCTTTTACAAATAGAGATATGTACAGATCGAGAGAGTGGATGTATAAAAGAAAAGGTCTTGTAACCGAGATAGTTACTCAATAAATCTTACACAGATTGGAGTAGTTCATGAATTTTTCGTCGATTCAACCTTTGTGTCAAGAACGAGGGACAATGTTATATCCCAAAAGATGCAAAAACATGAAATATTAAACTCAAGAAATTCTTTTCATACACATTTACAAGAAATGGAAGCAAATGAAGAAGTTCAATATGAAATGTCGACAACAACCCATCTGTGGAAATGGTGTAAGATGTATTTCCAGGAGTTGTTGAGCAAACGCATGAAGAGATGTCGAACAATGATGCACGTCGATTTTTCAACCTGTTGGATGTGGCGAAACGACCTATAATTGAAGTTTATCGTGAAATTCTATCTATCAAGATTGATGAGTATAAAAACAACGATGCACGTCGATTTCTCAAGATTGATGAGTATAAAAAAAGACTACAATGTAGGTGAATATTGCATGGATTCATTTGGAAAAACCATACGTTAATAATTTCCCAGGAAATAATCAAGCTCCTGAGATATATTATGAAATAAAAAATGTTTTGAAAGATTTGAGAATACCACATGAGAAAATTGATATTTGTAGAAATAGTTGCATGTTGTTTTGGAAAGAAGATAAAGACTTGTTAGAATGTAAATTTTACAGTGCAAGCAGATTTCGTCCAAAAAATCTATCTTTACGAAAATATGTACCATACAAAAAGATATTTTATATGCCTGTAGCAAATAGATTGAGAAGGTTATATGAAAAAAACCGATACGGCAATGAGATAGCACACAGAACACTCGACAGGTGAAGGGATAATGCAATATCCATCGGATGGTAAGTCTTGGAAGGATTTCAATTAAATATTTCCTAAGCTTGCATATGAAATGAGAAATGTTTATCTTCATCTATGCACCGGTGGTTTTAGTCCATATAGATAATCTGAAAGTCAATATTTTCTGTGATCTGTAATTTTGTCTCTGCATAATTTACCTCTGATATGTGTCTGAAAAATAGAAGCAATGTTTCTGACGTTGTTGATTCGAGGACCAGAACATCTGAAGAAACGTTTTGATGTCTTCTTGCAGCCCTTAATTCATGAATTAAGAGATTTGTGGAATAATATAATTATTGCTTATGACGTATGTACGAAGCAAAATTTCACCATTGAAAACGATCTTGTTGTAGCAAATTTACGACTTTCCTTCCTATGAAATGTTATCTGTATGGAGCACGCATGGGAGATTGGCATATCCATATTATATAGAATATACAGATTCATTTCAACGAGAAGATTTCTTCCACATGGACATACATTCGGAAAAGATTAAAAAAAACATTTTCGAAAGATAAAAAACATTTTCATTAATGTTGTTTTGATGGTCATAAAAGATTTCTTTCTCGTGGACATACATTAAAAAAAGATAAAAAAAATCGATACAATTAATGTGCTATATAAAGAAAGGGCACAGTGCATACAAATACGAATGCAAATCCTTTACGAATGATTAAACACAATGGGAGATTTGGTGGAATGTGGTAAAAATTGTGGACATAAAAAACCACAAGGCCAATGTGAATGGAATAACTAGTATAAACGTAGTATTTTTTAGAACTACCATATTGGAAATCACTGATATTGTGTCATAGTTTGGATGCTATGCATATTGGAAAAAAAAAACTTTTTCGATGAAAACATCAACACAAAGGAAGGGCACCTATCCCAATATTAAGATTGTCTGAGCCAACAAAAATAACATTATTAAAGTGGTTAAAAGAAGACGTTATATGCGTCGAGCATTGCTCACTGTGTGGCTATTGTGAGTTAGAGTCTGATCGAGCTGAAAAGTCACGATTTTCACGTTTTCATGCAGCGACTCATTTCAATTGCATTTGTTGAGCTATTACCACGAACGTTCACGATGTGCTATGCGAAATTAGCATATTTTTCAGAGATATATGTTCAAGAAATTTAAAAAGAGATTACTCAGAGTTACTGAAAAACAATATCTCTAAAAATATTATGCTCTTTGGAAAGATTTTTTCCGTCCTCCTTCTTTGATATCATGGAGCATTTTCCAATACATTTACCAGATGAGTCAATACTCGGCGATCCAGTTCAGATGGATGAATCCTTTCGAAAGGTTTTTCATAATCTAAAGAAAAAGGCAAAAAAATAAAGCAACAGTTGAAGAATCTATTTTTAAATAATACTTGTTGGAAGAAATCACATATTTCAGCATATTTTATTTCAAGTCATATATTCCGATGAAACAGAGAAGATCAGAAGAAGATCGCACAAACTATATATATCAATGTAATCATCAGTTTGGTGCAATTTTTGATATCGTTACACCAATCAAACGTACATGAGGGAAATCCGAAAAATATTGGCTAATACCAGAGGAGTATAATCACGTCCACATATATATATTATTAAATTTTTAAGAGCTATTATTACCTTTCGAAAGGTACAAAACGATGACAATTGATCTTTTAATTTACAAATATATATATATATATATATGTTTGTGTGTGTGTTAACATACTTTCATTACACGATATTTGATGAAAAAGTAATGGATATATATCCTCATCTAAATGCAGATGAACTGACCAAAATGAAAGTTCAAGATTATGTCTCGTGATTGAGAGATTACGTAAGTACATGTTTCGTATATATACATAAATAATTTATATTATTAGTAATTATTCATTTTTATATTATATAGGTCAAGGATTCCGATGAGAGACATCCTACCTGGTTAAGAGATTTGGCTATTGAACCTGTAAGAAATGTATTGTATTGGCCAATTATGTTTACTCGAGGATATACATTTCACAGTTACGAGCATGAAAAACATAGAAGCACGTTCAATTATCGCGTTTGCGTTAAAAAAGTGAAATAGAGGATGATAATTTCTACGGTATTAGTCACAAAATCCTACAGGTTGAATATCTTGGTCTCAAGGGTGTTAATATCATACTTTTTAAATGTTAGTGGTTCGATCCAACCATAGGATGTGGTACATGAAAAAATTGATGGAGAGGAATTGACATCAACCCGACATGACAATATGGAAAGTATAATCCATTCATCACTACAGATCAAGCAGAAAAAATGTGAACTGCATAATTGAAGGATCAATTGAAAAAGAAATGTGAATTGTATAAGTGTAATATCAAACTTTTGTAATTTGTTTTTTCACATCATATATTCTATTTTCAACGGGCATCCATTGGAAAACACAAAGGTCACTCGTTGAATCTTTTATTTATGTTTGACACTCAGAAAACTTTCATGGTTTTTCACTCGTTGAAACGAATACGATTTTCCAACAAATGCCCGTTTGAAATGTTCAATGGCCATCCATTGGAGATGGTCATGATGGCTATGCTCTGCCTAGTACCTTCATTGCATCGGGACGATGTCTTCCACCGGTCATCCGTTGAAAGTTCCAACGGATACCCATTGAAAAGTATACGTACAAGCATTTATGTCATCCAATGCCTCGGGAACACAATTTTTTAACGGTAATTCGTTGGAAATGCAACGGATACCCGTTGGAAACTCAATAGTCACGTCACTTATTACTTCCATTGAAGTGGCACTTTTCAAACGAGCATCTGTTGGCATTTCCAACAGATGTTAGTTGGAAAATTCTGTATTTAATTCATTGAACAGTTCATTTTCAACACAATCTCAAAACCAAAATATCAATTTCTCTCAAAAATAATTCCTAAACACCTAAACACGATGAGAGCTCGACAATTTAACAATCATACTGGATTGTTGGTGGGTTCTGCAAGAGCCCCGCCACCACCTCCACTACCATGTTGATCTCCTTCACCTAAATTGGCACCATCGATATTTGATTAAGAAGATGATATGGTAGATATTGATGCTTCGATCGATACTTATGACGAGCATCTCACTATTCTTATTATTGATCTCGAAGGTGCTGACAGGACGTAATGGTAAAATATATTTATTTAAAAATATTAATATTTTAATTAATTTTAAATATTGTCTAATAATTTGTTTACACGTGTAGTTTTGATGTGGAGGATGTTTTTAAACGCATAAACAACAATATCATCCAAGGTTCTTTACAAGATCGACTTTATTATTCTTAGCAGGTGATGCGAGAAGTTATAGGTCGTCAATGGTGGTGTACTTTTATCATAAGTGTATTTAATATAAAAATTAATTTAAAATTATAATCAAATTTTATTATTAAATTAATTTATTTAAATTTAATTTTATAGCGCGCATATTGATGGCGAAATGACACATATGTGCATCTATACCGGTTGAATGCACGATATGCAAACTCGGTTGCACTTGATGATGAACAACGCCAATTGCAACTATTATAAAAAGAACGCCAAACCGACATGAGCAACATACAAGGTATTCAACCAACTCGTCAACATTGGGAGTTGGAGGACTTCATGGCCAAAAGCGAAAAGGCCAAAAAATATCGGTACGGTGAGAAAGTTCCCGGGGATGGTCTGCATCACCATACCTCAGGATCGAAATCGTACTCGAAAAGAAAGAGAGAATTGATAAGAAATGTTTACATTTATAATTTCAATTTATTTTTATGTAAAATTGCTAACTAATCATATTATTGTAATGTTATAGATGTAGAGGAAGGGAAGAGAATCGACTCTTCTTGACCTGGTCGTTGAGACTCACACCAAGAAGAAGTGCATCATCGAGAAAAAGGTCAACGAACCTAAACTTGTTAACCCCCACGCAAAGCGGGCAGTGAAAGTTATGATAGACAAGATAACACAGCAATCACAAGCGATTGGTTCAACCCCGACGATCTTAGTCCTTTACAAAATGACAAATTTTATTTAGAGGTATATAATAACATTATTGTTAATAATTCTTTAATTATATAAAATATTTTAAATCGATATACTAACTTTAATTTGTTTTATATTGTAGTCTATTAGGTCGTATAAGGGTCATCTATACGGTTTAGATTCTCTACGAAAATATATCGTCGAGGAAGTCACACTGGTACCCCACGGTCCAAGAGACTTACAAGCAAGAGAGACGCATTGAATAGTTTGAGATTACTCTTCGAAAAACGAGAACGCAGATGCATCACATAGAGAATATCATCGATTCGATGATCGATCGAGTGTATTAACAATCACCACGGACGGGGGCAGCAACACCAAAACAAGAATCAACCATTGGCTCCGATGGAAATCTAGCCATTTCCAACAGATATATAAACACAAATGAGTTCCATTGTTAAATGGAAATGACATACATTTTTATTGGAAATTCTTGATCAAATACAGAGAAGACGAAATAATTTTGTTGTAATTTACAGAGATATAGTGTAAGTGAAGAGAGTTTAAAAAAAGTACTTCACAGGATTTGAAATATTTTTGCCATTTACATCGAATTATTCAGCATTTAAAATTTTATCAGAGACCATTAAATTCAGCTTTTTTGTTGAATGATGAGTTGCCGTCGTAATGGTCAGCATCAGACTCCTCGTCACTGCTCCATTTCCTTACAAACTTTGGAACCATGCTTCTTACATCTCTTGCCTCCGACGCTTCATTGATATCATTTATTCGCTCAAACCGAACAGCGCTCACTTTTCTGGCATTCCCTTCTAGTATCTGGCCACAAGAGAGTAGGTATAATGGCTTCTAAGCAGACCCTTTTGCAGAACGTTAAGAGAGAGAGAGAGAGAGAGAGAGAGAGAGAGAGAGAGCATGACTTAATTACCTCTAGTTTATAGATTAGGTGCTTCTCCTTTTGATCTTGTCTCTCGGATTTATTTCTGTCATCCTCATCACCTTCTTCCCGTTGTTCCTTTTTGAGGACTATTGTTACACTCTCGCCGGTTCTTGGGATATACCCAAAGGCCTCACACACGAAACCTGAGACCGTCTCATACTGATGACCCTGCTTGCAAATGGATAAGATGTGGTCATTGGAGTTTCGCCGCAAGTCAAAACCAAAGATGTCGGAGTAATTTATCAAATCCATAATCTATACATTTATGTTCTCTATCCCTTTGATTATTTGATAGTTTCATAGAGCTAAATCCCCTTTTTAAGCTCATCTGAGTTTTCAAGAGTCTGAAATTTTTTATCCATTATAGCATGACAACCGTGCAAGCGGTCATCATCACATGAACAAAGAAATACAGACTCCATTGCAAAGAAAACTCCCGAGGCTGTAACCTGTGGCCTACAAGTAATCTTTAATAAAATCCGAAGGAATACACGTCTCGAAGCATATACCTCTGGCATCTTAATTTTGAGCTCTTCAGAGAGTTGGTCAATAGCTGTATTGGCATCAATATCGTATATCCCCTCAGCTCTCATCACAATGTTACCAGTTTTCTTCTGAATTTCCTCCTATTAAACCTCAAATGAAAAAGTGATGAAACAAGAAACAGAACAGATTCGTGCAGGAGAAACTTGGGTAGAATAGCTCATACATCATACCAGAAAGCTCTGAATCATTGTATGAAAGAGTTGAAATTAGGATACTTACTTTAGAATCATTTTCATCGAATATTTCACCAACAATTTCTTCGACCACGTCTTCAAGAGTTACTAACTGCAGAACATACACAGACAGAGAGAGAGAGTCTAAACTGTCTCACGAGAGAGGAAATAGATAAAACAAGCATAAAAGATGACTAGCACATACTCCAACCGTTCCACCATATTCGTTAAGGACAACTGCCATGTGAACTTTTCTTATCCGAAATTCTCTTAGAAGATTCCAAACAGACATTGAATCTGCAAAATATGGCCGTCTCAGGTTTTCTAAGTATAAATGAACCAACAAGAAGAATGACTCTCCAGTCTTCTAAATCAAAACAAGCTGAATTAAAACACAGCAAAGGAAAAGCCAAATATAACAAGTACAATGGCTCGGGAATTAAATGCAAAATAACATTCATCCACAATTACCGGGGACGAAGTAAGCAGGTTTATGTGCCATGTCCCCCACAGTCGTACTTTCTAATAGATCACCCTGCAAAATTAAATATAATATAATCATTCTGCATAACTATGATGTCGATTGACACAAATACCTCAGAATCTCAGTGACTTAAAAGCGGCAAACAGAGGAAAACAAAGTCTTACCTTCTGAACATAATCTAGGAGATCCATAGCATATACAATACCCACTATATTATCAATACGCTGCTCAAAAACAGGCACCCTGTGAAGAAAAACTTTGAGCATGCTGTATCCTCAGAAGATAACTGATACAGTAAGAGGCTTCAAAAGATTATTTACCTAGAATATTGATGAGTCACCCACAGATTATGGAAACCAACTATGCTGGCACTGGCGTCTATTGCAACTACGTCAACAAGGGGAGTCATCACCTCTCGAACATGGGTATCCTTTATCTCTAATACATTTTCAATCATATCCTGCAACGTGATCACCCGAATAATCACAGATGCAGCACTAATCAAGAAGAAGAAAGTATCGTTTTACAAATTCATGCCTGCTCTTCCTCTTCTATGGCACCACTCAGTTCTGCACCTCGCAGCATCAGCTTCAACTCATCCTCAGTGACATATGGTTCGCTGATAGAAAAAGCAAACATAAAGAATACGTGTAGATAATACTGGACAATTAAACTTGACATACTAACAAAACAACAAACCAAATAAAATCTTGTACGAGTTTGTTGCAGACTATAAGAGTACAAAGCATGTTCAGATTGATGCACACCTTCGCCCTTTTAAACCAAGAATCTTTAGAATTCCCATGGAAAGAAATGTGACAACTCTTCCAACTGGATATAATATCAGGGAAAGCCATGCCACTGGCCTGACCTAGATGAACAGTCATAGAACAAAATTAAAATATTCCTTTTATCATCAACAAGAAGAGAAATATGGGTGATCAAGCTCATTCGTTCTCTTGGAGGGTTCTTATGATAAAAGCCAATGGGTGATCCCTTACAATGTTTGCACAAAAATGCATCACCCATAGAGCTAGAGAGTACAGAAAAAATCATGGGTTGTTTTTTTCTTGTATTTTCTGATAACAGCTCATCAAAACTTACAACAAGCCTTGCAACGTCTTGAGCATTGTGAACAGCTATACTCTTAGGCGTTATCTCAGTCAGGAGCAATATGGCAACCTATAGTTCCATAAACCAACCAGAAAAAACAGGATAGCAATAATGATGGTCAAAGAAACAATAAATAGGCATAAATAAACTAAAATAGCATTGTTCGTAAGAAAAAATATATATCAGAAATTGAAACATACAGTCATTACTCCAGTGGCAGCACTAACACCAGCTTCACCAAATATAGCTGTTGCTGCCTCCGTGGCAAGGGCAGTTGCTCCAATATTCACAACCCTAAGAACAAACACAATACCTACACTAACAGACTAGTTCCAAACAAACCTATTAAAACATATCATGGAGAGAGAGAGAGAGGGAGGGGCAGGGGAAGCAAAAAGCATTACGTAGTTCCAATAAGTATCGTCGTCAAGAATCTGGTAACATCACTTCGGAGCATTCTAAATACACCATTTTCTGCCTCTTTTTCAGCCAACTCACGCACCTAGGATGAACAAGACAAAGCACAGCCAAGTCACACGATCACTCGCATCATGTATTTCGATTGAACCAAAAACGACAATAAGGAAGACAATGACGAGCAACACATAGTGCATATAGGGCAATCACCAGACTTTGATTTGTTCAGCTCCAAATAATGTAAATCCAGATATCATCCGAAGGAACTCCCAATTTCATAGAGTTCAAACATTGTTGCTAATGGATCTTGTTAATCTAAATTTCAAAATTTTACTCCATTAAAGATCATGTCAACTCCACAGCGCGCCAGATTTTCATGAACTCAAGGCCGACTGTCATTACAAAGATAGTCCTAATTTGATCCTGAATGGAGTCCTACCGTTTACATCCCTTTCCATCTCAATTGCTTTAGTTGTTACCACTCTTACAAGCTTGCTACGGGTCACTCATATAATCCATGGCATTAGTATACAGATGGCAATCTGCACAGAACCATGATAATAATCAACTACCTTCCATGGCCATAGCGTGGTAATGGAAGTCTCCGCCATAGAAAAGAACGCTGAGAGCCCAAGAAGTACAGCCAGTACAAGACCTTGCTCTCTGAGAACCCTAAGCACCTGAGATGCTTTTGGCCAAGCATTCTTCAACCACAAGATGCTCTGTCCAAATACACCATAGCCTGCATCCACCAGACCCGCAGATGCTAACACCTTTTGGCACCCATACAAGAATATTCCACAAGCCACTGCCCCCAAAATTATTCCCCGTTTCAGCATGACTTTCATTGGCTCCAGTTCGACCCCCGAATCGAAACGTTGCTGACTATCCACATGACACTGACTCGAACTTAACATTGTGAAGCGACCTCTATTGTTAAACCCACATTTCCGATGGAATCTAAAACTTACAATGGAGGAATTTGAAGAATTAGACGCGACGGATAAAAGGTACCCCTCATTTCTCGAGGGGATTCTAACAGGAAACGTCGAGTAGCGACCATATCGCGTGAGACTCGAGGTCCTTGCGCCGGAAACTAAGATCGGTTGACTCAGAACCAATAAATCATGAGCCATATCCATCACCGAAAATGGGAGAAATTAAAATAAAAACCCAGTAACAAGAAGCCCCACAAAACCTCGAACTGTGAATTTCTCCGGCAGCTAAAGTGCGGGGGCCAAGAAGTGGGCTCCTTTTTTCTTCTCCTGCAGAGCTCAGGGTGTGAAAAAACGGTACGTCAAAAGAGAATTCAGTGTTTATAGCTGCAGGAGAACCCCTCCGGCACCACAAAAGTTTTTGACTTGTTATGTTGTTGGGAAAAGGCTGCGCCTGGCCTTTCCTCCTAGGATTTGTCTGGTAAAGTTAACTATCTTCACTCAAAAAAAAAAACAAAAGTTATTTGTAAATTGCTTAAAAGTCCTTTGAAATGATCACTTCTAATCTTAATAAAATTTGTATTTTAAGATAAGTGCGGGGGCCATTTGCAAAATATTCTTAACGTTAGATTATACATTCGTATTTATAAATATATTTATAAGTATATATATTATGTAAATATATAAATATGTATGTATTAATATACAAGATATATAAATGTATCTATACATATCTATAAATAAATATATATAATAAACAAAAAAATTAATAAAATAAAACGAAAAGGACTATAGGCTCTAAGAGTCGAAGTGACATTTTTATTTATAGCCAAAATAAATATAAATATTTTTTATGTTGAAAAATGTTCAATGGATCTAAGAGTCCAAGTGACATTAACAGATATTATAATATTCCTATTTAAATTTTTATTGATTGTTTATTAAAAAATTATCATAAAAAAAGCTTTTCGGGGATAAAAGAAATAGAATTCATAGACACATCATTATATTTTGAATATTGAACTAGATAAAGTCTTTGTAAATAAATCAGTTACAATTTTGGTTTAATCCAATTTTATAAATTTTGTTTCTTCTTCTCGAACTCTAAGCTTTTTAGGGATATGTTTCATCACCTGTGCAACACATATGGTATTATTTTCCTATAATATTGTTGGTTCGATTAACGGACAATCACATATTTCTTGTATATTTTGAGTTATAGTCATGAGTCACACACACTCTTTGATTGTTCCATGAGTTTTATTTTTCAGAACACCACGATATTGATGCGCCTCCGATTGTGAAATCATATCATGTGTGAAATTGAACTTTATAGAATTTGATAAATAACCTGTATATGCAAAACCAATTAACGCATGTGGAATCTTAGATGAAATAGTTATAAATCAATAATCTCGAAAGATATATTTATCAATGTCAAATGGTGATGTGTAGGTAGGGCTAGACAAATTACCCGAAAAACCTAAACCGACTTGAAACTCAACCCGAACCCGTAAAAAATTACTCGAATTCGCGGGTTCGGATAATGGAAAAAAGACATTCGCGTATTCGGGTTTGGATTTTCTGTATTCATGAACGGCACTACAAGAAATACACAGATTAGGGACTGAAGAATCAGTCCCTAATCCGTCTGGAAAGGCATTTAGGGACTGATTCGGGACTGGCACGGGCCGTCCGCAAATGAGCGTCGGCAATCAGCTCCAGTCGGTAAACCGTCCGCAATTGCGGACTGAAATGGTAGTTGGAAAACCGTCGGGAAATTCCGGACGGACTGTGTCGTCGGCAAATTTCCCGACTGAACTTTGCCGTCGGGAAATTTCCGGACGGCATGTTTCCGTCGGGAAATTTCCCGACGGCGTTGTTCAGTCGGGAAACTTTATTTTTTTTTTACAAACATTTCCGGACGGTCTGAGCCGTCGGGAAATTTCCCGACTGAACCACGCCGTCGGGAAATTTCCGGACGGCTAGAAGCCGTCGGGAAATTTCCCGACGGCAATATTCAGTCGGATTTTTTTTTTTTTATAAAATTTTCCGGACGGCCT